>CM034625.1:23140835-24340835 GCA_020080225.1 Gynochthodes officinalis | reverse complement strand
CGTTATATGCATATACCATCATCATATGATTGGTTCTTAGGGCATAATCCAACAGCTCTTTCCCATGCAAGAAGCGGCTTTTTCTTCATCTGAAGAACAGAAGAAAAGCTTCTTATGTTGTAGAAAATTTGGCTGCAATTATTCTCAAGAAAAGGGCCAAAAAAGATTTGCTCAAACAAGAACCAGAGGTTCAGTTTTCTAGTTTGGATTTGCTACAAAATTTTTCTTCTCCAAGAAGAATTCTGTTTTCGGTCTCAAGCAGCAAGAAAAAACGTGTTTCTTTCTACTCACATTGGGTTGGAGACTGCTGAAAGTTTATGCCCAAATATATAGAAAATATTAAGGTAAAACTTCTTCTAAAGCGTTTTACCTGAACCCCAAGTTCTAATTTATTTTGGAACTTTCTAAATCTCAGCTTTCCAAATTTCATTAGTTGCCAAAACAAGAATCTCATTCTTATTTTGCTTTTAATTTTTGGCTATTACATGAATTAATAAATCAAAAACTATTTCAGATTTATTAACCCAAAATGAATTTAGAAACCAAAACCAAATACCAATTTAAACTGGAAACCTTCTAAAATCCTATTCGTAATAGGATTCTTAAACTAACCAAAATTCATCACATGAATTTTATACTTCTTTTGGATACGATCTAAGTGTGTGACCCAATAGGTTCTTATACTGTTGGCAATGATATAAAATCTATTTTATGCAATAAACATTGAACGGTGTCTAGCAACACATTAATGTTACCCAAGTTATAAGAGTAATAGAAATTCGACATTACTTTTCTTGTGATAGATGTTACCATGTAATTCAATCCCTTTGCCCTAGATATCTTGATTGAACATGAGCCATGGAGTGTGTCACACTCACATAGTTCAATCTTTATGTTTCTTGATTTCCAAGTAGACATATCTAAGCAAATGAACTCGATATCACATATCGACTAATTTGAGCACGGCCATGCATTTTATGGTCTCACTTCATCAAGGGGCCCAAAGATATCGCTCCCATTATATAGGAGGGTCACATCCTATCATGATCACTCAACATCCCACCACATTATTCATTACACATCCAATTGCCACTTTTATAGTTCACTCTGTTACGGGTAACGTTTATTAGCAACAAAACAAGCAACTCATCATGTTGGGATCTCTGGTGACCTCAAGTCTAAGGATTACTTACACCATCATCATAATGAGAAATGCTTATGAAACTTTATATAATAACCCATGTAGCATTTCTCATGGCGAGTTGATCTAGTACATAGTTCTCTAACATGTACCCATGTGTTAACTTGATATCTCATATCATTACACATTTCATCAGTCACAACACATGCTAGTCTTAATGCATTATCATTGTTCCTTTAATGATAATACTTGACTAGGGATTGTTTTAAAATAATTAAATTTCCAGGACATTATTATATTTATTCATAATACACAGGTATGAAATTAAACATAATAAAAAATTGCCATAGATTATAAACATTATGATACATATATATGCCTAAACAATCATCACATGATTGGTTTTTAGGACTTTATCCAACACTATTTCTCTCTAATTGGGTGATTTGACTTTGTGATCATGCATTTAAAAAGACAATTGTCTTTTTCACTCTAACTTTTATCCTAGTCACTACAATAGAATAATATGGCTCCTATTGCTAATCTGCCACAACATTTATAAAACAAATTGACAATATAGAGTGGAAGATTTGAGAAAATAGCAGCTCCACCAAAGACATTTGCAAATATAGCAGGTTGACCAAATCATTTACAACAATAACAGGTTGACCGTTTAGGCCATGGGAACCCCTGATGCTTATGAACTTCATCGTTTAACTTCATTTCACCGTTCTTCTGCATTCTTTTATTCTTCATGGATTGAACATCTCATTTCTACGGTGCGTACATGAAATCAAACAACTAGTTTGAATATCCCGTACAGGTTATTTCGTAAGTAATAATTAAAAATGTAAAGTACATCCCGTCTGACGAACAAACAAAATCCATTTGTCTCAACTAGCAATTGGATGTTTGAAGATGGCCGAAGACTTATTAAGGTTCTATAGACAAATAAGGAACGAAGACGGCATCTGTTAGACAAATAAACGAGTTTATTCAAGAGTTTAATCGATGCTTGGTTGAGGGTTTAATCGATGTTTTAGTCGACTCTTATTCGAGACTTTTAGTAGACGTTTAGTCGAGATTTTAATCGACGTTTTAGTCGACGTTTCGTCGATATTTCATCGAGATAAAAAATTATGAAAATATTATTTGAAAACCGCACCCAATCTTTTTCTCGCGACTGTTCATTCTCCTACTCCAGTTAGCCATCACTTAAGTTGCTGAAGAACATGGAAGTAATATTTTTCAACTGATTGACTCTCTCGCATCTTGAGAACTCATTTACATCCACCATTTACACCATATTCAAGCATTGCAATTTAAATGGCACGTACGTGAGGTGGACGTCCGGCAGCTGGCGCAATGGATCAGAAATCAGAGAAGACGACTAAGGACAAGAAGAAGGTTAGTTCACATGTTACTTCATGTTTGTGCTAAGTGTGCATAGTGCTTGGTTACTCATTTTTGTGTATTTGCTGTTATAGTAGTTAGGGTTTGTCAACTGTATGCCCAATATATCTCGAACAAGTGTAATCTCTATGCTCAATATGTCTTGAACAAGTGTCGACTGTATGTCGAGTATGTCTCGAATATAAGTGTCAACTCATCGCTCAATATGTCTCGAACAAGTGTCGACTCTATGCTCAATATGTCTCGAACAAATGTGTCGACTGTATTCCCAATATGTCTCGAACAAGTGTCGATCAAAGCGTCAATACAAAGCTTCGATCATGGTAAAATTGGACAAAATGCTTAAAATACAAGTTCAAACTATCTCTCTTTGCTTTGTAATCTAAGATATTTTTTCTAAACTTTCATTTGATTACTTTCACTTCATTGTTTGATCTTATGTGAATAATATCACACAAACAAACCAACACTAGAAACGGTGATGCAACAAATCTAAGCTACTAAAAGATATAAAAATCAAACAAAATATGATTAAATTTGATGAAATAAAGATGTTAGCTTAGCTCTCAAAAAAAAAATAATGTTTATCAATCATAGATAATACATTATTTAAGTCGTTTTGTATTTAGTTTATGAATGACCTTCAAATAGATTGATTATAAATACCAACTTTTTACAATTATTTTTGCTAAGTGTTGACAAAAATCATAAAGTTAATATGTCCCAATTTTCCAAATCAAACAAGTATATAATTTATAGCTTGCCAAATAACATTGAATGCATATATTTGACATATTTCAGAGTAAAAATTAAGAGTAGGGGTGTGCAAATATTTTACATATTTTACATTGTTATGTGCAGGGACATCTAAAGGTGCAAATGGTTATTCAAGGAGAGTTTTTCAAAGCTCAGGTTTTCCAGTACTGCTATTATGAAGCTAATATGAAGATGATCCGGTGCAAATTGACCGAGATACAAAAGGAAATAGTTCGAAGGGAAAGTTGTCTTGCTGAAATTGCTCTTGACCACAAGCATACATTCTGGTGCAAACAGATCATACATTCCCTACTGTTGAGGCAACTCAAACCCGACGAGAAATCCAAGTGGGATAATAGCATATACTTCAACGTTGCGGGTAAGAAGGTGAAATTTGGCAAGAGAGAGTTTGCCATCATCACGGGCCTGAAAATGGGCGATTTTGATACTACATATGCCAAATACCGCTCACCAAATGGTCCTCCGTCAATATCGAAGTTCATTAAATACCTTGGTTCAACGAAGGAAGTGACATACGATGAAGTGTTAAAGGCCTACGATCGGATAAACTCAAGTTATTCAGACATTGATGTCGTGAGCCTGACACTATTACTTCTTTACATATCAATCAACGGCATGGCCAAGAGAACTAGAATTGAAGACAAACTTCTTCATTTAGCTTGTGATTGGAAGAGCTGCGATGAAATCCCGTGGGGTGAACTCTCCTGTAGGGCGACCGTAGATAGTGCTAGAAAGAGCATGATTAATACCTTGAAGCAAACTAGTCACCCTGGAAACAGGACATACACTCTTGGGGGATTCTCAGTGGCATTTGGGGTAAGGATACCGTTAACTTGTGTTTTAAGTTCTATAAGTACATGCGTAATATAAATACGTTGATCCTAATTTTTTCCTTTCCACTTTCTCAGGTGTTTACATATGAGGTAATGCCACATCTTGAGCGTTTGAAGATGGTTCAAAGTGTCGAATTCTCTGGGGACAAGCCGAGGATGTTTAGATGGAAAGGTGTGAACTGTCAAGTAGAGAACAAGAGAGGAAGCAGGTGTGGGAAAAATGAACAGATGATGGTGAGGTATGACATCACACATTGTTCATGATTTGTATAGTTTGACGTGCAATATAACTTTCTTAATGCATCGAACTTTATTGTTTGATTTCATGCAGAAGGTGAAAATTACTCGAATTAAGCCAACTCCAGAAGAATAAGAAAATTTTTTGCAATGGGAACAGGAGTCAGAGGAGGTAAAAGAGGACGATGCAGAGTTGGGGGGAGATAATGCCGATTCAGCTGATTTTTTTTTTGTGTCATATAGGAAGAGGAGCAGAGAAGAAGATGTCTCTAACCATGAAAAGCAACAGAAAGTCCGCCATGAGGTCGAGGATGAAGCAGAGTGAACAAATGAATTCATCCATCAGCTACTTGAACGACAAACTAAGACTGAGGAAGAATTGTCAATGTGTAAAGATGAGCCCAAGTTTCTAAAGTCGGAGACGGATGATAGAGTCAAGACCTTTAAAGATGACCTCGAAATGATGACCGCGAAGATTTATATGTTGGAAGAGTATGTGCACATCCTTATGTTGCATAAGGCTACACGACGACCGTCCCCTGAATCCAGTCCCTTGCAAGGTACTTCCCCTAGCTACAGCCTTGAAGTAAATAAAACTCCAGCGGAACATGTCATTGCTGCAACTAAAGAGGGTTCATCCCTTGGCAATGACAACAAAGTCCTTCAAGAAAGGACTGGGCTGACCGGGATTCAAGAAGGGACTGGGCCGATCGGTGATGAACAGCACACGTCAGGAGAGAACTTAAGGCCAGTTGCGGGGGAGCAACTTGAGCCAAGGACTAAGGAAGAGTCGGATGTGTTGGAGATTGTCCATCAGCTCAGTCTTGAACACAGAAATTCTTCGCCCAAAGTCACCGTACTTGCAAAGAGTGCTCCATCACCACTGATGAAGAAAAGAGGTACCAAATCCCAAATGAAGGAAGCAATGGGGCAAAATTTGGGCCCAACTCTTGGCCTCGAAGAGGACGCCACGGACCAAGAGAGCTCTAAAGTGAGGAGAGATGCGAGTTTTAGTCTGCCTGATTTGCTTCCAACGGAAGAACAGGATAACGCAATGAAGGAATGGATGAGGTACAAACCAACACTCTATTTGTGGACGCGAATAGGGATTTCTTTGGCCTCCGATTTGCTAAAAACTATGTGGACAAAAGGATATTGGCTCAATGATCTAGTAAGGCTCATTTTTCTTTCTTGAATTAAAACCTTTATTAGTGATGCTTATCTCGTAAGCTTGAATCCTTTTTGTTTCAGCAAATTGATTTATATACCTCAATGCTACGCAAATGGATCATTAACATGGGCCGCGAGGATTTATCCATTATAGAGTCTACCTTCGATGTAAGTTTGTTCACCATTCCACCCATCCGTATTTTATATTTTCATTTAATGAGATGCTTATTCTTGTTTGTATTAGACTGGCTTGAAGATGATACATGCTGACAAGAGGGATGCAAACGTCAATGACATGGCGATGAAGCAGTTCATTGGTGATGATTCGTTTGCACACGACCTAAGGAAGTTGGACTTCTTGTTATTCCCATGTCACGTAGATGGCAACCACTGGATGCTCGTGAAGATGGATATATATGAGCAGAAATTTCGCGTTTACAACCCATCGCCGCAGAGCATAGTTGTGGTAGCGAAGTTAGAATATCTCACTACAACCATGCCCAAGATAATCAAGGCATGTGAGTTTAACACATACTATCGCAAAAGACATCCAGTTGGGGACACATGGAAATTTGTGGTCGAGCACATTGAGGAGTACCAAGAACCGAGGCTAGTACCTCTTTTTTTTGTTTATGTAATGTTCGATCACATAGATTGACAAATCTAATAAATTTGTTTTCCATCGTGCTTGCATGAACGGCGACTGTGGTATTTACGTACTGAAGTGGGCAGAATGCATAATCCATGGGCTCTCGCTAAATACCATTTCACCGACGAACGCTACTGTTCTGCGTAAACAGATGGCATATGCACTTTACGTCCACGCACTTGAGGAGGATAAATTCCATCCAGAGTAGGGGAAGAAAAGTAAAAGGGAAGAAAATAACCAAGGGAAGGAGAGCAAATGGCATAAAAGAAGAAAAGTAACAAGGGAAGTAAAAGTTGAGAAGGGCAACAAAAAATAGCCCAATAGTTGCATATACTTTAGCTAGGAATCATTCGTTGCATATACTTTAGCTAGGAAAGATGAAAAGATTTTCATTCGTTGCACATACTTTAAGACTAACATGTAAGGTTGTAAATTCTTTGAATGTATGGTATGTGACTTTGTACATACTTTCTCTTTGCTTCGTAATTTGAAAAAACATCAACAATAGCCATTACATGTAATTGTACACGCATACAATTATTTATTACTGATAGTGTTGAATACATTGTTCTTCGATGTGAGCCAATAAGATTTTGGATAGCAAATTATTTCTTGTCCCAAGGTGGTGAGCAAATACTAGGTAGGTTGTACTAGGCGGTTTTTATTTCCAAAGTTTAGTCGACATTTAGGCGAGATATGAATCAAGATTTTAGTTGACATTTATTCGAGGTTTTATTCGAGAATTTAGTTGACATTTATTCGAGCTATTATTCGAGAATTTAGTCGACATTTTGTCAATGTTTGAATGACACTTTAGTCGACATTTACACGAGGAAGCGGCAATCTCGAGTTATTCGTCCACAGAACGGGGCAAGCGCGGGAAATGAATTTTTCATAATTCTCTAGTAAAAAAATTTAGCCTATGGAGTGAGAAAACATTAGAAAACATTCTATACTCAATCGACCTAACTATATTATTCACATGCACATTTCGGACATCCAGGGCCCAGAACCAATCTTCCGCTTTGTAAAAGGAAAACGTAGTTCCCTCCCGACGATCTCTAAGTATCAGGTACACTCCTCAATGACACTCTAATATGATTTTTCATTCCCTTGGATGATTAAAAATGACGACAAGATTGTTTATTAAAGGGTTATTTCCATTATTGGCACTGTAAACTCATATGCATATTGACTGATTTACACGTGGCATAAGTGAAGGAATGGCGCACAATGATAAATGGGCTGTTGATGTACTTTTCAGTGGAGAATGGAGTGTTGACCCCACCATGAATGAACATAGATTCGTGAACTATAAGAAGATTGAAACCATGGTTCGTAGGATCGGGATCCGACGTAGAATCGTTTTGGGGTAGTAGAATTGGATCAGATCGTAGGATCGTAGGATCGTAAAATCGTAAGATCTTACAAAAATTATCAAAAACCGATCTTACGTAGGATCGTTTTGAAATAGTAAAATCGGATCGGTATGATCAGATCGTAAGATCCTACAAAAAATTATTAAAATAAAATTAATTAGGTATATTTTACCAAAATAAAAGTAATAAAATAAAAAACGACGTCGTTTTGGTTGAAAAAACAATGTTAAAAAAAATTGTAGGATCGTTCAAGATCAGTAGGATCGTACGATCCTACCGATCCTGTACGATTCTACCATCGATCTTACTTAATGAACGATCCTGAGCGATCCTGGATCGATTTTGTGTATCAGGATCGTAGGATCGTGCAATCCTACTGTCCGGATCGCGATTTTGACATCTATGATTGAAACCATTTTGTTAAAGGAAGACTCAGGCTTCTTGGAAATGATGAATCAAATCTTAGGCATAATGGATTTAGATTCGCAGATTACACCTAAACTGGTGCTCGAATACCTACCAAAGTACCTATCAAATATCTCGGTCTTGCCCATAAAAAATGATCACCACGTCCAATTTTTTTTGAATGAAATTATTAAATGGTGTGACGCAAGGATACCATTATGTGTCACCGTTCGAGATGGTGGACGTACGGAAGATGAATTCGGTGCCAACAACTCGCCAATAAATCGTTTCAGCGTTGTTTGTCCGGTACGGACGGACGATATAATACATACAAGACAAATCGATGACAACATCCTTAGCATACCAGATGAAGATCCTCAGGCCAGTGATGAGGAGGATGATCGTGTTCCTGAAATGTTAATCTTGGAAAATGAACACAGAGTTCCCATGGGAACAAGGCAGAAGAAAATAAACATGATGGTTGCAGAAAAAATTCATTGCATTGCTGCGACGCAATCATCGCATGAGGATTGTGATATGTCTTCTGTTAGATTAGCTGCAGTGGTGGATGTTGCAGTGAAGGATGTGTTTGAAATTAGGCGGCATTTGTTCACAAGAATGTCCATGTTGGCCGTGAAGCATTTATTCGAGTGGAAGGTTGTTAGGGCTAATAGGCAGTTCTGGTACCTAAGGTGTAAGGACAAAAATTGCAAGTGGATGTTGAATGCAGTTGCCGTTGGGAATTCTTCAGCCTGGAAGATCACAAAATATGCTAACAACCATACATGCCAATCATCATTGGTCCAGAGTGATAATAAGCAGGCCAGTTGCGATGTACTTGGCTCGTGGATCAAGTGTAAGTACACAGATGTATGTTGGCCGTATAGGCCAAAGGAAATTATTTTAGATATTCGATTGGAGTTGGGTGTTAACATAACGTACAACAAGGCATGGTGTGCAAGGGAAGCTACTTTGGAGGAGGTTAGAGGAAGTTTTGAGGATTCGTATCGGATACTTCCATCTTATTTACATGTGATGAATCAGTTGAACTAGGGAACTGTTATTGAAGTATGTCGAGAAGAAGATGGGAGCTTCAAGTATTTATTTTCGCATTTGGTGCATCGATTCATGGATTCCAAAGGCACATGCTGCCGGTTATTGTCGTTGATGCTTGCTTCTTGAAAAGAAAATATCCCGGTTCATTACTTGTTGAAACTAGCATGAATGGTAACAACCAAGTATATCTTGTGGGTTGGGGAATAGTTGATTCTGAGAACGACGCATCGTGGGAGTGGTTTCTCGAAAGGTTGACTGCAATTGGCTGTGATATGGATAGGTTGGTGTTTGTATCTGACCGACATAAGAGCATTGCAAATGTTTTCCCTAATTCCTTCCATGGAGCGTGTATTTATCATCTAAGTAGCAACCTCAAACCTAAATTCAAACAAAAAGCCGTGATCCCATTATACTTTAAGGCTGCAAAGGCTTACACTATTGCTGAATTCAATGAGTTGTTTGGAATTATTTCACTACAAAATCCATGGGTAGGCGAGTATTTAAGAGAAGTGGGGGTTGAACGTTGGTCAATGGCACATTCTGGTGGGAGACGCTATCAATAATGACATCTAACATTGCAGAATGTTTGAATGCACTGTTGAAAGATGCCCGCGAATTACCTATTCATTCCTTGGTGGTTTACATCCGTAACATGCTCCAAAGATGGCTTCATGATAGGTGTATAGCTGCTCGTGAAATCAAAACAATGACCATCCTATACATTGAAAACTTAATCGGATCTAGGATGAGAGAAGCACAATCCTATGTTATTAATCCGGTCGATATGAATAGATGGTGTGTACGGGATATTGCAAACCTTACAGTTACAGTAGATTTGCTCGAAAAAACATGCATGTGTCGAGTGTTTGATATGGATCAACTCCCATGTGTGCATGCACTAGCTGCAGCTCGATGCCGTCAAATTGACCATTACACCTTATGCTCACCAGTTTATCACACCAATGCAATTATAGGCGCTTATGTAGAGCTTATTATGCCCATTGGTGATCCTAAGGATTAGATTGTGTCAGAAAAACTTTTATCCATTCAACTATCACCACCAGAACCAAGGGCTAAGAGTGGTAGGCCTAAGAAAAAGAGAATTCTTTCAACCGGCGAGAAAAAAGTTGAAAAGAACTGTGGTCATTGTGGACAGCGTGGACACAACTGGCAAACTTGCTCAAATCAATTAGTTTGTAGGGACAAAAAAGGATGACACTATGTGCTTTGATGTAATGAATAGTTACAATTTATTATCCATATTATGTTTTATCAATAAAACACATACTCATTCGAAATTTCAGTACTTTCTGTTGACATAATTCAGTGTTAAAATCCATTTGTTTGAAACATGATATTCTGTACACCATCGAGAAATATATGATAGAAATGTAAAAAATTGCAAACAAAACAAATGAAAATAAAGAGAAACTGTGCTGAAGCCTCTTAATTTGTGCTTGTATTCAAAAACTATAAACTGTTTAACAAAATGCATGAAAATTTATATGAAAGAAAGCTCCAAAATATTATGACTCTTGTTGGTTTTTTTGTCTTTTTCTCTGACTCATTGTATTATAAAACACACAAATCAAAACAGTAGAAAACCTTTTTTTTTCTACCAGTAGATGTTAGTGGACTTATATTATTTGCTTTTATTTCAATATCAATATCAAATAAAATCGCACACCTCGGTTTATCAAACAGGATTCATAAATAAATGATGAGAGGAGTGGTTGAATAACTATTTGTACTATCTTACCTACTGATTTAATTGTCATCGGCTAATTTACAATTAAATTTACATAAATTTTAAGGTAACAATAAGATGTAATATGTTTATCGAGGTTTAAAAATGTCGATGAAACATCGACTAAGAAGTCGAGTAAACTCTCGACAAAACATCAACTAAACATCGATTAAACTCTCGACGAAACGTTGACTAATTTGTCGTTTATTCGTCCAACCGATGCCGACTTCATTCTTTATTTGTCTGTAGAACCTTAATAAGTCTTCTGCCATCTTGAAACATCCAATTGCCAGTTTGCGACGTCGGGATTTTGTTTGTTCGTTGGTCGAGATGTATTTTACATTTTTAATTATTACTTACGAAATCTAACTAGTTGTTTGTTCGTCGGTCATGAAATCAAACTTCATGTACGCACCGTGAAAATGGGATGTTCAATCCGTGAAGAAAGAAAAAATACAGAAGAAAGTTGAAAAGAAGTTAAACAATGAAGTTCTAAAGTATTAGGGGTGTTCAAGTATTTTCCCGTCGCCTAAACGGTCCTCCTGCTATTGTTGCAAATGATTTGGTCAACCTGCTATATTTGCAAATGTCTTTGGTCAACCTATTATTTTCTCAAATCCCACATATAGAGCCTACCAATTCACTCTATAGATTCCTATATTAGGAGTATTATGTCTCCAATAAGAAAGGTCCAAACTTAGTGAAGATTAAATCAAACACAAGCAAGAATATATACATCTTGTGAGGCCTACATAAATTGCATGCTTTTTAAATCAAAACTTGCTATTGGACATTAATATGCTTTGTCCATAACATAAATCATTACAATAAGGAAAAATATCAACAACCCATCATCAATTAGAGATTATAAAATTAAAAATTCTTTTTCGACCATATTAATTTGTTCGATTCCTGAATTTTTACTTGAATTATCTTTTTTCTCATCTTCATTTGTATCTTCATAATCACCTATTTGTTCTATTGCATTTATTTTTGAAGTACTTGCTTTATCACTGGAAATATTTAATCCAACTAATTTTTGAGTTATCTTATCAATTAAATGTTCATTAGTTTTTTTTTTTTTGGGAAAAGGTAAGTATTATATTATATGCAAGTAGAACTTTACATTCAAATGAGAACCGGACATTACAAAAACTTCCACTTGTTGAGACATGGTGGAGACACCAAAAACATGTCTCAACAAGTGTAAGAGTGTCACAGTATAAACTGTTGCAAATTTTACACGCAAGTGCACGTGATCGTTAACAAGTAATATAGAGTGAATATAATTTATCGTTCCCACAGAGACTAATGAATTATTAAATAGCGAATTAAAATAGTTCTAACTTTATTTGAAGAAAAAAAAAATATTTTTAAGCTAAATTAAAAGTAATTTTAAAACTTAATTAAAACTAAAATTAAAAACTAAACAAAGCAAGTTAATGGATTAAGTTGACGAAAGATCTAGGGTTTTTGATTTCACCTTAACTAATCCATCCTAATATTAATCTATTTCTATAATCTAATTTAATTTCCTGGTTGATAGTCGAGATTCCCTAATTTATTTACTAGCCCCTCCCGAGATCTAATAAAAATCCCCCTAATTGCTAATTCATCATATTCCTAATTCTCATGTAGCGACTACACAAAACCATGCGATATATATCTATCCTACATGCAATTCATGGCATTTATCTCAATGAACTTGACACATAACTCCCTTCCATTCGTTATGATTAACAAATCATCTAATTAGTGATCAAGTAATTAGAAGCATTAAGCACAAAGATAAATACTCAACCCAGAAAATTAAATCAAATTATATTAATAGCCGAACTTTGTTACTAAATATCAGCTTGGTTTCCTCGTCCTCATTTAAAATCAGTTTTGCTCATCTTCCATGCATCTTCTAGAAGTTTTCCTTCTTTGTTCTCCACTTTGTTTCCTTTTTGTTTTTCCAGCAGCTTCGAGTCTTCTATTTCCCATTTGTTGTGTTGCTGCTTGATTGTGTCTTCAGCTGAAGCAAATCAAGTGAATGCTCTCTTATCTTTTCCTTTGCTACTTCTTTATTTGTTTGTATGTTTGCTTTTCATCCGAAGACTTTCATGCTTCATTCACAAGCCGCATTTGAACCTTATACAAACATTAAAGAACCTTATTCAAATGCAAATTGGAATAATAATCCAAAGATCAAGAGTATGTGGGAATTAATTGCAATTTGAACCTTCGGGTCTTAAATTTGCATTTGAGTTGTATTTGGAATCTTTATTTTAATCCGAATTTGAATTTTGTTTGCCACGTGATCTGTCTTTTGAGGAAGGAATCTTATTTTGAAAAGTCTTTTGTATGTTGTTTTGAGGGACCCATTTTCATTTTGGGAGTGGAAAACAGAATCTTTCTGACTGTCCCTATTTCACGTGCCTAAATAGTTTCAGTCACTTTCCCACTTCTCGCCTATTGAATGTAGATTGTCTTTCTTTGCGTCATAGTGAAGGAAATTGATCCTCCGAATTTGTTGAATTTGGTTCTAACGATGTACTCGACAATGCTTGAAATCGATCTTCTTGGTGTATTGCCTTGAGAGTTTTTAATTAGTTTTGGATCCCTTGGAATTGGTTTTAATGGAGAGTAGAAAGGCAAACTTGGTAGTTTCCCTATTCTAGCATCAAAATCTTCAAAAAAACTCTTGCATTCGATTTTCATGGTTTACCCACCATTTGAGTGTTTGTGAATAATCTCGATTTTATTTCTTTTGAGACTTTTTGCTGAATGGAGAAAAATCTTTGGTAATTTGGTAGTCTTGAATGATCCTGTTTCTCTATTCTGAATAACTTGAGTAATATTGTATAGGCTTGAAAGTCTTGGAACTCTTTCAATAGTTGGTTGCCATGGAGTGTGTGGATTATCTGAAGCATGTACTAACCAATATGGTTTGATTTAAGGAACTTTCTTCATTAAAACCTGCAAAACAAAAACTTGTTAGTTGAAATCAAACAGATCTTGAGTCAATGGTCCACCAAATGGATCTGAAGATGATCCTTCCAATGAGGCCTTGCTATTTATAGACATGGATTTTGCTTGTTCTTTGAATTTCTTAAACTATAAGAATTCTTGATATTCTGAGTATGCATCAGCAATCTCTTTGTCCTTTTGCAATAATTCTGCAATTGATGAAATTTGATTTTCTGTTAATTTTTCTTTTTTCTTTTCTCTTTTTTTGACAAGTGTTTGTGGTATAGCTATCTGTGGTCCATGAACCTGCTTTGTTTGAATTGTCGGTGAAGGAATCTGTCCTATTTGTGGAATGCTATGTGACCCTACAAACAGTGTGGCCACCATCTCTTGAGTGATGGAAACTTGAGTCCACCATTTGATCTTGAATTCTCTTACCAAAGACATTGGTAAAGGTTTCGGATGGAATTGATGAATTTCGTAGCTCCAACAGAATATCCGTGGAACTTTAAACATAACATGAAATTGAATTTGTTGCATATAATCTTGAATTCTTCCTTATGTTTATCGAAGAAATAACTTGTATGCCATTTGAGTTTTTGGAGGATAAATATCTTCGGTAGACCCGAGGTATACCCACCAATTATAAAACCAAATTGGGATTGATGGAACTTGTGAGGCAAAGGTTTTGTGAAAATTAAAGAACCACGAATGGTTAAATGGTCTAAGGTAACAAGCTTTGTACCAAGCTTCTAAATAATCTTGATACGTGTAACCTATGTATTGAGTATCTTATGAAAATGGTTTAATCATGGAATGACTACCCCATTCATCAAAAGAGCATATCTTTCTTATGATGACTTTTGAATAGGCAATTCGATTAACATCTTTATCATCTAAAGTAGACTGTATATCAATTGAACCGGAATCAATTAAAATCAAAAGATATTACCTGACATCTTTTGCTGTGTTAAAAGGAATCCAATGACAATCAGGCTGGAGTGTTTTGTCTAAAATTTTTGGAAGGTTGGAAAGTCTGGGGATTGAGTAAACCAAGTAAAAGAGGTTTTACAATTCTTTTAGTAAAATATGTAATTGTAGAGCTTAAAGAGGCTTGAGGAATTTGAGTTTGGATATTGGGCTTTTGAATAGGATATTTTTGATATGGTGCTTCTAAAGCTTGAGCAAAATTGCGTGGAGGATGGTCTGAAAGAGATTGAAATCTATTTGGCGAAGCTAAATGAACTATTGAAGTCTCTTTGAATCTCCTTCTTTCTTCACATAATTCATTTTTAATTTCCTGTTAAAAATTCATGAGTAAAAAAATTAAGCAAACAATTTTCCTCACCTTAATGTACTCAATATCAAAATCGAATACATATAGGATAGCATGCCATCTTGCAAAAATTTGTTTTGAAATAATATTTTGAACATCTTTTGTCAAAACATCTTTTGTAGATTTTCAATAAGAATTTCTTATAATATAAATCATCTTGAAATTTAGAAATACATAAAAAAATAATTTCTTTTTTAATAGTGGAATAGTTTTTTCGAGCCCCTGACCAGACTCCTCTATGGAATCTAATTAATTGTTTTGGGCTATTTTCTTCGAACTTTTGTTTGAGTATACTGCCATAACCTATGTTTGAGGCATCAGTTTCACTATCATAGAGGCTTTGGGATACGGGATGACTAGACACGAAAAGAATCTAACCTTTTGCTTTATATCTTAATTATTTGAGTATGGGCCTCTGTCCAAGTGGTGGATTCTTTTGTAGTTTTTGATAAAGTGGATTACACTTTTGTCGTAACTTAAGAAAGAAGTCTGAAATAAAATTGAGACATCCTAAAAATCTTTGTAATTGGTTTTTATCTTTGATTTCATCATGAAATTTATCTACAAATTCTAGACTTCTTGCTGTAGGAATAATAGTTCCTAAATGAATATTTGGCCTGAATATTGTGGCCTAAAAATCTAACTTTAGTTTGAAATAATTTCATTTTTGGTGTTGAGACAACTAATCCATTTATCTTCACCACTTTGAAAAATATATCCAAATGTTTGAAATGTTTATCAATGTTATCAGAAAATACTAAGACATCATCAATATAGACTATCATCAAAGTTGAATAAGGATTAAAAATATCATTCATAATATTTTGAAATTCTGAAGGTGCATTTTTTAATCCAAAAGGCATTACATTCCATTTGAAATGACCAAAAGGTATTGTAAAAGTAGTTTTATATCTGTCTTTTTCAGCAATTTGAATCTGCCAATAACTAGATTTCATATCGAATTTTGAAAATACTTTAGTATTGACTAGTCTATGGAGTAAATCTCTTTTATTGGGAATTGGATATCATATCCATTTTAGTACTTTATTGAGTGGTTTGTAATTAATTACTAACCTTGGAACACTTCTTTCTTTTTCTGCTTGATTCATTAAATAAAAGGCTAAACAAGACCAAGGAGACTGAGAGGGTCTTATTAGTTTTTATCCAGTAAAGTTTGAATTTCTTTTGTCCATACTTCTAATAGTTCCTAATTCATTTGAACAGGAGGAGCTTTAGTTTTTATGTATTTTGCAAAAATGTCTGCTTCATAAGGTAAAGATACCTCATGTCGTTTTCTTTTCCAAAAAGCATTTCGCAAATCTAAACAAATTTCTTTTATAAAATGATTTTCTAATTCTTTAATCTTAGTCTGAATTATTTTATCTTTTAATTTTTTTGTCGATTTTTGAATAGGAAAATTCTTCTTTTAAGTATTCTATTTGATTCTTAACATGACTAATATGATTTATCTGTCTAAAAATCAAACATTTTTGAATCATGTCTAGCTCATTTTGCTGCCTAGAAGATATGAATTTAAAGGAAATTTTCTTCCCTAAGATGTTTATATGAATACCTTCATGATCTAACTTCATAGGAGAGATTTGATTTAAAAATGGTAATCCTAAAATTATATCTTGAGCTATATTATTAACTACATAAGACATATTTTTAATACAGTAATCATCATTACAGACATTTAATATAAGCTTGTAAGTTACATTTAATCTACCACCATTCGCCGCAATTAGTCTTTCATTAGTTTTTTGACAATATTTTGTAGGAATAATTCCTGACTTAGTACAATTTGCATCTGCACCACTATCAATCATAGTATGCAAGGTTACTTCAAAATCATGAATTTTTACAGTTATAAAACAATACCACTTTTGAAATGATATTCTACTTATCATTCAAATATGCAGACCGTTTGATACATCTTCTTTGTTTATTTGGATTGAATCTATGTCTTCAATTTCTTCTATAATCTCATTTCTTTTTGAAGTGGATGCTTCATTTCTTAAAGTTATTTTTGTGTCTATTTCTAAATCTTTAGTTTTTAATTCTATTATATCTTTTTGAAGTATTTTAACTTGCATTTTTAAATTTTTATTTCTTCTTTCACTTTTTTGGGTTTTCTTAGACTAAATAGATTTTCTTGAGGATATTGTTATAATAATTTTGTTATACTAAAAGGTTGTTTAAATTCTTTACATTTATCTTCTTCTAAAATTAAATCCCTTAGTTTTGTTAAATATTGTTTTTACTATCCGGATCATTAATTTTTTCAATCATTTCGAAGAATGTTTCTTTATTTTCTCTTGAAATTACATTAATCCAATGACATTACTTCTCTTCTTCTGAGGTTGAATCATAATCATCTAAATTATCTTCATCTACATATGAATTTTCTTTTAGTAAATTAATCATTTTTTCCCACATTTCTTCATCTTGAAAATTTTCATTAAATTTCTTTTTCATTTTACATTGACTGGCTTTATAACCAATTTTTCCACATTTAAAGCATGTGAGAGAATTTTTATTCTTTTTGAATTTTTTTCTTAGATATTGATTATATTCTTGATTAAATTTCCTAAATTTCTTTTCTTTTTTCTTTTTTTTTTATTGTTTGAAGGTGCTTTAAGCCCATTAATTCCAAAAGCTTCACAAAATTTTCCTACTTCTTCTTTTTGTCTTCTGTATTTATTCTGAAGTTTTAATTCCGTACGTAATTCTAATCCTTCTTTTTTAATAAATGAAAATAATTTTCTATAACTAAATTGATTATAATCAATAAAATTAGTTTGCATCTCTTTTTGAATCTTTGATATAATTCGATGAGAAAATAATCTTGGTAAACCAATGATAAAATTTTCTTTCCAATAGGTTGAATTTGCATCTGATCTTTTTAATACTTGAGTTAGAAATACATCTTTGTACCATCTAAAGTATGATAAAGTAGGACATCTTAAATTTGATAATTAAAATTTTGAACTTGTTAAAATTTCTTTTGGATTTCCTGTATAGTTTATTGATAATGCTACTATCAGGAAATCTATAGCATCCGATACATTTTCTATTATTGGTTGTGGAGGTTATGGAGGTGGTACTCTTGGATCTATGACCTGACTTTCTGGTGGTTCTACATGTGTTACTACTCTTTCAGTAGTATGTTCTAAAATTTGGTTTCTATGGTCTTGAGTAAGGAAATTATCTCACCAATGTTTTAATTGTCCTGAAAATCCTGAAACTATTGCTAAGCAAATATTCTTTTGATCCATTCCTTTTGTTTGATAAGTCATCTTAGCCATTCCCATACCTTGGAATACATTTTATATTTCATATTTAGACATTCCATCTATAGTCCATTCACAGAAAGAAGTGCCATCATATTGAGATGCTATAAATTTATCTTTTTCTTCATATTGGATGGAGTTCAAAAACGGTGATGGAAATTGTGGTCAAGTATGGGATACCCTCTGGAAGAGAATGGCCTAGGGTTGCGATGCCTTCAAGACATTTCTAGGCTTTTGCTTGCAAGATTTGGTGGAAAATATGCAATTGCAAAAGGGTCTGGGCAAGGTATATCAGGAGGAAATGTCCAAATTTTTAGGGGATTAAATCTCAACAACGATTGGCAGAAGTTAACCAGCCTCAAACCACTAGTTGGCAGATTGCTCTCCTAATATAGCACATCGCAGTAGTGAATCCATTCAAGGAAAATTTTCCAAAAGACCTTCTTCTTCTTTAGCATGGGTTGGTGCAAAGTTTGATCCCAAAAAGGCAGCCAATAGTTAGAATAGTCATTTGGAATCCTCCATCAACAGATTCCATAAGATGAATGTTGATGGCTCATGGCAAGGTAATCCGGGTCTGGTGGGTGGAGGCTACATCCTTTGTGACTCCAATGGAGATCTAATTCATGCAAGCTCTCTTCATTTCCATCACAACACATATGTAGGTGCGGAAATTAAGGTAGTCTCATATACAATTCAATTTTGCATCACTCACGGATTTGTGCAGGTCATCATCAAATCGAACTCCAAGCTGCCCATTTGCCTGGGCAAAACCTAGAAGAGTTAGAGTCAATTCAAGATCAACTTTTATTGGGTTCTTTCCATGTCCAACATGTTTTTAGGGAAGCTATTATAGTAGAGGATTCTTTAGCAAAGCAAGGTAGTGCAAGAATTCAAGCATAGTACTTGTCTCTACATGATCTTCCTTCCTCAATTAGCAGATTGATCGGATTGGATCGCCACCAATATCCATAAGTCCATGTATTAAAATAGTATAGGTTTTTGTTCCATGACATAATTATATTTAGATGACATGGTTTCTCATGCATTCTCATATGTTCAGTTTGTTTGGAAATTCATGCATAATCTTAATATACAAATTGCATTCTAGAGAGGTTAGGCACATTACATCCCCCACTCTCATTGTATTTCTCAAATTGCTATTAATAAAATGGTAGCCAAGTTTGCCAACCACACATTGGCTGTTCATAAAAAAAAAAGGCTAAATTTAATGAAGATCAGATAGTCAAGCAAAGGCACCAATACATAGAACTTATGAGGAATATATAAATTATTTGATTGTTAAATGAAAATTATTGGATAATTATATGCATTACCCATAATAGAAATCAACACAATAAGGAAAAATATCAACAACCCATCATCGATTCTTAGATATTATAAGAGATTAGCCAAACATATCAATGAAAAGAAATGCCACATTGAATAAATGAAATTAAGATTAAAGTTTAGAGTGAGAAAGACTCCCATTCACAAGGAAAGCCTAGCTCAATACTCAATCTTCAACCCAAGATCATTTCTTTTTTTTTTATAATGAACTTTTTTCTCTTCAAAACTCATAAGAAACTTAGTCTAGGAATGAATTTCTATACAAAACCTTAGAAATCTTGTGGAGACTAGGGTTCTACAATTTTCTAAAGTCTAGCTTGCATTCTAATAACCTAAAGATCAATTTTTATTATAGGTGGGAAAAAAAATAAATCTTCTAAGGCTAATTCACCTGGGCATGGGAAGAAAAAGAAGCAAGTTTGACTCCTTTGGGGTGTTATTAACCTTATGAATATTTTACATATAAAAGAGATCAAGGTGGGCGGCAAAAGAGTGAAGCCCTACTTGGGAGATGGATTTGATAGGAGCAAAGCCATTGATTCTCTTGGTGATTCATCTTTATTTTGAGTTAATAAGTATTATGTCAAGCTAGTGATATTAAAACCAAAGCACTTCTTGGGAGGCAACCCAAGTGGAAAAAAAAATCTGTTTAGTATTTTTTAAAATATATTTAAGTTTCATTTTCATTTATTATAGTCTTAGAGATGAGCATGAGTAAATGGAAATGTAATTTTGCTTAAGAAGAAAATTAGATGGATTAGTACTTCACAGAAAATTTTAGTGTTAATCATGTAGATGTTCTTTATTGTTCATATCATGGATCCCATGTATCTAAGTTTTTCATTTTAATGAGCTTAATGGAGCTTGAAATCACATTTCTTATTTTTCTTATGTCTCAATTTTTCTCACTTTATTTTGTTTTGAATTAAATAAATATTAAGGAATACTAGACCTATGAGACTTCATGTGCTTTGTATGATTTGTTCATCTATATATATATATATATATATTGTTATGTTATCTTTCTTTCCAAATACATTTAGTTTGGTCATGTAACATTTTAAGTAGGAAAAAAGTTGAAGTTTATTTTCTTATTAGATTTTGTATAGTGTGGGAAAGACCAAATGGTACTCTCCAAGGTTAAGAGTAAACTTCCATCCTCTATAATGGTTGCTTAGATATGATTTAAATGGTCTCTAATAGTATGTGGCGTGAACCCTTGGATAACCTGTTCCAAAAACTCACTACACGCATTCTACCCCTTGGATCAACCCAACTGGAATCTTTCCTTGGAGATGGTATGTTCCTTGAAGGTGGAATGGCTCCTCAACCCCTTGATAACCTGTATCGAGGAACCTTGGAATCGATTGATGGAAGAAGACTCGGATTTCCTAGGGAACAAATCTAGGAAAAACTAAGAGCCAACAAACTCACAAATTCCGATTTGTGTAATTTGCAAGTAATTACAGAACTAGAGAGCAAATTCTCTCAAGCACGTAATGTCAAGAACCAATTTTTTTCATTCATCAAAATTTGTCCCCAATAGTGGCCGACGGTTTCCTTTAAAAGAGTACAAGTCATCCTTCCTAAACTAGGGTTTCTTTAGGGCCAAATGGACTCTAAAATTATATGACTCTTGGGCTGACCTTACGGGTCTATATCACTCTCTAATTACTTATATAATTAAGACTAAGCCCAATGACCTTAAGGGTCCTACGGCTCCAAAGTCTAAGTAACAAAACCCAATTACACTTAGTACATTAATAAATATGGTCTTGTCAATCCTGGTCTTCTCCCCATCCTTTTGAGCTGTTTGGATGAGTCCATTCAAGGCTTCCTTCATCTTTTTAGTTCTAGCCCTTGTCATTGGTCCACCAAGACCTTGAAGTGGATCCAAGCTTGTTCTTGAAACCTTGCTCTTCGAACCTTCCTCTTCTTGCCTTTTCCCTCTCACGCTATTGTCATCATGCTCCAGGCTTGAAGTTTCTCCAATGCTTGTTGAATTAATATCAGTATGTCCCCTTCAAACATTCTTTTGTCCTCTCCAATCCTTAAAAAATTAAAATCCTTTTAATCCTTTGTTTAATTTGCAAGAAAAGGCAATGTTCAAAATGGAGTTGTGAATTAGTACCTTTTTCGAATTTTAATAATGCATTAAAGAAAATAACATACTTAAAGTTTGAGGGAAGTGGGGAATAGCTGACCTAAGATTTTTTAGGAATTTTTTAGCTTTATTTTGACTTGTTTATGCCATGGGATGTTTAGGAGCATAATGGTTGCTTTTAGGGCTGTAAATCAACGAACATAACATAAGATCCTTGTTTGTTTTTGTTTCGCGCTATTTTTTTTTTATGTTCATCATCGCTTATGTTGTTGGAAAAATGTGTGTGTTTTATTTTGTTTCGTTTATATTAGTGTTCACGAGCGGTTCACGAACACTTACACGCGTTACTAACGAGTAACGAAACACTTAACAAACGACGCTCGCAACACACTTTTAAACGACACACGCTCAACACAAACAAACAAACACGCACGCGAACGACAACGAACAACGAACTAACACGTCAACGTAACGAACACTTAACAAATAAACAAAACACAAAACAACAAACAAAATTGCAAAAAAAAAAAAAAAAATTATTAAGAATTGAACCTTGGTCTCTGAGCAATGGACTACTACTACTACACAACACTAACAACAACAAAATTTGTTATTAATACATTATTATTATTTATATTATATTATTATTATATATTTATTTATTATATTATTATAAATAAAAATAAAACTAAGCGAAAAAAAAGCGAACACTATAAACACTAAGCTTTGAACACTAAAACACATAAATAAACTAAATAATACGACGAAATACTTGATTGTTCGTGTTTAAATCGTTTTATTTAACAACTAATGTGTTAAACTGTTCGCTTAGCTTAACAACAACGTACAACTGTTCACATAATGTTTGTTGTTCACATTAATTTTCACTTAACTACTTGCTTTCACTTTGTTCTCCTTTTTTTTTTTTTTTGGTGTTCTTGCTTTTTATTTTTATCTTTCATTTTGTGAATTTAGTGGGAATTTTTATTTTTTTTTTACATGCATAAATGCTTTGGATGGGACTAAAAGAGATGCTGAGCATCCAAATAAGGATAAGGATGAGGATGACTTAGATTCATTAGTGCATTGATATTCTATATAAGAAGTTCTTCTAGTTTACAACCCCTCACTTTCTATTTATAAATATGCACTTAATGCTTATAGATTGAAATATAAAAGTGTAACATAAAATCATATATATCAAGTAATAAAAACTTAAATCCACACAACTAAATGCATGCATATGCTTGTCATTTTGTCCATGGAAGTAGGATTGATCTCTCGAAGATATGGTCAATTTGAGGGTTAATCCCTTGCCCAAAAATTAAAGAGCAATTTAAAAAGTTAAAAGTCAAATTTGGAACTAAGTGATGGGTTAATTCTAATAAGTGATTAGTGTTGTCTCTATTTCTCTCTAATTGGGTGATTTAACTTTGTGATCATGCATTTAAAGAGACAATTGTCTTTTTTACTCTATCCTAGTAACTACAATAGAATAATATGGCTCCTATTGCTAATCTGCCACAACATTTATAAAACAAATTGTCAATATAGAGCCTACCAATTCACCCCACAAATTCCTTTATTATGAGTATTATGGCTCCAATACAAAAGGTCCAAACTTAGTGAAGATTAAATCAAACACAAGCATGAATATATACATCTCATGAGACCTACATAAATTGCATGGTTTTTAAATCAAAACTTACTATTGGACATTAATATGCATTGCCCATAACATAAATCATTACGATAAGGAAAAATATCAAGAACCCATCATCAATTAGAGAATTAGAGATTATAAAAGTTCATCCACACATAGATTTTAGAAGGAACTACCAAATGGAGTAGATGAAATGTAATATTAAATTTTAGAGTGAAGAAGATTCCCTTTACAAGTAAAAGCCTAGTTCCATATGTAATCTTCAATCCAATATCCAATTTCTTCCGAAATGAAGTCTTTTCTCATCAAAACTCACAAGAACACTATGCTAAGGATGAGATTCTATATATATATATATGTAAAATACTAGAGCTCTTGTGAAGACTAGGGTTCTTAAATTTTGTAAACTCTAGCTTCCCTTCTAATGACCTAAAGATGCATTTTTATTGGAGTTAGACCTATTGGACTCATTACAAGTGGTCAAAGACCAAAAAAAGGGGTCAAGATAGATCAAAGGGTAAAAATTGACCCAATTGGGCTACAAGAATTAGGTAGAGTCATACTATCCACAAGACCTAATCACATCAGCAGTATGGCCAAGCCTAACTCTCTTTTTACCCACTTTGTTCTCTATTTTGTGCACTGGTGCTATCTTCAATTAATGTTTTGAGGCTACTTCTAATAGAATTAGCTTTCAACTTCTTCACAAATATAATATTTGAGTGAAGAAGATTCCCAAAAGTTGAGGCTCTTTCTCTTAGTTTTCCAATGCTTTCAAATCATGAAAATTGGATTTCTCTATCTCAATATATGGCCCTTTGGTTGAGAATGTGTCAATCTTCAATTAGTCTCATCGTATCTTCACTTTGGCCTCAATTTTTGCTAAGATCCTAATCGATTTTGGAAAACTCAAAATATAAGACTTGAAACACATTGAAAGAGATCTCCATAGCATCTGAGATCTCTTAATGTGGTCGTATAGAAGAGGGGATGCACCCTATTAAAGTCTTGTCTCTCAACTACCCATTTGCCCATTTAAGCACATCTCTCTCCAAGTTGCACTATTAATGGAATTTTCTTCAATTTTATTGTTTTCCTAACTTCTTTATGCTCATGGAACATTTTTGCCTAAAAGCAAAAGAAAAACACATAATTAGCATATTTTTAACTCAAGAAATGATATCAAACTCATATTTAGTGTTCATTTAGAGAACAGTTTTGCATTCTCATTGGTTCTTTTAAATGCATTATAAGTGACATCCTAGTAAATTCGTTTTTACTGGCACAAGTTAATTTTTTTTGAAACTTTAACATTTTCCTCATCTTATTTTTTATCATTTTCTTATGAGAAATAAACAAACAAATAGATAACAATTTCCATATAAGTGATGAGGTAGTCCATTTTAGCTTAGATGTAAACTAAAGAATTAGGCAAAGCATATAACCAATGAAATGAATGTCTAATTCTCAACATATAGGTGCAAAAGTTGAGATTTTGTAGTCGTTGAGTAAACCATTACTTAGATGGAATTTTAGTTACTTTAAGAAAATTGTTGTTTTTGGGAATACTGTGATAGTATAGCTTGGGTAAGATGTGATTCTTTAGGGTGAATTCTAACTCTTTGATATAGTGTGACCCATGATTCAACCTCTATTATCAGTTGTATGCCGTAGATTTTATATGCCTTAGGTAATTGCTGTTATATTTTGCAAATAAGTTGCTACTATTCTATAGGACTGGTTTGGCCTTCTGTCTTGTAAACATTAAGCTATGTGAACCTATATGAATAGGAATGAGTACAAAACATCCTGAAACTCAAGGCTAATGAATAAAGTAAGGGAGTATTCCAAGTGAATGTGACTTGTAAAGTAGCCGAATGCCATTGCGACAAATATGTGGCTTTTGCATCTAAAATACAAATTGACTACTTGGGGTTAACACATACCTAAAGGCCAGTAAGGACCTTCCAAAATGACCAAGTTCCACAAACCCAAAACTTCATAAAGAGTTGAACTACACATGTGATCCGATGGAAACCACAAACACAAATTTGGTTAAGGATGACAAACTTGGCATAATTGGAGATATCTAACACTTTAGAGTATAAAAAAACAGAGAAGATGACAATTTATGGGGTAGTATATGCCACAACTAATTAAGGATCAATAAGCAAGTTCACAAGTCAAAGAGCACTACAAGGTGAAATTGATAAGCTTGAATTTCAAGACAAAAAATCAAGTTATGAAAAAAAACCTCACAAAATTTTATTAATCTAATGCTTTCACAAACTTGAATAATATTTGTGATACTTGACTTATAAATGTCAATCTTGGCAAATTCCTTGACTTGGACTTGTTGAATTAAGCCTTTTAAAGCTTCTTTAGTTGCTTAGCTTAAAGTCTATTCATTGGACCATGGATGTTGCTTAGTGTATCTTTAGGTGTTGAACTCAAACTACCTTGAGACTCAATTTTAACTCCTTTCAAGTCCGACTCTTAGCTTGGTTAGCTCAGTCATTTCCCATTTGACCTTGTGCACTTGAGTTCTCATCATTTTTCCTCTCACTGAAAGGATTCATCCTCAAATCTAAGAAATCTGTAGGAAATTCAAAGAGAGAAAGATCAATTATGTTAAAAGTTGCATTTATGGCATACTCTCTAGGGAGATCTATCTTATAAGCATTGTCAATAATCTTCGTAACCACTTGAAAAGAACCATCACCTTTTGGATGCAATTTAGTTCTTCATTTAGCTGGGAATCTTTTCTTTTGTACATGCACCCAGACCTAACCATCGGGTTCAAAGACAATGTGCTTACGCCCTTTGTTAACTTGCTTATCATATTGCTCTGTTCTTCTTTCTATATTTTGGCATACCTTTTCATGTAGTTTCTATATTACAATAGGTTTTCCCTTCATTACAAATGAGTATTTGTTGATGAAGCCGCCACAGTTAGCCTTCCGATCGAGTTGCATGGACAATAGTTGATTGGCTTCCATGGGAGCCACATCACAAAGGAAATTATCCTTGTGTTTGCCAATAAAGAATGACACTTTTGCTTGTTGGTTCAGTTTCACCTCCACATTATCATTCTACAAGATAAGTGCGTGCAACATTAGTACAAGATCCTTCATTGATGATATGAACACATACTTTGTCATTCTCCTGACATCTAGTGTGAAAGATGTTACTCCTTTATTGCTCATTATCATTTTTAACTTGCATGTTTAAGGCTCGCATAGTCACCAAAAGCATGGTCAACCAACTTGAGCTCTTGCTCAAGATCACTATCTTCTTTTACCAAGGCAGCATTCTTTCACAATCTAATTCTTCTTCGGTCTTAGAGGTCCCATCTTCTCATAAGTTCATAAAATTTTTATTAGGACACTAACAGGCAATATGTCCCTTGCCAAGACACTTGAAGCATGTGATGTCTTGGTTTCAAATCTACTTTTAGTTCTACTTAGGCTTCTCTGCTGGTTTGAATTGCTTAGGACCATCAAACTTCTTGAAGTCAACTTTTTCCTCCTTTCATCTCCAATTAGACTTCCAAGTTGACGAAGTGTTGGTCACATACCCTTTTAATGATCCTTTTCTCTTCAATTGCCTTTCCAATTTTTTTGTTATATGTACCATCCCTTCAATATTGAAGTAATAATGAAGCTCCACCACATTTGCAATGTCTAGGTTTAGCCCTTGCAAAAATAAGGCCATTGTCGCTTCACAATCCTCCCCTACATTATTTCTAATTGTAACCATCTCTATCTCCTTGTAGTATTCGTCTACAGGTTTTGATCCTTGTCTAATCCTTTGTAATTTTTGATATAATTCCCTATAACAATGTGTAGGAACAAATCTTGCCCTTATATTCTTTTCATCTCATCCCAAGTATTATTTGGTAGATCTTCATTTCTTCTTTCTATTTATACAAGTTAATACTACCACACCAATGCATAGTGAGCAAACTCTACAACTACCAACTTTACTTTCTTCTTTTCAGAGTAGTTGTAGCAAACTCTAAAACAACTACCAACTTTACTTTCTTCTTTTCAGAGTAGTTATAGCAAGAAAATACATGCTCAATTTTGTTCTCCCACTCAAGATATGCCTCGATGAAAGGGTGGTATTTTCATGTTAATATTCCCCACGTCTCGGTCTTTGTTTTGAGTACCCTCTCTCTTTGGATTTGCCTTATTGGATGCATCGGTCTCTTCTTCTCTATAAACCTCCTCATATTCGACCATAGCATTATGGTATGTTTGTTGAGATTGTGAAGCTTCCTTAGAGCCTCTTTTGATGCTCGATTCTAAGGTTGTAAGTCATTAATTAGTGATTTCCATCATAAAGTTCGCTCTTGCGAGATGTTCTCTTAAAGCCTTTTGATTGGGGTTTTCCTTTGGTAGTTGTCTTCAATGCTAGAAAAAAAAAAGATGAAAAAATATCCTCACAATTTCCCTTCCTTCAATATGTCCCAAACCTACACTAGTCTCACTAGTGTATCATTCACTTATGCCTTTTTCTCTTCTTCTTTTTGTTTTTTTAAGGATGGGTATCACTGTTGCCTTTTTCCTCTTAGATTCACAAGCAAAAGTTCCTATTTGAACATAATTCAAAAGCTATATTAGGTTAAACTAAATAATACTTCAATTAACTTATAGAATTCTAAAGAAATATTGAGCACAAAATTTATGTGAAAGAGGCCAAAGAAATTAATTAAGAGTCAAAGAAATTCAACAACCCAAATTCGGGAATTATTTAGGTTGGACTGAAATTTTTGTGATTAAGGTAATGAAATTTCAGCAAGAAAATTCAATTTTGGCCAATTAATTTTTCTTCTTAATGTTTATGAGACAATAAAATATGGTATGGCCCTGGAAAAAATTAGTTATAATCCCTGCTTAATTCAAATTCAATACATCAATTTAGAGAACAATATGAAAATGAGTACTAATAGAAATTCAATTCCAATCAAGAATGAACTAAAATCCAAATTGGATTATGAATACAACTATATTTATGCTAAAACAAGGCCAAAATTGGGTTATAAGGCAACTGGAAATTCCAATCCTTCTTGGGTTTAGATTTAAGAAGACACTTACAAAAAAATTCGAATTAGCGTAGTACTGGGATTTCAATTACAATCTAGATTGGATTCAACTTAGGGATTCAATTGTATTGGTGCAAGAATAGCCCTTTAACGTCTAATTTCTTTAGAAAATAGCAATCATGAAAATCAAGATTCAATAAGAATCCAAATCAAGGATAAAAAATTTCAAGAAACAATGATATGATGAAGGCGAAATTCGCAACTCGGCAACGATCCAACTAGATTATCACGATCGAAGACTTTTTGTATATTTGATGGTGAGTGTTCCTGCAAAACAAATCCCGAAATGGTTCCGTGGGGTAAGTTCTCCGATGCTAAAGTCAATACCTTTATCGGGCTGTAGTCATTTTCTATCGTCAAAGAATGTCCCCTTACCTCGTTGTTCTTTCTGGTTTATCTACCTTATCCCGCTATTGGTGGGATTTGATGTTGTGGATGAATACGTGGATCACGGTTATAACTGTTGATTGCACGTCGTAATGTAAGTTCCACAATCGTAGGCTGTAGTTTATAGATAAGCAATACTCTACTAAGTTTCCACCTCATGGCCTCGAGCTCAAGGGTCCCATTCACATAGTGTGATTTCAAAACATTACCATTGCTGGCATATGGATGCAGAGTTCTGAGGTCGAGTGGAGGTCACATTGTTGCAGTTGTTATGAAGATCCAGGACTTTTGCTCCAAGGTCTAGAACTTTGCTCATATCTGAGGTCTGATCTTTGACTCTAAGATGCGGAACTTTCGTCCTCGACTAACAACTTTACGTACTGAACCCATGCACATCATAAGCTCCCTAGACCTTAGCGTGATAATGTCAAGCCAAGGTCTTATCAAAAGTAGGCTTTTGGGATGTCTGGAGAGAATCAGTAGTGATATGATGGGTAATCGTGGTTGTCGCCAGTGAAAACTCATTGTGAGGTGTGAAAGCGGTTATTATCTGCCTTTGTGATGGTACAACTTTAAATATCGTGAGGCCCGAAAAGATTTGGTTGTGTTAAACACGGAGCTCTAAATGGTCATACAAAGAAGGTAACTTTTTCATCTCTAGGTTTTCCAATCTGTCACTTTCGCTGCCTTTCGCTATTTGAAAAGTTCAGGGTTTTTTCATTCCAGTGAGAATGTTGCTACGAGTTTCTAGAGTGTTCGTGGTCATTGGCTAGTACTTCTTTTTGCTACCATTCAAAAATTAACTATGACTTCCTCTTATTCCATGTCATCTGGGTCATCCCGTTAGGAAGGAAAGACAGTATCCCTGGCTGGGGAAGAGGGTAATACCTCTGAGTCTGCCAACCAAGGGAAAAGTTCTGATTTTGATATGGGCGATGAAAATGTGAGAGTCCAGGTTGAAACAATCAACCATTCAGACAAGACAACTCAATCAAATCCAAAAGAGACAAATCTAAGAACACAAGTTGGATGTTTAGTTGAGAATTCGCCTACAAAGAGACGTCCACACCTTGATCCATTGCAAGGCATTGGAGAGCCTATGACTAGGTCATGAATTAAGAGAATGCAAGCTGCTTTAACATCTCTTATAATTGAATTAATTGAAGCTCAAGTCAAGGCAGCAAGGAAAACAATGAAGACTTCCGATCCTAGTGAATCATGTGTCATTCTACTTACTTTCATCTATGAAAACTCGAGAATGAAGGATCGAGTGTGTCTGATTTTCACACATGTAATCAAGATCCTTAGGCCACTTGTAATCACAATCCAAGTTCGAATTTGGAAGGTTCTAATTCAGCAAGAAGCAAAACAAGTTCAACCTGGAGGATGATACTAGGACCAACACTCTGCTATTTGTTTCAAATTTTATTCTTTAAGATTAGAATTCGTATCAATTTGGTATCAAAGCTGCATTTGGGTTGCTCCTTTGAGTTGTACATATCTTTTTGTGTATTTTTGTTTTTCTTTCCAACTTACTGCTCTTGTGTACTATAAGTATTGTTTTGTTCCTGTGAATACTTGTCCAAATTCTTCTTAATTTCATGCTTAAAAACCAAAAGAAAAAGTTCCACCCGAATTGTAAAATTTTGCCTGATTTCTGTCTCTGTTTTCATCACTTATGCTGTGTCTGTTTGTTTGATTTTTTTTTTGTGTTTCTATTTTGTATATCTGAATTCTTGGTTTTTCCCATGATCTCTTCTTAATTCTCTTCTTATTTTCGTGACTAAAAAAATCACATAAAAAAATCTCCATCCAAATTGATAAACCTCTGTCGCAAGTTTTGCTCTAGTTTTTGTCTTCAGAATTTTGTCCCTAGTATTGTGCTTTAAAACCTTGGTTCTGTACTTTATCTAGCTTTGTGAATATTGATTGATAATAGAAGACATTGGATTGTTGATTATTGCCGCCGAAGGTGTGTTGAACAACTAAGAAACCGACTACTACAGAAAATTCAGAATTCAGAACATATGCTCCAAGTTTCTACTCCAATTCTACATAGTTTTGTAATGTATTTGTTCTTGTGCATATTGATTGAGTGAGGAGGCTTTGTCTTGTTGAAATTTACTATCAATTTTTTTTGAAAAATGTGAAGCCAACTACTACAAAATTCAGAAAAAAAATCGCTACTGAAAAAAAAATCAGAAAAAAACCTAAACATCATACTCTAGTTTCTGCCCATTTTTGAGTTTATTCTCTTCATGTGAATATTTTTTGATCAAGAAGACCCCGTCTTGTTGAATCTTCTTGCCTAGAGTGAGATATAAGTTGAGAACCCGAACCTGGAAATCTTTGAATGAAATTCTCACAGAAAACTCGTTTTTGCCTCCTGTTTTTTATACTTCAAGTTTTGTCTCGTTTTGTGTCATACCTATTCTTGTAAGTACTGATTGATTAAGAAGACTTTGAATTCATGAATTTTCTATCAAATTATGCTGCAAAATCGTGAAACCCGTTGCTGAAAATCAAAAGAAAAAAAAACCCGTCTAGTTCTGCCCAAATTTTTACATAATTTTTGCACATCATATGATCTAGTTTCTATCCAGCTTTGTATTCTAACTGTTCATGTGATTTTTTCTTGATTAAAAGCTTTGGTTTGTTGAGTTTTACTTCCAAGAATGTGTTACAAATTGTGGAATTGGCTGCTAGAATTTTTTGGAAACTTGTTGCCAAAACCGAAGATAAATCCTATTTGGACTTGGAATTGATCAAGAACTTGAGTTGCTGTGAAGTTTGATTTCAGTTTGATCTATTGAGAAAGATACAATCATATCCACCAAGTTTTACTTCATCACAAGCACATAAAGAACCATTTTGCGTAATTCTTTTCGGCCATTGGAAACCTATTTTTCCCTTCTTTGCAAAATTTAGCCGAAAAGTTGTTTTCTTGTTCTAGTACTTTGCTTTTGGTTTTCTTGTCTTTCTTGACCTCTTAAATTTTTGTTTCTTGCTTTAATTTGGATCTAATTGTCTAACTTCTTGTGACTCTTGAAGCTTATCTGAGTTAAAACTTTTAGAAAGGCAATTGAGTGTGAGTGAACCTACTCAACAACCCCATCACTATAAACAAGAGAGATAAACCTTGTATTGGTGAGAGTATCATACATTGGGCAGTTGGTTAGAGGGAAGTGAGGTAGGAAATTTTTATTACTAACATTGCGTGTGCAGAGAAGGCTAAAAACCCGAAAGAACAAGAGAAAGATATGAAAGAATATCTCAAGGACTTAGCTTCAGCTCTAGAATTAGTCCATAGGAGATTTGATCAAATGGAAGGCACAATGGCTCAAGTTGCATCTGTAAAGAAAGCATCCAATCTAGCAAATAGGAAGAAGTTTAAACCACAAACTTCTTCAAAGGTAAGTAACCGTAAACCTTCGTCCAATTCAAATAGTTCAAACACTAGTTCTTCTATCCAATGTTTTAGGTGCATAGGCCGAGGACATGTGACTTCTCAATGTCCAAATTCTCAAATCATGACTACCTTAGGTGATGAAATCTATAAAAGTGAGAGTAAGGAGGAATCAAATGATCTAGATGAAGACATGGCCACAAGTGATGTTAAAGAACATTGGGGGCATGAAGAGGATCAACTGACTAGAGAATGTTTGGTTACAATAAGAGATTTGAGTGCTCTACCCGAAGAAGACACCGATGAGCAGAGGACAAATATTTTCCATTCTAAGTGTCTTATTAAAGATCAAATTTGTATGTTGATTATTGATGGAGGATCTTGTACTAAACTAGCTTCTACTTATCTGGTAGACAAATTGAAGCTCAAATGTTCCTTGCATCCTAAACCATACAAATTACAATGGATAAATCAAAGTGGATCACTCCACGTCACAAAGCAAACCTTGGTAAGGTTTCGAATTGGAAATTTTATTAACCAAGTTCTTTGTGATGTTGTTCCTATGCAAGCTACTCACTTATTATTAGGACGACCTTGGGAGAATGATTGTAATGCAAGTCATTCTAGGAGGACTAATAAGTATCACTTTAACAAGGATGGAAAAGCCTTCACACTCGTATCATGACCACCTTTGGAAATTAGTAAATTTCAACAACAACAAAGGGTGAAACACATGGAGTGGAAAAAGGAACAAAAAAAAAGGTTGAAGAGGGTCCAAATTCTACTCAAACCACGAGTAAACAAAATCCTTCAACTTCTAAAGGTAAGGCTTTAGTTCCCATGAATGAAACCGAAAGTATACGGTCATCACTTGAAAATTTTAAAGGTAATTTCTATGCTTACATGAGGGATGTTGATAGAACTTTTAAATACAAGTACAAAATGCGTGTTAAATATGTTTTAAGGGGCGTTGTTTACTACTAAATATTCCCAAATAATTTGTGTTAACATCCAAATAAATTGTGTTAATTATTTTTTAAGGGGTGTTAATTATTGTGATTATTCTCTATTTGAGAATATTTATGGTTTTAATCCACTAACCCCTCTTGATTTAGTGTCATTGCCAAGCAATGAACAAATAAATCTTGATGGTACAGTAAAGGCTAAGTGTATTCAAGACTTGCATGCGAAGGTACGCCTTCAAATCCTCAAGAAGAATGAACATTATGCTCAAGTTGCCAATAGAGGAAGAAAACACGTACGTGCTCAACGAAGAACTAAGTTTCATTCTCAAGGGGATGGTCCTTTCCAAATTATTACACGCATGGGTGAGAATGCATACCAACTTGTCCTTCCAAGTGATTATGGTGGTAGTGCTTCATTTAATGCCTCTAATCTTTCTTTGTTTGAGTTGGATGATGAGTTTATGGACTCGAGGGTGAGTCCTTTTAAAGAAAGGGGGTCTGATGAAAATGTGAGAGCCCAGGTTCAAACAATCAACCATTCAGCCAAGACAACTCAATCAAATATGAAAGAGACAAATCTAAGAGCACAAATTGGATGTTTTGTTGAGAATTTGCCTACAAAGAGACGTCCACACCTTGATCCATTGCAAGGCATTGGAGGGCCTATGACTAGGTCACGAATTAAGAGAATACAACCTGCCTTAACATCTCTTATAATTGAATTAATTGAAGCTCAAGTCAAGGAAACAAGGAAAACAAGGAAGACTGCCGAGCCTAGCGAATCATGATCATTCTACTTAGTTTCATCAATGAAGACTTGAAATGAAGGATCGAGTGTGGATAATTTTCACACATGTAATCAAGATCCTTAGGCCACTTCTCATTACAATCCAAGTTCGAATTTGGAAGGTTCTAATTCGGCAAGAAGCAAAACAAGTTCAGCCGCCATTAACTTCTCTAATCCAAACCACACTTGGATTCAACTTTAGGCAATATTATTTCTTCTTCATGAACGAAATTAGAAGCTTCCAAGATCATATCCATGATGTTTAGAGAAGCTTCCAAATCCATAGCCATGATGAATTAAAGAAGCTTCCAAATCTGAATGATGAAGCTCTTCAAGCTCGGCCAAACACAATCCAAACTAGCCTTGAATTAGTTTTAGGCAACTTAATGTTTTATTTCCTTTTCTTAGCTTAGAAGTCTTTTAGTAATTATTTCTTTTAGTAATTAGCTTCCCAAAAGGCAAGGAATTCTAATCCTTTTAGAGGATAGATTTCCTCTTAGCTACTCATTGTTTCATTTATATATAAAAGCCATTCGGCCACATGTAAATACAAATTTGATTAATTACAAATCAGAGAGCTTTATTGCTTTTCTTTGAATTCTAGTTTAGAACTTACTTTGAGTCTTTGAGGATAGCCTCTTAGGTTCATGTTCAAGCTATTTTGTTGAGTTTCTTTCCCTCAATAATCTGGGTGTGCCGGTTGGTTCCAAGGATAGTCAAATTCTCAGTTTTGAGTTTTGGATAATTCATTCGAGTGTCAAGTGGACAAAAGTAAGGTCCTTCTTCAATCTTGAAGTTTGTGTCTTACTAAAGGAAGATTTAGTTCAACCTAGAGGACGATACTAGGACCAACACTCTAGTATTTGTTTCGGATTTTATTCTTTAATATTAGAATTTGTATCAAGTTGTGTCTAGTTTAGAGGATAAGGGTAGTGTGTCTGAGGCAGAAAGTTCCTCTTCAAATGAAATGGAGGATTTTATATCCCCACTTGTGGTGGGGTATCCTTCAAAGTTTACCCCCACCACTGAGACTCTGTCGTCAGTCTTTGAAGAGGCTGACGCGAAAGAACTCAAGGAGTATGGGTCGAGGGCTGCTGGCAGCGATGGTAGGGCATGTAACCCTCCGATGGGGTATATTGCTATTTATGAGGAGCATTTGAAAACGGGAATAAGATTTCCCATTTGTCAACTTGTGGTTGAGATTTTAAATTATTAAGGAATAGCTTTAGCCCAATTGGCACCGAAGTCTGTGAGGAATATTGTTGGTTTTGAGATTTTGTGCCGAGAAGGTGAAATAAAAAGTTATGTGGATCTATTCAGATTTTTTTTTTGTATGAAAAAATCTACAAATTCTATGGGATTTTTGCATTTTTTTCGATATCCAAAAGCAAGGTTGTGAGGCCTTCAGCCCACCATGAGTCGAAAAAGAGGTTCTTTTTTATAAGGTTTGCAGTGTGTGGGTTGAAGACGGGTTGGTTTTATGAGGAGGCAACCGATGCATATCCAAACTAGAAGAAGCAAAACCCCCAGGGCTGGGCATACATAGAGCTCCGAGCGGAGAGAATTGGCAGTTATACCGAGAAAGATTTGGTTGAATATGGATTGAGCCCTACTGTGGCTAATAGTGGATCTATGTTTTTACAGTCTACCCGAAACAATGAGGCAAAGGGTAGTGTTCTCATACGGAACAGTGAATTTATGTTTTTGTTGCATATATTGATCTTGTGTATATTTTGAATTGCAGTGGTACGATTTGGCAATTCAATCAAGGTAGAGTCTGCAAAAGAGACTCATTTAGATACTGAAGAAGTTCTTGTTACCAGGAAGGTGGAAGTGGGGGAGCTTTAAAAACGGAAGGCTGATGACGATGTAGTAGAGATTGAACCAAAAAGAAGAAACCAAGTACGGTAGAGGCGGAAAATGCTGTCTTTGAGACAATAGTGTACTTCTCTAAACCTAATGAAGTCTCTAAGACAATAGTGTACTTCTCTAAACCTAGTGAAGAGGAAATAATCAAGTTTGAGGGCTTGGAGAACTATCAGAACAGGTTAGCGGGGATGTCCCTGGTGGATTTGAATAACAACTTGTTGTATTCTGTTCCAAGGGTAAAATGCTATTGCCCTCCTATATTATTTTATTGGAGAGTTTTTTCTCCTTTTTTTTAGAAGTATCACAACGTTCATGGGCTGAATTTGTACTTAGGATGAATGATCAGGCTGAGGAGATCTCAACTCTCAAGTCTGAAGTTGTTGGACTGAAGGAGGCCAAAAAGGCTTTTATTGAGGCAAGGAAGAAATGGGAGGAAGAAGCATCAAAGATGGTGGAATCAAGAAAAAACATTAGAGGGAGAGATGTTTGTGATGATAGTGGCGAGGGAGAAACTGGAGGGGGAGGTGTCTTCCCTCCATCAACAGTTGCAGGATGTGCGTAGGTGTACAAACATTAATCAAGAAAAATTTGCCAAGTTATTAGTGAAAAAGATTTTTCACACACAAGACTTTGGCGAGTTTGTTATAAATTTTTCTAAGGCTGCCAAACAGGTTGGGAAGCATGAAGTAGCCTTGGAGATCCAGAAGCAGCATCTTTCTTTGAAGGTGGAGGAGCTCTCTAGTTTTGACCCTGAAATGGAGGAAAAGGCTAATAAAGCATACATGGACATTGTGAAGGGGTTTGATGGCTCCTTCACATTGCCAGAGCATTTGGCCTTTCATAGATTACCTATGACTTTAAAGGAGCTCAATGCTTGTGTAGTGGATGAAAATCCTGATCTTCAGATTGAAACTGGTGAAGCCTCAAAGGAGTAGGCCAAGGCTGGGACCTCAGCGTAGGGTGATGGAAACCAAGATGAGGCTAGCTCTTAGGCTTATTTTTCTTTTCTTCCTTAATTTGATATTGGGTTGTAAGGATGATTGGTGGGTGGATGATTGGACAAAGTACTAATTAAAATTGTTTTTTTTATTTGTATTATATCAAGATTTGTTATTAGCAACAAAAGCTGTCATTAGTTAGTTTGCATGATAATGTTAAGGCTTTTGAGGTTGCGCATGTGAAGCTTCAAGAAACTATCTCTCGGTTAAGAAAGGAGAATAAAGACCTCCAAGATCAAGTGGTATACTTGGAGTGCTAAAACCATTATCTCAATGAAGACATGGCACAGCAACAAAAGGTAGTAGGAGATTCAACTCACCAGGAAAAATTAGTTTTTGTAGAAAATAAGAAAAAAGTTTCTAAACTTTCAGCAGAGGTTGAAGGTCTTACCTTTGAGCTCAGAGGTAAGGATGAGATAATCCATACCTTGACCGATGAGGTTAATAAGAAGCGTGAAGAGGTCAAGGGTCTCCACGGTGTACTGAAGCCATATAAGCGGTAAATCTTTGAGTTTCAGTTTGAATGTAAGACTTGGAAGTCAAAGATTGCTGAGATGGAAACCCGTCTGAAAGAGGCGGTCTGAGAGTGACACCTTTAGACAGAGATCCTGTGGATGTGATGATGGAAAAATTGGAGCTCATAGCCCAACAAGGTCAGGCTGGTACTACTGCATACAAGGGTAAAGAAGCAGCATTTAATAAATACCTCCAAAAAAATGACTAAGTATGAAGAAGAGAAAATGAAAGGGAAAGAAAAAGTATGAGTGTTTCTATTCGCATTTTATTTATTTAATAAAACGACTAAAGTTGTCCTTGGGACCTTTGAAGAATCCCAAATCCCCACCCCATAAGATGTTGGAGATCTTTGAGTCAGAGGTCCTGATGTTTAGGACCTTTGAGGCGAAGGTACCCATCTTTTAGGATGTTTGGGACCTTGAAAGCAAAGGCCCCCACCCCTTAGAATGTTTGGGAACTTTGAGGCAAAAATCCCTACACCTTAGGATGTTTGGTATCTTGGAAATAAAAGTCTCCATCCCTTAGGATGTTTGGGAACTTTGAAAAGGTAATAACTTTTTTTCTCACCCCATAGGATGCTCTTTTGTGACACTCATATGGATGTTTATATTCCCCTCACCACATAGGATATTTTGGAGTTCGCAACTAAACTCAGCTGAACCAAGGTTACACACAAATTTCTCAATTTAAAATTTAGCAAAGCAATTTCACCATCTTGAACTGCGTTCAAGGAAGTCATAGTCTTGCTACTTGATTTAAGAATAGCAAAATAGCATTTTATTTAGCAAAAAAGATAATTAAACATAAAAATGTTTCAAATTGCTAACGTGCCAGACTCGAGGTAATAAATTTCCCTCCATCGTGGCTAGCCGATAGCTTCTAGATCTTGATGCGTCAATGACCTTGTAAGGTCCTCCCCGTTGGCCTTCAACTTGCCAAGCTTCTGAGCTCAGCTTGCTTCATTCTTGAGTAAAACTAGATCCCTTAGGGCAAATTATTAATCTTCACTTGTTCATTGTAGAATCTTGTCATATCTTGTTTATATTGAGCCTCTTGAATGAGGCTAAGTCACTGTGTTCTTCCAACAAGTCCAGATTCATCCGGATATCTTCTTCGTTGGCTTCAACATTAAAGGCCACTGCTCAGGGACTTAGAACTCCAATCTCTACTGGGATTTTGGCTTTTGAGCCATATGTAAGGCTATATGGAGTTTCATCTATGGCTGTCCAAGGCATGGTGTGGTACGCCCATAAGACATTTGGGAGATTTTCTACCCAATCTCCTTTTGCTTTATCCAACCGAGTTTTAAGTCATTGTAGTATAGTGCAGTTTGTGACTTCGACTTAACCGTTTGCTTGAGGATGCATAGCGGAAGTGAAGTTTTGTTTGATCTGAAGCTCTTTGCACTAGCAGCGGAAGGGATTATCTACAAACTACTTCCCGTTATCTAAAATGATCATGTAAGGAATGCCGAATATGTAGACGATTTTGCACCATACAAACTTCAGAACGTTCTTCCTAGTGATAATAGCCATAGGTTCAACCTTTACCCACTTGGTGAAATAGTCGATAGTGACTATTAAGAACTTGAAGCATTTTGGGGCCTCAGGAAAAGGCCCAAGGATATCAATTCCCCATTGCATGAAAGCCCACAAAATTTAAATGTTAATCATTTCCATCTAAGACCACCTTACTATAGGAGCATGAAATTGGCACTTGACGCATTTGTGTATAAAATCGTTAGCATCTTTGAACATCGTTGGCTAGTAGTATCCCCATCGGATGATCTTTGTTCCTATCATGCGGTGCCCTATGTGGACCTAAGGTGCACCTCCTAGAGTATGTAATTCACCTATTGAGGCCAACACACATGAGCAAAGGTTGCAAGTAGGATCACTTATAAAGGATCCTATTTTGTATGACATAGTGGGGTGCCTTCAGCTTCAATCTTCTTGCCTCGTTTTTGTCATATAGTAGTTCCCCATTCTGTATATATTTTCATATAAGAGTCATCCAATTATATCCTGTCTCATCAATGACCATCATGACCTTTTCTTCAGTACTTCTGCCAAGAAGGATCTCCACCAGGACTGTTTTATTCAGATGAGAGAAAGCTGAAGATGCCTACTTGCTTAGGGCATTAGTCCTTTTGTTCTTGAATTTGGGAATTTGGATAATTTTGAAACTATCAAAAGAGTGACTGAGACGGCGTACCTTATCTAGATATTTTCTCATTTGAGGTTCCTTAGCCTGGTAGAAGCCTTGTACCTAATTGACGATCTGAGAGTCACTGTATGCGCACACCTCTTTTGCTTTCATCTTTTGAGCCAACTTTAGTCTAGAAATTAAAGCTTCCTACTCAGCTTCATTTTTGGTTGCTTTAAAATCAAAGCGCAAAGTGTATGTGACCTCTACATCTTCGGGACTCTATAGCAATAGCTATGCTCTGTTGACATCCTCGTTTGAGGCCTCATCTACATACAAGACCCAGGCCTTTGGGTCACCAATTTCTTTCTTTGTGTTTTTGGGTGACTATGAGGGGTTGACTTCTAGGGTTCTTCAGGTAGGCATCTCAGCTATGAAAACTTCGAGGGCTTGTGCTTTTATAGCTGTCCAAGGTTGATATGGGATATCATACTCCCTCAACTCGATGGCCCATTTCACCAACCATTCAGAAGCTTCTGGTTTGAAAAGTATCTGTTTGATTAGCTTATTAGTGAGAACACATATGGGATAAACTTGAAAGTAAGGTCTCAATCTTCGAGTGGCATGGACCGAAGGCAGAACTATTTTCTCTATTGGAAGATACCTCGTCTCAACTTCTTGAAGAGAACGATTGACATAGTAGACTGGTCTTTGCACGCTATCAATATCACGGATGAGTGCTTTATTGACGGCTTTATCCAAGGATGCCAAATATAGATACAGGACTTCTCTGGGTATAGGCACTGAGAGAGCCAGTAAGCTTGCTAGATGCCTCTTCAATTCTTGCAATCCTTATTCCATTTAAAGTTATTAGCTTCCCTTAAAGTTTGAAAAAAAGGAAGATTCCAATTTGCGGACCGAGACAAAAATCAGTTCAGGGCTGCTAATGAAACTGTCAATTTTGTAACCTCCTTTAGAGTCCAAAGAGGAGCCATCTCTGTGATGGCTTTTATTTTATCAGGATTGGCTTCAATTCCTTTTTTGGAAATCATGAAACCCAGGAATTTTCTTGATCTTACTCCAAAAGTGCACTTCTTGGGGTTCAAACGCATTCCTACTTTTAACATGGTCTATAAGTGATGTGAACTTGACTCTCACTTCTCGATATTCAACTCAAAGATACGAACTCTGCGGCCAAAGATGTGAACTCTGCGACCAAAGGTGTGAACTCTACTGCTAGATATGTGAACTTGGCCCTAAATTCCCATCCAATTCAATGGAGCAACGATCCAAGTTCAAGAGTACATTTGATCCAAGTCAGAGATCAGCTTTGGTCCTAAAGTTGGTCCAAATTCTAGCGCATCAATTTTAAAGTAGTCAAGTGTTGAAGATTTCAAATTCAATGGTCAATTATTCATTTTGAGGCATTGGAGGACGAAAGGTCATGGCTGATAATTTAGTCAAAAGAAGAATTTAATGAAGTCTTGGAAGCTAGCTCAAGATGCATGAATCTACTCATTCCAACACTTGGTCAACGTACCATTCTAATGTGCCTTTTATTTAGTCAATAAATCATCTAGAATGGTTCGTAATTAATATATTAAAATGAAGAATTTTATTAGTCTAGTCTAGAAGTTAGAAAGTCAAAATTATTATTCATTTTTCTAGTTTCTAGACAAGGATGTTTAGGATTTTTTAAAGATTTTTGTAGCCTATGAATAGGCATCTTTGCACTGTTTTGAAACAAGCTATGAGTAATTTTTTTATTTTGAGTTTATCTCATATTTGGGTTCTTTGAGAACTCTAGAACTTATCAAGTTTTCTTCATAAACTTGTGGTGTTCAACGAATTTATCAACTTGTGGCGTTCGAACTAAACTTATCAACCAATTTTGGTGTAGTTGGCTGTAGAGTTTTTATACCAAGGTTCCTATCTCTTATAGATAGCGAATCGTAGTTTACACCAATCCATCTAGTATCCCTTAGACATATCTTGGGCAACAATCTAAGTGTTCCCAGTCCTCTTATATTAGAATCACATCATTTGGTATTAGAGTCATTTCTAAGGGTAGCATATCCTTTGTTTTCCTTTTTGATTTTATCCTTTCTTATTCTTGACTTTCTTGAAAATCAAGATTCACATTTTTTTTAGCGGGTTTTGTCATAGGTTGGCAAGGTTCCTAGTAGTGGGTTTTGATTTTATAATTCATGATTCACATTTTTGTTAGTGGGTTTTGTCACAGGTTGGCAAAGTTCCTAGCAGTGGGTTTGGAATTTAAGAAGTCACCTTCTCATTTCCACTTCTTTTTTTACTTATTCATTCAAAAAAAAAGGGGGCCGAACAAAAAAAAAAGAAGTGCTGGCCGAATATTAAAAAAAAGAAGAAGAAGAAGAAGTGGATACAAAAATTTCATTTCTTGAAATTATGATTCCTTTGAAACCTAAGATCAATGTTGAGCTATGCGTCATTAGGGATGATGAATTCTAGGCATGTCTTCTGGACCCTAGGCAAAGACTTCTTTATATTTGTGGAGAATGTGAATAACATGCTCTTTGATCTTTGCAGGTAGCATGAATCCTACCTGACTATTTTGTCTGGATGATTGGAATCTAAGATAACCTCCTGTACCTCATCGGTAATCTCGCGGGACTCAATCGAGATTGTCTTTGCTTTGGTATCTTTGGGACTCCGAGGTGTAGCCTTAGAGTTACTGGGATCTTTAGAGGAAACATCTGCACGTTCGCTCACACTTCCTCGAGGTATCACCTTAGGGTTAGTGTGTGGCATCTTAGTAGTTTGGATGGCATGTACACCTTTTGTTAAATTATTTTTGCCTTTGATAGCAATATGCATGCACTCTCTTGCCGTGTATTGATCCCCTCGAATTGAAGCAACCCCATGCTCCATCGGGAACTTCATGACAAGATGATAAGGCGACCAGATTGCCTTAGCTTTATTCATCCAAAACCTTTCAATTATGGCATTAAAGGGGGATGGAGCATCTACAATGTAGAAGTCAATCATGATAGTCTTGTCCCTGAGGTAGTCTCCCACTGTGACTGCAAGCGTAATTATCTCCACTGGATGAACAACTTCGTGAGTGCACGTCACCAACGGCGTGCTTGATGACTTTAGGGCTAAGAAGTTGATCCCAAGTTTGTGAAAACAATCTATATATAGGACATCGACCACGCTTCCATCATCAGCATAGACCCGATGCACTTCTTTATTTGAAACTATAACTTTAATGACCAAGGCACTATTATGCAAACTAATAGTAGGGATCGTATCTTCCTCTGAAAAAGAAATAATTTTGGAAGGTTTGAAACATTTGTTGACTGGCTCTTGGGATGGAATCCTCCTAGCATTGGCTTTAATTGCTGATTGTGATTGACCTTCCGGATAACCTCCAAATATAGCGTGAATAACACCGGTAACGTTACGGTTGTCATTAGGTAGAGGTTGAGGTGCCGACTATTGTGAAGGATTGTTTGAATATGACTAATATGGCTGGTTCATGGGATGATCCCATCTTTGTCGATAATCACTTTGGTGTGCGGGATGACCTCGATCACCTAGTCTTCCTCTCTATCCTCCAGTATGATATCCACCTCCTGCCCTCCAAACCAAGATTGGGTTCCTAAATGCCACTATTGAACGTATTGACCTAGCATTCCATTGCAGATGCAGTCTTCGATCTCCTTTTTGAGGTATTTGAACTCTTTAATATCATGCCTGTGATTGTTGTGAATAGCACACCAAAGATTCCGAGACCTTTTATGGGTTGCTGCAGTTAATGGGACTAGAGGTAGGAGGAGATCTTTATGTATGGCTAGAATCTCGATATACCTTTTTGTCAGTGGTATTAAGCTTTTCTCTTGAACTCGAGGTTTTAGCCGGCCTTTGTTGTAATTCGGTTTGTCGAAAGAACTTTTTGGGGGATTCTTCCCCTTAGCATCGTCCTGATACTTTTTCTTATGTTTCTCGTTTTCTCTCTTCTTTATATTGGCTTCTTTTCCTTTGGTGTAGCTTTTCACCATTTGCTAAAGTGTTTGAGTATGAACTGGAGTATCTCAAGCCAATTTTGTGTAGAATGGACCTGGGTTTAGACTATTCATAAAGGCTGAGATTACCAATTGATCTGTTCTGTTGGCTATTTGTAAACTCTCATCATTGAATCTTTCCACATATGACTTGAGGGATTCCTCTTTTGCCTGTTTAAGATTAATCAGATTTGCTGCAATCTTGTGGAATTTCTTCATCTAAAAGAAACGGGTATGAAAAAGTTGAGCCAATAACCTAAATGAAGAAATACTATTATGGGGTAGGCTGTCAATCCATACCCATGCCTTCCCACTCAAATAGATAGAGAATGCTTTGCACATAACCTCTATCGAAGCGTTTTTGAAATTTATTGCGCACTTAAATCGCGACAAGAAATCTAAGAGGTCAGTATCCCCCTCACAGGATGGAATTTCATCGTGCATCTTAAATCCATTCGGGGTTGGATATTGCATAATATTAGGTGTAAATGGCGAGGCAACGTCTCCTTCATCATCTGACCCCAACAAGCCACATATATCATCTGCTACCTGATTACTGATCGGAGAAAAATCATCATGTCAATGATGTTTAGGGTTATGTTTTGGTCTAACCCTAAGACGCTTATTCTCATAATTGTTATCAACATGAGAAGCATTGTCGTCACTTTTATTGTCATTTCTTTTCTGTCGAATCTTCTCACGATTACCCTGATTGTGCTTATCCCCCAAGTGACGTGTGGAATGTCTAGTTCTGTAGAACTTTTCAAAATGCACACGATGTAACTCAATGAAGGCCCTCTCGTCATCTTCTTTTTGTTTGTGTGCCATAGATTTGTCTTGGTTTGGAAGTGTATGTTGAGAGTGTCCGCCAGTATGATCAGAATGCTGTTCTAATCATTCAGGAATGCCACCCAGACGTAATGGATCATCCGTTCTGGGCCTTGACCAGCTACACCGTGCTCTTTCTCGGCTAGTCCCTTCGGCGGCTTTCCGGGCTCCAGATCTAGTGTATACCGTTGCAATATAAATTGGGATCAAACAGAAAATTGTGAATACTCCTTTAGAAATCAAGAAATTAAGTTCCCATAGACGGCACCACTTGATGAAGTTGTAATCTGCAACTGGTAACGATCCATTCCCATTGTCATGATCCAAGATCTTTTGGGTGTTTAACAATGGAGATTCCTGCAAAACAAATTCGGAAGTGGTTCTCCGAGGTAAACTCTTCGATGACTAAGTTAGAACTTTAGTTAGAGTATAGTATTTTTCCCATAGTTAGAGCTTGTCCCATTATTCTTCCTAGTTTTATCTACCTTTTTCTGCCATTAGTGGGATTTTGTGTTGTGGATAGATACGTGGATTGCTGTTGTAACTGCTGACTACGAGCTGCAATGCATGTTCCATAATCATAGGCTACGGTTACGTGCTTATGGACAAGCACAACTCTATTGAATTCCCACTTCCTGGCCTAAGGCTCAAAGGTGCCATTCACTTAGTGTGCTTTTAGTGTACTGCCAACTTATGGACGCCAAGTTCCGAAGTCAAATGAAGGTTGTGCTGTTGCAAGTGGCGCGAAAGTCCTAACTTTTGGCTCTAAAGTCTGGAACTTCACTTGTCTTTGAGGTTTGATATTTGGACTTTAAGATATGAAGCTCTGGACCTTAACTGGTAATCTTGCGGGCTTAACCCATACGCACCAAATAGGAATATGCATTCTGCCACTAAATTTTCTCCTTTTGAGATTGTTTATGGTTTTAATTCATTATCTCCAATGGATCTAACACCTTTGTCTATGAGGGAGAGATTGAATTTAGATGGCAAAAAGAAGTTGAATTTTTGAAGAAAATACATGAGAAGGCAAGACTTATCATCGAGGAAAAGACGAGAAGATATGAACAACAAGCCAACAAAGGGCGTCATAAGCTCATTTTTGAACCAGGAGATTGGGTTTGGTTGAATTTAATGAAAGAAAGGTTCCCAACACAAAGAAAATCTAAGTTGCAACCAAGAGGAGATGGACCTTTTCAAGTTTTAGACCGCATCCATGTCAATGCCTACAAACTTAATTTTCCCAGTGAATGCGATGTTCATAATGTCTTCAATATTTCTGACTTAAGTCCCTATCATGCAGGTGCTGAAGATTTGAGGACAAATCCTTCTCAAGAGGAGGGGAATGATATGAACTCGACTCTGACTTCCTGACATTCGGCTCAAAGATGTGAACTTGGAGTCCAAGTTGCGGACTCGACTCAAAAATGTAAACTCTGCAGCCAAAGATGTGAGTGCGAACTCTGCAGCCAGAGATGCGAACTTGGCCCCAACTTCCCATCCAATTCAATGAAGCGACGGTCCAAGTTCAAGAGTACATTTGATCCAAGTCAGAGATCAACTTTGGTCCTAAAGTTGGTCCAAATTCTAGCCCATCAATTATTAATGTAGTTAAGTGTTGAAGATTTCAAATTCAATGGTCAATCATCCATTTTGAGGCATTAGAGGATGAAAGGACATAGCTAAAAATTCAGTCAAAAGAAGAATTTAATGAAGTCTTGGAAGCTAGCTCAAGATGCATGAATCTACTCATTCCAACACTTGATCAATGTACCATTCCAATGTGCCTTTTATTTAGTCAATAAATCATCTAGAATGGTGGGTAATTAATATATTAAAATGTAAAATTTAATTAGTCTAGTCTAGAAGTTAAAAAGCCAAAATTAATATTTATTTTCTAGTTTCTAGACAAGGATATTTATAGGATTTTTTAAAGATTTTTGTAGCCTATAAATAGGTCTCTTTATACTATTTTGAAACAACCTATGAGTAATTTTTGATTGTGAGTTTATCTCATCTTTGGGTTTTTTGAGAACTCTAGAACTTATCAAGTTTTCTTTAAAAACTTGTAGCGTTCAACGACCTTATCAAGTTGTGGCGTTCAATGAACTTATCAACTTGTGGCGTTCGAACTAAACTTATCAACAAATTGTGGTGTAGTTGGTTGTGGCGTTTTTATACCAAGGTTCCTCTTTCTTTATAGATAGCGGGTCACATTTTACCCCAATCCATCTAGCATCCCTTAGACATATCTTGGGCAACTTTCTAAGTGTTCCCAGTCATTTCGGATTGGAATCACATTAGTAAAGTTTCTCCAAATCCCCAAGTGCACTTGCACTTTTCCATGATTTAATCACCATGTCATCTACGTATACTTCCAAGTTTCTACCGATTTGATTAGAAAATATCCAATTAACCAGATGCTAATAAGTTTTTCCTACATTCTTTAATTCGAAGGGCATCTTGGTGTAGCAGAAGACTTCCATCTCTGTGATAAAGGCTATTTTTTGGGCATCTTTTTTGTCAATTAGGATTTGGTGATAACCTTTGTAAGCATCAAGGAACATAAGAACCTTATATCCCAAAATGGCTTCAACCTTTTGATCGATCACTGATAAAAGGCAATAATCTTTTGGGCAGTATTTGTTGACATCGGTGTAATTGATGCACATTCGCCAACTATCATCTCGAGGTCAGTTTGAAGTATCGTTGCAGCTTGGATAGTATGTACACCTTTTGTCAAAGTATTTTTGCCCTTAATAGCGATACGCATGCACTCTCTTGATGTGTATTGATCCCTTTGAATTGAAGCTACTCCATGTTCCGTAAGGAACTTCATGACTAAATGATAAGGCGACCAAATTGCCTTAGCCTTGTTCATCCAAGATCTTCCAATGATTGCATCAAAGGGGAAGGGAGCATGTACAAAGTAAAAATCCATCATGATAGTCTTATCCTGAGGGTAGTCCCCCACTGTGACTACGAGCATGATTATCCTTATTGGATGAACAACTTCGTGGGCAAATTTCACCAACGACATACTTGGTGGCTTTAGAGCTGCAAAGTCGATCCCCAACTTGTGAAAACAGTCTATATACAGGACATTGACTGCACTTTCATCGGCAATATAGACTCGATGCACCTCTTTATTTGTGACTATGGCTTTAATGAACAAAGCATCGTTATACGGGCTGATGGTAAGGACTGTATCTTCCTCCAAAAAGGAAATAACTTCAAAATGTTTAATACACTTACTAACTGGCTCTTGAGAAGGAATCCTCCTTGCATTGGTCTTAATTACCAATTGTGATTGATCTTCTAGATAGGCTCTAAATATGGCGTGAATAACACAGGTGACATTACGAATGTCATTGGGTGGATGTTGAGGTGCTAACTACTGTGAAGGATTGTTTTGATATGGCTAATTCATGAGATGATCTCATCTTTGTCGGTAATTAGTTTGGTGTGGGGGATGGCCTCGGCCACCCTACCTTCCTCCTCATCCTCCAGTATGGTAACCACTTCCCCGGCCTTTAGACCGGTGTTGTGCCCCTGAATGCCACCGTTGGACATATTGACCTAGCATTCCATTGCAGATACAATCCTAAATCTCATTCTTGAGGTCTTTACAATCTTCGGTGTTATGTCTGAGATCAGTCTGAAAAGCACACCAAAGTTGCCGAGATCTTTTATATGATATTGCGGTTGACGAGACAGAAGGTCAAAGGAGATCTTTGTGTATGGCTAGGATCTCAGTGCGATTTTTGGTCTGTGGTGTTAAGCTTTTTTCATAGACTCAAGGTCTTAATCGACCTCTGTTGTAATTCAACCTGTCAATGGCACTTTTCGGGATATTCTTTCCTTTAGCATCATCCTAATGCCTTTTCTCGTGTTTCTCATTTTCCCTTTTCTTTCGATTGGCTTCTTCCCCATTTGTGTAGCTTTCCACTATCTGCCAAAGCGTTTCAGTATCAATCAGGGCATCTCGAGCCAATTTTGTATAAAATGGTCCAGGGTTCAAACCATTCATGAAGGTTGAGATTACCAATTGATCTGTTTTATCAGCTACTTACAAGCTCTCATCGTTGAATCTTTCCACATATGACTTAAGTGATTCATTTTTCCCTTGTTTAAAATTCATTAGATCTGCAGCAGTCATGTGAAATTTCTTTCTCTGAAAGAAGAGAGTAGGAAAAAGTTGTGTCAACTGCGTGAATGAAGAAATACTATTACAGGGCAGGCTATCAATCCACACCCGTGCCTTCCTGCTCAGATAGATAGGGAACGCTTTGCACATAACCTCCATCAGAGAAATTTTTAAATTCATCACATATTTGAATCATGAAAGGAAATCTAGGCAGTCAGTGTCCCCTTCATAAGATGGGGTTCCATCAGACATTTTAAATTCGGCTGGACTTGGATATTGCCTGATATTAGGCGTGAACGGCAAAGAAGCGTTTCCTTCATCATTCGACCCCAACAAGCCATATATATTATCTTCCACTTGATTACTAATCAGAGGGAAGTTGTCTTGTCAAGGGCGTATAGGGTTATGCTTTGCCCTAACCCTAGAACGTTGATTCCTGTAGTTGTTATCAGCATGAGAAGTGGTAACTTTGCTCTTGTCATCATTTCTATGCTATGTTTTGGTTCACCCCTAGAGAGGCGTGAGTGATGCCTAGCTACGCAGAACTCTTCAAATTGCGCACGATGTAACTCTGCGAAAGCCCTTTCGTGGGCTTCTTTTTGCTTTCACTCTAGTGACTTGTCTGGATTCGGAGCCATATGCTGAGAATGTCCACCCTCATGATCAGAGTGATGTTCTGATCGTTCAAGAATTCTGTACAGGAGCAACAGATCATTCGCCCTTGGTCCCAGATGACTATACCATGCTTCACCACGGCTAGTCCCTTTGACTACTCTCTGGCCTTCAGACCTGGTATTTACCATTTCAATATGTGTCGGAATTGAATGGAAGATTGTGAATACTCTTTCAGAAATCAATAAATTTCTTTTCCATAGACGGCGCCACTTGATGAAGGTGAAATCCACAACCCGGCAATGATCCAACCATATTATCACAATCTAACACTTTTTGTATATACGATGGTGAGTGTTCCTGTAAAACAAATTCCGGAGTGGTTTCCCAAGGTAAGTTATCTTATGCTTAAGTGAGTACCTTTGTCAGAGTGTAGTCATTTTCCGTCGTCAAAGAATGTCCTTTTACCTCGTTGTCCTTTCTAGTGTATCTACCTTATCCCGCTATTGGTGAGATTTGATGTTGTGGATGAATACATGGATCACGGTTATAACAATTGATTGCAAGTCGTAATGTGAGTTTCACAATCATACGCTATAGTTACGTGCTTACGGATAAGCAATACTCTGCTAAGATCTCACCTTGTGACCTGGGGATCAAGGGTCCCATTCACATAGTGTGATTTCAGTACATAGCCGTTGCTAGTTTATAGGCGCAAAGTTCCGAGGTCGAGTGAAGGTCACGCTATTGTAGTCGTTGCGAAGGGCTGGGCCTTTTGCTCCAAGGTCTGGAACTTCGTTTGCATCTGAGGTCTAATCTTTAACTCCAAGATTCGAAACTTCGCTCACCTCTGAGGTTTGATATTTGACTCTAAGATCCGAAACTCTGGTCCTTGACTGACAACTTTGCGGATTGAACCCTTGCACAACAAGCAACAAGAAGGAAAGTTCTTGGCAACACCTGAATTGGAACTACCAATCTAATCTAGTCATGCACTTTTTCTTCTTTCTTTTCTTTACTTTTATTTTTCAAGTCTTTCTTTCTTATTTTTTTTCTTTATAAGGTCACGATGGAACCTGATGTGTATGGATCCGGTTCCTAATGTTCCATCTAAGATCAAAGGTTAAGATCCACGTCATTAGTCAGAGGCTAGGTCTTTGCACTCCAATGAGGGACCTTGGAGCCAAAGACTAGACCTCAGTCTTCACACTTAAAGGCGAGACCTTAAAACCAATGACTAGACCTTAGTAACATGCAAGGTTCTAAACCTCTGGATCAGGTAAAGCACACTGAAATCACACTAAGTGTTGGGGACCTTGGAGTCCTAAACCTGAAGTGGGAACTCAATAAAACCATGCTTGTCCATAAGCGCGTGACGACAAGCAATAATCACGGAAAGATATGGCAAATTGCAATCAGTGATTATGACCACAACCCATGTACTGATATGTGACAACCAATCCCATGAATGATGGAAAGAGGTAGATAAACCTTGGAGACAACTAGCTACAGGGACAGGTTCTGATAACTGAAAATGACTTTACTCTGACTAAGTACTGACTTAGGTATCGGAGAATTCACCATAGAGAATCACTTCGGGATCTATTTTGCAGGAGTAATCAGCATTGGGAAAACGAAGAATGCCAAGTCTAAACCATCTAATCGGAACATAGATGGGTTGCAGATATCACCTTCATCAAAACCAAAATTTAAAGGAAAATTTTGGATGGCAAATAAATTCTGGGCAAAACTTATTCAAACAATAATATTAATTTGGGCGGAAATAATTTGAAGATAGGAATTAATATGTTTTAGCAAGAACAAAGTTTTAAGGTTGATTTTTGGAAAATAATGAATTAGGTAGAAAAGAAAGTAGGACAACAATAAAACTTGGGCAAAAAGAAAAAAAAATTCATATAAGAAATAGATTTGGGCAGAACAAGTTATAAGACAAGAACAATATGATTAGGCCAAAAAAGAATTTGAACAAGAACAATTTCGAACAGATTTTTTTGAACAATAAAGAATGGAAAAAGCAAGATCAAGAAAAAAATAGGAACAAGAATTCACAAAAGAAAAGAAAGAAGAAAGTAAAAAAAAAAATTAGAATATGAAACAAAAAACGAGAAATTAGATCGTAACATCTATCACAAAAAACAAAGATTGAACTATACAAAAAACAAAAAAACAAAGATTGAACTATACAAGCATGACACATTCTATGGCTCTTGTTCAATCAAGATATCTAGGGCAAAATGATTGAATTACATGGTAACATCTATCATAAGAAAAGTAATGTCAAATTGCTAACATTCTTATAACTTTGGTAGCATTGATGTGTTGCCAGACCGCTCAATGCATATGGCATAAAATAGATTTTATGTCATTGCCAATGTTACAAGAAGCTATTGGGTCACACACTTAGATCATATACAAAAAGAAGTGTAAAATTCATGTGATGAAGTTTGTTGGTTAATTTAAAAATCTTATTGCAAATAGGACTCTATAAGGTTTTCCGATTAAGGGTGATATTTGGATTTGTGACTAAATCATTTTGGTTTTCTATTAAAAATTTTGAAACAATTTTGGATTTATTAATTCATGTGAAAACGGAAATTAGAATGCCAAATTAGAATGGGATTCGTGTTTTGGCAGCGACTGAAATTTAGAAAGTTCCAAAATAGATTAGAACTTGTAGTTCAAGTAAAACTCCTTAGAAGAAGTTTTACTCTAATTTATTTCCATATATATTTTGACTTATAATTTCAAAAACCGACTTAGACCTAATGTGAGCAACAAGATCACGTTCTTTTGCTGCATTAAACAAGCTGAATCAGTTTTCTTGGAGAAGAAAAATTTTGCAGCAAAAGACAACCAAAACCGAACCCTTTTTCTTTGTTTAGCAAAAATAATTTTGTGGCATTTCTTTTGAAGAAAAAGTCACAGATTTTATCAATAAAACAAGAATCCTTTTAGTTATTATTTGGAGAAAAAATCAGCCACTACTTCTATGTTAAAGGAACAAGAAAATCCAAAGCTTGGAAGTTGAAAACCGAAGGCAGAAATCCAGGCTAGCACCATCAGGTTTTTGTTGCTTCTTCCTTTGGTTAATTGTGTGAGAATTAACTTGGGACTTGGAAATGATCATGTGGATACCATAGAGGCAAGGTTTTACTAGTTTTGCTAGTAGTTCGATGATCAATAATCTTTGCAAGAAAGTTCTACCGCTACAATAAAGGTAAAACTCCTCACAATCGATTTGAAATCACTTCGTAAGGATCCTTGAAGGAAATAAAAAATTTTAAATTTTCACTACGTGCTGTATTTGATTTCCTACAGTGGTATCGGAGTCACTTATGAAGGCTCAAATTAGTTTTATTTGGAAGCATGCATGTTTGATTAAATTGTTTATGAACTTGTATGCTGAAATTTGGATTACTTGAATATGTTCATTGAAATTTGAATTTTTCGATTAAACATATATGATATGTTCATGTTTATTAAATCAATTTAGGGTTTGCCTTAATTAGTTATTGCTGTATTCGAATAATATAATGTGTGTGTGTGTGTGATATATATATAAGTATGCATGAAACCCTAGCTTTGGATTTAAGAAACAAGATTCTACTTTTCTATAATTTTGGCAAGCTTCGGCTATTTCAATTTTTCTTGGCTCTTCGGTTTTAATTTTTTTTTATTAAAGTAGACAATAATATGTGTTGAATCATATTGAAGTCAAATTATATATGTGATATATAATTGTTCCAAATCATGAAGTATTAAATCTTGAAAAACATAGGATGGCTGGTTTCGGATTTTCTAGCTTTCGGCCAGCTTTTGGGTTTCAACTTTTATGGCCAGTTTGGTTTCAATTTTTTTAATTATTGAGGCCGAAATTAATATGTGATATACATGTAATATTAAGGCCAAATTATATATGTGATATATAATTGTTCCGGTTTGAAAGCTTCAAATTTACTGAAATTTTGGATGCCTATGGTTTTCTGGATTTTGAATGGTTCAAATTTTCTGAATTTTTTTTTTTGGCTGGTTTAGATTTTCTAAATTTTTGGAAGGTTCAGATTTTTGGAAATTTTGGCTAGTTAAAATTTTCTAAATTTTGGTTAATTTTGATTTTCTAAAAAATGGCTGCTTATGGATTTTAGTTTTAACCTAGCTTTGACTTTTCAAGTCCTTGGCCAAGCTTTAGAATTTTAATAAAAATATTTTTTATTATTTTCTACTAAGGCCGAAATATATATATGATAAATTACATTGAATATGAAATTATATATGTGATATATAATTGTTTTGGAATTTTGATGTAATATCCGAAAATTAGTTTTGGACATATACATGATTTTGGTTCTAGTGTTTGGCCAAAAAACATCTAAATATAAGATATTTTATGTTTGGCCAAAATTGGATATATATGATATAACAAGTTGAGACCAAAAAATATTTTGTCCTTATACATTTTTTCGGGTTTAGAATTTGATCAAAATATTTATGATATGTTTTTCACAAATTAATCATGATCAAAAGGTTGGTCGAATGGAATATATGACATTTCACGTTGTGGCCGAAAATATATATAAGGTATATTTTTCATAAATTCCTTATAATCATGGGTGGCCGAATAGAGATATGTCATGACTGAAATTTAGTTTTGGAAATTTATATGTGTTCGGTTTTAGGGTAGCCGAATACATATATTTGACATATCAAATGGAGGCTGAACTGTACACGTGTTCAGAATTTTGTGTGGCCAAATTGATATATGTGATGTATCAAGTTGTGACCAAAATTATATGAGATATATTTTTCACAAATTTCTTACGATCACATGATGGCCAAAATATGTACTTTGAATTCGAACCTTCCATATGTAGTATATTATTCGAAACCCTAAAATTTGATTTAATAATAATTGTCATAACACTACAAGAAAAGTAAGAATTTCCGACGGAATCTTCCGACGGCCATTAATCCATCGGAAATTTCTGACGGATATCCGTCGGAAAAAGCGAACTGCAGGACGGCGGCAAATTCTCCGACGGAGATCCGTCGGAAAAAATATTTCCGGCGGACACACGCCGGAAATCCGTCGGAAGATCTTTAAAAAAATTTATTTTTAAACTTTTCTGACGGAGTATCCGTTGGAATATTTAACAAAATAATATTAAAAAGAAAATTATATTTCCGACTGATTTCCGTCGGAAATAGTTTGTAAAACAATAAAAAAATTAAAAAATTTCCGACGGACATTCCGTCAGAATTTAAAAATAAATATTTTAAAAAATGTAATTCCGACGGACCGACATTTGCCGACGGATGTCCGTCGGAAAAGTTTGAATTCCGACGGTGCCGACATGTTCCGACGGATTTCCGTTGGAAATTTCGACAATATCAACCCAAGCTTCGCGAGCATTCTCTTCTTTGTTGTATTTGATCTTTCTGCCACTCTTTGTAGCTCTTCTTTGTGAGCTAAAAAAAAATGCGCCGCCAGTTATTATGCTACCGCCGTTGATCAGCTTATCTCTTCCACCTAAGGAGTCCAACCTGCAAATCTAACAACATTTGAAAGGCCTCCTCTTAGGAGTTTTTCATCGATTAGCTTTGCTCTCCCATCTATGGAGTCCAACATCTAAATCTAACAAAATCACTGTAAGACCTTATCTTCTTCTCCATTATTTTCTTCTTCTTCTCCATTCAATCAAAATAACTCATTTATTTTTCATTTTCATCCAAGGTTTTATTCTTCTAGATAAATAACTGTACGTAAAGAACACAAATCTGACATTTTAACAAGGTACGTAGTTAATTTTTTATTACTATAATATTTAATTTTATATGTGTAGATGGATTGTATTTGGTACCGTAGTTGTTTATATATCGTGGTCATGCTATATTAATTTTATGTCGTGACATAAATTATGCTTTATATTAATGTTATATTTTTATTACTGTGATATTTATTTTTATATATGTGTAGATGGATTTCATTCGACACCGTAGTTGTTTATATATCGTGGTCATGCTATATTAATTTTATGTCATGACATAAATTATGCTTTATATTAATGTTATATTTTTATTACTGTGATATTTATTTTTATATATGTGTAGATGGATTTCATTTAGTTGGATGTATAATAAATCCTAGAGGTTTAATCGATGAATTTATGAGTGGGGTAAATGAATTGCAACATGCTTGTACTCTTCTTAAATATCGAATAAAGGAGTCATTCAAGTGTAAGTCCGTAAAACATTTGGTCCGTAAGATGTGGTGGTTCATTTATATAAGAATGGTTTTAAACCTAAATATTAGTGGTGGATTGACCATGGTGAAGTAGAGCCTCAATTTTGACTCTATATATGCTACATATATGCATGAGCAGAGGAATATCGCGAGAACAGATAATGCAGTAGTCGATATCATGATATGATAAGAGATGCAGCAAATTCTCATTTCATGGGTAGGTGAACGTGAATTTGTGCAAAATTCCTAATGAAGAAGCTCAAAAATTTTATGATTTGTTAGGGAAGGTTCGACTCATTCGAATTATCCACACCGTTAGACTAATGAGCATCAAGTCGATTCATGAATGCAATGATTGAATTGATGAGAGAGGTTAACCCCCAACAAGAAATAGACATTCCAAAAAGTTATTATCACACGAAAAAGTTGGTGTCTAAATTAGGAATATCTGCCCAGGAGATTGGTTGTTGTCCAACTGGTTGTATGTTGTACTACAACGAGAACGATCACTTAGAGGAGTGTAAATCTTGTGAACACCCTCGTTATAAAAGTGAATCGACTAGCAAAGGAAAGCGAGTGCCACTTAAGTCGATGCATTACCTTCCTCTAATACCTAGGCTTAAGAGATTGTATGCCTCCATGAGTTGAGGTGGCATTATGTGAAGGCGGATGGTGTATTGTGTCATCCATCCGATGGGTTAGCATGGTGACATTTTGATGAAAAATATCCAGATTTTGAACATCAAAGTTAGGTTTGTGTGCGGATGGTTTTACACCCTTTAGTATGTCATCTACTCCTTATTCATGTTGGCCAATTTTTGTGACTCCGTATAATCTTCCACCTGAGATGTGCATGACAACTGCATATCTATTTTTGAGTTGCGTCATTCATAATCCAAAGAATTCAATTGATATCTACTTGCAACCCTTAATAGATGAATTGAAATTGTTGTGGCATGTTGAGTCTTGACATATGATATTTTCACAAAAGAAAATTTCAATATTATGTGGACAATTAATGATTTTCCTGCGTATGGAATGTTATGAGATTGGCTTGTCCGATTTGCATGGAGGATAAGCATTCTATTTAAAAGAAGGCAGGAAAAATTCGTGGTTTGATTGTCATCGACGATGGTTAGGACCGATCACACATTCATGTGTCCGATTTATTAAAAATCGTGTTGAAGTTGATGATCCAAGGTTGGAAGAGATTTGGGGTCGAATTTCATCTACTCCTAAGGTATATAAGGCAGAAGTTTTAGACTTCCGACAAAACAAAGCATATTTTGGGAATTGCCCGAAAGATAACACAATTTAGATGTCATGCATATTGACAAAAATTTCTTTGATAATTTGTTCAACTATGGATGTAAAGGACAAGAGCAAAGATAATGTGAAGGCAAGATTGGATCGATGAAGCATTGTGAGTGAATTGCACCTACAAAAAGCAAGTATTCCAAACCGAAGGCAAAATACACATTCACATTGGATGAAAGACGCAATATTTGTGAATGGATAAAGAATTTGAAGATGCGGATGGGTATGCATCAAATTTGCGTAGGTGTGTCCAATGAAAGAAGGAAAATTAACGTGTTAAAATCCCACGATTGTCATGTCTTAATGGAGAATTTGCTTATTCAATTCACTTCAAAATATTTGGAAAGCAATAAATTCTTCAAGCAATTGTGTTCGAGCACTTTGAGAGATCTGATTTAGATGCAAGATAATATCTTTGGAGAAAATCTTTCCATTTTGATGTAATGGAGCATCTTTCTATTCACTTAGTAGAAGAAGCCGTTCAATATAGGTGGATGTATCCTTTTGAAAGGTAATTCAACCTATTTTTTCCTAATTACGTATATATAATTTTTTTAGTTCCCTAACATGTTGTTTAACGAATTTCAATTGTAGGAACATTGGGAAGTGTAAGAAACAAAAGGCTAGAGTCGAGGGTTGCATACCTTGCGAAACATCACATTTTTGTTCATTCTATTTTGAGAAGCATATCCCGAGTTTAAGAAACAGAGTGAATCGGCATGATGATGGAGGTCCTAGTACGAACCCTCCATCTTTGTCAATATTTGATCTTGAAAACCAACTATTCGGTGGTCGACGATAATGAGCTCTAACAATGCTTAATTGTGAGGAGATCCAACCAACTCTGAGGTACAATATGTTGATTATGTTTCTTTTACCATTTTTCTTATGTAATCTAATCGCGACATTAATGATTGAAATATATTTCAGAGATTTCAAAAATTATTACGGGAATGAAGCTGTTCGTGAATATTTTAGTACATGGTTCAAAGATTAAGTGGTCATTAGCCTGTAAATATCTATTACGCAATAGATGTAAATTCATTGTAACTTAAATGTTGAAGTTTTTTTTAATTCAATCGCAGGTACAAAATGTTTCCATGACCAACCCAAATCTACATGCTCTATCATGGGGACCAAGTCGAAAGGTGAAATCATACTTTGTAAATGGATATAAATTTCACAAAAGAAAGACGATAAATGGTGGTGTATGGGTCGAGGTGATGGCGAGTTCTTCAAGACATTGTGGAACGAATACTCATCGGAGATCTCGTCAAAGCGTAACATTATTTTAGACCATCGGAACAAAGGTACATTCACAATATAAATTAGTTGATGTGAGATATACAAGACAATACGGTACATTTGACCCATTTGTGATTGCACAAAATGCTAGACAAGTGTATTATGTTCCTTATCCTTTGAGACCTGATAAGTAATGGTGGGCCGTGATTAACACAAAACCGGTAGGGTCAAGTGGAGGATTCAATAGACATAGCATTCCAATGACACATCAAGCGTGGAATACCGATGATTTAGAAGATAGTCTCAGAGATTTTCCAATAATGATGAAGATGTTGATGTAGAAATGAACAGGCATGAGGATGATGAGGATGATGAGGATGCTGAAGAAGAACACGTGAGCAATGATTCAGATGAAGAGACAGAATTTGTAGACAGCGAAGAAACGAGTCCCGAAAAAGAATTCGAGGATATATATTCAGACTAAATAATATGTTTTTTTACATAATTTTAGGATATATATGTTGTATTATTTTACTAATTGATTCTTGTGCATAATATTTTGAATTAAAAAGACGTTTCAAGAAATAGTGAGTGGATGAATGATTTAAATAACCTTAATATTTGAAAATAATTTAATTCACTAATTACAACGTGTAAAAATATTTATTTTTCATTTATGAAATATTTTAAAATTTGAATAAAATATTTTCATTCTTTTTATACATTTGAAACTTGATTAATTTAAATTTTTTATTTCAATTTTTTAACGGAATTTAAATTTTCGACGGATATCTGTCGGAATATTAAAATAAAAAATAAAATTTAGAAGTATTCAAAGTTTAAATGGGATAAAAACTCTTTCTTTTCAATAAAAGAGTATATATTTTTTTAAAATACTTAAATAAATAACAAACAGAGATAGATAAAAATATATTATTTTCAATATATGTATTTTGAATAGTTAAAGAAATAACAATTATGATAAAAAGGAGGTAAATAATATGAATAAAAATACTTTAAAAATGAGTTGGCGGAAATATTCAACAAAAAAATTTAAGAAAAATATTCAAAATAAAATATAAAAACATTTCTGACAGAAAATCCGTCGGAAGTTCTTGCGAAAAATTAAAAAATTTTAAAAACTTCCGACGGACAAACCGTCGGAATTTTAAGAAAAATAAAAAAATATTTAACTTTCCGATGGATGTCCATCGGAAATATTCAAAATAAAAATTAAAAAAAGTTCCGACGGATAATTCGTCGGAATATCTTCCGAAAAGTAAAAAAAAATTACTTTTTCCGACGGATATCTGCCGGAAATGTGAAACTACATAAAACCCCCCATTTTCCCCCTCTCTCTCGCGCGCCCTCCCCTCCCGCCTCCTACCTGCCCCCAAATTTTTCTTACCTTCCCCCCCCTCCTTCCTCTTTCCCGAGTCACCGCCTCCCCCTTTTCCCCCAAATTTGCGACGGAAATTCGTAGGCTTGTCTTCATTTCTCGTCTCTTCCGCCGCCAGCCCGAAGGAGTAGTTCACAGTCCAGTTGGCCGCTCTTCAATCTCCAACCGCCGGTCATCACTATCGTTCTCGTCCTCAACGTGAGCTCGTCGACCGTCGGCCGTGCACCTCTCACCGCGAGTCACCGCCGCCGCCGCCGCCTCAAGTGTATTCCGGTCCTTGTCTTATTTTTTCTCATTGGCTACGAATATTGGTGTTGTTTTTGGTTTCTGTTCTGGCTTTGTATGTGTTTTTGTTGGGAATTTGTATTTGAATTTTTGGATTTAGCCCTAATTTGATGAAGTGCCGAATTTCCGATCTTTTTTTGGGAGATTGATGAAGTGCCGAATTTCCGATCTTTTTTGCACCTTAAATTGTTTCATTGATGATTTTGTGGCTAATGGCTAATGGGTGTGAATGTGCTACTGATTTTGTAGGTTGTCCTTTTCTATTGTGGTTTCTAAATTTTTTGTGGTGGTTTTGTGTTTGTTGTTTGTCTTCTGCATCTTCGGCTTGGGGAAAATATATTTAAAAAAAAAATTGAATGAAGAGAAAAAAACAGTGAGGAATTTGGGTGAAAAAGGAATGGAAAAAAAAAGAAACGGGAAGTACTTCATTAAAATTTAATATAAGCTCACTTAAGGATCTTTGTTAATCTTGAATCTGAAGATTATTAGAATTGTTGTTTTGAATAGTATTACCGTTGTCTGATAGTAAAAATGTCATTTTGGAGTAGTATTGTGACTAGTATTAGTATTAGTATTGTGACAGTAAAAATGGTCACTAGTATTAGTATTGTGACTCATTTTTTCTTTTCATTAGGTAAAGGGGAATTCTTGCCATTAGAGTTTGGCCCTTTAAATCTAGTATGGTGAAATTAGTATAGTATATAGATGAGAAAGATATATTTTTGTTTGGGTACTGGTCTCTAGGATTAAAATGAGGAGGGCATATTTTAACATTGCCCCTCGTTATTTTGGGGGTTTCCAATTTTGGAGCCCTTTCAATCCTGAGGCCATTGCTGTTTTTCCTTCTTTTTTTTTTCTCCTCTTCTGTTCCTAGGCAGAAGGAGAAGAAGGCAGAGGTGGACTATTACCACCCGCTTCATTGAGTGTTCTACTAGATTTTCCTGCAGCTTTCTGCTGTAGTTGTTCCATGTATGAGATTTTATTGAAAATCCAATATGACTAGTAATGCAACAGGGGCAATTATCTATACACCATTATTTGCCATGCTTCTTTGCTATGTTTACATATTTGTGTTGAGCCAGAAATAATGGAATAATGCTTGACTAAAGATTTAATGAATGAAAATTATTCCTTAATGATCAAAGAAAATTCAAGACTTTAGGACCATGTAAAATTCCCAAGGTTCAAGTGTTAAAATTGAAGCCACTGAATTTGCATAAGCAAAAAGTTTATCTTATCAAGATAATCCACCAAATTTCTGAAAAGAGTAACATAGCTACGTTTGGATTGTGTTTTATTTATAAAAAAATTATTTTTTAAACTAAAAATAAAATATTTTTTTATTTAAAAATTTATAATTTTCTTATTAAATTCTTTTTATATAATTTTTTTTAAAAAAAATTCTTTTATTTTTGTACAAAAAAATTTGCATATTATAAATACAAAAATTTTCAAACAAATCTCAATCCAAACAAGCTTATAAATGAAATCAACATTTAAAAGGATAGCGATTAGGATGTCTCGATGTTACTTCTCAGTTCTTGCCTTGTCAAAATCTTGGATAACATGGAAAGATTTGCCTAGTACTGTCAGACTGTCAGTTATCACTTGATCGGCATTTGTTTCTCCAAGAAGAAGAAAAAATAGTGAAGAAGGTGGATGAAAAAAAAAATTATTGAGGCATGTGGGAAAAAACAATGTGGAATTTGGGTGAAAAAATGAAAGGAAAAAAGAAGAGGGAAAAATAATCTTTTAAAAATAGTCCCTGTGTGTGTGTTTTCCTTTCAAAAATAGTCTTTTAAAAAAAAACACAGAAGTTTGTGGAGACTGTATAAATGTGAAATGAAATGTGCATTCATGCAAAGTTCTCCTTCTCTTCATGTATATAACCAAAGCAACTCGGCCAGTTTTCCAATTGTCTAGTTAGGGGAAAAAGGGAAAAAGAGGGAGGGAGAGAGATTGTCATGGGTGATGTTCTTGTTCTACCCGATTGCGTGGAAGAAATGATAGACAGAATGGGTGTGTACTTGCAATTGTGGCCCTTGTGGGGTTGTGATTTTGTTTCTCTTTTTTAAGGAAGTTTTTTTCAAATGAATGTACATTTCCGTGAGATTTGATTTGCATTCTTGATGACAATCCTAATTGGCTAAATGGTACGTTAATGCACGACTTTGACAAGAAAATAAAAGGGGGCTTGACTTTTAAAGTTTCATATATATATATATATATATATAGCTCATGTTACCGACAAGTTTTTGTTAGGTTTGGATCAAAATGTTTGATTGGTTGCACTTAATCATATTCAAAAGTTTTTAATAAAAATGCCAATAGTACTACTTAATTACGACAACTTATGCATTAAAAACTTGTACCAAAAAAAGTAAAGACTTGTATACATAGGTACTTTAAAGTGGCACAAAAACAAAATCCTATTGCCAATATTTTGAGCTTATTTACTTTGTTCTTTTGTCTCATTGTTTAATGTGGCTAGGAATGCTCTCAAGTTGCGTATAGCTGGACTGGAGCATTCCATATCTTTATTTTGTTTTGTTGTTTTGGTTAGGGAGGTGGCAACAATTGAATTAATATTAGGTACCAAAGTGTCCATTGATTTCTCATTATTATTATGGAAACTCTCTTAAGTAGTTTAATGCCTTGCCTGGCGTTGAAAGTCTTGATAGAAGCTGTGTAAACGTGTTTAAAATTCTTTGTCCCTTTCCGTGGGTTTATTGTGTTTTACTATTCCTTTAAAAGAATGCCTTTGGTTGGGATTAATAAATAATAGTACGAAATGTGTTTGAGCTATTCTGCTAACAAAATACAAATTCTAATGTCAATCACACCTCGTTATATTTTGTTAGATATTGTAGGATTTTAATTAAATGGATAAAGATCAGAGCAGAGGTCGCCGTGCAAGTCGCGGCAGAGGTCGTGCTAGTTCGCGCTCGTTGGAGCATACACCATTGCGTCCCCTTCCGTCAGGGTTGACTTTCAGTCGTCCACTCTTAGCCGGCTCAGCACAGAGCACTGGAGATGGATCGGGTCCATCTTCATCACCACCGCGCATCACACATACTGGAGATGGATCTAGACCATCATCATCACCACCGCATTCGAAGCATCGTGATGATGGCGAAGCCGAGATCGAGCCTCCATTGGATCATGTACGGGAGGAGGATGGTGCAAGATATATCATACGAGACGAGACTTCTACCGGGTAAAATTTTTAGCATTTATTTTAAATAATACTTGTATTCAATTAAAATTTTAATATTGATTTCTTCTTTTGTTTATATTTTTAGATTCATTCCGAGTCATACTGCTGCGGGTGCAATTTACGATGCAATCAAAGCCCACTTTGAAAAACCTTGGGCAGTATGGCGTGAAATTCCACTAGAGGTTCGCGATAGGATGTTTTCGGAGTTTAAGTTAATTTTTTACTGTTATATTATTATTTATATTGATTTATATAAATTATAAGTTATATAATTACTAATGTCGTCATTTATGTTTGTAGCGCAAAGTTTATTGGTTGCGAAAAAATGATGAAAACATCCGCCGAGCGTTCGAAGTACGAGGGGCAAAGCGCTTTGTGGATATTTTTCATCAAATCCGCCACAGAAGGACAAGACCGCAATGGATAGGCGACCACGTCTGGGAAAGCCTTCAAAAACATTGGGCGTGTGAAGCATTCAAAAAAAGGCAAATTCAAGCAAAGGAGGCTCGTGCTTCAGAGAAAGGCGGGTCTCTCAATACTTGCGGGTCAATATCACTTGCTACACATGCAGCGAGAATTGTAAAAATATTTATATTTTTTTTTGTTTCAATGTCATTTATGTATAATTTAATATGATTTGTTAATCTAATATTTATATAATATGCAGGAAAAAACTATGGGCAAAAGGCCATCAAAGATTGACCTTTTCTTAATTGGCCACAAGAAAAAAAATCTCGAGACTAGAGAGCGGGATCAGTGGGTTGATTCCCGTGCCGAGGCTACATATGTGAGTTTTTTAGTAAAAATAGATTTTTTTTACAAATTCTATTTAGTTTATTAATAATAAATAAAAATGTGTAATATATTTTTTTCCTTGATAGAACGCTTTTCAATCTCTTGCGGCTGAAGAAAGACTCAATCAGACAGAAACGACAGATGATAGTACTGCGCGGACGCAGAATCCCCCACGCAGTGATGAAGAATTATTTGCTCAGGCTGCCGGTGGAGTCTACAAGGGTAGAGTTTATGGGATGGGGAATCAGCCTTCTACCAGTCGCTCCGTATATTCTGCATCATCTTCGACGTTCGTGTCGCAAGCTGAGTATGATCTGATGCGTCATAGAGTGGCCGAACTGACTGAGGAGGTCAGTACTAAGCAACAACAAATGACAGAGCTAATTTAGAATCTACAGGCAAAGATAGAGAAAATGGAAAAACGCGGAAAGAAGAAAAGAAAAACGAGCAACAATGAAGATACTGACTCGAGCACAGATACGGACAACGATTAGGATGGTATTACTTTTTGTCAAATTTATGTGTATAAAATAATTTTTAGTTTTTTGTTAAAATGGAATTTAGTTTTTTAAAAAAAATTTTATTAAATTTCCGAAGGAATTCCGTCGAAAATTATTTATTTCTTTTTAAAATTTTATTTAATTACCGACGGATATCTGTCGAAAAATATTTATTTTTTAAAAAAATTTAAATAATTTCCGATGGAATTCCGTCGGTAATTACATATTTTCCAAAAAAAATTTAAATAATTTCCGATGGCCATCCGTCGGAAATTACTTATTTTTTTTAAAAAAACGTTAATTAATTTCCGACGGATTTCTGTCGGAAATTATTTATTTCTTTTTAAATTTTTTTTTAATTTCCGACGGATATCCGTCGGCACTTATTTATTTATTTTTTAATTTCTTCTCGTAATTTCCGACGGATTTCCGTCGGAAATCCGTTCGATTCCGACGGTTGATCACCGGAAAAGTTTTTGCGACCGTTATTCAGACGGATTGTTTCCGACGGTCTTTCTTAAATTTTCCGACGGAAATATGGATTTGCTGTCGAAAATGTTCCGTCGGAAAATGCCAATTGTCTTGTAGTGTAAATTAATTAGATTAATTTATTTAAGTGTTAAATATGAATGACAATTACATGTGACATGCACATTATGTGATATTTGAGCATGGTGCATAGTTATAGTCCTAAGCCCAATGTGATTGGATAAATTTTGTATTGGTTTTAAATATGACCCGCGTGTCATGCCTTACTCTATTTTCTGGTTGTAAATTCTTTTCTCATCTAACTCCCCTCAAATGTAACTCAAGATTTCTCTAAAGATGTAATAGTTAGATTAGATATAGAATTAGACTAGGAACCAAAGGAGGCAAGGAGTTCGTGACCATACAAGAACGACCAAATGAGGCACTTGGAGAAGATGTTGTTACCGTTAGGTTGACCTTTTGGTTCTCATTGGCTTGAGAGAATCAACTTAGTTTGGGCTATAACTATGTCACGTTTATTTTATTGTTTATGTATGAGATGCATGCAATGTTTGTTTATTGGTTAAATGCATGATGTGATCATTATTGTAATAATTAGTTAGAAAATTATGTGATTAATTAGACTAATAATTACAAAACCAATTCAAACAAAATGGTGAGATTTTAACAAATCCCTCAAATGAATATTAAGTCTAAGATGCCTTCCAATGCCTTACACTGGTCAAGGCTTTGATTGATCACATGTAGGTTTGCCAAAGCAAGGTGCCGTGTTCAATCTTATTAAGATGCGATAGGGTAATAGTAATATCTAATTGCAAATCACTGGGTTTGACTTAACTAGGTGGATTCAATAGGATTGAGACCTAGAGGCATAGAGTTGGACCTTGGCTTATTAGATAAGCTAGAACAAGAGTTGTTCACCCAACTATCCAAGAGTTGTATGGGATACAATTGACAAGTGTTGTCTACCTAAATAGCCGATTTTGGGTGATTAGCCAAAGCTAGCTCAAAATTAGGTCAAATATGGATCTTGGCCCATTGGAAAGTTAATAGATTAATCTTTCCAAATTAATATTGAGGGTTATTAATTTGAGTAAAATAGTGAGAGTAACATTTAATAAAAGGCCATATTAAATGTTTGCATTCATGATACTTATTTTGCATATTTCTGTTGTGGATAACCATGGCATCAAATACTAACACTAATACACTATCACTGCGATCTGTCCTTGAGGATGACAAGTTGAATGGGACAAACTTCCTGGATTGGTACAGGAATTTGAGGATAGTCCTCAAGCAAGAGAAAAAGATGTTGTCCTAGAATAATTCTTACCTCAGGAACCTAAAGGAAATGTAACTAAAAAAGGGAACTACTTCCATTGCAGTGAGATCGAACATTGGAAGAGAAACTATAAATTTACCTGGAGGATCTTAAGAAGAAGATGAAGGAAAATGAAACTTTCATTTCAGGTATTCATGTTATAAAAGTTAATTTATCTACTTCTTCATCATGGGTATTAGATACTAGATGTGGTTCACACATTTGTGTAAATGTGCACAAACTGAAAAGAAGTAAGATTTTAGCTAAAGGCGAAGTTGACCTACGAGTGGAAATGGAGCAAGGGTTGCTACATGAGTTGTAGGGACATGTGCCTTGAGCTTGCCCTCAGGGCTTCTTTTAAAACCAGATAATTGTTATTACGTATCTTCCATTACTAAGAATACTATTTTTCTTGTTTAGACAATATTGGATACTCATTTATAATAAAGGACAATTGTTGCTCCTTTTATTTAAATGAAATCTTTTATGGTAGTGCACAACTGGTTCATGGACTATATGTCATAAATATTGATATGCTTATCTATAACGTAAATACCAAAAGGATGAAATTAGATAATTTTAATCTGACTTATCTCTGGCATTGTCGTCTGGGCCACATAAACGAAAATCGTATTTCCAAACTCTATAAAGATGGACTTTGTACTCATTCAATTTTAAATCGCATAAGGCATGTGAATCATGTTTATTAGGTAAGATGACTAAAGCCCATTTCACAAAACATTAGGAAAGGGCAAGTGATTTATTGGAACTAATACATAGTGATGTATGTGGACCATTAAATACACAAGCTAAAGGTGGATGAGTACAGTAGATACAGCTATGTGTATCTTTTGAGACACAAGTTTGAATCATTTGAAATGTTCAAAGAGTTCACGAATGAAGTACAAAACCAACTTAGCAAGAGTATCAAAGCACTTCAATCTGATCGAGGAAGTGAATACTTAAGCCAGTAATTCGATGACTATCTAGAGGAGTATGGGATAGTCTCACAACTCACTCCTCCTGGAACACCACAATGGAATGGTGTATCCCAGAGGAGAAATCGAACTTTGTTAGACATAGCTCAGTCCATGATGAGTCATGCAGATCTTCCAAATTTCTTATGGGGACATGCTCTACTTACAACCGCTTTCACACTAAACTACGTTCTATCTAAATCAGTTCAAAAAATACCATATGAGATATGGACTAGGAAACATTCTAGTATGTCTTTTATGAAGATTTGGGGATGTGAGACTTACATTAAACGTCAAGTCTCCAACACCCTTGGACCCAAATTTGCTAAGTGCAATTTTGTGAGGTATCCTAAAGAAATAAAAGGATACTACTTCTATAATCCCAATGAGAACAAAGTGTTTGTTGCTCGGACTGGCTTTTTTCTAGAAAAGGACTTTATTTCTAAAAAATCTAGTGGGAGACAAATAGAACTTGAAGAAGTTCAAGAACCACAAAATAGTACTAAACCTGATAAGATGGAAATTGAGCAAACACCACAAAGAGTTGTGGAACAAGTACCTGCTCAAGAGACACAAGCCTCGTGGAGGTCCATTATCATCGTGAGCCATAAAGATATGGATTTCTGGTGACTCGAAATGATGACGTCTTGCTAATGATCAAGATAAGCCTACGACCAATCAAGAAGCTACAACGATCCATTTATGGGTTGAACAAACTTCTAGAAGTTGGAATCCACAACTCAATGATGCAATCAAATAGTTCGGTTTCATCAAGAACGTGATGAACCTTGTGTCTCCAAGAAGGTTAGTGGGAGCATTTTTGTCTTCTTAGTATTGTATGTAGATGACACACTACATATTGGGAATGACATTCCTTCTTTACAATCTGTGAACACTTGGCTAGGAAGTTGTTTTCAATGAAAGACTTAGGTGTCAAGATATATAGAGATAGATCAAGGAAATTGATTGGCCTAAGTCAAAGTACATACATAGATAAAGTGCTAAAATGGTTTAGGAAGAAAGAATCTATGAAAGGGTTTTTCCTATGGGACATAGAGTTAGTCTCTCGAAGGAGCAGTGTCTTTCAAAACAAAAAGAGAGACAATGCATGAATAAGATTCCATACACATCAGCTATTGGATCTATCATGTATGTCATGTTATGTACTCATCCTGATGTCATGTACGCTTTGAGCATGACAAGCAGATATCAAGTAGATCCCGGTGAGTGTCATTGGATTGCTGTCAAAAATATCCTTAAGTACTTGAAAATGACTGATGATACATTCTTGATGTATGGAGGTGAGTAAAAGCTCAATGTAATTGGTTACACCGATGCAAGCTTCCAAACCAACTAGGATGACTTCCCATCGCAGTCAGGTTATGTGTTTTGCCTAAATGATGGTGCTATTAGCTTGAAAAGTTCAAAACAGGTGACAGTAGTCGATTCTACGATAGAGGCTGAGTATATCACTGCTTCTAAAGCAATGAAAGAAGTTGTTTGGATCAAAAAGTTCATAATCGAACTTGGGGTTGTAGCTAGCATTGCCGATCCAATTGAGCTCCATTGTGACAACAATTGAACCATTGCGCAAGCTAAGGAACCCATATCTCACCAATGATCCAAACATATACTTCGACACTTCCATTTGATCTAAGAGATCATTAAGAGAGGAGATGTGAAAATATGCAAAGTACCAACTGATGATAACATCTCTGACCCACTGACAAAGCCTTTTACGCAACAGAGACATGATCATTAAGCATTAGAGAAATGACTGATTAGTCTTAGTTCAAGTGGGAGTTTGTTGGATTATACCTTAAGGAGCAATCATGTGATGATGGTTTAGGCATATATTGTATCATAATGTTTATAATTAATGGTAGTGATTATTATGTTTATTTCTATATCTACGTTTAACGAATAAATATGATAATGTTCCAAGAATTTAATTATTCTAAAATTATCCATCGTCAAGTATTATCATTAAAGGGATAATGGTAATACATTAAAACTAGCATATGTAGTGATTGATGACATGTGTCATGATATGAGATATCAAGTCAACACATGGTTACATGTTAGAGAACAATGTACTAGATCAACCCACCATGAGAAATGCTACATGGGTTATTACATGAAGTGTCATAAGCATATCTCATAATGATGATAGTGTAAGTAATCCTTAGACTTGAGATCATCAAAGATGATCTCAACATAAGCAATTGTATGTTTTGATGCTACTAAACGTTACCCATAAAAAGATAAACTATAAAAGTAACAATTGGATATGCAATAAATAATATAGTGAGATGTTGAATGATCAAGATAGGATTTGCCCCTCCTAAGTAATGGGAGTGATATCCTTGGGCCCCTTGATCAAGTGAAACAATAAAATGCATGGCCGTACATAAATGAGTCGATATGTGATATCGAGCTCATTTGCTTAGATGTGTCTATTTGGGAATCAAGAAATGCAAAGATTGAACTACGCGAGTGTGATATGCTCCATGGCTCTTGTTCAATCAAGATATCTAGGGCAAAATGATTGAATTACATAGTAACATCTATCACAATAAAAGTAATGTCAAAATACTAACATTCTTATAACTTAGGTAGCATTGATGTGTTGCTAGACACCGCTCAATGCTTATGCCATAAAATAGATTTTATATCATTGCCAACATTATAAGAACCTATTGAGTCACACACTTAGATCATATCCAAAAAGAAGTGTAAAATTCATGTGATGAGTTTTTTAGTTAATTTAAGAATCCTATTGCGATAGGACTTTATAAGGTTTTTTGCTTAAGGGTGGTATTTGGATTTGTGACTAAATCATTTTGGTTTTGTGTTAATAAATTTGAAATAATTTTGGATCTATTAATTCATGTGAAAACCAAAATTTGGAAAGTTCCAAAATAGATTAGAACTTGTAGTTCAAGTAAAACTCTTTGGAAGAAGATTTACCTTAATCTATTTCTATATATATATTTGGACTTATAATTTCAGTAGCCAACTCAGCCATAATGTGAGAAACAAGATCACATTCTTTTGCTACATCAAACAAGCCGAAATCAGTTTTCTTGGAGAAGAAAAATTTTGCAGCAAAAGACAACCAAAACCTAACCCTTTTACTTTGTTCAGAAAAATAAATTTGTGGCATTTCTTTTGAAGAAACAATCACGAATTTTATCAAGAAAACAAGAAGCCTTTCAGCTATTATTTGGACAAAAAATCAGCCACTGCTTCTGTGTTAAAGGAACAAGAAAATCCAAAGCTTAGAGAAGTTGGAAGCTGAAAACCGAAGGCAGAAATGCAGACTAGCACCATTAGATTTTTGCTACTTCTTCCTTTGGTTAATTGTGTGACAATTAACTTGGGACTTGGAGACGATCACGTGGATACCATAGAGACAAGGTTGTGTTGGTTTTGCTGGTAGTTCGATGATCAATAATTTTCGCAAGAAAGTTCTTCCGCTACTGATAAAGGTAAAACTCCTCACAACCGGTTTGATTTCACTTCATAAGGATCCTTGGAAGAAATCAAAAATTTTAAATTTCTGCTGCGTGCTATATTTGATTTCCTACAACAACCCCTTTACGAATATTTGCGATATAAATTCTCTTCTAACAACTAAAAATAGAAGTTAAAGTGAAAAGACAATTACCCCATTATTTGCCTAAACCACCCAAAGCTAAATTGACCTGTATGTTGAGAAATTGATACTAGGTTAGTCATTTCTTTGGAATTTGTAATAGTTCTTGCTTTCATTCCCTTTGATCTAGTTTTTATAATACATTAGTTCACTTTATTTCTTTAGTTGTTATTTTTGTTTGTTTGCTTTTAGCCTATTTAACTGTGGCGGGTAATATTAATTATTTACTTTTATTTCTTTTCTTCAGTGTAAGTATTATTTACTTAGATTAGTAACATTCTTATGTGATCAACCTTGCTTCCACTAGTGCAATTGATTAACGCATACTTGTATTTATACTGTGTGGAATTAAGTTAATTATTACTTGGTTAATCTTAGTACTTGTGCTACATTTTTTATCCTAATCCATCACAACTAAAGCTATGCTCAAAGTGATTCCAAAATACCATATCTGTATGAAAATGTAAAATCCAACAATAAAGTACTCATACAAAAGCATAAACCATTATAATTCAAAGGGAGACATAAAAGTCACATGATTGAGACATTTTATAAAACATCGGCCATATATATACATGGTTTTATGTTCATGAAGTTATGCACCAATTGATTAAAAACAACTCATGCACATGAAATTATGATGTTCAAGGAAGAAATACGCAATCATAGACCTTACACATTATATAAGTAAAAGTTATATGGTTTAAGCGTTTCACCAAATACATGACATGCATTTAGGTTGTTCTCTTTTTCTTGCAAATAAACACTCCCAACAACTTCCAATTTGTGAATTATATTGATTTCATGTACTACAACACACAAATTTGCCAAATATAGCAAGCATTAATATCAAGAACAAAGAATCATGTCATCATGTAAGGAACCCTAGAAAGTAGGGAACCTTGCTTAACTTTTTGTGTGCTAGAGAATGTGAGGAATGATAAGATAAACTAGTAAGGAGTAGAGAATTATTGTAGTTTGGTTAGTAAAATTAAAATATTAATAAGAAATAAAAAAAATGGATGACGGAAAGAAAGAAAGCAAAAAAGTGTGTATTTGATAGTGTACTGAAAGAGGGTGGTGCAAGTTTTTTCTACAGTGTGTGAGCACATTTGAATGATTCCTTCTCTCTTTTTCCAATCATGCTACCACCTATAATAGGTGATAGTTTGAAATGGGGATCCCTAACTTCTAAAGTTGGCATTTAGATCATCTTGCATAATCACGGCGATATGACTCAGCAATCCCGAACTTATGAGTATTGGGGATTCATGTCACCGAGTATCATTGGCGATGATGCCTCTTTTTATTAATTTTTAAGCAAAATTAATTAAAAACTATTCTAAACAAAAACTAACTTAAAAACCTAAACTAATTAAATAAAGGATACGATAAAAGGATACTAGATAATGGCATTACCTCACAAGAGGCGACTGAGTTTAACATCACAGAAGCATCACACTTTTACTTGAACTCATTTTGGTATGCTAGAAGCATCAAACTCTCACCCTCTTCAACTAGACATTCTCTAACACCCAAGTATGCTTTGAGCCTTTGTCTATTTACTATGAAAGTTCTTATGGGCCTCTTGTTTTGTAGTTCTACACTTCCATGGGGAAAACTGACTGTTTCATAGAGTTCTGACCATCTCACCTCAATTTTCCAAGGAAAAGTTTTTTCTTGGATCAAAGAGCAATATCCTTTCACCCAGCTTCAAATGCTTTGTCATAATACATTTAATCATGCCATAGTTGAGTCCTTTCCTTGAAGACTTTGTCATGTGCATTCCTTTATATTTCATCAAGCTTACTCAATTAAAAGAGTCCCTTATACCTACTTTCATCAAATCATAATTCATTTGCTTAATTGTCCAAAAAGCCTTCTGTTTAATCTCCAATGTAGATGACAAGTTTCCCAAATACCAACCAATACTTGGACACCCCAAGAGGTGTTTTGTAAGCCATGCTAAGAGCCTGTAAAGCATCATCAAGCTCTGAAGAGTTTTTGGCTCAAGCTCACTACCTTCTCCAAGATTCATTTAACTTCCAAATTAGACATTTCATTTGGCCAGTCTTCTGAGCATGGTATAGAGTGGTTACCCTATGAGTAACACCATATATATATATATATATATATATATATATATATATTTCCCAAAATGATCGATATGATATATATACACTGACAAAATCATTACATTTACAACATCACCCAATGGCAATGAAAGCCTTAGATCTCGCATTGAGACTAAATGTAACAGTTTGCGAATAACCGGCAAAGGCCATAGCACTTCAACTAACTACCAAACAAACTAATATCAAAACCTAAGAGGCTAGACAAATCTATCATTGAAGGACAAAAATATTCACTTCACATGATCCACTAACAACTTATGAAACAGTAATGACAATAATATCCAGAATCCATTTTGGATGGATATTATTTCCATTAAAGTTAAAGCCTCAATAAGAAAACTTATATGCTAAAAAAAAGGGGGGGGGGGGACCACTAACATAAGAACAAGTCCCTAGTCATAATGTTAAAACTGAGCACCAATCAATTGATGTACTCCCAAAAATTTCAGCCATTCTGCCTGAGCTCGCTTTACAACTTCAAATTCTTCCAACCATTCATTTTGGAAGATCCTGTCCAAATCATCCATAAAATGTATACCAACAATTCAACTCTATCTTGCCACAGTGAGTCCTTTTTCCCATTGCAAATGTTAAACCACAAATCCTTAAAGCTAGGCTCCACACCATCCATCTAGGACCATTGAATCCAAGCAATTTTCCACACCTTTTTTGCGCATTGGCAGTGAAGTAAGACATGGTCAAAGTTTTCTTTAGTAGCACAACATATGTTGCAAATAGGATCATCTTGGATGACTCTTCTTAGTAATTGGTCTTTTGTGGGAAGGATCCCGTGCCAACATCGCCAAATAAAGTGTTTGAGCTTCCCTTTGATGCGAAAATTCCAACTTTGCTTCCAAACAACTTTCATTGTTTCCCTAGATAAGCTAGACTCAGCTTGTTGAAGGGACTCCCTGAGATTTTTTAGGGCATTTTGGTAGGCAGGCTGGATCGCGTAGATGCCTCGACTTGTAAATTGCCAGACAAGTTTGTTGGCTAATAAGGAATTGAATATTTTATTGCAAAAATTAGATCTTTCATCACCAATAATCACCCTTGGAGCACCAAAACAAGTGAACATATGAGTTCCAAGAAACTATGCCACTACCTTAGTAGCATTGTTTGGTAAAGCTTTTGTTTCAACCCATTTTGAAACATAGTTCATGGCCAACAAAATATAAGAACTCCCACATGACTACAAAAAAAGGGCCCATGAAATCAATATCCAAAGATCAAACAATTCAACTTCTATGGTCCATGTTGGCATTTTATTTGTCCATGTAATAGTTTAGACTTTTTGGCACCTATCACCTCACTCCACAAAATGCTTATCTCTCTTGAATAAAGTTGGCTAAAAGGAACTAGATTGTAAAATCTTGGCTGCTTTATGTTGTCCTCCAAAGTCCCTCACATGCCCATTCATGGCAGTTATAGAGAATCTATGGGGCTTCATGTTTAGAAATATATCTCCTTATAAAGTTGTTTAGCACACCCCTTGAAGGCAATGATCCTTTCAAAGATAGAAAACTAGGCATCATGGAGGAAATTTCCATAAACTATGGACTAGATATTCATTTGAGAAAGGACAACTTTTCATTTGGAAAAGTCTCATTGATAAACAATTTCTATAAATCGTCATGTTTGTCATGCATTGATAAGTTATTCATCACTTAACTTTTTGTGTTTTTATGAACCTAAATTCTTGCAAAAATAAAATCCAATGAATTAACTTTGGCTTAGACTCTTTTGGCCTCATCAAATACTTGATAGCCGAGTGATCTATGTATATAGCCAAAATTTATCAAAAGCAAAAATGATTGCTAAGAGCTCATCTTCTGAAGTGGTATAATACAATTGTGCTGTACTGAGTATCTTGCTTGCAAAATACATAATATTGAACACCTCTATTTCCATTGCCCTAACACAGTCCCAACAACTTAATTAGTTACATCACATAGAAGTTCATAACACGTATTCTAAGAAGGCACTACAATAATTAGAGTCATGACAAGCTTTTGCTTCAATACATCGAAAGCTTCACGACATTCTTCATCAAAGTTGAAGGTGACATCCTTTTACAAAAGGTTGTATAATAACTTCGAGATCTCAGAGAATCCTTTGATGAATTGTCTATTGATGAGTAAATCTAAACTATGTCACCTACAAGTATCTAGGATCACACTATAAAAGTTGCGAGAGAGGTTATCTTTCTCACAATAACTTCTAAGTTTGTGTAGTTAATAATAAGAATACCAACAGTAAAATTAATTAAATTAAACCAAACAAAATAATGAAATAAAATCTAATAATAAACATCAAAGGGACACGAGTAAGAGAATTGATTCTACTGGATTCACTTAAATTGTTAATTGTTCTTTATCTCTTTCAATGAACCAAATCTCCTAGCATAACCTTTAGCCTCTCTCAAGATCTAGAGTGTAACTGAAAACATATCAACATCTCTATGGGTGCCTAGAGTTACAAAGTCCTTAGGGCTTGTATCTCTTATTGTTGCCTTGAAGGCCTGCCTCCATCTCACAAGGAATGCTAAAAAAACTACCTGACGGCCATAGGCTACTTCTCCCATAGCTAAACCCGACCAACCTATCTCTAGGTCTAATAAAGTTCTCAAACACATGCAATTGTTCATAATGCAAATCACAAGAAACAATCAAAACCCAAAAAAAAAAAAAAAATTAGATATCCATCAACACCAAAGAAAGATGAATATTAATTAAACAATATCCATAATAGAAGAGATTCAGTCCGTAACAAATGTTTATCTACTTATACTATAAGAAACAACTACATAATAAGAATTAATAGAAAATAAGATTATTGAAAAGCTATGGTTAGAAAACTCTAGATGATTTCAATGGAGAACTTGATCTGCAATTACAAAGGTTGATTTCTTTCTATCAATGCTCCTCATGTTGCCTTCTTCTTGTTTTCTACTCTCTAAACATGTGAAAGAATCCCCCAACTTCTATTTATAATTCCTAAGAAATCCTACGCTTAACAGCATTAAAAACCTAAGAATCACATGCCTTACTTCTCCTATCTTGCAACACGTCTACCATGCTGCAACCTAGACAAAGCCACAATGCCTCATGGCATGTGGCCTTCACCTCATAAGTTTTTATCGAGCTGCACCTTCGAATGGTCACTTTCTACACCACCACAACATCTTTTCATCCTTGTCTCAGTCTCAGTTTTTAATCCTTTGCTCCTTAAAATTAAAATTTTCTGACTCAAATCTTGGAGTCTTCACATCATTTAAACCTACAACAAAAGTACCAAAACCATTTAATGTTTATAAAAAAATCAAATAAAATCCAAACTTTAAACATCGAAATCAACTAAGAATTTGAGATAAAAAAAAACTAAATATGTTTCCACATTATCAAACTCCATCAAACTTAGGAATTTGCTCGCCCCCAAACAAACTACACTAGAAACACACACACACAATAAACAAACACCTAATACCAAGGAATGTGTTGACTCCCATCTCAACGGTCACAATACGTTGCACCAATTTGGAAATTCAAATACCATGTGCATACATAAATCCATATCAAATTCTAACTCTAGCAAATAAGGAAGTTCTCAAGTGTGCGTGTGCGCATGTAAGCCACACAATCTCAACCACTCAACTCTAGCAAGCACATAAATCAAAATATGATGTATTTTGGTAGATTAGAATATAAAAATTTATTATAAATACCACAATAATCAAGTAATAATTAAACTAATTCTACGCAATATGAGCCCAAGTATACGTTTGTCAATTGTACAGTTAGAAGTAGGGTCGATCTGACAAGAATATTATTGTTCTAACTAAATAATGGTTAAATTAAAGAAAAGAAATGAAATAAATATTTAAATCTACCTATTAGAATGAACTATGCTAAATGTAAACAAATATAAACAAAAACTAAAGAAATAAAGTGAACTAATGCACTCTAAAGACTAGATCAAAGAGGTCTAAAGCAAGAATTATAATATATTCCTAAGAAAGGACTAGGGTAGTATACTTTGTCAATAGATAAGTCAACTGAGCTACGTGTTCATGCAAATAATGTGACAATTGCCTATTTTTCACACCAACTTCTATTGCTAGTTGTTAGACTAAAATGGATAAAACAAATATTCTTATTTCCACTAAACCACTAAAATGAAGAACAATGACAATTAAGTGCCCATCAATTCTCTCTACCAATTCTTAGTCTTGGGAACCTATGATTATAATATCAAAGATCCAATCTTATGAAGATCAAATATCAAACACAAAATCATACAGTTCACATTAGAACTTGATATTAGAAATTATCTCACATGACCTATAACATAAATGATGGGAGTGAAAGAGCACACTCTCTAAATGAACTTTAAAATAGAAATTTTAAATCGCTGGTTGAGTTAAATAGATTCTAGTAATGTGTTTTTATGTTCTTTTAGGTAAAAATGTTCCATGACCATGGAGAAGTCAAAAAAGAACAAAATTAGAGAAAATTCCATCAATTGTGCAATTTAAAGAGAGATAGTGCTTGAACATGCAAATGGGAAATTAAGAGACAAGGGTTCAATAAAGTATATCTCCTCTTCTATGCAACCAAATTAGGAGATTTTAGATGCCATGGAAAGCTCTTTGAATTTTTTTTAATTTTTATGTTTTGAATTTTCCTAAATTGGCCTAGATCTTAGACAAAATTGAGGCCAAAGTAGAGTACAATGACATTAGCTAAAGACTGACACATTCTAGAACAAGGGCCATATCTTGTGATAGAAAAATCCAATTTTGATCATTCTTGAAAAATTGGAAATCTAAGAGAAAGAGATACAAATTTTATGCAAGAGTTGAAATCTAATTATACCAGGAATAACCTGAAAACATTGACCGAAAATAGCACTTGAGCATAGAACTGAGAAAAGAGAGGGCAAAGGGAGAGTGGGTCTTAGCCATGCTGCCAAGACAACTAGGTCATGCTAACAGCACGACCCTACCCAATTCACGTAGTCCATTTGAGTCAATTCTTATCCTTTGACCCCTTTTGATCTTTTTCTTAGCTTTAACCTCTTGTAATAAGCCGAATAGATCTAACTCCAATAAAATTTGATCTTTAGGTTATTAGAATGCAAGCTAGGCTTTAGAAAATCGTAGAACCCTAGTCTCCACAAGATTTCTAAGGTTTTGTATAGAAATTCATTCTTAGACTAAGTTTCTTATGAGTTTTGAAGAGAAAAAACTTCATTATTAAAAAAAATTGATCTTGGGTTGAAGATTGAGTATTGAGCTAGGCTTTCCTTGTGAATGGGAGTCTTTTTCATTCTAAATTTTAATCTTAATTTCATTTATTCAATGTGGCATTTCTATTCATTGCTATGTCTGGCTAATCTCTTATGGGTAATGCATATTAATATCCAATAGCAAGTTTTCATTTAACAATCAAGCAATTTATATATGCCTCATAAGTTCTATGCATTGGTGCTTGTGTTTGACTATTTCATCTTCATTACATTTAGCTTTTTTTTATGAACAGCCATTGTGCGGCTAGCGAACTTGGCTACCATGTTATTAATAGCAATTTGAGAAATACAATGAGAGAGGGGGATGTAATGTGCCTAACCTCTCTCTAATGCAATTTGTACAGTAAGATTATGCATGAATTTTCAAACAAACTGAACATATGAGAATGCATGAGAAACCGTGTCATCTAAACATAATTATGTCATGGAACCTATACTATTTTAATACATGGACTTATGGATATTGGTGGCAATCCAATCTGATCAATCCGCTAATTGATGAGGGAAGATCATGTAGAGAGACGAGTACTGGGCTTGAATTCCTGCTCTACCTTGCTTTGCCAGAGAATCCTCTACTGTATTAGCTTCCCTAAAAACATGTTGGACATGGAAAGAACCCAATCAAAGTTGATCTTGATTTAACTCTAACTCCAGGTATTGCCAAGGCAAATGGGCAACTTGGAGTTGGATTCGATGATGACTTGCACAAATCTGTGAGTGATGCAAAATTGAATAGCATGTGAGACTACCATAATTTCCGCACCCACATTTGTGTTGTGATGGAAATGAAGAGAGCTTGCATGAATTAGATCTCCATTGGAGTCGAAAAGGATGTAGCCTCCACCCGCCAGACCCGGATTAACTTGCCATGAGCCATCAACATTCATCTTAAGGAATCTGTTGAGGGAGGATTCCAAATGACTATTCTAACTATTGGCTGCCTTTTTGGGATCAAACTTTGCACCAACTCATGCTGAAGAAGAAGGTCTGCTGGAAATTTTTCCTTGAATGGATTCACTACTGCAATGTGCCATATTAGGAGAACAATCTACCAACAAGTGATTTGAGGCTACTTAACTTCTCCCTCAAACATTGCTTTATTTCAGGCTTTCCAAATCTCCCAATAAATGAGTGATGGGAGCAGCTATTGTGCTTCATGAAGAGCTAATGATTTAAGACTGGGGGTAGACCGACAATCAAAATTTCTGATCCAGATTGCATCAGCCAAGCTGATCGTTCAAATGTAGCAAATGGCTGAAAAAATTCTAGATTTGTTGTGCAGCTGGACAGTCACCAAGAACGTGTTCAATGGACTCTAAATTGTAGCAAAAACACACTTAGAAGGCATATGGAATTCCATTTGCTGCAGAATTTTTAGAAAAGGAAACAAATTGTTGTATAGTCGCCACATACAAATTGATATTTTCAAATGCAACCGACGATGCTAAATGTGATTTAGCCCTCATGGTTGACTATGAGACCGAATTTTGAGCCATTGTAAAGCTGAAGAAATTGCAAACTCACCTAAATTTGTGCCCTTCAAAACTAAAAGATTAGATTTGTCGAAAAAATTGGAACTCTTTGCTACACAAAAGGTGAATTTCACTTGGCTAAAAATGAGCTTCTAAGTGATTAGCCGACTAGCAACCAATCATATATGCCTCACAAATAGTCTGTTGCAAGTTATGAGGCTCTTGGCCGATGTTCTTATCCAATAGCAAACCATCTCCCATCCAGTTATCAAGCTAGAACAAGCAACTACCATCACGAATAATGGTATAAGTGTTATTTTGAAAGTTTCTTTTAACTTCTTCTAGTCGTGTTGAGATTTAATCCCCCAAAATTTTGGACATTTCTTCCTCATGTACCTTGCAAGGCATCGCAACCCTAGGCCATTCTCTTCCAGAGGGTATGCCATACTTGACCAATTTCCATCACCGTTTTTGAACTCCATCCACATCACCCAACAAAAAACCATTCATTTTTCTCTCTAACTGTTCCATCACTGATTTTGGCAAGTCCATAGCCAAAATTTCATGCATTGGCATGGCTGCCAAAACATGATTAACCAATGTGAACCTACCTCCAAAATTCAATAATTTTCTTTTCCAACCAGTCAACTTTACATCCATCATATCAACAATATGCTGAAAATAAATATTCCAAGGCCTAACATGAAATATTTTACAGGCCAAATAAGAAAAAGGAAAATTGGTTCTTCGCATACCAGTAATTGCTGACATATATAGCTCTATTTGCTGAAGTGGACACCATACAGATGTGACAAAAAAACTTTTGTCAAAATTGACTTTCTGGCCAAATGCAAATTCATATTCATGAAAAAACTGGACCAATCTTCTCAAGGAATTCTAGGAGCCCCACGTAAAGATTATCAAATTGTCAGCAAAACTTAAATGTGAGACCCTTGAAGTATTTTTTTTGGCAAAGCATAAGACTCGATCAAACCCTGATCGATCCATGCATTAAACCCCGTAGAAAATGCCTCAGGCATTAAGATAAATAAATACAGCGAAAGTGAAACCCATTGCTTTACACCTCTAGAGGACTTGAAAAAACCATTGGGAATTTCATTAAACAAAACTGAGAACCAACTGAATCTTAAATTCGACATGATTGGATTAATGAACATGTCCAATATCCCCATCTTCCTTAAAAACCTCTCTAGAAACTGCAACATAACTCGGTCAAAAGCCATCATCATATCCAATTTAAAAATGACATTATTACAACTTGTTCTCCTTTTAATTGATTACGGTAGTTCTTGAGCCAATAAAATGTTGTCAACTATGTCTCATCATGGCAAGAAGACAGATTGCTCCTCTGAAATGATGGACGGCAAGACACTTTTCAACCTATTACATAGTATCTTGGTGAAGACTTTGTTTGTGAAATTACAAAAGCTTATGGGGCGAAAGTAACTGAAAGAAGCAGGGTTTTGTTTCTTTGGCAGTAAAACAATCAAGGTGCTTGCGATATCTAGGGATTGGACTCCAGCCAAAAATTCCTAAACGGCATTCAAAGGTCATTAGGATATATTAATAAAGCCCCAATGAGATTCTTCCTCCTTAAGACATCTGGACAAGAAAACCTTCTCCTCGCGCAAGTTCCTTTGCCCACATAAGCCTTCCACATTAGCTCTAACAACCTTGTTGGTAGCTACGTGGCATCTCCTTCATGTCATTTAGTTTTTCCTTTCGTTTTTTGTAAACGGATTTCCCTAGACGGATCGTTCTTGCTTTGGTTTTGCTCCTCGCTATTTCTTCTTCGTTTTCTTCTGAATCTGACTGCTTTTGTTGCGGTTCCTATTAGGATATTCATTCTCTCCTCTTCGTTTTGTTTTGTTCTGGAATTTTGACAAGTTCTTCACCATTTTCTTCCACATCTGACCACGATTTTTTCCCTGATTTCTATTGTCTCTGCTTTTCTTTGCTTTTGACAAACCCTAATTTTCATCGTTCTTTTGTTGTTATGTGTGTTGGTCATTAATCTGTTCAAAACAAATTTTACAGGCTGTTGCGTTTTTGCACTTATTGTCCAATTTGTTTGTTTTGCTGGGTATTCAAAATCTGAAATTACCTTGCTTTTGCCAAGTCCTAATCTTTGTTGTTTTGTTTGTTTGTGTTTAATCTCTTCCAACAAAAAACCCCGGACTGTTGCCTATTTTCATTTATTGCCGAATTTCTTTCTTCTTTTGCTTATGCCTATTAAAAATCTAAATTTAGGGTTTTTTATTTCTTCTCTTCCTTGGGTTGCTTGGGGTTGTGTTTGTTCGGTGAATTGCAAGCGTACAATATCAACAAGTAATATAGTAGTGAGTAAAGTATCGTTCCCACGAGGATTGTTTTCAATTTAACCAATTACTTACCAAATTGACTAATTCGAGAACAAGCTAGCCAATTAAATTACTTTCATGCAATTTTAACTAAACTTAACAAAGAATGAAAATTTATAACAATAAGCAAATATTAAAAATTTACCGATTTAACAAATATGTTAGAGATTTCGATTTCACTTAATCAATCCTAATTAACTCTCTTGACTTGTCATGCAATTAATTTAAATTCCAAATTATGATGGTGAAATTTCCCTAATGTAAATTAATAGCCGACATCGGTCTAATAACCCTATTTAGATTAAAATCAATTCACACTTGGTCTAGGTGAATTTAGATTTCTAAATGCATTAGGAACTATGGAAATTCCCGGATTCAATCTAAGTAGCCATTACTTAGTTCTACTACCGAAACCACATGAACAACCTAGATTATTATGGTCTAAATTGAATTCATGGTTTAATATCACATGAGCACATGCATGTTATCTCCACACGGTATCAAACAGCATCAAAAATCAATTAGGTGGTGATCAATCACCTAAAAGCATTAAGAACATGATATTAAACTCATAATTGAAATATAAATTGCATGAACAAGTCTTAAGAATTAATTATTCATGATTAAGATCCATCTAATCTCTAACAAAAGAAATTAGAACATAATGAAATTTAAACTAACAACAAAAATAAAAATAGACATAATTAAAATTAAAATAAACAATATTTAATAAATATAAAAGTTATAAAATACTTAATACTTGAAAATAAAACACAATTAGAAATTCTTAACAAAACACAAGAAATAATACTACTAAAATTGTTAAAATTAACTAAACAAAAACAAGGAAAGAAAAATAAAATAACTAAACTAAACTAAACTAAACAAAACAATAAAAGACAAAACAGTAAATGAAAACTTGAATATCAAGAATTATGCATGCTTTTGTTTTGCACCCGTAAGCTTCCAAAGTAAAACAACAATTGCTACTAGCTTAACACCCAAGTCTAGATTGGCTGAACTTTGTATCATAAACTCTGAAACTCAAGTCACAAAGAGAAGAAGCAACAAAACAACATCCAGAACTCAAAGGAAAATTGATTGACGACTGAAATTTCTGAGAAAGACAAAGCTGAAGCAAATCCGAAACTTCTAGAGGAAAAGAAAGAAAAATTTCTGCTCTCTTTTCCAGTCCAGCTTGGTGGCTGTTTCTCCTTGCTTAACTACTGCAAACAACAAGACAAAACAATGAAGAAAGACTGAAGAAAACAACAAAAGGATGGCTGAAAAATTTGCTAAAAAAAAACCGAAGAAAGCTGTCAAATTTTTGCAGAAAACCCGTAAGCATAGAGCTGATTTTTGCTGAAGAAAACCGTGAGTATGAAGCTGAAATTCTGCTAAAGATTATTGAAAACACCAACTGGAATTTGTATAATAAAAACCACATGAACATCAACTGGAAAAGCTGAAGAAAAACCGTGAGAAGCTAGAAGAAAACCGTGAGCAGGAAATGGAAAATCCGTAAGCATGAAATGCAATTCTGCTAAACTACTGAAAAGAAAAGAAAAGAAAACAATGAAGAAAGCTAGCTGCTCTAAACTACTGCAGAAAAGAAAGACAAGAAAAATAACTTGGCTAAACTAAATCTAAACTAAAGAAAACAAGAAAAACAAAGGAAAGGAAATGCTGCTATAAAGAATGGATGAAAATGGGATGCCTTCCTCCGTTGACGGCGCCAAAAACTTGTTCGGTGAATTGCAAGTGTACAATATCAACAAGTAATAGAGTGATAAGTAGAGTATCGTTCCCACGAGGATTGATTTCAATTTAACCAATTACTTACCAATATGATTAATTCAATAACAAGCTAGCCAATTAAATTGTTTTCATGCAATTTTAACTAAACTTAACAAAGAATGAAAATTTTATAACAATAAACAAATACTAAAATTTTACCAATTTAATAGAGATGTTAGAGATTTCGATTTCACTTAATCAATTCTAATTAACTCTCTTGACTTGTCATGCAATTGATTTTAAAATCCAAATTATGATGGTGAAATTTCCCTAATGTAAATTAATAGCCGACATCGGTCTAATAACCCTATTTAGATTAAAATCAACTCACACTTGGTCTAGGTGAATTTAGATTTCTAAATGCATTAGGAACTATGGAAATTCCCGGATTCAATCTAAGTAGCCATTACTTAGTTCTACTACCGAAACCACATGAACAACCTAGGTTATTACGGTCTAAATTGAATTCATGGTTTAATATCACATGAGCACATGCATGTTATCTCCACACGGTATCAAACAAGCATCAAAATTCAATTAGGTGGTGATCAATCACCTAAAAGCATTAAGAACATGATATTAAACTCATAATTGAAACATAAATTGCATGAACAAGTCTTAAGAATTAATTAATCATGATTAAAATCCATCTAATCTCTAACAAGAGAAATTAGAACATAATGAAATTTAAACTAACAACAAAAATAAAAATAGACATAATTGAAATTAAAACAAATTCTGAAAATTAAAGTAAACAATATTTAATAAATATAAAAGCTATAAAATACTTAATACTTGAAAATAAAACACAATTAGAAATTCTTAACAAAACACAAGAATTAATACTACTAAAATTGTTAAAATAAACTAAACAAGAACAAGGAAATAAAAATAAAATAACTAAACTAAACTAAACTAAACAAAACAATAAAAGACAAAACCAATAAATAAAGACTTGAAGACCAAGCAAACAATGAATTCTGCATGCTTTGTGTTTTGCACACCCGAAGCTTCCATAGAGATCAAAAACAAACACTTTGCTACTTCTTTGTGAGTTCAAGTTGGCGGCTATTATTTGCTGCAAAAACTAAACTCATTAACTACCCAAACAAGAAGAAGGAAGTGATGAAGACTTGACTGGAAAAGCTTGAAAGAAACACAAGAAGACAACTAAAATTCTGCAGCAAAGAAATACATCAAACCCGTAGCTTCAAGAAGAACAAAACAACAATTTTGCTGCTTTCTTTTCCAGTCCAGCTTGGTGGCTGTTCTAATTGCTAAATTACTGCAAACAATAAGAACAAAACAATGAAGAAAGAATGAAGAAAACAAAAGAAAAGTTTGCTGACTTGTTGAAGAAAAACCGCGAGGAAAGCTGAAGAAACCCGAGAGCATGAACTGAAAAATTTACTGAAGAACAACCGAGAAGAAAGCTGAAGAAAGTTTTAAAAAAAAAACTGTGAGCACTGATTGATTTTGCTGAAGAAAACCGAGAGGGAGTAGCTGAAATTCTAAAGAAAACCAACACAAAAAATTCAAGGAGAAGAGCTGAAGAAAACCGTGAGAAGCTAGAAGAAAACCGTGAAAAGGAAATGCAATTCTGCTAAACTACTGAAAAGAAAAGAAAACAAAACAATGAAGAAAGCTAGCTGCTCTAAACTACTGCAGAAAAGAAAGACAAGAAAAATAACTTGGCTAAACTAAATCTAAACTAAAGAAAACAAGAAAAACAAAGGAAAGGAAATGCTGCTCTAAAGAATGGATGAAAATGGGATGCCTTCCTCCGTTCCAAGCTGTGCTATTTATAGGCAAGGCTTTGTCCAGATTTTTTTCTTTTCTTTGTTCAGCCACAAACATGTGTTGTGGTCTTCCATGTGCTTGTCATCTTTTACAGCAAAGAAAGCAGCCCAAGCTTTGCTTTCCAAATGTCATTCTTGCTGCCCGAAGTGTGATTCTCGGCTGTTTGTTCCTTTCGGCTGCTTCTTGGCTGTTTTCTTTATTTTTCTTTTGCCTTTCTTTTGCCCATGTGAGACTGCATTTTGGAGATACTTTCTTGCTGTCCTCATGCATTTCTTTGTTCAGAAAAATAAAAGATTGCAGCTGGTTTTTTTCTTTTGCATGTGCGGCTGTTTCTTTTTCTTTCTTTGTGCGTTGCTCGGCTGTCTCTTTTTCTTTTGCTTCTTTGTTGTCCGATTTGTTGCTTGGTTATCAGATTTATGATCAATTGGATGGAAAGTTAGTGCAGGTTGCTGCCTTTTCTTTTGAAAATTTTGTTGATTCTAAAATTCCACCCGTATCTAAGCTGTCTAAAGGGCGGCTACTGGATGATGGGTCTTCTTCTTTTGCTGAGTCTCAAGTGCTGCCCTTCACTAAGCTGATTTGTGACCAATCGAATGTGCAGGCAGTTGAGGCAGTGGTGTCTTTGCATGTTGATCATGATCCCTTGCTTCCAATTGTGAAATTGATACATGAAACAAAGGAGTTGTTGATCCAGCCGGCTGTGAAGGATATGGATAAAACAAAGATAGAAGCTAATCCTCTTCATTCCCTTTTTCCTTTGGCTTTTGACAATAAAATAGACCAAGATAATTGGTTAGTCCTTTTATCCTCAAATTTAGAAGAAAATTCAAGATTATGCTCAAAAGTTCTAAAAATATTTGAAAACTTGGAAATCATAAAATCAAAGGATAATTTGGCCAAAATAAGTAAGAACAAATTAAAACATAAGCCAATTTCTAACCAAAATTAATTAGAAAACTCTATATAAAATAGAGTTATCAGTGTTCGATTTTGGCCGTTCACACAAATTTTTCGCTGATATGTTCCCCGAAATGTTGTTCCTCGATTCATGTTCTTCACCAATTGTAATGTTCTATGATTTTATTGTCCGATTGTCGGATTGTCCGATTGTATTCTTTTGTCATGTTATCTCAGTGTATTTTATCTAGTTTTGCAGATTTCGGCCGTTCTAACCACCGATGTTTTGACTTCTAAGCCATTTACCATTTTTTACTAGCCGGAAAACACTATATTCCAACCACAGCCGGTGATATCTTCAGTTGTCATGTCCTTCGCTCTGAATCAGCCGAGGTAAGGTTGCTTTCTTCTACCTAATGTTATGTTAGTGTTATGTTATGTTATGTTATTACTGGTTAAAAAAAAAAAACTTATGCCGTTTCCTTTCACCTATTTTGACAACTTATGTCAGTCCAATTTGCCCTTGGATATTTTCTGAGGCTGGAGAGGAATCAGCTGGCCCCCAATTTGAAGAGGCTGAGAAAATTTTATTTCCCTTGTTTTACCCCTTTTTTCCCTTTTATTTTTTCTGTTGTGTTATGTGCCTACTATGGATAGATAGCTCTATTATTAACATCTTCTTTGGGCCGGTACTTCAGATTTTTTTAGAGGTTCTGAATGGACTCAATCATGTCAAATCTTTACTTTCACTCTTACCGTTGTCTCTATGCTTATTGTCCATTGTTGTCAACTCAAGACTTTCATTTATTAGCCTCCTTTCTGTCTAATAACTCTTATTTGTTAGTTTTTACAAGGAAAAAAATTCAAAATGTTCCTTTTTTCTATGCTTCTTAGTTATACCAGTGGTTTTCTTTTAGTCTAACGTTGTGTTTGGGGTTTGGCTTACGTTTCTTCATTGTGTTTAGGTGTGGTTTTCCTCCTCTCCTTTTCTTCCTTGTGTGCATTGTTGTTAAGCTTTTGCGTATGTTTGGTTAAATCACTTTCGTTTCCTTATTCCATGCTAATATTAATGTTGAGGGTTGGTTCCTGCATGAAATAAATGATTTCTAACCCATGCCTTTAGTTATGTTTGACCTTCCCTTGCTTTTGGTTGGTTAAATAAAGGACTTTGTCTTGCCTTTTCCCTACTGTTATTAGTGGTCAGGATTCTCTACCACATTAAATGATTTTCATGCCACCTTTGAATTTGTGTTTGACTGTGGATTTCGCATCTATACTAGGTTTATTTATGGTATACTTTTGTTACCGTTTTGCATTTTCATTGCAGTTATTGCTTTGATTTATCTAATACAATGGTTATCTTTTTCCACTGCATGAAAATGAAGAGAACAACAATACCTATGTGATTTTGGCTTTTCCCAAAATGGAATTACTTTCCGCTTTTCTCTCTCTATTGCATTGTGTTCTTCTACCTTTTTTACCTTCTCTCTGTTGTTCTGTCAAATGCATTTGCATGATTTCTTATTATTGGTTTGTCTTATTTGCCTCCGTTCTTAGCTGCTTTTGTACCAGTTGCACTTTCCTTCTAATAATTCACTGCCTTATATAATGGATCCCATATGCAAAAATGCTTTCTTCTTTTTACAAACTACTGCCTGTTCTATTTTTTTTAGGTTTCCACGGGAATTTCTTTATATATTTCTCCCAAGAGGGAAAAAAAACATCCACAGAATACATAACATGTGGATAACCAGTATGTGTTCCTTCTTTTCTCTGCAAAAATAGACTGTCTCTTTGTCCTTGAAAAAACAAATGGATGTTTCTGTTTGTGTATTCTTTGTTCTTACCTTTTTCCTTTTTCTTCTGTAAAAATAGGAAATTACAAAGGAAACAGAAGCTTTTGTCCATCAAAGTGAAATTAAATCAAAACCTTTTCTCCTGCGCCAAACGCTAAAACTATGCTTCTCTTTTGTAAAAACTAAATTATGTTTCTCTTCGAATAGCTTTTCTTTCTTTTACTTAGTGAGGTTGTTTTTCTATTTTCTTACTTCTATACATATTGAGTGTTGTTTGCTGCGTGAAAAAAGGAATTCTGACCCGCCTTCTTTTTGTGTGCCCTTCTATTTAAGATCTGTCTTACGCTTATTTATGGTGCTGTTGTGTTTCCCTGGGTTCTTAACTGCTTTTGTACAATTTGGCCAAAAAATAAAAACCTTTTTTCTCTTGCGCAGAACAGTAAAACCATGTGTTTCTATTGTACAAACAAAAATGTGCTTCTCTTCCAATAGCTTTTTCTTTCCTTTTATGCAGCGAAGTTATTTTTCTGTTTCGTACTTGTATGCATACTGAAGGCTGTTTACTACATGAAAAAGGGAATTCTAACTCGGCTTCTACTTTCTGTTTGCCTTTCTATTTAGGATCCGTCTTACATTTATTTATCTTACCTTCTCCTTTACAGTTTTGTTGTGTTTTTTGCAGTTGTGCGCCTTTGTTAGACTTATGTCCTTCCTTTATGTAATGCCGTTTCCATCTTTTTCTTACACTGTAATAACAGTATAATGATTTTCTTCGACTGTGTTCAGATTGAAACAACACTGCCTGTATGATTTTTAATTTTACCAATGATGCGTTTTGATTCAGTTTCTGCTTTCGTATTCTGTTGTGCTTTGCTGCTTTCTGTTAGGTTATCTCTGTTGTGAACTGCTTTCTTTGACCTTTCGCTGCGTTTCGAACTCCGTTGCAATTATCGAGTGGTTTACACCATGAATTTCTTCTCTAGATTTGTTCTCCTTTTTCTTCTCAGAAATTGCTGTCTATTAAGTTCTTTCACTTTCTCGCTCACTTTTTTTTTTTTGCATTTTTGTTACACCACAGAAATTATACATTCCAAATACATACTGTCTGTGTAAGTCTGTGTGGTAAAACAAATAAACATCTCTTTATGGAAAAACAAAAAACTACGTGTTTCTGGATATTTTGCCTCCTTTAGTTTTGCTGTCTTTATATATAAATGGGAAATGAAAAAACAAAGTATCATTTTTGTCAATTGAAGCAAAACGAAAACAACTTTGATCATTTCCTCAGTCTGCTTCTCATTCTACTGTAAAGTTATATCTGTTGAATACATCTGTCTTCTTTTCCTACATTGCATGCTAACTTTCTTTTTTCCTTTCCTGTGCATATGCATTCAATGAAAAATGAATGTTGATCGTCGGTGTGGAACTGATTAGCTTATACATTTCAACTTTCAAAGGTAAAGTTCCATTTTGCATTGCTCCTTTATGTCTACGCTCCTACTGTATATGGTTTCTTGTTTGTACTCCTTGTAACCTAAACACAACAATGATCTGTTTAAAATTTGTTCAAAGAAAATATGTCCTGTGTGCGCGAAACAATTTTTTTCAGTAGCTAGTAATTTAGATTCCATTCTCACTGCTTCGTACATTTAAATGGCTAATGAAATGAGTATGTATAGGCTATCCAGTGTTCAGTTTTGCGTGTCAATTGCTTTAGATAGTTACTTCTTCCACGTGCCTTTCAACTGTTTGTGTCCTACGGAGTGTAACTGATCTTTTTTTTTAACATGTCCATGCCAATGCGCGCTAAATTCTATCTTTAATAACTTGATGTCCACAAAGTCAGTTAGTTATTTGGTCTGGAAGAAAACGATCAGCATAGATGCTTTCTAAGCCTACTTCTGATTTTGTTGTGGAATTATGATCTTTCTTTTTAACATGTCCATGCCAATGTGCGCTAAATTCTATCTTTAATAACTTGATGTTCACAAAGTCGATTGGTTCTTCGATCCGGAAGAAAATGGTCTACATAGATGCTTTTCTAAGTCTGCTTCTGATTTTGTTGTGGAATTATGTTTGTTTAGTACATTTGTCTTTTTCTTGTACATTGTGTCGTAACTGTCCTTTTTCCTTTCCTTCTTTGCATATGCAAACTGAATGCAACTCAATGTGAATGCTCGGTGTACAATTGATTAGGTTATACAGTTGGTCAAACGGAGGTAAGTTCCATTTCGTGTTGCTCCTTTACATCTAGAGTCATGCCGTATGTGGTTTATTGCTTGATGCATTTAAATGTGGAATCAATATGCGCTGCTTGTCCAGTATAAAGTTCTGTATGTCAGTTACTGTAGATAGTCACCGGGGTCGCGTGCCTATGAACTATGTGCATGCTATAGACTGTAACTAATCTTCCTTTTTCAAATGTCCATGACAATGCATGTAAATGGTGTCTTTAATGCCCTGCTCTATACGTAGTCAAATGATTCCTCCTTTTATGCATGTAAATGCCTTATGCATATATGGGTTGCAAGCCTACTGCATGCCTTCTTTTATTTTCTTTCTACTGTTGTACACATGTTTACTTATTCCTCCTTTTTAAATGATTCTGATGGAACAACCACAAACTACCATTGTTTCTAATGTCAATATGTTATCAATTTCTGTGATGTGCTCTTTGTACATGTTTTTCCATGTGTTGCTTGTAATTTGTTTTTATTCTTTTCTCATTCGAATTTGAATCGTTTGTGTTTTCCATTCTGACTGAATCATTTTTCCTTATCTGTTTCTTATCCATTCTCTCAATCTTTGTAATGTATTGTAGGAAAAGCAACTTCGTCAAACTCATTGCTGGACTGTGCACATTTGAAAACTAAAGAGTACGCTTCCTTACTATTCATTATAACAACAATGGTGATTTTATTCCCAAACAATACTTACTATTGTTGTTGTGTATAGTATATGTTAGGTTCTGGATTGTCTATATTTTAAACATTTTCATCTGTTGCATTTATAAGCTTTCAATGATTTTATGTTACACTCACGATTGTTTGTCCTTTCAACTGATTGATTGCGTTTTCGTGTGCTTGTTTTTCCTACTCATTGTTGCGCCATAACATTTCATCCAATCGTTTGCCATTTTTTTCGCTGCTTTTTAATTTTCATACCTGCTTATGACTGTCATAAATTTCCTGCTTAGTTTGTTTTGGTCATCTGTGACTGTGACTTCTATGCACCGATTTAAATCCATCTAAATCTTGCAGATTGAAATCTGTGCGGCGAAATGCCACCACGTAAAAGGGGCAAACTTCTGCCTTGTACAGGGAAGGCCTTGATACATAAGAAAAAAAATGAAAATATTATTCCTGAATTTCCTTCTACAGTCAATGAGTGCACTGATAACTTCAATGTTTCAACTAAAGCTCTGAATGCTTTGCCATCTGAATTCTTTAGTATTAATGCTGAGGTAAGACTTGCTAGGCAAAGAAGATATCAGATTTTGCGTAAATCTAGACTTTCTCGTCATTTAGGTAGCGAATGCCATCGAAAGAATGAAACCTATAATTTCTTGCTTTCTAATCAAAGTGTGGCACATAGAAGGTCTTTTTTCCCCTTGCTTGTTATTTTTTATGGGTAGAATAACATATCCGTATTTAACTTATTAGGAAACGTGAAGATGCCTGCTAAAAAAAAAAAAAGAAAAACTCCTCGACTTAGCCAAATTCTTGAACATTCTATGGTCCTTCCTGCTGTTCCTATTTGTTCTTACTGTGGAGCTAAGAGGTTCTATTTCGAGCCTCCATCTTTTTGCTGTGTAGGATGTGAGGTATCGATGGTGATACCAGCAATGCCATATGTACTTTGCCGTTTACTTACGGTCGAAGATTAGGAATCTGTTAATTTTAGAAAAAAACATAAGAACTTACCATAATAATTTGGCATTCATATCGCTTGGTGTGAAGTATGATAGAGATTTGACTAAAAATCATAGAGGATTGTACACTTTTAGAGTTCAAGGTCAGGTTTATCATTTTCTTAATAGCCTTTCACCAAATGACAAAGGAAAAACAGTTGGTATCCAGTTCTACTTTTATGACACTGAAAAAGAACTATCCCAACGAGTTAAATCTTCTGATAAATTGTGTGAAACAACTCTTCGCCTACTTATACAGATTTTAGAGGACAATCCGTATTGCAAATTCTTGAAAAACCTTAGGCATGTTTCTAATTTGGATGATTGTAGGATTGTTCTTAATTCTTCCCCAAATTTAGATCAAAGGTGATATAATCTTCCGACCTGTAGCCAAGTAGGCGCTCTATTTTCTGAGGATGGTATAGAACCTTCTTCAGATAGTAGAACAGCACATATTTAGATTTACAATGCTTGTAATACAAACCATAGAATTCGGCACTACTTTGGATGTTATGATCCTCTTCAATACCCACTGTTGTTTCCACGTGGGGAATCTGGTTGGCATAATAATATACAAAGAATATCTAAAACAAAAGGCAACCACGAAAAAAATCTGCCTAATACGAATGCTTCTGCTTTGACCTTCCAACCATGCAAACCCCAGAAGATTTGCTAGCATATGAAGCTTCAAGTAATGATTTACTATACTGTTACTTGCCTTTTACTGTGTGCTAATTAATATATTCTCCATAAATTTATTTCTATCATAATTGTTTTCGTTGTAGCCCTCGAAACTAGAAAGAAGAGAAAGGATCGTGTGTCCACTAGGGAGTATTATTGTTACAAATTCCAAATGAGAAACAATGACCAATCAATACTATTACATGCAATGCGATTATTGCAGCAATTTGTTGTTGATATGTACATAAAAATAGAAACGTCTAGGTTTGACTTCCATAGAGTGAAACAAACAGAAGTTATGTTGGTCGATTTTACACGCAAGTGCACGTGATCGTTAACAAGTAATATAGAGTGAATATAATTTATCGTTCCCACAGAGACTAATGAATTATTAAATACCGAAATTAAAATAGTTCTAACTTTATTTGAAGAAAAAATATTTTATGGATAAGCTAAATTAAAAGTAATTTTAAAACTTAATTAAAACTAAAATTAAAAACTAAACAAAGCAAGTTAATAGATTAAGTTGACGAAAGATCTAGGGTTTTCGATTTCACCATAACTAATCCATCCTAATATTAATCTATTTCTATAATCTAATTTAATTTCCTGGTTGATAGTCGAGATTCCCAAATTTATTTACTAGTCCCTCCCGAGATCTAATAAAAATCCTCCTAATTGCTAATTCACTATATTCCTATGTGAATTACAACAATTATGAAGTCATTAATTTCTATGGATTCTCATATAGCAACTACACAAACCATGTAGGTATATTCCTATCCTACATGTAATTTATGGCATTTATCTCAATGAACTTGACACATAACTCCTCTTCCAATTCGTTATGATTAACAAATCATCTAATTAGTGATCAAGTAATTAGAAGCATTAAGCACAAAGATAAATACTCAACCAATAGAAAATTAAATCAAATTATATTAATAGAAAAATATTAAGACTTCATAATTAGGCTACATCGAAACCCTAAAAAAAAAATTTAGTTCATATTAAAATAGAAGAACAACACCAATTTCTTAAACATAATTGCAAAAAGAAAAAATAAATATGAAAAAATAAATAAATTCCAACAAAACCCGTAGATGGTAGCCACTCCTCTTTGTTCTTTGACTTTTGTCTTCTCTGCAGTAAACTTCCAAAGAGAAGGTTCAATTGCTTCCTTTGTATCCAAATCAAGCTTAGTGGCTGCTGGAAGAACAACAAAAGGAAGAAGAACAACAAAGGAAGAAGAACAACAACCGGAAGAAGAACAACAACCGGAAGAAGAACAACAACCTGAAATTTGCCAAGAAGAAGATCAAGAAGAAAACAAGAAGAAAAACCAAGAAGAACAAGAAGAAGAACTAAAAACAGAAAAAGGAAAATTTTTCTAACTCTAACCTAAAGCTAAAGAAAAGAAGCAAAGAATGAAGTCTGCTCCAAAGAATGGGATGCTTGATCATATCCAAGCCTTGCCTATTTATAGGCAAGGATTCAAGACATTTGGTTGTGGCCACTTGCTTTTCTCACATTCTTCACCATTTTTCATAATTAATCAATACCCTCCTTTTGGTCCTCTCTTTCTTTTTTTCTTCTTTCTTTCTTTGTTAATGCTTCTTGCTTCCTTTTGTTTTTGTACAGATTTTTTCTTATTTTCTTTTCTTGTTTGGCTTTCTTTTTCCCATGTGAGGCTACATTTTGGAAGGACTTTCTTGGTGTCCTCATGCACTTCTTGTTTGGCTTTCTTTCTTTTTCATGTGAGGCTGCATTTTGGAAGGACTTTCTTGCTGTCCTCATGCATCTTTCTTGAGAAAAATAAAAGATGGCAGCTGGTCTCAAGCCTTCATGTGCAAATGTTTCTCTTTCACTCAAATGAAAGGTTGGCATCACATCTTTGTTTGTGCCCTTATCATTCTGTTTTCTTGTGTGACAACTTGGTGCTGTGCTCTTGTTTTCTTGTGTGAATATTGGAGAATTTTGTTGTTGAATTGCTGCTGAAAAAATAAGGCTGCATCATTGCACAATTAGAAAACCCGTAGCTGCCAAAATTCAGAAAAGAAATGAACCTCTTGAACCCAAGTTTCTGCCCAGATTTTGGTCCCTTTGCTTCCGGAATTTGAGAAAACTTTCTTCATGAAAGTTTTTGCTCTCTTTCCCAGATTTCCATATCATCTTGAATCATCTCATTTGGACATCTGCATCAAGAGTTATGAACTCCGGAAGATGACTATATGCACAAAGAAACCTTGAAGCTTTTGCTAAGAAAGATAACATTTTGCTTTATTTGTTAAATTTTTCCTACAAAGCTCCAATCTATCCATCAATAATAAAAACACTTAATATTCATATAAATAAGCATTTTAATCACTTAAACACAAGGAAATTGACCTAATAGATATGCAATTATACATCTTATCAAGTTAGAACAGAAATATTGTAGGGTGTCCTTGATAGTATTTCAATGAGTCGGTTAAATGGTTCCAATGTTGGTCGTCGAGTTATTTTGCCAGCTTCATTTGTAGTGGACCTAGAGATATGTGCCATAGATATTTAGATGCGATGGCCTTGGTTCAGAAATATGGCAAGCCTGATCTTTTTATTACTATGACTTGTAATCCTAATTGGAAAGAAATACAAGAAAATCTAACTAACAAGGAGACTGCATTTGATAGGCCAGATTTGTTAGCTAGAGTGTTTAGAGCAAAATTTGAAGTACTTAAAAAATAAATTTTAAAAAAGAAAATCTTTGGAGATGTAGCAGCATGTGTTCATGTCATTGAGTTTCAAAAAAGAGGCATGCCTCATGCTCATTTATTAGTAATTCTGAAACCACTCATGCTCATTTATTAGTAATTCTGAAACCAAAATTTAAACCATTAAATCTTGAAGCATATGATAATATTGTGTGCAAAAATTCCTGATCCAGACACATATCTTCATTTATACAACCTTGTCCTTAAACACGTGATTCATGGTCCGTGTGGCCAGATGAAGAAGACTAATGGATGCATGCGAAATGGTAAGTGCAAAAATCAATATCCTAGGGAATTTTGTGAACATACAGTACATGCGGAGGATAGTTATCCTTTCTATAAAAGAAGAAATGATGGTAGAAATATTAACGTTAGGCAATGTATATTGGATAATTGTTGGGTTATTCCGTATAATAAATACTTATTGGCTACTTTTGATTGCCATATAAATGTTGAAATTTGCTCTACCATTAAACTCATGAAATATGTTTACAAATACATTTATAAGGGACATGATTTGGTAAGCTTCCAAATTTCTGAACCTAATATGGAACAAGAAATTGATGAAATTAAAGAATTTTAGGATGGCTGTTGGATAGGCCCTCTAGAAGCCCTTTGGAGAATTTATGCATTTAACCTTAGTGAAATGACACCAGCAGTTTATACTTTGCAGGTTCATCTTCATGGTCATCAGGTTGTTTCATTTAGTAACAAATCTGATCTTGCAACTTTGATGCATGAAATTGATTTTTCAAAAACTATGCTTACCCATTTTTTTGAAATGAATGCTGTCAATGAAAAAGCTAAATAGCTTAAATGTCTTTATAAAGACTTCCCTCAACATTTTGTATGGAATTCCATCTTAAGAATGTGGAATGAGAGAAAATCTAGAAATGTAATAGGTTGGATGGTTACTGTGAGTCCAGAAGAAGGAGAGCAATATTATCTTAGGCTATTACTTTCACATGTTAGAGGTCCTACGTCTTTTACCAGTCTTTTAACTGTTTCAGAAAATAAATGCCAAACTTTTAGAGATGCTGCACTTAAATTAGATTTGTTAGAATCTGATACTTATGTATAGGATACTTTAAAAGAAGCATGTCTTTATCAAATGCCAAGTGCTTTGAGATCCCTTTTTGCTATTATTTTAGTCTTTTGCTCTCCAAACGAACCACGACAATTGTGGAAACAGTTCAGAATCGAATTGTCTAGTGACTTTCAAAGGTCATTAGGTTATTCCGATCTTGAAAACCAGCTTGTTATGAATAATGTCTTAAATGACATTAATCATTATCTAGAAGAGATGGGTAAAACATAAATCAATACCATCTTGTTCCAAATAACATACCATTGCCTTTGTCTGAACATTTAATAAGAGAATTAGAAACTGAACTGAATATAACTGTTAGTGATGATGATATTTTGCTGCCAACTAGATTAAATATTGAACAACAATTTGCTTATGAATCTATCCTCCAGAAAATTCATTCAAGTCAAGGACAAGTATTTTTCATTGATGGTCTTGGGGGAACTGGAAAAACCTTTCTATATCGTACCCTTTTGGCTACTCTTAGGTCCAAAAAATCTATTGCAATTGCTGTAGCAACATCAAGTGTTGCTACGTCTATTCTTCCAGGTAGTCGTACAACACATTCAAGATTCAAAATTCCAATTGATTTTTCTGTCAATAAAGCTTGTCAGTTAAGTAAACAAAGCAGTACTGCGAATCTGATTTTAAGTGCCAAACTTATAATATGGGATGAAGCTTCTATGGCCACTAAAGATGCTTTAGAAGCATTTGATCTTTTGTTGAGAGATATAACCGGAATAAATGAACCATTCGGTTCAAAAGTCGTTGTGTTTGGAGGTGACTTTCACCAAACACTTCCAGTTATTCAAAAAGAAACATGAAACTCACAAGTTAATGCGAGCATAGTGAATTCTCCACTATGGCCAAAACTGACAAAAATTTACCTAAAACAGAATATGTGGGCTTCTTTAGACCCCCATTTTTCTGAATTCCTCCTAAAGATTAGTGAAAATTCAGAACCCATAGATGAATGTGGTAATATTACTTTACTAGAACAAATTGTCATTCCATATTATGACAAAAATGAATCTCTTCAGGAGTGAGTACTTTACATTTTACTAATGTGCCGTTTTTTCGATTTTTCAAATGTTTCCAGCTTCTGTTTTCTCATATTTCTATTCTGTTTCCTAGTTTTTTTTTTTTTTTGCTAAGCAGATTAATGGATCATGTATTCTCAAATTTGCTTTTGTATTCTACCAAACTAGAAGAGATGATAAATAGATGCATTTTGCCATCAACAAATTCTTCTATTATTAACATTAACAATATTTTGATAGACAATTTTCCTAGATCTTTAGTTATTTATACCAGTTCAGATCAAGCAATTGATCTAAAACACCAAGGAGATTATCAAGATTTTCTAAACTCTCTAAATCCATCAAGTCTTCCTCCACATAGACTATTATTGAAAAAAAATTGCCCAGTTATACTTCTATGAAATATTAATCCAACCGAAGGTCTTTGTAATGGTACACGTCTTATTTGTAAAGAATTAGCAGCCAATACAATTTGTGCACAGATTGTATCTGGTCAGCACCAAAGGAAAATCTGTTTCATACCCAGAATTCCTTTACATAGTTCAGACAAGGAAAAAAATGGAGTCCCATTTAAGAAGACTCAATTTCTAGTGAAGTTATCATTTGCCATGACTTAATAAAGCCCAAGGACAAATATTAGATTATGTTGGTATTTATTTGCAAGAACCAGTTTTCTCACATGGTCAACTTTATGTTGCACTTTCAAGAGCATGAACATCCAAATTAACAAAAGTATTAATACTTCCTTCCACTCTGAATGACAGTAAGACAGATTGCAAAACTAGAAATGTTGTTTATAATGAAATTTTTGAATTAGCATACACTTGATCTGAATTTATGCTGTCCTTGTTATAGGTTTGCATATTTTATAATGTTGCTTTGTTGTTCTTTTTTTCTTCCCAATTCATGTTCAGAATATTCCTCATTTTGTTTATTTTTTCATTTTAGATGGAACATTTGTTGCATATTGAAGATATTCTTGAAGGCATGACAACATTGTCATGCGTTGTCACTGTCCAAGAAAAACTTCAGCCAACAATAGCAATTAATAGTCCTTCTCGTTATTAGCGCTTCATTCTTGCAAACTCAAAGGTTTGTTTACTAATGTCTTACTTTATTTTCTGCTTAGATAATAGGCCAGATTCTGTGAAGTGTCGATTATATATTTTTCCCTTCTCTATCAATAAGGAGGAAGAGTCCAGGGTATAGTTTTCAACCATGAGATCAAGCGCATGGGGAAAAATGCAAGTGTTCAAAAAATACAAAATCAAAAATGCTGAAGTGAAAAAGCTAAAAAAAGAATACCAGTATGAATGGATTTCTATGCAGTGGATAATCAATTTCAGGACCATCCTTGAACCAATTGAAAGTGTTGATGCTCTTCTTGACATCAATTATCACTTCACAGACTTTGAAGGACTTACTAGGTTCATTGATGCAAAAAAGGAATCTGTTGGTGAGAACTTCTTTCAACAATTACCTATTATGTTTCTACATATTCTTATATGACACATAGTATACCTATGCTTAATGATTTTGTACAATTATAGATTCGTTGTCTAAGTAATTAAATTTCCTTTCTATTGCTCAACTATTTTACCATCCTGTAAAGATGTCTTTGTTTCAAATACTACTTCCATTTTGCAGATGTATTGGCCTTGGTGATTGATAGTCTTCTTGCCAAGACTATCAAAGGTGATGTAAATGATTCAGTCGTGCAAAAATTGGCGCTTCTCAATCAAAGGTAAGAGGATCGTTACTGAGATTCACGCCTTAGAATTTAAAAATAATATCTTCTCAATATACCATCAACTGCTACTATCTTGATTTCAAATCAATTTGATGTCATATATTTCATACATAAATATGCAGTTACATTATTTCTGTCCAGTTTACTATTATGTCAATAGGTTTGCAAACTGTGCTTTGTACCTATTTGTTAGTTCATCTACTGAATGCAGGAAATAATTGTAAGGGATTACTTAGTACATTATACATGGAATGATTTCACACTTTCCAAAAACTAACACAATTTTAAAATCCATTGATAAAACTTTGTACTATCTATACATTTTTACTCTTTTTATCGTCACGTAACTTTCTTAAACTTTTTAGAATTGACAACACAACTGTGCAAAGCATCGTTTCTCAATTCAAATACTGCAAATTTAAAAATAAAACATATAATTATTTCTTATTGTTAAAACTCAGAATTTTCCTTTACAGTTTTTGGTTTCAATAGTACACACAAAATATTTTCTCCTTTCCACAAAAAAACAAGAAATTAAGACAACCATTCAAGAACTTATTTTCGTTTACTGATTACTTTAATAGGTCCTCAACTACTTGTTCTCTCCTTTACTATAGTTTATTATTTCATCTTGGTTTTCATGCTCTTATTACCGTGTTCATTACCTAATTGGTTTGCTACCTGATTTCATGCATTTAAACAATTTACTGCATTGTACTACATGTGTTAACAGCATACATAGCACTATATATTTCAGATCCATGAAAAATTCCATTGCTTACTTTAGTTTGCTATAATCTTTTCCTCTTGGATCAGTTCAATGGCCAGTTGTACGGACACAAATACTTTTTGCCAGTTACAAACACTGTAAAAAAAATTTTTTTACTTCTATGGCCAATCCTCTCAAACTCTTACAAAATCTATTATTTATTTGCTCTTATTGCCTGCTACAAATGTCCACCTTCTTTGCCGTACCTTAACTCCATTGTTTTATTTTTGTAGCATGAAGACAATCGTGCTATCCATATGGAATGAATTTGTTAAGAATGAAGGCACTTCTATTATTGAGAATTTGAATAGTTTCCCAGTAATCATTTGTCGCAGGGTTAAAGTTGTCTACTATAATGGTAATGTAAACCAATAAAATTCTCATTATGTTGGTTTTGGTTTCTTTACCTCCTCTGTTATTGCGTTCTTCAACAATTTTTTTCCCCACTATTATTTCATCCAACGCAAACAAATCTTACTATAGGGACAACATTGACAACAAAATATGACTCAGCTATTTTGGTCAACCCACCAGTGGAAAGTGCACTCCGACTGAAAAACTGGTAATGCAACCATATATTCATTTATACATCTCTTCATTTCCATTAGTATTTTACTGAATTGTTTCTTTTGCTATGAACTAGGGCTGAAAGAAACAAAGAGATGCTGTCAGATTTTGTCATCAGCAAGAACTACTTCAAGAGTGCTCTAGAGATTTCCCTACAATCATACAAGAAAACTTTGCTTGTTGATAGCATAACTCCATTTCAGAAGGTAAATATTCATCTTTAGCCCATTGATTTCTGCAATTGTTAACATGTCTTTCCTCTCTTCTTTTTACTTACCACATTTCCTTCCAATGTACATGCAGAATGTGCTTGTCAAAGCATGGCTTTCATTCAGGAATATTTGCCAAAAGTATTGGTACATGGCCTGCCCCAAATGTTTCCAATCAACATCTGCACGTCAACATGAAGAATACACATGTAATCTTTGTGACTCAAGACAAATTCCAGAACCAAGGTAAATTTATCTCTCCTTTTTTTTTTTTACATTTCATACCAAGTTGGTTTTCCATGACCTAAAAGATTCTGGTTTGACTACCAGGTCTAGGTTTAGGGTCGATGTGATTGATGACAGCGGGATAATTACGGCTTCGATTTTTGGCCACCTTGTTGAAAAATTGCTGACATTCTCAACAAACGAAGTGGTGAAATATGCAAACAAGGTTACTCTTGCTTTTTTAAAATCATTTCCAATAGCCTTATTTTGTTTTTCTTCTGCACATACACTTATTTGCCAATTAATAATTTCTGTCTTCTTTGTTTAGAACATTGACCTTCCCTTACAAGAAGTTCACAAAAATTTGCAATCCAAATTGTTCTTGGTACAAATCAGACCAATGAAACTCAAGTCTGCAAATAGTAGGCAGCGCTACACCATCACTTCGTATACTGAATTTCATGAAGGCCAGTCCTCAGCCTCAACTTTGGAGCATGTGAGTACTGATTCAGCAAATCTATTACCAACAAGCTCATCCGAATCCTGTCCAATGTCCCAATCTGAAGGTACTAATCCATGCCATTGTTACTTCTGAAATTTATTCTATATCCATAGATTTCAACATAATGAAATTACATTTGTCTTTGCATCCCTTTCTTTCCTGATAGGAGCAGAGGCCAACACATCATCACCAAATGCCCGTCTTTGTCTTCTTGACAAACTTGTTGACTCTGATGACGAAGATAAATTAGATGCTAAGGACCTCACCAATGCCACCAAGGAAAAACAGAAACTGGATTAGGATTAATTTGATTTCCCACTTTTGGATATAACTTTTTGGACACTGTTTATTTTGGCACTGTATTTTATACTTACTTGTTATTTTTGCCATGGGTGTACTCTTGAAAACTGAATGATATACAATCAGTTTTCAAAGTACACCTTCTGAATGCATTATCAGTCTGCCTTTACAATGCAGTGTTAACATTCTAGGCTATATTACTCTGCTTTGCCAGTCTAATCTTGGCTTTTTGTAAAAACTATCTTCACTATGGATTTCTAATGCTTGCTCTTAATAATCTCTGTCCACTAAATCAGTTACTGTTTTCCTTTGAAAGCATAGATCTAGAAGGGGAAATTAGCTTTCCACCTTCCAACTAAATCTATGAATTCGGATAACATTAATTATTGTAAAGAACCTCCTAACTAGATTGTTTGTACACTTTGTAGGTCTTATTATTACCAAACAAGGATTCACATGAAGTTTGACAGTAACATCCAACAAATAGCACAAATTCATGGTAATTATCCTTCCTTTTACTTCCTTTTTCTCTTCATTTTCTGCTGCGTTTCATAATATTCAACATTTCTAATGTTCTGCAATTTTACCGTTGACTAAAATTTTGTTCTTTGTTTTTTTGACATTGCTTTTGTGTTCTTTAGTTTCATACATTTCTTTCATATTCAAAAGGTTAACTTCAGCTTTGTTTTTGCAAATACAACTTTACTAATAAACTTCAGCTGTTGCAGTACATCGTTGTCAAGCTTGCCCTCATCCAATTCCTTGGTTTTCCATCCTGGTGCAATATTCACATTGCTGAGAATTGCTTATAAAAATCCAATTTGGCAAGACTTTGTGAGATAGTCATTATGCTTCGTTATTATTTTCTGACATGGAATCCAAATTTAAGTTCCAAAAACAATCAATAGACTAATACTCCATGTCAATTTATTCTATATAGTGTAGGCTAAGCATAATGAAATTCAGACTGTCACCATTAAAAGTGTTGGAGCAGAATATGAGGTATGTGTCATTTTCTTTTTTCATTTCTCTCAATATGTATGATGGAAACAAATGTTTACCATTCTAAGTTGTGCTTATATTTACTTCTTCTTCCAGGTTGCTAATGGAGAAATGTTGCCTTTACCCGTTAAAGAGCTGGGAACTTTTGATCTTTAGTGTCAAGTGAGTTCACCTTCTTTTACGCCAGTCGTATATTCTTATTCAATTATACTTAAATATTGTAACTGATTGGGTCGCTTATCTCTTTCTTAGTTTTTTTGCATTGCTTACATGTTACATACCTAGGTATTTTTGTGGTTTTTATATGGTGTTCTATCAAAACTTACGTTTTAATCAGAACAATGTTTATTTCCATTCAAAAACAGGTTAAAGTTCTTCTACGTACATTTCCAACTTTTCACTGCCTCTTCAAAAATTAATAATTTTCTGCCTTCATTAATTAAAACAAATCATTATACTATTAGTTGTTGGATTAAACTTCTTTTCAGCTACACTTCATTGTGGAAATAGGAACCTAAATACTTCACCATAATTACCTGAAAAGTGCTTTCTATAAAAATATATCCTTTACTTTCTGATTACATTTTCTCCTTATGAGCATGTCCTCTGATTACATTTTCTCCTTATGAGCATGTCTTCTGATTTATTTCAGCCATCCAGAATATCATGAATGTTAATAGATGCTATAGACCTTCAAGCGTCTATTCCGACTTCTAATTTATTTTCCAACAATGCATAAAAATCTATGCCTTGTGGCCTTCTCTTGTTGGTCGAAATTTGTTTGGAGAAGAATTTATAACACCAGCTGTTCGTTTCAAGCCAAACTATCTGAATATCTTACATTTTGGATTACCGGACAAGGGACTTTTACATCTTATCTGTGCTTGTGCCTCACATCTTCACTGTACTATTGTGTTATACATTTTTCTTACTCTATATTGTTATTCCAATACTGTTCGCTAAATACAGTTTAATTTTATTTGCTTTTGCACGCAGTTCTCTACAGTCAATTAGCACATAATGCACCTGACTTTTGTTTCTAACTACCTTGGTACAAGCATTGGTTACAGGTCCATTACCTCATATCAATACACCAGTCTACATTCTTCTTAGTTTAATGGCCATAGGAAGTGATATTTCTTTTTACATACTCAATTATAATGCTATTAGAGAAAAACATGAATTCAGTAACAAAAAAACAGCATGACTGATTCCAGCACATTTTTCTGTGTTAAAAGCTGCTGCTTACAGTATCATATTGCAATACCAACAAAAGTATTTGTGGTAATTATTCCAATACAAATATACAGCCTTTCTTTGTTCAACGTTTGTCTTACACATACATGTGACTGATAAGTTTGACTTGACAACTCAAACACACCTGAAAAAGTAACAAATGGATCACATCAATGTCTACCACATGCAAAAAACACATCTACACACTACAAACCTACCATTCACTGTTCTTATCCCTCATATATACTAGACTGAAGGTCAGCTGATTCATTTCTGTTTTCATATCTTTTGCTCGTTAAATTTACTCTTTCCCAGCTTCTCAACTTCAGTCTATGTTTTGTCTTCATCAACAACATCCTCATTTCATCCAAAACACTAAGGCTGCGTGTGGACAAGCAATTTTCATTTGCAAATGGAAAAAGTTGTATTGGAATGTGTGAAAATTTTGGTGGGTATTTTTTGATAGAAAAAAGTGTTTTGGAGAGAAGGAAAATTTTTTAAAATTATGTCAGAGAAATTTGAGTGGGAAAATTTGAATTTTAAATTTTAAAATAAAAATGAGTTTGGATAGTTTGTTTTTGTTTGAGAATATTCTTATTTGCAAATGAAAACAATCTGTCCACACGCAGCCTAAGGTTCGCATTCTTCCACTACTGCTTTTGTTTATTTCTTACTATCCAAGAAACACATGCAATTAACAACACCAACTAATCTATTTTGGTCGTTACTATTCTTTATACATCTACAAAACTACATGTTCAAGATTATTACTGCATGACATATTTTCTGTAAACAATTTTTACATCTGATTTCCTGCATATTTGTTTGTTTAAAAAAACACAAATATTATTCCCCTCATCTGTTTACTTGATTGAATGTCATGCCAAATACACAGCCCTTACAACCTTCAATATTTATTTTACTACAAAGTAACTTATGTTCTATGCTGCCTAAATAACAGCTTCTTCTTTGTCTCCCTACAGTAACTCTAACAAAAAGGCATATCTCTGCTGCCTTCTTGTCCATAGCTGGTCATTCTTTCATCAAACTGGCGAGTCCAAGGTTCTGCTGCACATCAAAGTTGTAAACCAAATTTTCTCATAATTCATCATCTGCGCCAAATTCTCATTCTATAATAGCTTTTTAGCCTTTTTTTTCGCTTTAGTCAATAGAATACTGTATTACTTTATAAATTTGCCTTTGATTTGCTACTAATTATTTATCGTTTCCATTTTTTTGAATTTCTCTAACACACTTCCTTGCTGTACATGGAATTATAGTTCTTCCAAGCCTTTATTTCTTTTTCCCCACTGTCTGAAATTTATGCTTCGATAATCCTACTGTAACAATTTTTTTTTTAGAAGCTTCTCTGTTTCGTTCAATTTTGTGTTCTGCTACATTTTTTCCTTATGATCATATCATATTGAAATTTTATTATCGCTGGGAATTATGCAAGAACATCATCTGGCTGTTTTTGTCCCGTATGTCCAGCTTTATATCTATCTCATTATTGAATATTCATATGTATATTAGTTGAATTAGATTGGCAATTTCAGATGGTAGTTTTTCTTGTGCACTGTTCTCTTACTTTTCTATTTTTGTAGCGTTTTTTCTAAGCTTTTTACAGGAAAATCTACCTAATGCTCTAAATACTAAATTATATTTCAATTCAATGGTAGCTCAATTTTTTATAACTTTATGTTTATTCTTTTCTTCCAGTCTTCTTTCATTTTTATTAATTATATATGGATGGAATTTGACTACTTATAAATGCTAATTACTTGTTAACCTAATCAAAAGTCCACTTCTGCTATGCCAAAAAGTGAGAAAAGAATTAATCCCTTATCCAAAATACAAGATCTTGCAACTCGGCTACATCTAAAAAAATTCATTCTTCTTTTTGCCTATGCTATCTTCAATCTTCCAGAAATGGCTCCTATTCCTCTTGCAAAACAAAATTACTTGCTTGTGTTCTGAATTCTTACTCCAACCTATATGTGCCCTTGCCTTTTTATTTCTCATTTTCTAAATGCTACTAATTTATTTGTAGTCTAATTTATCGTCTATTGTGTTCGCATTATTATACTTACTATTAAATAATTAATCTTGATTTCAATTCTTTTTTTTCCGAATAAATAATTTCCAACAAATCTTTTTGTAGGTCATGACAACACCACTTCATCCATTCACAAAATGGTTGGCCAAAGAACATGGTCAAAGGCAAAAGTACTTTTCTGTTACTCAATCTAATACACATGTACATGCAGGCACATTAACATACTTGCAAAACAATCAGATCAACTATCAAATATGCTACAATTATTTCCTCTCTTATCCAATGATATTTAGATACATTGGCTACCCTAACATGCAATCAAAAAAATCAATTCAAGATTGGATGCAAAATGTGTTATTTGTTGCTCCAATAATGTCTAATCAACCAGGTAATTTTCTAAGTTTCATTTATAGTCTTTTTTTATATAATCATCTTTTTATAATAAATATTTCTTCACGTAATTTGTTTCTAAATTCTATAGCATAATTTCTAACAATGTTTCTCGTATTTCTAAGATATAATTGAAATGCCATGTTGCTTTTTCTTCAAATCCCTTCAGAGAGAAAATCAAGTTTCGTTTTAAATATTTCCATTCATTTTTATATTTACTAACACAAATTATTTCATATTCAATTTCCCTTACTTCTTAATTACTTTTTCCCCTTTTCAGAAAATACCAATAGGTCTTTATGCAATTCAAAATTTTGCCAGTTATGATGAAATCACGCTCCACCAAGGACAAATGCAATGGAAATTAACAATCAATCGACCTGTTTTCACATTTGGCTGGACTGAATTCTTTCATGATAACTTACTTAATCAAGATTGTTCAGTCTTACTAAGATATCGTGGAAACAATGCATTTGATAGCCTTACATTTGACAATATGAACAACCAAATAATGCTGCCATGGACAATGCCACTACCCACATTACCAAAACAAGGTTTGTCCACTTAATGACATATATATTTCATTCTCAATACATAATATGTCCATGTCTTCATAAACTTTATGCATTCTTTTCAGCTTTCAAAACAACAAGTATCCAACATAATGTCCTATCATCAGCACTACATCCATTCCAAAGATTTCATTTAACTTGGTACTGTTCTTTCTTCCAACAATTTTCAACAACAGATACTTATAGACTGGTAAATACTACAACCTTTTACATATATCATCGAATTATTCTACAACTATTGTTTAATCTCTCATTCATATAATTTATTGTGTTTCCTTCTTTTTTCCACATAGAATATTCCAAAATATTCAAACCTTCACTTGCAAGAGGCGAAATAGTGTAAGATTCAATTGAAGTCTAGAAACCGAGTATACGACATCACTGTCAGATGTTCTTCTCTCTGTAGAAATTGGCATCAGTTTGTACAAGATCATAACTTAGAAGAAACTGACTATTTAGTTTTCATTCCTCAAACAAACAATTTCTTCTTTGTTATTGTTTTTAACCGTCATGGCATAGAAAAAAATTTATCCATGGCAATTTAAATTTACAACGAATTAGGCTGTACTTTTTTTCATTGCACTTTTACATTAATAAAATCTTATTATATAGTTCTTCATTCCGATTTTTAAATTTCCTCAATTCTTAATTCTATTATAAATTTATCCCCCCCCCCCCGGCCGCTCCCCCCAAAATATCAATATTATTTCTTCAAATTTTCTATTTTTTATACTAATCAATGGGCATTCAATAAACTACGCATTGCGCAGTTATTGCCTGCTAGTCAGCTATAATATCCCAGCAAACCCTGAAAAATAAGCCTAAAAGACCATTCAGTCAAGACACACTATTAGAATCAAGCATAACACTGCTTCATGTATTTCATCCTTGTCCACTAGCCGAAACAGCGGTAGGTTAATCGACTCATCAAACAATGTTGGAATGTGTTCTAGAAAATTTGTCATAACATCATGAGAAGTAGCACCCTCCTCCTCAGATAACAGATCTTTATAAAAATATACAGCATTGGAAGCAATAAGATCTTTGTCTTCTAGCCAAACCCGCTCTATATTCTTTATTTGGGTAATTGTCATCCTGGATCGCTTGTCAACCAAGGAAGCATGGAAAATTTTTGTGTTGTGATCCCCTTCCTTTAGCCACTTAATCCTAGATTTTTTTCCTCCAAAACATTTCTTCTTCAAGAAGATAGCTAGCCAGTTTAGTTTTAGCCCAATTATACTCAATAAGCTCAACATTGCCTTGCATTAAATCAAATTGCTCTTCCTTAAACTTCACTTCAGCTTCAACCTTCATTACATTGGTGAACACATTTCCATAGGAGTCCTTATTCCAAGTCTTCAATCTATCTTTCAAGCACTTAAGTTTCCTAGCAAATCTTTACATACCAAATCCTTCCATCCCTTGCTCCCAACTAAATTGCACAATGTGCAAGAAGTCATCTCTTTTGGTCCATATAGCTTGAAACCAAAACGACTTAGGCCTTGAGAAGCTCCCAGCATCAATTTTTCACAGAAGAGGACTATGATAAGATGTGGCTCTATTCAACACTTAAAATAGAGATGCCGGAAATGAAGAAATCCAAGCTTGATTGAAGAAGAGTCTATCAAGTTTCTTCCAAACCTTGCCATTTTGTCTCATTCCCATCCAAGTGAAGAAGCCTCCATTGACTTGCAGCTCCCTTAATGCATATTCTTGAATAAACTGATTAAAATCACTTATTGAACCAATGTCTGGATTAGAGTTCCCTACATATTCAGACAAATCTGAAATCACATTGAAATCACCCCCAATCATCCATTGTGTATCACTGATATCATTTGCAATATCGCAAGATCAGTCCATAATTCCATCTTACCAGATCGTGTGCATTTGGTATATACTATAGTAATGAAAAAGTTCAGAAAACCACAAGAAACGCTCATGTGAACAAACTGATCCGATGAGAACAATTGCATAGTAACAATGTTATTCTTCCAAAAAATCCAAATCTTAGGCATTACCGTTGAACAAGTAAAACCTAATTTATTCATAACATCATCAACCTTGTTTGAGTTAGCCATTGGCTCAAGAATAGCAACAAAATCAATGACATGAAAGTGGGCTATCTATCTTAAGTGGTGAAAGGAGGCATGGCCAGCTATGCCTCGTATATTCCAAATAAGCACCCTACACATTATAAGATAAAGAGAAAAGTCTTTGGGACTTGGTTTACACCCTCGATCCTTGAAAATTGTTTCACTTTTTTTTGTGTCTGTGTGGAATCTAAAATTCAAACTTGGCTAGAATTTCCATTGGCGGCATCTTAGCCCAAATGTGATAACTGAAGTTGCACAATTCTGCAACGGAAAGATGTTGGGATCTGGTTACTTCCACTTCAGAATTGGAGTGTGTTGATACTGAAACGTTAGGCCCATCAGAATCACCTTGATTAGTCGAGCCTGGTTTAAAAACCAGATCATCACACACGGGTTGCTGCACCGTTAGGCCTGTTCGAATCACCTTGATTAGTCCATCCTAGTTTAAAAACCAACTCATCACACACGGGCAAGAAGGATTTTGCTGGCTGATCAAAAAAATTTCCAATCAAACGCTCTTCATCCTCAATTATGCATGACTATTGTGCAATTTTCTAAATTTCTGCACCCTCAACTACGTGCGCTTATTGAATATTTCTAGCTAGACCTGCGTTATCAGCTGATTTATGCAGACAATCAGCCTGTGATTTTTCTGCACTTTCAGACTCCAAAATGATGACTGATGGCTGCTTTTTTCCTTTTTGCTAAGCTTGATTCTGGGGCAGTGGTTCAGTCGAAAGATCAATAACAATTTTAGCCATTCCTTTCTCTGAAATTCCAGAAGAGTGCAGATGGGCAGGCTAGGATTTAACCACTTTGGTTCCATTGTTTAACCACTGGAGTAGGAGGCTGTTGCTTTCCACATTGCTCCTAATTATGTCCAATTTTGGAGCAATGTTGGCGATTTTCACACGCAAGTGCACGTGATCGTTAACAAGTAATATAGAGTGAATATAATTTATCGTTCCCACAGAGACTAATGAATTATTAAATACCGAAATTAAAATAGTTCTAACTTTATTTGAAGAAAAAAAATATTTTATGGATAAGCTAAATTAAAAGTAATTTTAAAACTTAATTAAAACTAAAATTAAAAACTAAACAAAGCAAGTTAATAGATTAAGTTGACGAAAGATCTAGGGTTTTCGATTTCACCATAACTAATCCATCCTAATATTAATCTATTTCTATAATCTAATTTAATTTCCTGGTTGATAGTCGAGATTCCCAAATTTATTTACTAGTCCCTCCGAGATCTAATAAAATCCTCCTAATTGCTAATTCACTATATTCCTATGTGAATTACAACAATTATGAAGTCATTAATTTCTATGGATTCTCATATAGCAACTACACAAACCATGTAGGTATATTCCTATCCTACATGCAATTTATGGCATTTATCTCAATGAACTTGACACATAACTCCTCTTCCAATTCGTTATGATTAACAAATCATCTAATTAGTGATCAAGTAATTAGAAGCATTAAGCACAAAGATAAATACTCAACCATAGAAATATTGAATCAAATTATATTAATAGAAAAATATTAAGACTTCATAGTTAGGCTACATCTAAACCCTAGAAAGGAATTTAGTTCATTTTAATATAAAAGAACAACACCAATTTCTTAAACATAATTGCAAAAAGAAAAAAATATAAAAAAAATAAATAAATTCCAACAAAACCCGTAGGTGGTAGCAACTCCACTCTTTGTTCTTTGACTTTTGTCTACCCGTAAGCTTCCAAAGAGAAAGACTCACCGCTTCCTTTGTATCCAAATCAAGCTTAGTGGCTGCTGGAAGAACAACAAAAGGAAGAAAAACAACAAAGGAAGAAGAACAACAACCGGAAGAAGAACAACAACCTACTGAAATTCTGCCAAGAAGAAGATCAAGAAGAAAACAAGAAGAAAAACCAAGAAGAACAAGAAGAAGAACTAAAAAAACAGAAAAAGGAAAATTTTTCTAACTCTAACCTAAAGCTAAAGAAAAGAAGCAAAGAATGGAGTGCTGCTCCAAAGAATGGATCATTTGAAATGGGTGCTCTCCTCCGCTCCAAGTCACGCTATTTATAGGCAAGCCTTTGTCCAGATTTTTCTTTTCTTGTTTCTTTCTTTGTTCTGCCGAAGGTGTTGTGTTGTTGTCATCCATGAGCTTGTCTTCTTTTACAGCAAAGAAATTCGACCAAGATTTGCTTTGCAAATGTCATTCTTGCTTCCCAAGCTTTCCTCTCCTTTTCTTTTTCTTTCTTAGTGTGCTTCACTACTGTTTCTTTCTTTTGCAGCCACAAACATGTGTTGTTGTCTTCCATGTGCTCAGTTTCTTTTACAGCAAAGAAAAGGATCCTTTGTAGCTCATCTACATAATAGAATTGTTGAATGCATGTGCTCTCATCATGCAGAAATATTTGCTCTGATGGCCCAAGAAATGCAGCTGCTGGAATTTTTTTTTTTTCTTCTCTCTTTCGGCTGTCCAGCTTTCTTTCTTTCTGTATTTTTATTTTTCCTTTCTTTTGCCCATGTAATACTGCATTTTGAAGATACTTTCTTGCTGTCCATGTGCATTTTTTCTTCAGAAAAAGAAAAGAATGGCAGCTGGTTTGTTTCCTTTGCATGTGCGGCTGTTTTTCCTTTGCAGCTGGGTTGTTTCCTTTCTTTCTTTCTTTCCCGTAGTGCAGCAGACTTTTGTTGCTAATCTTTCCTTTCTGCTTTGGCTGAGTAATAAGGCTTCTTATTACTGAAACTTACTATCAATTTGTGCTGCAAAACGTGAAGTAAACTGCTGCAATAATATGAACCCGTAGCTGAAGGAAATTTCAGAAAAAATCTTCAAGTTTCTGTCCAGTTTTGGTCATTTTTATTCCAGAATTTGAGAAAACTTTCTTCATGAAAGTTTTTGCTCTCTTTCTTAGCTTTCCATATCATCTTGAATCATCTCATTTGGACGTATGTATCAAGAGTTATGAACTCCGGAAGATGAGTGAGTTTTCAAAGGATAATTTGGCCAAAATATGTAAAAACAAATTAAAACATAAGCCAATTTCTAACTAAATGAATAAGAAAACTCTATATAAAATAGAGTTATCAAATTACCCTAACTTAGATTAAAGGTTGTCCTCAAGCTTTTACTAGATAAATATCTTTCTTTTCTTTCCATACCCTTTCTAACTCACTCATAAATAATGCCAAATTATTTTACATTAAAAATTCAAACTGGAATAATAAGCCAAAGAACAAGTATTCATAGCCCTTTTAATCTAAACAAAATACACATCTCATTAATTCCAACAATTCGTCAAATCAAATGCACAAAATTTGATAACCTCTCATAGGTTGCACTCTAATCACTCAAAGTGTTTAGGGTTTCATTCAACACTCAAATCAAAAATAGCATGTCATTGCCATAAGCTTGCTTATATATCACATCTCCACCACTAATAAATATGAATCCATGCAATAATCAAAGGGTCTTATTAAAGGTTGTAACGGGCTTAGGTAAGGGTAGGTTGAAAGATAGGAAAATTTAGGTTTTCACAAATCAAGATATGTATAAACTTCCTTGCATGACTCAAAAGCAACAAATAGCACATTAGAACCAATTTTTTTTTTTTTTCAAGTAGCATACATCCCTTTTAACAACTTCAACATATAAATTGGACCATCTTGTACACAATTAACTTTGTCCAATCTTCGTAAGGAATATTGCTCACTCTTCTCTTTTTTCTTTTTTCTCTCTTTTTTTTTTTTCAATGGTTCTTTTCTTTGGAATCTGGCATTTTATCATGCAATTAATTCCCACATACTCTTGACATAGGTTTCAACATGATAAACAAAAACAATGGTTTGAGGCTAATGATGTGGTGTTTATAACAAAGAAAGGTTAAGGCGCAAAATTGGTTGACTAGGGGTATATGTAATGGGATGGCTTTTTAGAAAGTTAAAAATGGTTAATCCTAAGTGCCCTTATTATCTCAAAGCATAAATTCATAATGTGATCTCAACATGCATAACAAAGCAAGTTCTAGAATGAACATACCATATTTGACAACACTCGACAAAGAAATATGTGAGCAATGTAAATAAAATGCTCATAGGCTCAAATACTCACAATGGGTTCAATGTATATCAAATCTTGCACATTCTCATTCAATTCAATCATTAAAATCAACAAGATGCTTTAAAATTTTTCAAAACAAAGACTAATCATTCTTGCCTCATTCATACATTCCAACCCAAATCTCTAATGCATATAACTCAAAATTATTCTAAATGAGTATCAAAAGAGTGAGGAATTTCAAATAAGATATCAATAAAATTAAAAACTTGGAAGGACTTTCCTTTTTAACCCAATAAAATTGAAATCTTGCAAAAATTTTGACAGAAATCCAGCACAAAATTTCAATGTATCCCACCCCAACTTAAAATTGAGCATTGTCCTCAATGCAACAAGGAGTAAGTAGAAATATAGCAACGAAAGAGAACATAAGAAAAACAAAAGATTAGGAAATTGCCCTGCTGTGAACAATCGTTGAAGATGAATTTCTTTCAGGTACCAAAACAGCTCCAAAAATTTTGAAATTTTGTGGATAGGAAGCTGAGAATTCTTCTTCTTTCCTGTAAAATTTCAACACAAAAATCCATTGGGAAGGCCTTGAACCAGATTTATCTTCTAATTAGTGCAGCAAAATTGTGTGAATGTTCTCTTTCTTCTTCTTCTCTAAAAAGAAAATAAATAAAAATAAAAATCACACAAACTAAAATAAGAAAGGTAAAAGAACTTGGGTTGCCTCCCAATTAGCGCAATTGGTTAACGCTGTTATGCTCGACGCCCTCTATCGCTCAAATTTTTACCAATTGCTTGGACCATATCTGCATGATTTTTATTGATTTTTCAAAAGCCACCATTGCATTCTCAATCACTTTAAAATGTGGATTAAGCCTCCTTTGTGGTTGGATGATCAGAGTGGGTTTGGCTTCTCCTAAGCCAAGTTTCAAAACAGAGAGAGGCATAAGATTAATGCTTGCACCAAAATCACACAAGGCTTTATCAAAATAAGAATTTCCTATAGTGCAAGGAATAGCAAAACTCCTGGATCTTTAAGTTTAGGAAGAAGCTTTTTCTGCAAAATGGCAATCGCACTCTTCAAGAAGTGCAATGCCTCATACTCTTCTAGCTTTCTTTGTTGGAGAGGATCTCCTTCATGAACTTCACATAGCTAGGCATCTGCTCCAAAGCATCAAGAAAAGGAATATTAATATGTAATTTCTTAAAAACATCAAGAAATTTAGAAAATTGCTTATCTAGCTTTTGCTTTTGGAATCACGAGGAAATGGCATAGGAGGCACATAAGGAGGTGGATTATCTGGTCTCAACTTCGACTTAGGTTTCGCAACTTCTTCAGTTTGTTCCTCCGATATTTCCGACTGCACTTCCACTACTTCCTGTTTTGACTTTTCTCAGGTCACATTCTGTAACTCTTTGCCACTTCTTAGTGTAATTGCCTTCACTTGTTCCTTCGGTTGATTTCAGACATTACTTGGCAAACATCATTGTGGTCTACAATTTTATGCACTCGCCAATGGTCCCACTTGTACTTCCAAATTTCGGATGGATGCTGACTGATTTTTCATTGTGGCTTAAGTCTTAGTCATGGACTGTGTGGGGGGCATGCTCAATTGAGCAAGAGCATCTTCTAAAGACACCTTTGTGCATGGGGTTGAATTGGTCGTGGAGGCCGAAATCCTTGGGTGTTATCAACAAGCTGATTGTTTCTCCAAGAAAAGTTAGGATGGTTTCTCCATCCCGGATTGTATGTGTTGGAGTAGGGATTATATTGTCTATTAGAATTCCCACAACCGAGCCTGCTCCATCCGAGATTGAGCGAAAGGATTTCCACTTGACAATCAACACTAGGATGAGATCCACCACAAATATCACAAGCTTTTGGAGGAATATGGATGGCATTTGCATTGAGTGTACTAAGTTGCTTTGATAAAGATAGCAACCCGGGTTGATAGTGCGTTGAGGGCATCAACGTTATAGTTGCCATGATTTTTCGGTAGTGTGGATCTCCTCAAGACCAATGGTAGTCAGTAGATGCCATCTCATCCAACAATGCATAAGCGATTTCATATATCATTTCCAAACCTTCTCATGCACCACGTAATAATATCTAAATTTAAAAGAACAAAAGTAAATAAATTAAAATAATAATAAAAATAAAAGTTCAAATTAAAGGTAGAACTACTTGGTATCGATATTAATAAAATCAAATTAGTCCCCAAGAATGCGCCAAAAACTTGTTGGCGATTTTCACACGCAAGTGCACGTGATCGTTAACAAGTAATATAGAGTGAATATAATTTATCGCTCCTACAGAGACTAATGAATTATTAAATACCAAATTAAAATAGTTCTAACTTTATTTGAAGAAAAAATATTTTATGGATAAGCTAAATTAAAAGTAATTTTAAAACTTAATTAAAACTAAAATTAAAAACTAAACAAAGCAAGTTAATAGATTAAGTTGACGAAAGATCTAGGGTTTTCGATTTCACCATAACTAATCCATCCTAATATTAATCTATTTCTATAATCTAATTTAATTTCCTGGTTGATAGTCGAGAATCCCAAAGTTATTTACTAGTCCTCCCGAGATCTAATAAAATCCTCCTAATTGCTAATTCACTATATTCCTATGTGAATTACAACAATTATGAAGTCATTAATTTCTATGGATTCTCATATAGCAACTACACAAACCATGTAGGTATATTCCTATCCTACATGCAATTTATGGCATTTATCTCAATGAACTTGACACATAACTCCTCTTCCAATTCGTTATGATTAACAAATCATCTAATTAGTGATCAAGTAATTAGAAGCATTAAGCACAAAGATAAATACTCAACCATAGAAATATTGAATCAAATTATATTAATAGAAAAATATTAAGACTTCATAGTTAGGCTACATCTGAACCCTAGAAAAGAATTTAGTTCATTTTAATATAAAAGAACAACACCAATTTCTTAAACATAATTGCAAAAGAAAAAATATAAGAAAAGATAATAAATTCCAACAAAACCCGTAGGTGGTAGCAACTCCACTCTTTGTTCTTTGACTTTTGTCTACCCGTAAGCTTCCAAAGAGAAAGACTCAGCTGCTTCCTTTGTATCCAAATCAAGCTTAGTGGCTGCTGGAAGAACAACAAAAGGAAGAAAAACAACAAAAGGAAGAAGAACAACAACCGGAAGAAGAACAACAACCGGCTGAAATTCTGCCAAGAAGAAGATCAAGAAGAAAACAAGAAGAAAAACCAAGAAGAACAAGAAGAAGAACTAAAAAAAACAGAAAAAAGGAAAATTTTTCTAACTCTAACCTAAAGCTAAAGAAAAAGAAGCAAAGAATGGAGTGCTGCTCCAAAGAATGGGATCGGCTGAAATGGGCTGCTCTCCTCCGTTCCAAGCTGCGCTATTTATAGGCAAGCCTTTGTCCAGATTTTTTCTTTTCTTGTTTCTTTCTTTGTTCTGCCGAAGGTGTTGTGTTGTTGTCATCCATGTGCTTGTCATCTTTTACAGCAAAGAAAGCAGCCCAAGCTTTGCTTTCCAAATGTCATTCTTGCTTCCCGAAGCTTTCCTCTCCTTTTTCTTTTTCTTTCTTAGTGTGCTTCACGGCTGTTTCTTTCTTTTTGCAGCCACAAACATGTATTGTTGTCTTCCATGTGCTCAGTTTCTTTTACAGCAAAGAAAAGGATCCTTTGTAGCTCATCTCCATAAAAGAATTGTTGAATGCATGTTCTCTCTTCATGCAGAAAGAATTGTTCGGATGGCCCAAGAAATGCAGCTGCTGGAATTTTTTTCTTCTCTCTTTCGGCTGTCCAGCTTTCTTTCTTTCTGTATTTTTATTTTTCCTTTCTTTTGCCCATGTAATACTGCATTTTGAAGATACTTTCTTGCTGTCCATGTGCATTTTTTCTTCAGAAAAAGAAAAGAATGGCAGCTGGTTTGTTTCCTTTGCATGTGCGGCTGTTTTTCCTTTGCAGCTGGGTTGTTTCCTTTCTTTCTTTCCCGTAGTGCAGCAGACTTTTGTTGCTAATCTTTCCTTTCTGCTTTGGCTGAGTAATAAGGCTTCTTATTACTGAAACTTACTATCAATTTGTGCTGCAAAACGTGAAGTAAACTGCTGCAATAATATGAACCCGTAGCTGAAGGAAATTTCAGAAAAAATCTTCAAGTTTCTGTCCAGTTTTGGTCATTTTTATTCCAGAATTTGAGAAAACTTTCTTCATGAAAGTTTTTGCTCTCTTTCTTAGCTTTCCATATCATCTTGAATCATCTCATTTGGACGTATGTATCAAGAGTTATGAACTCCGGAAGATGAGTGAGTTTTCAAAGGATAATTTGGCCAAAATATGTAAAAACAAATTAAAACATAAGCCAATTTCTAACCAAAATGAATAAGAAAACTCTATATAAAATAGAGTTATCAAGCAACTCAAACAATATTCTGGGAGATTGTCATATGTGATGCACTGCCAAAATCCACCAAAACCTTGCCCAATCCAAAGTTTTTTTGGGAGAGGCGATCAATCTCAACACATATTCGGGCAGCAAATGGATGCAACAATGAGATAGTCACTCCATCGATTTGTAGTGGTTTGCCCACCAATTTTGCAAGTGAAATCAGAGAGGTTTTCTAAAATAAATATAACGGCAATCCCTCTAACAATATCCATATAGGAACTATGGATGGTTCTTCTTGAGCACAAAACTCGGGCGTCCATTTTAGCACCTTCATTGAATATTGATAGACGTTCCAATTTCCTTTCTACCAACATCTATAGTAATCTTCCTCCAGTTCAAATCGGATTAGGATATGATGATTGTCAATGAGACCTAATGTAAAGTTTCCTTTAAACCCTATCATTGGAAGCCCCTTCATAAGAAAGCCATACTCAACCGTGTGGAGAGGAATTTGGCAATGAGAGGATGGCGTAATGGATGAGATAAGGCAGTAATTTCATGTTCCATAAAGAACAAGGCAGGCTCGCCTTTGAATGATCCACCTTTTTTGAACGGCAACGGCACCTATTCTTGATCATTAGTTGCTACTCCATGAGTGATAATCTGCGCAAAGGACAAAGGCTTGTCTGGAGGATCCTTGTTGCCCTCAGACGACTAAGCGATATCCATGGGCCAAAAGTAATCGATAAATCAATCTAGTGGCTGGCTGGCTGGCAGAGCTAGTGTTTTCAGGCGATGTAGGCAGACAGGGCTAGGGTTTCATTAAATTTAGCCTTTTAAATGACCGTGAATAAAAGTTAAGAGTGAAAAAGAAATCTTTAAATGCATGATGCCATAACTAAATCAGACACATAGGGACAAACAAAGACAACTCTATTCACTTCTTAGGTATTAATCCATCATTCTTGGTTCTAAATTTGATGTTTAATTAACAATTTAAGCCTTTTCCTATTTTTCTATTATTCATTTTACTCAAGTTCTTTTACTTAATAGCATAATTGTTGCTTTTATCTATATAAGTTACCCTTTTGCTTCTAGGTAAAGAATAACATCCCTTCAAATTAACAACATCCTTGAGGAATCGACCCTATTTCCACAATATAACAAGAATATTCATGCGTTTAGTTTATGGATCTCGGTTAATTATTAGTTGATCAATTGTGACATTTGTGCTGCAGTTTATATTCCAATTCACCCACGTCAACAAATCAATAGAATAAGGAGAAATATCAACTACCCGTCATCAAATCTTAGGAAATAAGGAATTTAGCTACTCATAAATATAGGAAGGAATATCCAATTGAAGAAATGGAACATCTGATCAAAGCTTTAAAGTATAAATGACTCCCTTTTGCAATGACAAATGAAGCCCATAAGTTAAACTTCCACCAAATATCCAAAATATTCAAATTGCAGATTTTTTTCTTCCTTCCAGTGTTATAAAGAACTCTCACTTCAAACTCTAAAATCTATCTTATCTTTAGAAGCAAAAAATTTGTGAAAATTATCTCTAAAATGGGTATTTATAGTAGCTCAGACCTAAAGGCTATATAACAAGTGGTCCAAGTTAACACACAAGTGTAAAGAGGTCAAAGGGACAAAAAATCACTATTTATATACTTGATTTTGGCATGGTCACACTAATCATGCTACCAGCATGACAGCATGAGTGGACTCATGTAATATACATATAAATACACAAACGGCCTCTAATTAATGTAAAAATGATATAAAAATCTTAGTTTTGGATTTATCTAGATAGTGGTTTTGCACTCTCATCATCAAATTCCCCCAAACTTGAAGTTTTACTCATCCTTGAGTAAATAAAGCTAAACTTCACACAAAATAATAGAATTAAAATGACATGCAACTTCAATCCACTTCTCATCTCAAAGCATTTGATCATTTTCATGAGCCACAAAATAGACATAGGTACATCATCACTTAAATGATCAATTATAGACTAGAATGGAACATAACTCACAATGAACTTGTCCAACTACCACCTTTAAATGCTCAACTATGCATGATCAAGTAATCCATTGCTTTCATTGCTTTGTCAATAAAAAAGACCTTGAACAAAAAAAAAAAAAAGACCTTCAAATAGTGATCATTATGGTAGCAAGAACCCCGAGTTATTTAACTCGTCAGAGAGAAATATAATAGAATTGATATTGACTCCATTGATCATTGCTTCTCTTTTTGCGATGTAGTGACTAGCTTGTGGTAGCATTTTGCTACAATTTTTTGCATTTCAATTAATGTTCATGTAGGTTTACTTCGTTGTTAGAGTTGTGTTTTTATTTGAAGGAATCTACAAGGCTCTGTTCATTGATATATATGCTTCCTATCTTTGTTTCTTAGGTAATTTGGAGGTTGAGGAATCAGCTAATCTTTGAGGAATTACAACTGTCTGTTTCTTACTGTTGTATGCTAATTCGGTCTATGTACCATGATCTTACATTCCATTATCCTTTCCGAATTAATGTGTAAGATTTTCATCTCTTGCATGTTGATCTTTTGAGCTTCCACAAGTTTGGTCATCTTGTCCAAGTTGTTAGCTAGATGAAACCACAACCATTGTGCTTCAAAGTTGATGGCTCTGCAAAACTGAACCAGGTCACTTGGGAGGAAGAATTGTGATTAGGGACAATGATGGATGCTTGGTTGATGCTCTTAGTTCTTATTATGGTATAGGGTCCAGTTTTAAAGTGGAGGCTCTTACTTTATTGAAGGGAGTTAAGTTATGTGTTCGCAAGGGTTTCCAAATTGTTCAAATTGTAACGGATTCTTGAGTATTGGTGTGATTATTGTTGGATAATGTAGAATGGCCCTAGAGATATAACTCTAAGATGCAAGAGGTAAAAAAATTTGCTTCAACAAACAGGTCATCAAATTCTGGATATTTTCTATGAGGCAAATGCAATTGCAAATTGTCTTTCAAGATTGCCAATTTTTCACAACAAAATTCCTCTTTTATTTTTTTCCACTTTACCTTCTTATGTGCAAGGTTTGTTTCGGCTAGATAACTTTCATTATCCTTATATTAGGTCACGAGTTTGTAACCATTTCACTATATTTTCCTTGATTTTGTCTTATTATTTGTACTTCGTCTTTATTTCCTGGCAGGGTTTTTGGTTGGTCCCCCTATCATTAATTTGCTTCATTTATTAATAAAATGGGGGATCGCCCAATAACTGCTCAATGGCTACTTTTTAAAAAATAGTAGAATTGATATAATCTTACTATTTAATAATCAAATGCTTTCAACCCACATCAATGAGTTCATGAATTAAATAGCAAGGTTGAATCCATCAAATAACACAATTTTAATAGAATAGTTTGGGTAGTCCATTACCTTGAGCAAATCATTCATTCATGAGCAAGGGATTCATGTCATGGAGTTAAAGTTTGTGCTCATTGATGACAACTAGTTGAAGTCCATCAGTAAATGCATCCGACATCAACTTTTGGAAATCTCAATCAAGTTATGACTCTACTAGAATTAAGTTCATATCAATGGCTTGTATAATAGAAATGATTAAACATTCCAAAATAAGAAAGTGGATGAAACACCACAAAATGAATACAAAATATACTACTTAAATCACAAACATTATACACACAATCACACAACTAAAAATAATACTAACAACAAATTCACTAGAATGCTACTTAGAACACAAATCATGTATGAGCATATTTATTAAGAGAATGTTAAGGATCGAAAACTAGACTCCACTTTTTATTTCAAGTATTAATATGCCAATGGGTCTAATTCATCATCAGCTTTGCTTGAAGGCCCACAAGTTTATTTTTGGCTATTCAAAGTGCTTATCCTTGGAAAAAATGGAAAACACACCAAAAATTAAATGTTTACAAAAAAACAAAGAACAAAAAACAAAGAACAAAAAAAGGAGAACAAATATTAAAATTCTAAACTACCTAAAACAGATACATAGAAATAAATCTAAATAAATTAGTATTTCTCACTTTTCTTGGCCTTTCTAATTTTTTAAAATAGCAAATAGAAAATTGATCCAACAGCACATCATTTCAATTGAATACATATTAGCATATGAGTGTCAAGTTGGCACATTATACAAAACAAAACTCTCTCACAAATTTGAAATGAAGCTTTACCCTCAATCCTTTAAAAAGAAAAACAAAAGAAAGAAAAAATTCCTCATTAAAATCAAGCATCAAGTGTATCTTCACTATCAACATCATCATGGGAAGGAGTTGGAGGAGAAGTTGAAGTATCCCAAGTGGATAACAAAAGTTCAATAGGGCATTAGGGTAGAAAAGGAAGAGTCTTTTCATCTCTATAAGTATTGGAAATTAACCTCTACCTCATGACACATAAATGAGGGCTCTCATTGTCCATTTGGTGAAGCATCTTGAAGATTAATGTCACCTATTGCTAGTGAGTAACTACTCTAGGGACTAGTTGAGGTCTCTAAAGTGGATCGAACTATTGATCATAGAAATATAGACATTATTGTACAATACTAGCCTCACTAGGCCAATAGTAGAAGATGATGTTGCTACCCCAAGTGTACCTCAACCCCAAATCTCAAACAAAATTGCATCACCAATAGAGGGAATTAGTAGCCCTTAACCCTAGAATCCATCACTTGGTGTGTCATCTAGTGGTGAATCAACTACCCAATGCCAATAAGGATATCATGCAATAGAGCATATGAAAGAGCCACCCAATAAAGGGTCAATACAAATTGTGGGCATAAATTGTGAAGGTATAAACTAAAACTATACATTGTTAGATAGAGGCAACTTCATATGTGAGGAAGATACAACCTTAGCCCCTTCATCATCCACTATGATGTCAACTAAGCAACTCTATGAATAGCCATGTTTGATGAAAGTACATATATACATATTAGGATATAAAATTCAACACAAATACCACAATTAATCAAGTAATAAAGTCTAAATCCACACAACTAAGTGCAAGTATACACTTGTCATTGTGTGGTGGAACTAGGGTCGATCACTTGAAAATGTTGTTACTTTGAGGGATTTATTCTTTACATAAGATTTAAAAGGCAATTTATACAGCTAAAGTTACAACTATGCTATGTTAAAGTAGAGAAAAATGAGGTAAAATAAAAAATACATAAAAAATATGTGTAAACTTAAATTCTCAACTAAACCTAAAATTTGAAACCAAGGATAATGGGTCAATCCTTAAGAAGTGACTAAGGTTAGTTGTATCTCTCCCTAATTGTGTGATATAGGGAGAGATAAAAAGGAATTTTTTTTTTCTCTCTAACTTCTATTCTTAGACACTAGAATAGAATGATATGGGTCCTATTTACTTTATCTCATCATTTAATGAAGTACATGTTGACAATAAAGAGCCTACCAGTTCTTTCTAATGTTCATATGCTAGAAGTATTATAGTGCCAATAACAAAGTTGAAAACCCAGTGAAAATCAAATGATCAAACACAAATGCCAATATATGCAACTCATGAGACCTACATAAATTACATGATTGTTAATGAATGATATTAACATGCATTACTCATAACATAAATCAACACAATAAGGAACAATATCAACAATATATCATCAATTCTTAGAGATTATTGGAGTTTACCCACACATAGAAATGAAAAAAAACACCACATGGAAAAAACAAAAGACAATATTAAAGTTTAGAGTGAATAAGACTCCTCTTTACAAGAAAAAGCTTGCTTCACATTTAATCTTCAAGCCAAGATCCAAAATCTTCCAAAATGGACTGTTTTCTCTTCAAAATTAATAAGAACCCTATGCTTAAGATGAATTTCTATATAAAACCTGATGAAATCCTAAGGGCTGAGACAACCACAACTCCACATAAAGCCGACCATGAAGCTAGGTGTCCACACTTAGATTCTTTACAGGGGATTGGTGGTCATATTACAATGTCAAGGACTAAGAAAATGCAAGCTGCCTTAATCTCTTTCATAAATGAATCCATGGAATCCGAAGCTAAGGCAGTAAGGAAGACTTCCGAACTTAGCTCATCATTTGTCATTCTAGTCATCTATGAAGAATCAAGAATGAAGGATCGAGTGTGGCTGATTTTCACTAGTGTAATCAAGATCCTTAGACCACTTCTCATCACAATCCAAGTTTGAATTTGGAAGGTTGGCAATTCTAGTCCATATTTCATTCTACTTAATGTTATGGAAGGTGAGCCAAATGTGTAAATCAAAGAGGAAGATTCCAACTAGCTAAGGCCGAAGACATGAGGTTTAGGAAGCTTCAATTCAGCTCAAATTCAGCTCAATTCCATTTAGCATTTGGAGTTGTAATTTTGGGAATTCTAGTCCACAAATGGACTTCTAAATTCGGCCAGCACACAAATCCAATACACATTTGGAGTGCCAATTCAAGTAACATTTGGCCACCACACAAATCCAAGTCACACATGGACTTTAGTTTAGGGAATGCTTAATTTATAGTTTAGGCAATGCTTTTCATCTTTGTCCTAGAGTAAGAGTTTTTAGTAATAGTTTTCTAAAGTAGTTTCCTAAGAATCTAATCTTTCTAGGAGACAGCTTTCTTAATTCTTACACATTGTAATCTATAAATAGAGGCCATTTAGCCAAAATAAAATTCATACTTTGATTAATTACAAACCAGAGAGGTTTATTTCTTTTTTTTTTAGTTCTAGTTTAGAACTTGTTTTGAGTTTTTGAGGATAGCCTCTTAGGTTCATGTTTAAGCTAGTTTATTGAGCTTCTTTCCCTCAATAATCTGAGCATTCCGATTGATTCCAAGGATAGTCAAAGTTCACATCTTGGGTCTTTGATAATTCCATTAGGTGTCAAGTGGACAAAAGCAAGGTCCTTCTTTAGATCTTGGAGTTGGTGTCTTGCTAAAGGAAGACTGGTTCAACCTAGAGGATGATACTAAGACCAACACTCTGGTATAGGTTCAAATTCTTATTCTTTAATTTAAGATTCGTATCAAAACCCTAAAACTCTTATAGAGACTAGAGTTCCAAGATTTTCCAAAATCGAGCCTCCTTTACAAATGATCGAAAGATGAATTTTTATTGGAATTAGACCTATTAAATTCATTGCAAACTGTCAAATACCAAGGAAAAAAAGTGGCCAAGAGGGATTAAAGGTGAAAAATTGACTCAAATAATCTATGACAATTAGATGAGGTCGGTTGCCCGCCCAATCTAGTTGTGCTACTAGCATGAGCAAGCCCCAAGCCTCCCTTTACCCTTTCTATTCTAGGTTCTAAACACTAGTGCTATTTTCAGTTGATATTTTGAGACTTTTTTGATAGGCTTCAACTTGTATCTATTCCTCTTTGCTTTCCAATGGTTCAAAAATCATTAAGTTCGGACTTGTATAGCTATAGATATGGCCAGTCTTCCAAAATGTGTCAGTTACCTAGATGCCGGTTGATTTAGGAGAAACTTGAAACATTATTTAATTTAGGAGAAATTTAAAAAATCAACGTTAAAATGCATCCAATGAGCTTTCCATAGCATCGTAAAACACCTCATTTGGTTATATATCAAAAAAAAGATACACCTATTGAATCTTCACCTCTCAACTGCCCATTTGTCCATTCAAGTATCATTTCCTCCAACTTGTACTATTGATAGAATTTTTTTTAATTTTGATTTTTTTATAAATTTTGTATTCCTCTAAAATGTTTTAACCTAAAATAATAAAAAAAAACACACATAATTAGCATCTATTTAACTCAAGAAAAGACGTAAAATTCCTATTTTAGGGTTCATTTAGAGAGTGTGCTTTTGCACTCTCATCAAATTCCCCCAAACATAAATGTTTACTAAATCACAAGTAAATACAACTAAATAATCCCATTAAAACTTGTCAAGACAACTTAAGACAAAAAGAGAACACGTTGGAATTGAGGCAATAGTATCCAATTTTTATGGTTGTCCAAAGTATAATTTATTTTTAGCTTACAAAGTTTCTAATTAATTACAAACTTCAGATGCATGGATACCTCAAAGGCCATTCAACTCATGCAATGCCTACTCATTTGGTGCCAATCTCCGTGATTTATCACTACTCAAAAGTACTCATTTGTCACCTTAAAAAACTTTGTGTTATGGGTACCATGTAATTCAAGTAGGCCTTAGTGACTAATGTTTATACCCTTGGATTTTAATGACCATGTACCAACACCTTGCCCCCCTTTATCAACAACATTCTAACTAACCAAAAGAAAAATATTACACCTTCTTTAAGATTATTTGGCATGTTTCCCTTCCATTACCAAGATATCACTTTGCCTCATAGATGTGAAAGCCACACATTTGTGTTGTTGGCATCCGATTACTTAACAAGTCACATTCATTGGAGTACTCTCTCACTTTGTTCATTAGCCTTGAGTTTTTAGAACCAAAGACAAAGAGTAGCCCTATAGAAGAGTAGCAATTTATTTATAAAATAAAAAAAAAATTGCCATGTCATATCAAAACTATGGCCAACAGCTAACAAATGTCACAAAAACAGGTTGAATCATGGGTCACGTTGCATCAAAACATTAAAATTTACACTAAGGAATTACATTCTTCCATAGGGTTTACTTTCATTATTATTCCCCCAATTAAGTGCTCAAAACAAGTTTACAATGACAATACTTCTATCTAAGTAGTGGTTTGCTCTAAAAGGAGAAGACATCACTTTTTGGTCCACAAAACTGAGGACTTGATTATTCATTTTATTGGTTACATGATTTGCGTTTTGTATTATTTTACCTCTAAGCCAAATAGGACTAACTCTTCACTTCCATGGAAATCATTATCTATTTCTTTGCTTACACAAAAATAACAAGAGGATAAGAATTTTTTTCCTTTTTTTTAAAATTGTAATATTAACTAATACTAAATATGCTACTAGCACAAATTACAAATTCACCCTAATATCACTTAGAATGCAAAAACATAAAAGAGCATAATAATTAAGAGAATGTTAGGGTTTCAAGACTAGACTTTCCTTTTCATATGGAGTATCAATTAATGCACTAATGAATCTTACTTGTCCTCATCCTTGCTTGAATGCCCATAATCTCTTTTAATCCCATCTCCAAAGTATTCATCCTCGTAAAAAGAGTGAAAAGTAAAATTAAAAATTGAAAAAAAAAATCATTTAGTTCACAACAAAGAAAAGGAAAAATGGACATTAAAAAGAACAAAGAGCATAAAAGAGAACAAATATTAAGGTTCCAAAAATCTTATGGCATAAATAAGAAAAAAAAATATACATCAAAAATCCATAAAAAATTTTAGGTCAACTAGTTCTCCCCTTCCTCCCCCTGGGCCGCAAAAAAAAAAAAAAACTTAAAATGTCCACTGTTCTCAATACATCATAAAAATTCCACAAAGGGACTATTTAACAACTCCATTTTTTTGCCTATTCTCTCAAACCTAGCTAAATTACAGCATCAAGAGCATCTTAACCATTTAAATATTGGAGAGAACAAAAAAATAATTCAAAAGGAAATATCAATAGGGAACATGCAAATCAAGACGGGGTAAGATCTCTTATGGAGTGTAGAAATTCATTCAAAACCTTGGAGTGTAGCATGTGTAATGTCCCATGCTACATAAAAGTTTTAAAGAAAATAATCCTCAATATTTTCCCCAGAACATAAAACAATGCATTATTCAACATATTGGGAAGAAAAGTAGCATAAGGTAAAAAAACATGTACCAAGCAAACTACATATATAAAGTCACAAAGATCTAACTCCTTTAATTATTCAAACCAACAAGACTAATAAAATAAAGTATACAATCATAATAGGATGTGAGAAAGATATGAGAAATAGTTCTAAAGTTAAAGTCTCTAGCTAGATTTTATTCTTCTCAACTCTTCGAGTTATTTACAAGAGTGATCGGAATAGCCATCTCTATACCATAAGAAAGAGATATCCACAATGGTGAGGAATCTCTTATAGTAATCATTAGAAGGGATTAGATTCCACTTGCCATTATGTACACAAGTAACATTGTCAATTTTGAACTCCACCTTATGGCATTCGTCCTTTATGCTTTTTCCCTTGATTTGTCTAATCAATTTCATTTGATATTGTATGGCAAAAAATTCTAACCAAGCTCTATCATGTTCTCGCACATAAGGTAGTGGCAAGTCTATACTCTCATCACGATCACACAAAAGAGAATCATGAGAAATACTTAAATTTTCTCGTTTTTCCTTTATTTCTTTTTTCATTCAATTCCATCAACTCTTCTCTTGAAGTTGTTAAGTAACTAGGGTAGGAAGCTAGGAACTTGAGTCACCCTTCATAGGCCCATTTTTTTTAAGCTCTAGATTCTCTTAACACTCCTCTTCACCCTCGAACTCATCCAAAGGTAAGACAACCAAAGCACCTTGCTTAAGAAAGTTCAACATCTTCAACCTAGCCTTAAACTCCATAAGAGTTGCTAGATCTTTAAGCCTTTGGCATCTTAATTTTTGTTCTCTCTCTCAATGACATCTCATTTAATACTTGACTATTTATATCTTCATATAGTTCTTGTGAAGAAATCTAAAATGCACACCTTGGTTGATCAAATTCTATTTAATTGCCACCCCAATACAATGTAGAAGAATCACTCCAATCTAGATAGTAGTAGTTGGATATTGAGTAGAGCTCTTTTTTATAAGATATCCACAAATTGATCATTAAAATTGATGAGAACTCAAGCACACAAGGTCAAACAGGAATTGACGAAGCTAATTGAGCTAAGGAGTTAGACTTGAAAGGAGCTAAGATTGAATCTCAAAGCGGTTCAAGTACAACATCCAAGGGTCCATTAAGTAGCATCCAAGGTCCAACTACTAGACTTCAAGTTAAAGAAACTAAAAGAAGATTTAAATGGCTTAATTTGAGAAGTCCAAGTCAAGGACTTTAAGCTAAGTGTTGTAAACGTTCTTCGAGTTATCGATTATGGGCCACATTGAAACCTTCTATGAGATTTAATAGCTATGTTTTAAATTAGAAAGATTGGAACACCCTAGGGTTTATATTAGGGTTTCTTAGAATTAGGGTTTCACCCCACCCTAACTAAAAAACCCTAAATTTATTTTAATTATTTCGTATTTTATTGGTCATAATTTTAATAGAATTTTAGTAGGGTTTTAATAAGTTTAGGTGCCTCTATTGCTGAAATTTAGACAAGAGTAAATTACATTATGGTTAGGATTTGTGTTTTTTAATTTTAGTCAAAGTATATTAGGGTTTAATTGCCAATCCTTGTTGCATCAAACCATTAATTCTAGTCCAATTGTAAGACCAAGAGGGGCAGCTTTTACTACTATAAAAACATCCCTACAACTACTTTGAAGAAAAGAAAGTAAAGTTGGTAGTTGTAGAGTTTGCCAACTATGCTTCTGTATGGTGGGATCAACTTGTACAATCAAGAAGGAGATATGGAGATCCGCCAATCACCACATGGGAAGAAATGAAGAGAGTAATGAAGAGAAGATTCATTCCCACACATTACTATAGGAAACTATATCATAAGTTGCAAAGAATCCAACAAGGTTCAAAATCCGTAAATGAGTACTACAACGAGATAGAGATGGCTATGATTAGAACCAATGTGGAGGAGGATCATGAAGTAGCAATGGCCCGATTCTTGCAAGGGCTAATCCCAGACATTGCCAACATGGTGGAGCTTCAACATTACCTCGACATTGAAGAAATAGTACATACAACCGAAAAGGTAGAAAGGCAATTGAATAGAAAAAGATCGACAAAAAGGTATGTGTCAACACTTCATCAGTGTGGAAGTCTAATGGGAGTCAAAAGGAGGAAAATGGTGATATAAAGAATTCTGAGGGTCCAAAGCCTAAGGAGAATCAAAAGCTGGTTAGAAGCCGAGACATCACATGCTTCAAGTATCTTGGAAAGGGACATATTATGTCTCAATGTCCTAAAAGGAAGGTTATCAGCTTGTGAGACGATGGAAGGTATGAGATAGAGGAAGATTCAGATTGTGAGGGGATGTTTCCCTTGGTCGAAGAAGATAGTGATTCTGAACAAGAACCCAAGTCGATTGACAATGCTTTGACTATTCAAGCCTTAAACATGCAAGTCAAAGATGATGATGAGCAACAAAGGGGCAGCATCTTTCCACTAGATGTTGGGTGACTAATAAAGTGTGCATCCTTATCATCGATAGAGGATCCTTTACAAATGTTGGCAGTTTTATCTTGTCAAATGATTGAACTTTCCCATGATCAAGCACTCTTTACAATGGTTGAATGAAAATGTAAAGTTGAAAGTGAAATTGATGAGAAAAAGTGCCATTCTCCATTGGCAAATACAAGGATGAAGTCCTTTGTGATGTGGCTCTAATGCAAGCAAGTCATTTATTGTTAGGAAGGCCTTGGCAATTTGATCGGAAGGCCAGCCATGACGGCTTTACAAACAAGTACTCATTTGTAATGAATGGTAAATCTATTGTACTTGTTCCTTTTTCACCACAGGATGTTTGTAGAGAACAAAAGAGAATAAAGAGTGAGTTTGATAAAAGGCCAAAGAGAAAGAGCAAAAGTTAAAAAAGAGTGTGCAACACAAAAAGAGTGCATGAGCTTAAGTAGTAAAAACAGAGAGGAAAGTGAGGGATCGAAGAAAGTTTCAAAGGTAAAATAAGATTGTTCAAAACGAAAAAGAATAGGAAGCAATTTTTATGTGAACTTGAGAGATATAGATCGGGCGATTTCTAATCACAAGCTTCTTATTATACTTGCATATAAGGAGATTTGCATAGCAAGTAATGACCTTGATCCTTCTCTTCCTAATTTTGTTTTTGCCCTTTTGCAGGAATATCAAGATGTTTGTCCTGATGAAATACCATATGGATTACAACCCATTTGAGGGATAGAAACCCAATAGACTTCATTCCAAAGCTATAATTCCATATCGACTTGCTCGAGCTAAACCCGAGGAGACGAGGGAGGTTCAAAGACATGTCGACGAACCTTTCATCGGGGAAGAAATTCAAAAAAGTTTGAGACCATATGCCATTGAACCTAGAGATTAGGTTTGGGTGCACATGCAGAATGAGCGATTCCTGATACAAAGAAGAGCTAAATCACATCCAACAAAATTTTCAGATTCGAGGACAAATCTTCCCAAAGAGAGAGGGAATGATGAGAACTCAAGCGCACAAGGTCAAACGAGAATTGATGAAGCTAATCGAGCTATGAAGTTAGACAAGAAGCTGAGATCAAGTCTTAAAGTAATTCGAGTTCAACATCTACTGGTCCATTAAGCAAAGTCCAAGGTCCAACTACTAGACTTCAAGTTAAAGAAACTAAAAAAGATTTAAATGGCTTAATTTGAGAAGTCCAAGTCAAGGAGGTCGCAAAACTCAACAACTATGAGTTAAGTGTCAAAAAGGCTCTTCTAATCGTCGATTATGGGCCACATTGAATCCTTCTATGAGATTTAATGGTTATGTTTTAAATTAGAACATTTGGAACACCTTAGGGTTTATATTAGGGTATCCTAGGGTTTCTTAGGATTTACAGTTTCACCTAACCCTAGCTCAAAAATTCTAAATTTATTTTAATTACTTTAGTATTGTATTTGTCATAATTTTAATATAGTGTTAATAGGGTTTTGATACGTTTAGGTGCCTCTATGGTTGAAATTTAGGCAAGAGTAAATTATATTAGGGTTAGGATTTGTGTCTTTTAATTTTAGTCCAAGCATGTTAGAGTTTAGTTGCCAAATCCTTATTGCATCAAACCACTAATTCTAGTCCAATTATAGGACCAAGAGTTGCTACAATTACTACTATAAATACACGCCTCCATGGCCAAATTTTTAGACGTTGAGAGCGTAACAAAATTCATGAGGTTTTCTTCACACTTAAGTTCTTGTTCTTGAACTTAATTTTCAACTTATCAAGATTCACCTTGTGGCGCTCTTTGACTTATCAACTTGTTAATTGATGCTAACAAGTTGTGGCGTCTTCTACCCCATCAATTACCATCTTATATGATTAATTATAGTCTAGAGGATTAGATATCTACCATTGTGCTTAGTTTGCTAGGCTTAACCAACCTGTGCTTGTGGTTCTACTAGATCATGTCTAGTTCAATTCTTGGTAAGTTCTAGGTTTATGGAACTTGATCACATTGGGAGGTCCTTGCTCACCATCAGGTACATATCAAAAATCAATCTCATTTTACACATTCCAACATAAGAATCATGTTCACTGAACTCACGAATCATGTTCACTGAACTCACAAATCACCAAAAAAGAAATTTGAAATGAACAACGACTATAGATGGGTTTAGATAGATGTATGCCCAATTCAAGACAATACTCATAGAAGTGAGAATTATACTAGTTCTCAAAGAAATCATCAATTCTCCAATAGTTCCTCCTTTTACCAAACACCATTCTATCTTATGACCAACCACTCCACAATTTAAATATTTGGTAGAAAATTGAGGCACATAGTCTCAATGAGGGTCATTCTTTTCATAAGCTACTTGAGTAAGCAAGATAAAGAATGTAGACTCATTGTTGTATCCTTTCATTCTACTTTTCATCCATCTATCCATAAATCAAGAAACACAATATGAAGGCAAAAAGAGTAGTAAAGTACCTAAATATAAACAAAATAAAACATACTTAAAACTAAAAATACTTCAACCTAAAAAATAAACACTCCAAACAACCGAACATCCTAAAAACAAAACAAATACCAAAAAATACACTCAAAACAATTAAATATCCCAAAAACTTGATATTTGTGGATTAGGATATAAAATGCAGCACAAATACCATAGTTAATCAAGTAATAAAGTCTAAATCCACACAAATAAGTGCAATGTCTGTGCATTGTGAAAGTAAGGTTGATTTCTCGAGAATGTTGTTAATTTGAGGGGTTTTTCTTTTTTTTACCTAAAAGTTAAAAGGCAATTTGTAAAAATTTAACAATGCTATGTTGAAGTAGAGAAAAATAAGGAAAAATTAAAAATAAATAGAAAAACACAGGTAAACTTAAATTTTCAACTAAACCTAAAATTTGGAACCAAGGATAATGGATTCATCCCAAAAAACTAACTTGGGTTGTTTCTATCTCTCTTTAATTGTGTAAGTTAGCTATGATTTCACTCATTCAAAGTGACAGTTGTCTTTCCCACTTTAGCTTCTATTCCTAGTTATCGGAATGGAATCATATTGTCCTATTCCTAGACTTACACACTATTTAATGAAGCACAAATTGACAATATAGAGCCTACCGATTCCCCCTACTTATTTCTATGCTAGGAGTACTATGGTTCCAATATCAAATGTCTAAACTTAATGAAGATCAAATAATCAAACACAAAGCACCGATACATACAACTCATGAGGCCCATATAAATTGCATGATTTTCAAATGAAAACTTACCATTGGACCCAATCAACACAATAAGGAAAAAGATCAACAACCATCATCAATTCTTGAGAGTATAAAAGTTTAGGCATACATAAAATTTAAAAGAAATACCAAATTAAATAAATAAAAGATAAGATTAAAGTTTACAGTAAAAAAGATCCCCTTTACATGAAAAAACCTAGCTCCATCTTAATCTTCAATCCAAGATACTATATCTTCCAAAATGGACTATTTTCTCTTCAAAACTCACAAAAATCCTATGTCAAGGATGAATTTCTATACAAAACCCTAGAGCTCTTGTGAAGGCTAGAGTTCCAAGATTTTCATAAGTCTAGCCTCCTTTACAAATGACTGAAATATGAGTTTTTATTGGGGTTAGACCTATTAGGCTCATTACAAGTGGTTAAAGACCAAAAAAAAAGAGTCAAGAGGAGTCAAGGAGTGACTCAAATAGGCCACAAAAATCAAGTAAGGTCGTGCTAGTCACATTGGTAGCATGACCAAGCCCAACTCTCCTTTTGCCCTCTTTGTTCTCAATTCTATGTACTAGTGTTGTATTTTATTAATGTTTTGAGGCTTTTCTTGGTAGAATTAGGCTTCAGTATTTCTTCCTCTTAGCTTTTCAATAGTTCAGGAAGTATTGAGTTTGGACTTGTGTAACTGTAGATATAACCATTCTATCGAAATATGTTAGTTTTCAACCGAATGAATTGCATTGTTACTTTAACCTTAATTTTGACCCAGATTCCAGCTAATTTAGGACAAAGTTAAAATATCAATATTAAAGTTCATCCAAAAAAATTTCATAGAATCCAAGATCTGCTCATTTTTCTGTATAGCAAAGGAGATACATCCTATTAAAGCTTCATCTCATAGTTGTCCATTTGCCGGTTGAGGCACTATCTCCCTCGAACTTGCAACATTGATGGAAATTTCTTCAATTTTGTTCGTTTTTCGACTTTTTTATACCTCTAAAATATTTTTACCTAAAATATAACAACAAACACATAATTATCATCTATTTAACTCGAGAAATAATGTAAAGTTCCTATTTTAGGATTCATTTTCAAAGTACTTTTGCACTCTTATAAAAAATTCAAGCGTATCTCGAGAAGCCTTAAACTAGTCAATAGAACCTACCCAAGCATGATAAAAGGAAGAAAGTAACCTTTTGATAGTTGAAAATGAGATTTAGACTCCTACCATCTTACAAAAAACTTAACGCTTTTAGTCATCTTTAGATTGGTGTAGAACTCGCGAAAAGATCAATAACCTGCTGAATACACATAACAGCCCATCCTTTAATATTGATCTGAGCTTAACAAGGTCAATATGATCAAGACCTCTTTCTACAATACACTTGCACTTATCATGTAATTGATAGTTGCTATGAGCCTCCTCATACTTAAACTAGTCAAATTAAAATTGGGAGGAAGCTTTGGGACCAGCCTCACTAAAATCACAATCTGATGTCCTACACACTATTTTGGTGGGAGGTACTAGTGGAGGGGTTGGCCACACTACTTGTAAGGCCCAACACCAATTATTTTAGTCACTATTCATTTGATTCTAGCTATCTTGTATAACAAAGCAAAGAAAAATTTATGTAAAAAATAATTCGAACAAAATATGCACACAAAGGCTCCCCAACTGTAAAATGGGCCAACAAGGAAAACAAATTTCACAAACCATCAAAACATGCCAAAAAAACCCTAAGATCATAAGCTATAAGATCTCAGAGAAAGAATGACACATCTATACATCTCAATAAGACAATTATAAACTTTATAAGACAGTGTTAAAATTCTATCTAGTTCCTAGTAGGAGATAAACTTCCGAGCACTAAAGCAACAAATAATTGAATCACTACATCAACTTAAGAGAAAAACATACTACATATCCTATTAAAGGTCAAGAATTCATAGAAAGACTTAAATCTTGTCAGAACATATGAATTCCAAAAGTACCCCAAAGGGTGCCAAAATTAAAATTTCCCAAAATTCAACCAAGAGCTCAAACAATGATTCTAATCTAATACTAAACATCCCATAGTAACACAAAAAGCTGAAAAAACAAAAAATAGGCACAATAACATCAAAATATTTGTGTAAATCCACCAAGAATATCACTACAAAACTTAAATTTCCATGCACTACTTGCAATTTGAATCTAAAACAATGGACCTATATCACTCTCTACACCTCAAAAAACAATAATAAGTACCAAATATCACAAGGTATTAAGAAATGACAAGATACAAAGTTAAAACAAAGTTAGAATAAGGAAAATTACCTTGCCAATCTCATATGAATGTGTGAATTAAACCAAAGAAAGCTTCTATGTTTGTTGCAAAGGAGATTAAATACAACTGAAGCAAGCAGATTATGATATAAAGATATAGTATAAATACCACAATTAATTAAGTAATAATTAATTTAATTTCACATAATATGAACGCAAGTATACATTTACAAATTGCACTAATGGAAGTAGGCCAATCCCATAAGGATAATAAATAATGCTTAAACTAAAAGAAAAAACAAAGGAAATAATTTAAACCACTTACTAAAATCAAAAAGTGTACAAATAAAACAACTAAAGAAGTAAAGTGAACTAATGCACTCTAAAGTCTAGATCAAAGGGAACTACAAGAATTATAAGGAATTCCTAAGAAATGATAAGGTAGTTTTAGTCGCTTAATATTAGCTATATTTTCATATAAACAATGGGGCTATTATTTATTATTTACCTAGTTCCTATTCCTAGTCACTCAAATAGAATGGTATAGGTCATATTCTTAATCTACTGTATAATTAGATGAAGCACGGTGACAAATATAAAGCCTACCAATTCCTGCTATATATTTTTATGTTAGGAGCCACCCGATGGTTCTAATAACAAATGTCTAGACCTAGTGTAGATCCTACAGTAAGATTTTTTTCTTATCTTTTTTTTTATTGTAAGTTTATGGTTGTAATAGTTGAGCCTTAATGTTATTATTGTCTAATTGTATTTTGGGATTACAATTGAACTCTTTTATATAATTTGAATATCTAATTTTCTTCTACATGTTATGGATTGTTGATGTATAAATTGTCTATTCTTTTTTGTGCCCTGATTTCTTTTAGTTACTTGATCACCAATTGATTGTGTTTGGAAATTCTATTGAACTTGATGATGGGAGATGAGATTTAGCCATTAGCAGAGTAAACCATGATTTAGGGGTAACAATCTAGTGTATTTTGAATGATGGACACATACTCTCAAAACATGAGTGACTAATGAGGTACCTTGACTTAAAGACTTTCCAATTCTAGATACCCATAAGTATATAGGGGCATTGTAGACTTGCAAGGTACCTAATGGACTTTGAATAAAGAGTTCAAATAAAATAAAAAAAGAGATTATAATACTATTGATTATTAGGTATTTGCGGAATTATGATGGTGCGGGATTAAGATATAAAAATGTAAAACCACAAAAACCAAGTAATAAAAACCTAAATACATACGTAATTAAACACAAGTTTATGCTTTTTATTGTATTTGTAGAAGTAAGATCAATACCTCAAAGATGTTGCTATTTTGAAGTTCAATCCCTTGCCAACAAGTTACAAGGCAATATAAATAGTTAAAAATTATATCTATGTTCAACTAAAATAAAGGAAAATGAGTAAAATCAAAGAAATAGCAAACTAAGGGAGAATTTTTATTTTAAAATGATTCCAAATTTTAGAACTAAGAATAATAGGTTAATCCGTAAGAAGTGATTAGAGTTGTCTCTATTTCTCCCTAATTATGTGATTTAGCTATGGGGTCAAGCAATTAATGAGGTATAATTATCATTTTTCCTCTAGCTTATATTCCTAATTTCTAAAATAGAATGGTGTGGGTCATATTTCTAACCTACCATACCATTAAATGAAGTGCAATGACAATATAAAGCTTACCAAATCCCCCTATATAATCCTATGTTAAGAGTACAATGTGTCCAATATCAAAGGTCCAAATGTAGTGTAGGTCAAAAGATCAAACACAAGAATCATTTCAAACAACTAATGAGGCCTAACACAAATTGCATAAATCTCAAATGAAAACTTGATATTAGACATTAATTAGCATTACCTATAACATAAATCAACACAATAAAATGAAATATCAACAATCCATCATCAAATCTTAGGGATTATAAGACTCTAGCCACAAATAATTATCAAAAGAAATACCAAATTAATAAATGAAGCATAAGATTAAAGGTTTAGACTATAAAAGACCCCTTTTTATGAAAGGAAAACTAGCTCACAACTTAATATTCAAACAAAGATCCAAATTCTTCCAAAATGGATGTTATTTTTGTCAAAGCTACCAAGAATCCTAGCTCACAAATTAATTTTTATACAAAACACTAGAGCTCTTGTAGAGGCTAAGGTCTAAAAAGTTTTCACTAATGACCTAGAAATGAGTTTTCATAGGAACTAGTTTTATGGGCTGATACCAGTGACCCAAATTAGCACAAAAGTTCTAAAATTAGCCAAATTGACATGCTGGGTTTAGCCTAAGTTGACCTAACAACATGATGGCCATGCTACTAGCATGAGTCACACTACTCGTGGTTGCGTGATTTGGCCCCTTTCAATTCCATCTTTATCTACCTTCTCTAGTTTCAGTGCAATGGTGCTTCTTTTGATTGATTTGTTAATGCTTTTCTTTGTAGAATTAGACATCAACGTCTAAATTAAATTGTATCTTCCTCTTAGTTTTCCAATGCTTCAAGAATCATTTAAATTAGACTTGTGTAGTCTAAAAGTAGCCATTCTCCTAAGACATGTCACTCACAAGCCAATTGAGTTGCATCGTTATTTCCACCTTGATTTTCACCTAGATTACTGGCTGAGTTAGGAGAAACATAAAACTCCAATATTAAAGCACATCCAATGAGCTTTCCAAAATGTCAAAAAATCTTATTATTTGGTTGTGTAGTAGAGGAGAAACACCCTATTAAAATATGGCCTCTCATCTACCCTTTTGTACATACGAGCACTATCTACCTTCAAATTGCACCATTGATAGAATTTTCTTGAAATTTGTTGTTCTTCTTACTTCTTTATGCTTTTGGAGTTTTTTATACCTAAAAACAGAGGAAAACATCAAAATTAGCACCTATTTAACTTAATAAACAAGATAAAACTCTTATTTTATAGTTCATTTAGAGATTGTTTTTACACTCTCATCAAATTGCCTCATAAAGTAGTGTGTCTTATTTTTGCCTATTTCACATTTTCTACTAGTTATTTAAGTTTGGTTTAGGACATATTAGCTTGACTTTACTAAAAAAAAAAGTTAGTACAATTCCTTGTAGGACCGTGCCATAACATTACTTACAGCTACCTGTATATTTGTGATATTTAGTATTAGGTTTAATTTCGATATCTTTGCTAGAAAATTATTCACCAACTTTTTTTGAGTTAAACAACTTGTCCACAGGCTAAACTTTTTAGTTTTTTACTTTTGATCTCATTTGTTTTTTGTGTTTTGTAATTCATTTACTTTGTGTCTTTGTGTTTGTTTGAAGGAACTTGGACTTAATGCTCTAACTTCATTACCTTTCTTCAAGTATCATCCAAGCTTCAATATGGCATCCTATGACTATAGTTGAGTAATGGAGATAGAAATGCTTAGAAGCATGAATGGATGATACTTGGGGGGAACGAATTGGAAATTTGACTAAATTTGTCATGAAAATATTACTTAAATGTATTTCCATTAGGAGAAGCTGTAGACCAAAAGATCAAAAAGGAAGCAAGAATTTGAAAGGTTTTTAGTTCAAACAAGCCCATAAATGGTGGCTTCAATATCAAGCTGCTTACCCCAATATATCTCAACACCTTCAAAAACAAGACATGATCAAGAGGGTGAAGATGGACTATGTTGAGAAGCAAAAATGGTACGAAATGGAATTCATCGAGGGAAGAATTCCATGCAACTGTGAGATCAAGAATTTGCCTAATCCTCCCAAGAACATAAATAACTTGAGAGAGATAGATTTAGTGGAATGTTTTTTCTTGTAGTTTAGGAATATCTATTCTGATCAACATGTGTATAGGGCTTAAAGATTTAAAGGGAATAAGGTCAAGTAAGTGACTTAAAACTTAGAACTACTTCTATCTTTACTCTTTATGTATTATTGTGCAGGTTAATGTGCATTTTACTTATTATTATTCTTTACTCTTTTATTGTGCATTTTGTGTTTTGTTCTTTCCTTACTTTGGTGTTGAAGTAGTTAACTAAAGTAAGAGCATGATTAATTATACTTTTGATTAAATTGGTGAGTTTAATGAGCTAACTTTTTGTTGAACTTATGTTGTGTTTGAAAGAATTGGATAAAATATATGGAAAATTGTTGAAATTATGTGGCCATTATTGAGGTTATGGTTCTTATGAAGAAAAAAATTAGTTGAAATGGATAATAACTAGAGTTTTAAAGAAGCCACACCATAGTATGGCCAAATTGGGTGTGTTTTTCATTGGGTTTCTAAAATCAATTTTTTTCTTCTCTTCACCTATTATCAAAAATCTCATCCCTTTCATTTTTCTTATTAGGATTTGATTTCTAAAACTTTTTTTCACTCAAAAATATTTAAAAAACCCTCTTGTCATCTAACTCATTTGACTTAGCATTCGAAGTAGTCTAAAGTTATTTAATTTTATCATAGTTGTCTAATGTATTTATTTATTAATTTTATAGATTTATATCATTAGTTTCTTGTTTTCGGTATGTTAAAGTTGAAAAACTATACCAAAAAACATTTTTTTAAAAAAACGCATTGAATGGGTGCTCGCATGTGCACATGTGCACACTATGGCTTGTGCATCCTTGTGTGTGGTAGTTGCAACAGCAACTCTAGTGTGCATGCATAAGTGTGCACGCACTAGTGTTGAGTGCGTAGGTGAAATGCCAGCGCTATTTGCTCAAAAAGGAAAAATAGAAAGAGAGAGAGAGAGAGAGAGCGAGAGAGAGAGAGAGAGAGGCACTATAGAACCTCTGCCTAGTGCTACAAATGCTAAGCAGCAATTTGCCTTACCAGTTGAGCACCTGGGCGAACTGCTACCCATTGGTGTTGTTTGGCCCCACTAAAAAGCTACAAAAATATTTCTTACTTTATGTTTTTTATATATATATTTTAAGTTTTCTTAATTTTTAGTTAAATAATTTTCTTGAAATTATGTGATCATGAACTGAGATTCAATGGCACTAGAATATTTTCAACTCCCACTTGAATCTTAAATTGTTGAACATTTCCCTACGACTTTGATTTACCTTCTTTTCATGTTCTTCTTCATCTAAAATGATTCTTATGTACATTTCTTCAATATTTGATATAAGGATCATTTTTGAATGACTTATTACAAGATTTAAACTTTAAAAAATAATGTAAGTAAGGAGTCTGTAAAAATATATCAAAGAAAGAAATTGGTTATAAAAGAACCTTTTTACCTTTTTGTAAACGATCCTTTCTTTAACTTCATAGTTCAAGTGTTTATAATACAACTTGAGACTTAAATGATCCTTGCATGATATTGGGCCACATTGGTGCTTGAGTTATCATTTGTGTTTATGTCTCCCTCGTTACTTTCATAATATATAGTCGTACTCTTCTTTCTTTTTTCCTTTTTTTTTTGTGTGTATAGTCATTCTCTTTCATTAGATAGTCTCAACTTAAATTTGGAGGAAAGCTTATTGGTATTAGTATGGGTGTTTAAATGCTCTTTTATCGTAAATTGGAGGATAACCTTCGAAATGAGCAATCAAACAAAATGGAGAATGCTAGTGCCAATAGAGTTGACCTTGTTTAAATTAAGGAGCAATATTGATGCGCACCTCATGGCTATTGGGAGCCAGCAATATGCAATCAGCGAAACAAGCCCCAAGACTGAACTTGCAAAATCACTAGAACCGACGAAATTGAGATTGATGGATGAAGTATCGCCACAACCTAGGGTTCTACTAGATTGATAAGACTCAGAGGTGTCAAAAACTAGTCAAGTTTGATAAGCCAATTGTTCTTTACAAAAATGAAGAGATTGATTCACTCAAACACTCAATGACGAAATGTCAAAATTTTCAAAATTCATGTGTCTAGTCATGCTTATGGCCGAATGGCCTATTTATAGAATACAAGGATATCTAAACAAGGTAACCACTAAAATCCTAATCCTACTCTATAACTAAACGGGTGGCCAAGATTCCTTAAAATAAAAAGGAAATAAAAAACTTAAAGCCAATTGGACTTGGAAGTTTGGCCCTTTAAGGCTAAAACTAAGGATAATTTTGGCCAATAATACCTAAAAATTATTCTGCAAAATTCGGCCATAATTACCTAATTTCGGCCTTCAAGAATTAAATAAAACTACAAAAATTAATTAAATAACTTGGCCTATGATCACACTAGAATTCGACCAATGCAAGACTAGTGTTCTCCAATTTGGACTTGCAAATCTTGATCGCATGTTTGACAGACTTGAATGTCTAATATTAAACAACTTGATGGTTTTTTGAAGTCGTTTGGACCTAAATTTTGTCATCAGGTCCCATAATATGTCACAACGGATTGAAAGTTTGGCGAGTAGATTGAACAGCTTTTGGAATCCCATCATTCCCCCTCTCCTCAAAAAGATTCGTCCTCGAATCTTCAACAACAACCTTGGGATGAACTCAACATACTTTGACCACCTTAGGAAGTAGAAGAAATAGTTTGGCAACAGATCACGATGTCTTTTCTTTTTACCTCTTCTCGAGCCACTCTTGTAATTGAGTTTTACTGCTAATCTTTGAAGGCTCCAAGTTGTAGCAGAATGTGATAAAATTTTCTTTCTCCAATCACTAAGTGAAGGCGTGGAAGAATATCATCTTTGGTGGGTATATTTACGACTCGAACAGTCAACACATTATCAACCTGTTCGGGCTCTTGGTTTTGAAAACCCCCACTCATTGAGTTTACCCTATTTGAAGCATCGAACTCTTCTTCCTCTTCAACCTTTTTCTTCTCATCACAATTCTAGAGTTGATCTTCATAAACTTGTACATAGCAGATGTTTTCCCTTTGCTCATCATTTTCCACAGTTGGAGCACTAAATGATCTCATGATCACTAATTCTTCGTCCCTATTCAATGATTCTTTAGCATTTACCACTAATTCCTTAGAATTCAATGTAGTAAGTGTTTCTCCTACTACGACATCTTTTTCACCGTCAATCTTAGTCAAAAGAGGCATAGAATCATCAGACTTACTATTGAAAATCACATCCCCATCAAATATAGAATCAAAAAGGAAATCTTCATAATAAAGATGACAATCAAAGGTCTTTTCAACCTTCTTTTCCCATTCTAAGTATGCTTCGGGATCTCCTCTACCATAGAAGGATGGAATTTTCATTTTGATACTTCCCAAATTTTTATCAGCTTTATCAATTTGGTTTCAAACTCTATGGGAAGTAGAAGCCCCGTTGGACTCTTTACGACTGTCAGAACTTGATGGACTTTTCTTTCTAGATCTCGACTTCTTTGACAATGACTCTGTGAGGGATCTCATACTATTGGCCATTTGTTCCATCCTATTGTCATTAGCTTGAAGTTTTAATTGCAAAACCTCAAGTTGATCACCCATATCAGAATAACTTTGGCTCGTGCTCTATACAATCTTTAAGGAACTTTTGGTCAATTGATGCTACACTTTCTTTTGACATGATTCCTGCAAAAGGTTAGTACGAACAAAAGTAAAAACAATAATATGGGAAGATTTGTAGTATGGGTGTATATGAGTATGCTCTCGGTTATTTTTTTATATCTCACCCCTCACTCAACAATCTTTTTCTAAGTTCTTGCTTATAACAACACTCTTTATCAAACCTCTAGGAATTTTCAGCCAAAAGATAACTCAAGTAAGAATATATGAATTTAGTAACTAAGACTCAAGGAAAGTGAATAAATTAGAAAACTAAAAAATTTGAAAATAAATTGGAAGTAGGATACAATTTAGGAAACTAAGCAAATCCAACTACAAAGTGGACTTGAATAAGGAAAGCTAATAAATGGAAACTAAATAAATCTGAATATGAAACCTAAAAGGAAAGAAAATATGGAATCAAAAGGGAAAAAGAATTGGAAACTAAAAGGAAACTAAAAGGAAACAAATAGGGAAGACAAATAAAGGAAGGTAACTCTAACGAGGAAAACAAATACAACTAGGAATCAATTCTTGCAAGTAAAATAAAATTAGGAAACAATTCTTGCAACCCTTTTTATATAGAAATTTCAGTCAAGGAAGGTCACAAAGGTGAAGAATTTTTTGGTCAACAACAATGGCAAAAAGGAACAAGAATTCGATTACAAGAAACTACCTAACGACAAATTCAGTCAAGACTTCGACCAAGCTGAATTTTTAGTCAATAATTTCAACTCCAAAAGTCTAAAATTTCGGCTGCCAAATATGCAAACTTTTGTCACAATTCTTGAGGCACCAAAACAAATTCAAGGCAATAAATTTTAGGAAGGCAGTACGGCAACAAGAACTTCAAAACAGAAAACAAATCAAGACTGCTGCACGGGTTAAAAAAAATTCAAGAAGGCAGAATTTTTTTTTTTTTTGTCCAACAATTTCAGCCAAGTGAATCCAATTTTCAATCAAGACAAGAGTGCAGAATTCTGTTATGAATCAAGACAAAAGGCCGCATGGGTTGTAGCAAAAAAATCAACAAGAATTCTGGGCACAAAGACAAAAGCAATACGGCTATTCTTTTATGTTGGCAAGTTTGGTTTGATCTTTTCTATGTTTTTTTTTTGTCGGCTCTTTCTTCTTCTTCTTCTGCTTCTCCTTCTTATTCTTCTTCTTCTTCTTTTACTAGAGGAATAACACTTTACAGCAACAATATCACATGAAGAGAAAAAAAACAAAATGCAGCAATTCGATTCAGAAATTTTAGGAATCAACACCACTTTTGTTTTGTTTTTTTTTTTTTGGTTCTTTATTCTTATGTTCTTTTTCTCACCAAAAAGAGAAAAATTTACAGTAGAAATATCAGTAAAAATTAGAATAATTCATGAAAAATAATCAACACAAAGATTATGTCTAGACAAGTAAGGAGTTTGGAATTTCAAGATAAACAACTTCAATGAGTTCAGATTTTTTTTTTTAAGAAAATAGTAGGCAACAAATTTTTTTATATGTATATAGAATACCAAAACCCAAGTTATCTACACCAAAAGTGGATAGCAAGAAAAGGTTTAACCGAGTCTCGAAAACTAGGGTTAAACAACTAATTTGACTACCACAAGAAAATAAAATTCAGCTACAAAGAAGATTGATATAAACAGAAATTTGGCTAAAGGAAAAATTATGAACAAAATTTCAAAATTACCTAGAGCTCTGATACCAAACTGATATGTACCTCATGGCTATAAGGAGCCAACACAACAAGTGAAACATAACCCAAAACTTAATTTGCGAAATCACTAGAACTAGCGAAATTGAGATCGTTGGATGAAGCGTCACCATAACCTAGGGTTCTACTAGATTGATAAGACTCAAAGGCACCACAACTAGTCAAGTTTGATAAGCCAGTTGTTCTTTACAAGAACGAAGGATTGATTCATTCAAACTCTCAAAAACGTAATGTCAAAATTCTCAAAATTCATGTGTCTATTCATGCTTATGGCCGAATGGCCTATTTATAGAGTACAAGGATATCTTTAAAATGTAACAACTAAAATCATAATCCTACTCTATAACTAAAGGGGCAGCCAAGATTCCTTAAAATAAAAAAGAAATAAAAACCTTAAAGCCAATTGGATTTGGAAGTTTGGCCCTCAAGGCTTCTTTCAAGCTTACAAATTTGGCTACTAAAAATAAGGATAATTTTAGCCAATAATAACACAAAATTCGGCCATGATTACCTAGTTTCGGCCTTCAAGAATTAAAAATAAAACTACAAAAATTAATTAAATAGCTTGGCCTATTATCACACTAGAATTTGGCCAAGGTAAGACTAGTGTTCTTCAATTTGGACTTGCAATAAATTAATGACTTGCAAGTCTTTACCGCATGCTTGATGGGTTTGAATGTCAAATATTAAACCACTAAATGGTTTCTTGAAGTCATTTGGACCTAGCTTTTGTCATCAGCCACCATAATATGTCACAGCGGATTAAAAACTTGGTGAGTAGATTGAATAGCTCCTAGAATCCCACCAAATATGGGAAATGATGAAAAACTTATGCCATCATGTTATGTAAGGCACTTGAAGATGAGCTGCAAAACTTTTTATTGAGACAACATGCAATTTAAGTTTGAGAGAGTGGATTTGCATTGGGATTTATGTGTGAATTTGGAATTTTATTAATTTATTAAGTTAGTATATTGTTTCTCTAGTTTTGTTATGTTTTATGTCTTAGGTGTTATTTTCTCTTTCTTTTTGCAAAGGGTTAGTGGAGGAAGCCATGGAACCTAATAAGCCAAAGACATATAAAGTCTGCAAATGGACCGTGGTCTAGAATCACTTTGATGTGTTTTTCAATGTAAAAGGTGAAGGAGAAAGCATTTGCAAATATTGTGGTAGAGTATGCATTTCTTTCTCTAATTAAGATACATAGAAATAATACTCTTTTGAAATTTGAAGCCTTGTGCCTTGAATCCACAAAATATACCTTCTAACGAAACTCAATTGCCTACCAAATTGGAGAGATTGATGAGAAACTTGGAAAACAAAGGTTAAAAATAAAGGCTAATTTACTTGTTTGGAAATTTGATCAAACAACTATTAGGAAGACATTAGTGCAAATAATTGTTGTAGATTAAAATCCTTTCAAATTTGTAGAAAGAAAAGGATCTATGCATTTTATGAGAGTTTGTCAACCTAAATTTCAACTTCTATCTAGAAGAACTACCACTAAGGACTCTTGTCAATTCTTTTTTAATGAAAAGACAAAACTTAGAACTTGAATTAAAAACTCAACTAGTAGGATCTATTTGACCATGGACATCTGGACTTCAATACAAAGAGTCAATTACAGGTGTCTTATGGCTCATTTCATTGACAATGATTGAAAATTACACCCCAAAAAAAAAAAAAAGTGTTGACAATTTTCCTTGTATCATCAAGTCATAGAAGTAATGATATTGGGAAGGCTATAGAGATATGTTTATTTAAGTGGAGAATTAATAATGTCTTTATGATTATAATTGATAGTGCAAGTGCAAATGACGTAGCTATTCTACATTTGAAAACAAAATTGCTAATTGGAAAATTTGTATTTTATTAACGGAAGCGGGCAAAAGTTAGATGTGTCGCCCATGTCATAAACCTAATTATTCAAAATGATTGAAATACATTGGGGACCTATTAAATGTGTTCAAGCAGTGGTTAGATATGTTAGAAAATCTCCAACTAGGATGAAAAGTTTCAAAGAATTTGTTTAAATTGAAAATTATCCTAACAAGAAATTGCTTTGGTTGATGTCCTAACAAGATAGAATTGCTTAGATATAGTACAACATCATCATAAAGCATTTAGTAGGTTAGATATGGAGGATTCACATTTTAAGGAAGATTTTGAAATGAATGGTAAATTCAAGGTACCTTGTTCATCTAATCGAGCAAATGTGAGTAGATTGGTAGCTCCTTTTTTTTTTCATCGTTTTTATGATCTTACCTTGAAAATATTTGGAATAAAGTACATCATTTCAAGTTTCTTTTTTTTGGATGAGATAAATTGTATTGATATGCTATCGAAAAATAATTTTAATTGTGTTGATCATTCATATCTTGTAATAAGGGCTGAATTAATGATGGTCAAGTTGGACAAATATTAGGAAAAAAATTGAAAGTTCAACATGCTAATTTTTGTTGTTGCAATGCTTGATCTAAGAAATAAATTTGAGTATGTAGAACTTTTATTATTTGATGTGTATTGTAAGATGATGGGATATCAATGTCTAAGAAGGCAAAAGATACAATGTATGAATTATATGATCCTATTTCATCCTCACTCTCTCCCAGTGAATCCTCTTCCTCTTTATCCCCCTCTCAGTTATCATTTGGGAATAGTGTAATGAAAGTGGATGTAGCACTTGCCAAAAAACTAAAAGAAAAATTTTGGGATGGAAATGAAAAAGAGGAGATCTAAAGTTGGTGTAATAGACTCTAAAGATGAATTGGATACGTATTTGAATATGGAGGTTGATGACGATAATGATCAATTTGATATTTGGAGCTGGCAAAAAAGTGAATAGCCCTAAGTTTTCTATTTTGTTTATACTCGGTGATGAAGTTTTGGCCATACTTATCTCCATCGTTGCTTTTTAATCTTTTAAGAACAAAAGGCAAGGTTTTAGATGCATATAGGAATTCTTTAACTTCTAAGTTAGCTTAGGCATTCATATGCACTCTAAATTGGATCTGTGGAGGTTCATGTTGAATTATACCCTAAAGACCAATCATGTGATTGTTTGGGCATATGTTGTATCATTACGCTTATAATTTATGACAGTTCATCATGATCAATTATATATCTGCGTAACATGAATGAATATAATAATGTCCCTAGAATTTGGTAATTCTAAAACTATCACTAGTCAAGTATTATCATCAAATGGAACAATGATAATGCATTAAGACCATTTGTTATATTCTATTTTATTTATCATATGAATATACATTTTATCCAAAACTTCTTCGTTATTTATATGAAGAGAACTTAAGTCTTGAATATCATCCATAATTTCTTTTCCTTTTGAATAATTGTCTGGGGTATTTCCATTTTTTATTAAACTTATTTTTGTGTCTAATTCTAAATCTTTTGTTTTTAAATCTATTAGATCTTTGTATAGTTTTCTAACTTGTTCTTTTAATGTTTTAATATCTTCTTTTATTTCATCTGGTTTCCTAATTCCTAATAATCTTTCATTTGGATATTTGTCTAATAATTTTGAAATACTAAATGGTTCTTCAAACTTTTTAGGTTTTTGTTCTTCTAATATTAAATCTCTTAATTTTTTTCAAATATTCTTGTCTACATTCTTTATCATCTATTTTTTCAATCATTTCAATTAATGTTTCTTTATTACTTTTTAAAATCACATTAATACACTTGCACTTTTCTACATTTTCTAGACTTGAGTCTGAATCTATATTATTTTGAATATTATCTTTATCTATATCTGTTTCTTCTATTAATAAAGCTATCATTTTATTTTTTAATTCTTCTTCTTGAAGTATTTCATTTATCTTTTTCTTCATTTTACATTGATTAGCCTTGTGACCAAAACGACTACAATTCCAACATGTTATTGAATTATTATTATTTTTATTTTTATTTCCTCAATATTTCTTCTTTTTATATTTTTTATAATATTGAGTATTATCATAATTTTTATGTTTCTTATATTTTGAAGGTCTTTTATATTTTGCTAATTTTCTATTTTGAGCTGAAGGAGCTTTAATGCCTTGAATACCAAATGCTTCACAAAAGTTTCCAACTTCTTGCTTTTCTCTACCATATTTATTTTGAATTTTCAATTCTGTACATAATTCTAATCCTTCTTTCTTAATAAAAGCAAATAATTGACCAAAAGATATTGTATTGAAATCTATGTAATCATTTCCTATCTCTTTTTGCAATTTAGATATTATTCTTTGTGAAAATAAAGTAGGTAATCCTGAATGAATTTTTCTTTCCGAAAAGGAGAATTAGCATCATTTCTTTTTAATACTTGAGTAAGGAATACATCTTTATACCATCTAAAATTTGACAACGTAGGGCATTTTAAATTACCTGACATAATCTTTGAACTAGCTAAAGTCTCTTTTGGGTTTGCTATGAAATGAACTGAAATTGTAACTATTAATTGATCTACTGCATCTAATTGTTTTTCTGTAACAAATGTTGTTGTTCTATTTGCATTTGTTCTATTTGCATTTGTTCTTTCAAATTCTTTCAACTTCTACATCTATTGTGTGATTTAATATTTGTTTTTTTCCTTTTAATGTTAACAAAGCATCCCACAAATTCTTTAATTGTTCTGAAAATCCTACTATTAATGTTGTTGTAGTATTAATCTCTGTTAATCCTAATATTTTATATGTTGTTTTAGCCATTCCCATTTCTTGCAATGTATTTAATATTTCATATTCCGATTTTCCATCTATATTCTATTCATAAATAGAATTGCCATCATATGAACTTGTTTTGAATTGTTTTCTTTCTTCATATTGTATATTTGGAGGTGTAGGTCTAGAATAATAATTTCTTGTGTTTATTGAATTCCAATTTTTGTAATTTCTATAATTTTTCTGTCTTCTTATCCTATTAATTTCTATTTCCGAATTATCTCTAAATTCTTGTTTTACATTATTAATCTTTTGTATTTCTGAATTATCTGACTCTTCACTTAAACTTGAATTATCATCTGATTCTGTCATTTTTCCTCCTGTTTCTAAACAATTAATTCTATTGTCTGAGGTACAAGCTTTATCACTTTGAATACTTTGAGTTATTCTATTTATCAAAGTATTTTGCATTTTATTTCTAATTAAATCTTTTCTAATTCATGAGAAATACTTTTTGTTTGGAAATGAGGACTAGCTATTTCATTTTGAAATTTAGGGTTTTCTTTAGAAATTGAATCTATTTTAATAGACAAATGTTCTACTTGATTAGCTATAGTATGTAATATCTAATTTGAATAATTATTTTGTTGATAAACTCTTTTAATATCATCTAATACAACATTTGAATTTCCATCTTCTCTACCTATCTTAAAAGGACTGGCTTTTATTTCTTGTTGATCAACTTGAATTTTTACAAGTTGTAAGGGTGGATGTATTGAAGTAATAACTTGATTATCATTAATTTTCCATTTTTTGTACAAATTAGTTTGAACATTAATATAAATTTCTTTAAATATATTGTAAATACCTTCATTTTTTGAAAACCAATATTCTAACCATGAGAGTAAAAGAATATCACATTTCATCTTTTTCATATAAGAAATCCATTCTTCTTTTAATTTTTCTTCAATAATTTGATCTAATGATAAAAACCAAGTTTTCTTATCATTACTAGCATTTTCAAAAATCTCATTTAAATATTCAAAATCTATTTGAAATTCTTTCTTTTCAAAAATAATAACATTAATTCCCATCTGTGATCTTGTAGGTGACATAGGGGGTGAACCAACTATTTGAGAAATAGGAGATTTGAAAACTTACTTTGAAAGGCCTTCTAATACTATCGATGGTGATGGTTCAGAAAACGATCTTCTAGGGAAATTAAAATTTTTTGAAGAACTGGTTCCTTCTCTAAATGAATTGAATTTTAATAAAATTGTTCCATCTTCTTTCTCTATATTCCTCTTCTAATTATATTTCTAGAAGGTTGAGCATTTTCAATTTTGAATTGTTCAGGAATTGTAATTTCATTCCATTTTAATCTTTTAGGAATAAAAACTGTTGGATTATCAACTTCTACATATAATAAACTGTTTCTTCTTTTGAAGTAGGTACCATGTTGAATCTAGTATTTATTTGAGGATTCATTAATCTAAAATAAACTCTATAAATAATAACAAAATTTTTACAAAATTGTTCAAATTCATCACCTCATAAATGAATATCTAAAATTAATGAATCTAGTATTAATGGATCTGTTAAATCAATAGAAAAGTTTAGACAACAATTGAAATATATTGGACTATTACAAACATTAGTTTGAATCATACTTAATAAAGATGTTTTATATCTTTTTAATCTTTTATCTCTTAATGCTAAATAAATTGGAACATCTACTCCTATATGTACTAATGGTTTAATTGCTACTTGAATATTGCCATAATGAATATATCTATAACCTTTGTCTATATATTTTTTAATTGAAACTTTATTTAATAAAGGAATTGTTTGAAATTCTTCTTGTAATGAAATCATTTCTTCATCAGTTTTAATTGGAAAAACAGTTTTGAAACCTAAAGAACCTATCATACATATGGATTCTATGCTTTGTTTTGGAATAGACCAATTTGAATAATCTAAAGGCGTATGAATTTCCTGACTTTGCACAACGTCAGAGTTACTATTTCTATCTTGAGTATTGAAAAACATTTTTCTAAATCTTGCTGCCATGTCTAATATAACATAATCTAATCATTTACACTTGATATCAGGTTAAGATCGGGGAACACAAGGAGCACCATGCCTGGAACACCTCACACTCGAGCTTACCAACGGACTTACTAGGCTTACCAAACTGCTTATTAAACCTATCTTAATCTTAATCAAATATAAAGTCTTAAATTAAGGTTATCTTAAACACATAAGCTTAATTTAAATTAATGCTATTTGAACACCTAAAACAAACAAACAGTGGCTCTGATACCAATAAGGGGCAGGACCGAGTAATGAATAGTGATATGTGTGAATAGTGATTCTGCTACAGTGATCATGAATAGTAAAAAATGTACAATATGTGAACAGCAAAAATGAATAGTAATTTTGTGAATAGTGAAAAATAAATAGTAACTCAAGATGAATAGAATACTTACTGTATTAAGTTTTGAAATTGAAATCTGAATACAGCAGAATTCCTTGAAATAAAACCTGGAATACAAACTTTAAAATTTTGAAGCTAAAAGTTTGAAAATACAAGGAGATATGGAATATTTTGGATACAAGAGTTTGAAGGAATTCTAATCTAGATTGAAGAAGCTGCAATAAAGTGGTAAAAAGTTGTGTGTCTTCTGATACTTGAATCTATTGAATTTATAGAAGTTCTTAAATCCATCCTTTTCCTAGGCTTTTTGAATTTTTTGAAAGCCTAAAGTATAGCTTTGATGACTTTTTTGGTACTCTTCATAACCTTTTGACCTTTTGTACCGAATTTCCTTATTGATGTGAAATGACTTTGCAGGCTTGACTCTTGACTTTCTTGTCATGTTGAATGGCTTTTTGATTTTTGTGGCTTTCTTGAATTGCTTGCATACCTAGTTTGTCTTGTTTACAATTTGTCTTCTTCATTTTAATCTAAACCCTTATCTTCTTCCAACTTTTTGAATGGAGACAATTTCTTGGAGTCTTTTGAGAATGGTCCGATCTTCTTTTTAGAAAAGTTTCTTGTAATTATTTGCCGACATGGGGACCTACTCCTCTTTTTGAAAAGCAGAGTTTTTTTATTGTCCCCACTTCATGTGATTGAATAGCTTTAATTATCTTTCCATTTCTCACTTTTTGAATGAAGACAAATCTTGATTTCTTTTTGGCAAAGGAAACTGATCTTCTAACTCTGTTGAGTTTGGTTGTATAGATATACTTGAGAAGGCTTCTTCGATGCTCTCTTGATCAAATATATCTTATTGATGAGGAAATTCTTGAGGTGTAATTTTGACTAGTAACTCTTGATCATTTGGAATTGGGTTTAATGGAGAATAAAAAGGCAAAGCTGGTCGTTTGCCATATTCTTCCATGATTGCTTGCACTTGATTATCATTTTTTACCGTCCATCAGAGCCTTTGAACATAGTCTTGATCTTGTTTCTTTTGAGATTTCTTACTGAAATGGTAAATGCAGTTTGGTAATTTCTGTGGTTGAAATTATCCAATTTCTCGATTTGAATTATTTGAGCAACATTGCTAATACTTGAAAGTTTGGGAACTCTTTCAAGTATTTCTATTTTTGAATTGTCAGATCCTTCTAAATATGAACATTCTTTGACTATCCAATGTACCTTTGTTTAAGTAACTTTCTTCATTGAATCCTACAAAACAGAAGATTATTAGATATCAAAAGGATCTTGAGCTAGTGGTCTGCCAAATGGATCGAATGATGATCCTTCCGACGAAGCTTTGCTATTAATAGACATTGATTTTGTTTTTTCTTTGAATTGCATGAATTTTATGAATTCTTGATATTCTACATAGCCGTCAGCAATATCTTTGTCCTTTTGCAATAATTCTGCCACTGATGGAATCTGGCTTTCTCTGATTTTTTTCTTTTTTTTCTTTGCTTGCTTTTCAATTCACTCTTTTGCCTTTATAGGTGTGGGTGATACCGCCAACTGTGGTCCATGAACCTGCTTTGATTGAGTTGTTGGTGATTGAATTTTTTGTCCTGTTGGTAAGCAATTTGGTGTGTGCAAAAATGTGTCAAAATATAGCTCAAACTCACACAAATTTACACCTAAACCTCACTTAATCAATTGTAGTAAAGTTTAGGATTCATTTTCCACAGGGAAGGGGACAAAGCAAGAATTTAAGTGCAATTAATTTTTTTGCTATCGATGTTACCTAATGCAATGACATAAAAAGGGATATTTAACTAAGAAGCATGAAGAAAATATGCAAATAAATGGGAATACTAGAATCTAAATGCTAAGTTAAACAACTCAACTAAAACAAAGAGAGAAACAAACAATTGAGGAAGGAGGGTGATCCTTGGGCTCAATGCAAGAGTAGGCTACTTCGACTCCCAAGGGCAACCGAGTTTAGGGCAACATAACTAAGTGACTACATCTGTTCGCTCCGAATCTCCTTTCAGTCTCATCGGAATTGTAGAATGGGGAATCTCCTTTCGGTCTCTGGTCGGGTTGTCGAAGCCCTCAAAATTAATTCAGATCTTCAACTAACTACAATTGATTTGTAGTAGTAGTGGACCAGTTCGAATCCCACGAGGAGCTATGTGTTGAGGGGGGTTTTTTAGCACTTGAGATGAAAAGAAAAATAAAAGAAGAAGTTTAATATCAAATAAATAAAGAAAAATTATAAAAGAAATTACTAGAAATATGTAAAAGAAATTCTTCAGTCTTACCAAGCTCCGATCTAAGGAAGTGTAGTTGTACCAAATATATCTAGATCATAGGACTCTAAAGACACTTTGTCATTCAAGCATTTAACCGAAAATTTCGTAGGATAGCCATGACAAAATTTTGAGTTTTCCTATTCTATTTGTTTGAACCTAGCATTCACAACAAACCTTACTAACAAGTGACTGGGGGCGATAGCGTTCCATATCATTTGATAGTAGCACTAAGAACCTTGAAAACAGTTAAAACAAAAACCAACAATTGAGATAGCTACAATTGAAAATCTTTGTATCATTAATTCCCTTTAAATCATAAATGCATGATTACTGTCACTTTACACATGCAAAAAGATTTAAGTGCTACTTGTACTAAATGTTCCGAACAATTACGGATCAAGAACAAATAGATAGCTATAGGAAGAAAAAATGAAAATAAGTTGTCAATTTATTTATCATTCAAAATCCATAAAAATAGAATGCAAGAAATAATGATTACTTGAATGCAAAAGATTATGAAACTATGAACAAAACCTCACTAAATATATTGGTATTGACACCCCTTGGAACGGAATGGAAATAGTTTAGCCACTCATGGTAGCAAAACTATTCTAACTTTATTCTAAAAAATGAAAGAGAAGTACAAAAGAAAGGGAAAATTCTGCAGAAAATTAAAGGAAAGACTTATATCTTCCAAGTTCACTAATCCTCCTATTTATAGCCTTATTCTCTAACAACCTCCCTAAAGACTTCCTAAAATCTCTCCAACAAATCTAAGTCTTTAAACCTTAAATTCCTAACTAATTATCCAGCCAACCATCCTATCCTATCTAATCCTAACAAATGTCATTCAATCCATTCTAACTTGAATTACAAAAGTTTAAATCAAAAGACAAATTCGAATCTTGAAATTTCAGCTCATCGGTTCTTTATCTCAACTCAAGAAATGGTCACGTGCATTTCTTTGAGTTTCACCTCCAAGACTTCATCCTTTAAGGCGTGGGCAAGCTTAATCCAAAATAGTCTTCTGTTTTGGCTCCAAAAATGCTTCTCCAAAAATCATCTTAATCTCCATTAAATTCCATCTTTTCGCTTTAGTCCATCCAATTCACTACCTGGTACAAAAACACTTTAAATTAGCCAATTTCATACCAAATAAAGCATTAACATCATAGTTTTGCTCCTATTAAATGGTAACAAATTAAATCCTATCAGTCTCATCCCCACCTAGTGCACATTAGTACCTATGGCTTCCACACAACTCTAATGCACAATTTTAGCCCTAGATGTTTTAGCCAACTACTTCACATTCCCTAGTTTAAGTATTTAATCTAAGAAAGCCACCTATTTTTCGCTCCATATCTCCTTTCGGTCTCAATGGAATTAAAGGATAGAAGATCTCTTTTCGGTCTCACTTCTACCTTGTGCACACTAAAACCTATAGCTTCCACACAATTTTAATGCACAATGAAGCTCATGTGGTGGTTATTTCTTGTCTCAAACACCTAAATTTTAGTGAATGCTAGGTAGTTCTTCCTACTTTTGGCCTAAATTCATGCATGTCCTAAAACACACACAAACACCAAGAACACACACTAAATGTGGCCACATTCAATGCATGTCATTCATTTAATACAAGTAGGAAGACTTTAATTAATGCAAGCTCGTCACTCTACAACGCACAAGGAATCAAAATAAACATAACCCTTATATCAAGCACCAAGAATCACCCAAGACAATTTAGCCACTCATGGCTTTAAGCAAACAACAACCACAAGGAGATATAACCATTGAGAGCACAAGGAATTGAAAGAAATACTCCCCTTGATCAAAAGAATGGTGATTCCAACCAATTCCTACACTTTACAAGCAAGGTTAGTTCTAAAGATTGAAGTTTTCTCAGCCACAAGAGCCAAACCCTAGACCCTAAAAGAACTCACGTTTTTGAGTTTGGGAAAATATGAAAAATATCTAAAACTCACCGTAACTATCTGATTCTCCCCGTTTTTCTACACAAAATTGGGTATTTATACAAGTAGGGAAATTGGGGAACAATTGTGAAGCTTCAAAAACATGCGGGACTTGAAGTGCAAACTCCACATTTGCAGTCGCAAGCTGACCACCACGGCGGTGTGGATGACTGCAGTGGCGGTCCAAAATTTCTGTCCTCCTCATTCTTTGGTTCGCGCCTTGTTCTACTTTTGTCCAGTTTTGGTCCCCTTGCTTCCAAAATTTGAGAAAACTTTCTTCATGAAAGTTTTTTCTCTCTTTTCAGCTTTCCATAGCATCTTCAATCATCTCATTTGGACGTTTGCATCAAGAGTTATGAATTCTGGAAGATGGCTGATTTTTCTCCCCTTTTTCCTACAAAAATGAGCAAAAGATGAGAATCAACAAGTATACTATGATTTCTCTCATAAACATAGCATATCTCAATGAAATCTGTGCAAAAGCATGAAAAAACACATAGTTAAGTTTATGAATATGTGATTATCATCAAATACCCCCAAACTTGAACCATTGCTTGTCCTCAAGCAATTTTCTACGCGTGGCAAAAATATGTAGAATGCATTCATTGAGATCATGCACAGTTAGATTAGCAAAATTAATTTTCTTGATGGTGGCAAGCACTGGCTTAATTAGGCATCCACTTGTTGCCCTATTCTATTGAATAATGCATATTGAGAGCTCTAAGAAATGGGAACATCTTGCTGTCTCTGGGGCTAGACACTTTCGGCACGTACTAATGCAATGCATGACCCTTTTTTCCTGTTTCTCTATACTAATATTCGCACATTAAATGTTGTGTGTGTGATGGAGAAAGATGTTCATGAACAATGCAATGCAAGAACTGAGTAGAAGTCACGAAATCATGCCACTAGCATGCCCTAAAGTTGCACAGAAAAATTTCACTTTCTTGAAATCCTTAAGACTCTTTATTCCCTCTTTCCCCTAAGTTGTCATGCTGCCATCTGGGCAACCTTCATCACATTTAAGCAACCATCATGACATTCCACTCAGGGTACTTCCTCACTCATTTACGCATTTTGTTCATTTTTCGTTAATTATCATTATTATTATAATTTTTTTTATACCAAGAGTTTTTCGGCTTTTTATACTTCTACCACTCATACGAGTTCACTTAAGGGACATCCCCTAAGAGCATTCTCATAGCGGTGTGGCAATTATTCAACAAAAACCGTAAATCTCATAAATAAGACTAAACAACAAGCCTAAGTCATCTTTCAAGTTTGTGAAGTGAAATGCTGTGAACTTAGAGTGGACTAGGAGCACTACATTTACTTGCAACCGCGTCATAATCAATACACTACATCTCACAAACACTCCTCATTGACGTGCACTATAACAACACCATTTAAAATGCAAAACTTTCCTGAAAATACAAGGAATCAAAAAACATGCATTACAAATTCCATGCTTACTCAGTCCAACATTTTTCTTCATCGACTAATGCTCTCATTTCTTCACTTCTCGCATGCCTTTGGTCTGTAAAATGTTTCTTAAGTGGTGCATGTTTCAGCCATTACTTGCCAACAATTTAAAGGTTCCAAAACAAAACAAGCAACATATTGAATATTTCATTGAAAGCCTTAATTTAAGCCAATTTCACACATGGAATCTCATGCATTTTTTTCATATAAACACCCCCAAACTTAGGTCACATCAAAAGCTTAAGCCTCCACCCTCAAACTTAAGATGAGCATTGCCATCAATGCTGCAAGAATGCATACATGAAGGGTGGGTTGGGTGGGAAAGAAGAAGGGTTATATGTTTTGGTTGCAAAATTGTGAAATGACTTAAAGTATGTTGCATAATTGTTTATTCACACCTCCCCCAAACTTAAGATATGTTGCATATTAAGCACTAAAACTAGGGAGTGCAAGTGCGTGATAAGCATAATTCACCAAAACAAATTCAAGAAAATACATTAACAAAATTTACAAAAATAAACTTTAAAACTAAATGCAATAACATAGAACACAAAGGAAAATATGCACAAACTTCACGTTCAAACACAACTCAAGTGTCAAATCATCTAAACTTAACGTTTTCACATCACAAGTTGTTCAAAGTAGTTAAGGAAATCATCTTCCTTGTAGTCAACATGAAGTCATGGTTGGCTTGGAGATGTCGATGGTGGTATAAAAAAAGTTGGTGGCTCGCCTTGTTGTCCACCTGCCATGTAAGTCATAAACGCCGCCTGGAATCTTAGGAAGTCCTACATCGTAGTTTGAAGATCGCCTACGCGCTTCTCTAACCTGTGATTTGTGTTCTGAAGATCACGCACACTTCTCTCCAAACTACTTAGTCTATCCTCGTCATCATGTTCCTCACCATCTTCTTCTTCACTGTCCTCCTCAGCTAGCATGGTTGTCCGGCTAGACCACTCTGCTTGCGACCCCGCCCCTTTTTGGAAATCTTTGAACTTGAGGTCGGCCTTCAATGGAATGCAATCCGTACGGTTGAAGTTCCCGGTGATACGTGCTATTGTGAAGCACAATCGTGTAATGAGCGATAGGAAGCATAGGGATTGATTCTTTTTTGGCGAGTCGACAGCTAGATGAATTTATGAATTTATGACTTTGCCCACGTCGACTGACATGCCTCTGCTGATGGTAAATATCAGCAACGCTTGCTTCCAGGCTACCTCCAAGTTCATGATTGTCGGCATGAGTCAGCTATTCACGAAGGCATTTAACAGTTTTGCCTGCGGTGTAAGCGAGTTTTGTTTTAAACACGTCCAATTCGGGGTGAGGTGTTGCTCCCTTCCAGTCAATTCTTGAGTTATCTCTGCGCTATCATAATCGGACTGGATGAATTGAGCATATTCATCATCGATAGCCGAGGGCAGCATAAACAACGTGTTGATGGTCTTTGGAGAAAATTTTACGGTGGCGTTGGCACATTTGACCTTGTTGGATGCCGTGGTCACCACCAAGAGTTCAATGTAAAAGTTGTGGACGACTTCTCTATATCCTTCTCCCAAGAATTGGCGTGCATCGACAAACACGAGCCAACCATGCATACAAACATAGGTGTCCAGTGGCGGCTCCACTGTAAGGCCGCGCTCTGCAACAATTGGACGACCTTGCAAGGCATGCAAGGCATGCAAGGCGTCCGCCTTGACGTGTTGCTCTGACCGTGCGGGCTGAGAGGTGAACGCCGAAGATTGTTTGCGTTTATTGTCGATGGTGCGCCTAGGTTCCATTGGATTGTACCTAAAAAGACAATGCCACAATTAACTACCAAAAATTATATACCACATACTACAAAACATTGTTACTTAGTGACATGAAAGAATTGCACACAATGGTTTAGGTATTGACATTTGATTACTCAATGTGTACACTATTCTAGGCTTCAAGAACTCATCACGTTTTTTCTCACTTAGAACTCAATTTTGTATGCAACATCATGTTAGGGTTCATCAATAAACTTCAAGGAGTTCAAATAAATACAAAAAAAGTTGAAGAATCATCCAAAAAGCTCATTGAGGTATTTTGTCAAACACATGATGTGCAAGGTGAAAAGCTTGAAATTTCATAAAATTAATGAGCACTCTAGCCTTAAAAAGCAAGAAACATCTCAAACAATCCCAATACCACAATATTTAATCAAAAACCCTCCATATGAATCATATTTTGATCAATTCAAAATTACCGTTCTAAGGAAATTTGAAGAGTTCAAGAGTTCATACCTTGGGTTCTTGGATGGATATGATGATGAAAACTTGTTGATTTTATGTTCAGAGTGGTATTTGATCACTTAGGTTGGATTAGATTTGAAGAAAATTGCAAAATGCAAAGTGGGAATGAAAGGGTTTGAGGGGAAATTGCAAGAATCAATGAGAGAAATGAAACAAATGAGGGAAAATGAGAGGGGGCCGACAGGTTCATACCGGTTGGCCCTGACCGCCGTGACGGTCAAAAAATTCTGCCAACAATTTATTTTTTTTTCAAAAGGTTCCTCCTTTGTCCTAGTTCATGGAAACTAAAACACCTTTCCTAAATGCAAACTACATGCATCAACATTTACACCCAAAAAGAACATGTAAAACTCAATTAGCCAACAAAACAAAACAAACAAAGTGGAATAAACTAAAAACAAAAGGATACGCAAAAGGATACGCTTGGGTTGCCTCCCAAGAAGCGCTTGGTTTTAACGTTACCGGCCCGACTCAATGCATTGCCCCACATTTCAATTCAAGTAGATGGTGGATACCCATTCCTTGCTTTTGTCAATTCCATCCCCCAAGTATGCTTTCACTCTATGTCCGTTGACCTTGAAACTATTATTAGCAACTTGCTCCTCCCCATCTTTCCTTCAACTTTCCTGGGAATATCTTCAATTTAGAGTTGAAAAGGAGCACTTTTTGGCCAGGATGAAATTCTTTAGGAAGGATCCACTTGTCATGCCATTGCTTTGCCTTTTCCTTGTGAATGCACGCATTGGTGTACGCCTCCAACCGGAATTCCTCCTACTCATTGATGTCCATAAGCCTTTTTTTAGTTCCGCTCTGATAATCCAGATTTAAAGACTTAAGGGCCCAAAATGCTTTATGCTCTAATTCAAGTGGAAGATGGCATGCTTTGCCAAACAATAATCGATACGGAGATGCGCCAATTGGAGTTTTAAAAGTTATCCTGTAAGCCCATAAGGCATCATCCAGTTTTCTGGCCCAATCCTTCCGTGAAGTATTCACCACCCTTTCGAGAATGCGTTTGATTTCCCGATTGGATACTTCGGCTTGACCGTTAGTCTGAGGATGGTAAGCAGTGGCAACCTTGTGATAAATTTCATAACTTGCCAAAAGACTATCAAATGCCTTGTTGCAGAAATGCGTTTCCCCGACACTCACAATTGCTTTTGGCACCCCAAAACGAGTAAAAATGTTCTTCTTCATGAAATTCATTACACTCTTGCTATCGTCATGGGGTAATGCCACGGCCTCTATCCATTTCGACACACAGTCCACGGCCACTAGAATGTAGGAGTTGCCAAAAGATGACGGGAAATGTCCCATTAAATCGATTCCCCAAACATTAAAGATTTCAACTTCAATCATATTATTGCGGGGCATTTCATTCCTCCACGAAAGATTACCCATCCTTTGACACCTATCACATTTCTTGCACCATATATGAGCATCCTTGAAGAGTGATGGTCAATAAAAACCACTTTGCAAAACTTTCAAAGTGGTTTTCTTTCCACTGAAATGGCCTTCATACGGGGACTCGTGGCATTTCTCAAATATAGGCTCTTGCTCCACTTCCGGCACACACCTTCTAATGAGCTGGTCTGGGCACATCTTGAACAAGAAAGGATCATCCCATAAATACAATGAGGCATCATGCATTAATCTTTTCCTTTGCTGCTGAGAAAAATCTAAGGGCATTTTCCTTGAAACCACATAATTGGCGATATCGGCGTACCAAGGTCATGTCATGGATTCATTCACCTCGAACACTTAGGTTAACACCTCGCACACTTAGGTTAACACCTCGCAGTCTTCTATGCTCATGCCACATGCTTTTATCAAGAACACCTGCTCATCCGAAAAAGAGTCCTTAATCAATACATGAGCATCTTTTTCACCCAATTTAGGATCTTCAATTCTAGAGAGGTGATTCGCCACTTGATTTTCAGTCCTTTTCCTATCTTTGATCTCCAAATCAAACTCTTGCAGCAGAAGCACCCAACGGATAAGCCTGGGTTTTGCCTACTTTTTGTGCATAAGGTATTTGAGTGCAGAATGGTCAGTATGCACCACTACCTTAGCCCCAAATATGTATGGCCTGAATTTATCCAATGCAAACACCACCGCTAGCATTTCTTTCTCAGTAGTTGTATAGTTGCATTGAGCCCATTCAACAACTTGCTAGCATAATATATAGCATGGAAAAGCCGTTCTTCCGCCCAGATCGCCTCACAGCTAGGTCACTTGCGTCACACATAATTTCAAAGGGTTGAGTCCAGTCTGGCGTGACAATAATGGGGGCATGCACAAGCTTCATTTTTAGTGTTTCAAATGCTTTCATGCACTCTTCAGTGAAATTGAAAACCACGTCCTTCTCGAACAAATTGCACATCGGCTTGGCTACCTTGGAGAAGTCCTTGATGAATCTTCTATAAAATCTCGCGTGGCCAAAGAAACTTCTAATTCCCCGAACTGAAGTAGGAGGGCTCAACTTTTCTATCACCTCAATTTTTGCTTGATCCACTTCCATGCCTTTAGAAGAAATTTTCTAACCCAACACGATTTCCTCTTGCACCATAAACTGACATTTTTCCCAGTTTGGCACCAAGTTCATATCAACACACCTTTGTAGCACCCGCTTGAGATTATTGAGGCAAACATCAAAAGAATCCCCAAAAACTGAGAAGTCATCCATGAAAATTTCTATGATATCTTCCACCATATCGTAAAAAGGTGGCGGGGGCATTGCATAACCAGAAAGGCATCCTCTTAAAAGCAAAAGTACCAAACGGGCAGGTAAAAGTGGTCTTCTTCTGATCTTCTGGGGCTATGAAAATCTGTTTATACCCGGAATAACCATCTAAAAAACAATAGAAGAGACATCTGGTCAATCGATCGAGGAGTTGATCAAGATACGGCAAGGGGAAGTGGTCCTTTCTTGTGACTTTGTTCAATTTTCAATAGTCCAAGCAAACCCTCCAAGCATTCACAATTCTTGTGGAAATCAGTTCTTGGTCCTCATTCATGATCACAGTCATTCCACCCTTTTTCGGAACACATTAGACTGGGCTGACCCACTCGCTATCCGAAATAGGAAAAATTATCCCGAAGTCCAGCAGCTTTACCACTTCTTTCTTCACAACTTCCATCATCAACGGATTCACCCTCCTTTGTCTTTCCCTCACAGGTTTGGCATCCTCTTCCAACAAAATTTTATGCATGCAAATCGAGGGACTGATACCCTTAATATCCGTAACGGTCCACCCAATGGCTTCTTTGAAAGTGCTCAAAACTTCCAAAAGCTTTCTTTCCTATTCAGGTTCCAAAGATGATGATATCACCACGGGCAACGTTTCATGTTCTCCCAAAAATGCATATTTCAGATAAGGGGGCAAGGCCTTCAACTCAAGCTTGGGCGGCTCATCAACGGACGGTTTCAGCTTATCCTTACCACTGGCCACCAGCAACACTTGGTCGACTTCAACAACTTCAGGTTCTTCCTCCACTATTTCATAAATAGACTCATCTACAAAACAGTTCTCAACCATCTCACAAAGCTATCCATCTATTCTTTTGTCTTCTTCATCAAACTCAAGAAGAACATTGGAGGGAATAATTACCCCCATTGCTTGAGAGTCAAGACACCACCCCTCCTTCAAAGTTTCACCAACACATTCATCAACCACATCTACCCGAAAGCAGTCTAGATTCCCCCTTGGATATTTCATGACGTAATTCACATCGAACACAACCTCTTCTCCGTTGACCTGGAAAATGATCGTTTTGTCCTTCACCTCAATGATTGCATCTCCAGTCATTAGGAATGGTCGTCCAAATATTAGAGCCACCTCCTCATCCTCCTCTATATCCAACACTACGAAGTCCACCGGAAAAATGAACTTATCCACCCTCACTAACACGTCTTCAAGAATACCATTAGGCTTCACAAAGATTTATCCGCTAGTTGAAGAGTGACGTGGGTCTCCTTCATTTCATCCCCCATGCCAATATTCTGAGCTGTAAAGAGCGGCATTAGACTCACTCCCGAGCCTAAGTCACACAAAGCTTTTGAGAAATGCCTTGCTCCTATGTCACATGGGATGGTGCGGCTTCCGGGGTCCTTCATCTTCCTAGGAATAAGCAAATCCTTGCGAATAATGCAACTGCACTTTTCACTCAAGGCGATCACCCCTTCGTTTTCTAGCTTCTCCTTGTTCGAGATCAACTCCTTAAGAAACTTGAAGTATTTGGGAATGTTGGTGAGCAGGTCTACCAAGGATATGTTCACATGGATTTTCTTCATCACTTCAATGAACCTCTTGAAATGCTTGCTTCCTTCCACTTTCTTCCTTGGTCTCAGCGGAAAAAGAGGTGGTGGTAGTGGTATGTCTTCAAAATTGTAAGGGCTAGGTGGTCCTTTTCTTCCTTTGTCCTGACCTCCCTTACTTTTCTCTCCTCTTGGCATAACTTCACCCTCTTGATTTTCCTCTAAAATTGCCCCTTCCATCTCAGCTTCTTCATGGGCCATTTCATTCTCTCTAACATCACTTCCTTCTGACGCCAATTTTCTTCCACTTCTAAGGGTTACCGCATTGCACTACTCCTTGCCCTTAAGGTTAACTTCGGTATCACTTGGAAGCGCGCCCATGGGTCTATGGTGAATGTCATTAGCCAACTGCCCCAGCTTCAACTCAATAATCTTCATTATGGTCTCATGCAAGTACAACCTCATTGAATGGTACTCTAAAGTCTTCTCCGTCCTCCGCGTGGAACTCCTCACATCAAGCTAGATTTCTTCAAGCTTCTTCATCATGATTTCCTCAAAATTCGGTTTTCTATTCATGGGATTATTCATTTGATTCCCAAAACCTATAGGTTGCCTTGATGCGTTAGAAGATGATGGCCCCAAATTGCCCCAACTTTGATTGCCTTGATTGCTCCAATTCTGGCCACCTCCTTGGTTGTTCCAACCTTGATTTCCTGCTTGATAGCTACCCTTGTTGCCCCAATTTTGGTTGAAATTTCCTTGCTGCCCAAAATTCTTCATGAAGTTGACGGGTTTAGTCCTGACCAAGTCACATTGATCCATATGGTGGTTTCCTTGGCAAAGTCCACACATTAAGGCCGACTTCCCGTTCATCCTCGCCTCCCATGAATTAATCTTGTTGGTTAGTACAGCCAATTGAGCACCAATGTTTGTGCCGGCATCCATCTCTAGGAATCCCTCTTGTCTCCTTGGTGGCAACTCTCTAGTGTTCGACCCTGAGCAACCATTGTCAGCTATCCTTTGGAACAGATCTCGTACATCTTGGACCAACTTATCCTTCAACGAACCCCCGGCGCTAGCATTCACATTGCTTCTTGATTCCACGGTAAGCCCATTATAGAATAGCTACAAGTCGTATCCCTCCTCCATTATATGGTTTGGGCACCTTCTTAGCATTTCTTGAAACCATTCCCATGCTTAACCGAAGCTTTCTCCTTCAAATTGCCGAAACTGGTGGATGGCCATTCTCAACCGGTCCATCTTCGAGGAGGGAAAATATTTCGTGATAAACTTCTTGCACAGCTCCTCAAAAGTCTCAATTTGGTCACCACCAACTGCATCATACCATGACATGGCATGATTGCGGGAGAGAATGAGAAGAGGAATTAGTATTGCTCAACCGGTAGTTGTTCACCTCCCTGTGGGACGATACTCGTAATTATACTATAATTACATGACTTGCAATTAGTGGTAAAAAATAACACGAGTCAAATTTTGGCGCCGTTGCCGGGGAGGCGTATACAATATCGAATTAGTAATATTTTTCCTATTAATTTAGATTGTATTTTGTTTACTGATTAATTATTGTTGTGTTTTATGCCCAGGAGAACACGTGATTTAGTACCATATAATCCTGAGATTGAAAAGACTTGCAGGGCATTAGCTAAAGAAAGCAAACAAAGGAAGAAAGCTCTCAAAATGGCAGAAGATAATCCGATTCCTGCAAGAGTTTTGTTACGTGATTTTGCTATGCTTACACCTGAGGGAGCACGTGCAAGTATCTCAAGACCTGTGATAAATGCTAACAATTTTGAGTTAAAACCTGCACTTATTCATATGGTTCAGCAAATTCAATTTGGAGGAGAGTTGTTTGAGGATCCAAATATTCATTTGTCAAATTTTTTAGAAATCTGTGTTACTATAAAAATGAATGGGGTAACCGATAATGCCATTAGACTAAGGTTGTTTTCTTTTTCATTAAAAGATAAAGCTAAAGCTTGGCTCACTTCTTTTCCATCTGGTACTTTTACCACTTGGGCGGGTTTATCTCAAGCATTTTTAAACAAATATTTTCCTCCTGGTAAAACTGCTAAGCTACGTAATGATATTGCTAGTTTTACACAATTAGATAATGAATCATTATATGAGGCATGGGAAAGGTATAAAAAATTGCAAAGAATGTGTCCTCATCATGGTCTTCCTGGGTGGCTAATTTTACAAACCTTTTATAATGGATTGAATCAATCCATTAAAACTTCTGTAGATGCAGCCGCAGGTGGTACTTTAATGGGTAAATCACTAGAGGAAGCATATAATTTGCTGGAGGAAATGTCTTCAAATAGTTTTCAGTGGTCTAATGAGAAAAATCAATAAAGAAAGGTACCTGGAATGTATGGAGTAGATAAAGTAGATTTGTTGAGTGCTAAAATTGATTCATTAACTAATATGTTTGAAAAATTAAGCAGTGCAAATGTTATCTCCAATTCTATTTTATGCTGTGAAAATTGTGGAGGATCTCACACCACTGCCGAGTGTTTGCAGGTAGTAAATGCACAATTTGCTCAAAATTTTAACATGCCACAGCAGCACAATCTATATTCCAACACATATAATCCAGGCTGGAGGAATCACCCGAACTTTTCATGGACAAATCAGAATACTGCCGAAAGCAGTAACATGAGACAATTCAACCCAGCAGGATTTCAGCCAAGACCACATCAAGCTGAGGTAAAACCATCATGGGAAGTAGCGATAGAAAAGTTGACCGGTGCCACTTCAGCCAGATTTGAAAAACTGGAAGCAAAGTTGGATCAAGTTGTGGCAGTAAACAAAAATCTGGAATTTCAGATAGGCCAGATAGCCAATGCTGTGAATGCTAGAGACAAAGGAAAGCTACCTAGCATGCCAGAAATAAATCCCAAGGAGCAGTGCAAAGCAATAACATTGCGCAGCGGGAAGCAGCTGGGTGAAGAGAACAAGAAAGAATAAGAAGAGGAACTTGTGACACCGGGAAAAGATGAAAATTAATGGAGGAAAAATTAATTGAGGAAGAACCTGAGATTGAAGGAGAACCCTTGAAGGAAGCTCCTGAAGTAGTGAAGGAACCGGAACCTTATGTTCCGCCAATACCATTTCCTCAAAGATTGAAGAAATTTAGAGATGACAAGCAATTCCAAAAATTTGTTCAAGTGTTTAAGCAATTACACATCAACATACCTTTTGCTGATGCTCTTGCTCAAATCCCTGCATATCCTAAATTTTTGAAGGAAATCATGTCTAACAAGAGGAAGCTGGAAGATTTTGAGACAATACCGTTGACTGAGGAAACAAGTGCTCTAATTCAAAATAAATTACCTCAAAAGCTCAAAGACCCAGGGAGTTTTTCTATTCCTTGTACCATTGGTGAAATAAATTTTTCTAAGGGATTGTGTGATTTAGGAGCTAGTGTTTCTTTAATGCCTTTATCTGTTTCAAAAAAATTAGGATTGAAGGAGTTGCAACCTACTAATGTTACTTTACAATTGGCTGACAGGTCTTTAACACATCCAGTGGGAATTCTGGAAAACGTTCTTGTCAAGGTAAATAAATTTTTTATTCCCACAGATTTTGTAGTGTTAGATATAGATGAAGATGTTGAGATTCCAATCATTTTGGGAAGACCCTTTTTAGCCACAGCTGGTGCAGTCATTGATGTAAAGCACGGTAAACTAACATTTAGTATTGGTAATGAGCAGGTAGAATTCAATATCTTTAAATCTTGCAAATATCCTTCTTTTACTGACCATGTTTACTGTGTGGATGTTTTTACTAAACCTACCGATGAGTTTGTTAGATTGGACAAACCAAAGGATCCTTTGGAGGAATGCTTGGTTAGTGCAGGAAATATAAAGGATGAGGATGAAGAGATGTCGTTGATGGCAAGTGCATTGGAAGGGGTCGATTTCAGTCCCCAACAACGAGATGGGATAATTCGGAGATGTGTACCACAAGAGGATGTCTTGGACATACTAAGCCACTGTCATTCTTTGGAATGTGAAGGACATTTTAGCACATCAAAAACAGTGGCTAAGACTGGAAGCAGCCACTGGACAAAGAAGAGTCAACCGAAGATGAAGAACGATTTTTTCTGCAATGCCATGGCATGCAATTTTGAATGCTATGGCATGACACACTTCATGACGGAAGGATGCTTGGACAGAAAGTTTTCATTGCTACATGTTATTTCAGCGGCGGTTCGCTTATAAATTTCTTTCCAATGCTATGGCATGTAATTTTCAATGCCATGGCATTACGCATTTCATGGTGGAAGGATGTTGGACAGAAAGTTTTAACCACCGCGTCGCTTATTTCAGCGCTGCGGCGGTCCGCTTAGTATATTCAAAAAAAAAAAAGAAAAAAAAAACAGGGAAGTCAATATGAGTGCTGATTCTACCACCATTACCTGTTTTCCCGCACAAGGCCACCAACATGAGTGATGATTCTACTTGACTCAAGACAAGGGAAGTCCTCCTTTTATATATTTGATTTTTTGTCAATTTTCTTAATTTTGAAACATTGGGGACAATGTTTAATTCAGTTGGGGGGGAGTACTTTTATGTTTACTTCATTTTTGTTTTTGTGTTTACTTCATTTTTGTGTTAGTTTTTTTATTATTTTATCACTTTTGTGTTAGTTTTGATTTAAAAATTTAAAAAAAAAATTTAAAAAAATAATAATAAATAATAATAAGAAGAAAAATTTTAAAAAAAAAAATTTTAAAAATTTTTTTAAAAAAAAGAATTATTTTATGCTGAAATTAGTTGTTATGATCTATTATGAGATTGGTTTAAACCTCAAGCTCATGGGAATATAAAAATGCTATGAGAATGTGTAACTCAATCTTTTGATGTAACTTTTACCTTGTTTTAACATGACTGGAATTTCTTTTGAGCACAACTATTATCAGTCCATTGTTCTATGTGAAAAGTCTGTATAAATCAAAGGTCTTTATCCTTTTGAATACCACAATTTGATTTGATTTGGAGATGAAGGTCATAGGCAGTTCTTTGGCCGTTTGAACCTTTCAAGCTAACCCGGTTATGTATCTTATCCATTGAACCTATTTTGAGCCTAAATGATAGAATGGAAAGAACCACCATTCAAGAGTATTTTTTTTTCATAACCTCAATTACTACCTTATAGCCCCTTATTCATTTTAAATTTTTATCCTTCTAAAATCCCTTAAAAGAGTTTAAATGCACTTTGGTATATATGATATAAGGGAAAGAGGGAGACATGGAGTCCAATGTGAGGTACAAGTTAAAAAATGGGTAGAAGAGGAGATAGGTTATGGGCTTAAAAGATAAAGTCTCTTGATGCATGGGGTTGATGGGGAGTTCTTATTCTGTTATGAATAATGTTCTGTTTATTGTTGATTTATTTTGTATCCAAAAAGAAGAAAAAAAAAAGAAAAAAAGAAGAAGAAGAAGAAAAGAACAGAATAGAAGAAAATGAGGAAAAAGAAAGAGAAAAGAAGATGAAGCGAACTTATTCTGTTGTTCGGCCTCAAAGAATTCTTGATTGGTGTACATTGTCAAAAGAGATTAGAGTACAATAAGTTGGGGGTTGTGATGGAAGGTGCTACAAATTTAGAAGAGTATCTGCCCAATGTGCTTACAAGACTTAAACTCTTTTCTTTGATTTTATATCTTTTCCCCTTCTTTGATAGCCAATCCTGAGCCTAACGTTACAAGCTAAAAGTCCTACCTGATCCAAATTGAGTTGGTTGTTTTATATAAAGGATGTGGATATTTGTTTTATGCAACTGGCTTTAATTTGGAATGATGGGATGAGCTCCATAGCACACACACACTCTGGTGATGTTAAGCAGGTTTAGGTTGTTCTTTTGATTGGTCTTACTCATGAATGTGGTGTTTTAAATTTCCTGTGGGTATTGGTTGGACTCTCTGAGATTTAATATAACAACTGAATTCAGATATTTAGTTCTTTTTGCTTGAGGACAAGCAACTGCTCAAGTTGGGGGTATTTTGATAAGTGAATATAATGATAACTTCTAGGTTAAGATATCTCTATTATCTTATCCAATTATGGGAGAATTTAGCGTTATCTAACCTAAATTGCTATTTTGTAGGAGAATTGCTTGGAGAAAGATAAGATTGAAAAGATTGCATGCGTAAAAAGAAAAGCCACGATTTTGTTGAAGAAAAGAAGGACTGGAATGCTGATGCCATGGCATGTAAATTTTCATGCCATAGCACTGAGGAAGTTGGCAGAATTACGGAAAAGAGAAGATTATGCAAATCAGATTATTCGGTTGAGGCAAACGAGTTCTACACAACTTGGACTTCTAATCTTCATGGACCAGAACAACTATAAATGGAGGAGAATAACACAGAACACAATAACCATAGACAACAATAGAATAGAGATAGTCTAGATTTAATTTTATGCAAGCCATGTTTAGTGGCTGAAATTCTCTTCTTTAGGACAGGGATGTAGCCATCATTACGTAATTTTCATTTATATAATTGTGGTATTATCCAATATCTGATTTATTCGGTATTACTTCTTGTAAATGCTTGATCACCATTTGCATGTTTAAGGTATTGGTGAAGAGGCGACAGCTGACATCAATATTAGTTCGTGAATTCTTCAGACTTTAATTGTGAATCACGATAGTAGATTCTCAATTTCTGCAGCATAATATTCTTTTGTTCATCATGCATCCATAGTAATTTTGGAGTCACGAAAGTAGTCCCATAATTATTAATTGAATAGTAATATTATACTCTGAGAGGAGATAATGTTTAATTATGTGAATAGTTGTGAGGATTTATCACAAAATAATTATATGAATGGAATTTATAGTAATGGTTGGTGAAATCCCGAGTCCTAAAGTCTATTTACCTGAATTCTTTTAGTTGAACTTTTTAATATTACTTTTACTTGATTTTTATTATTACATCCACTTTTCGTTTGTATGTTGCTCTAGATAATAGGAATTAGTATTGCTCAACCGGTAGTTGTTCACCTCCCTGTGGGACGATACTCGTAATTATACTATAATTACATGACTTGCAATTAGTGGTAAAAATGAACCGAGTCAGTACCACTATTTACCATAGCATGCACTATAAGTTTGAAATTATTTATTCCTATTGTAACAAAACAATATCATTTTTTATATTCTATTTTATTTATCATACGAATATACATTTTATCCAAAACTTCTTCACTATGTATTCGAACAGAACTTAAGTCTTGAATATCATCCATAATTTCTTTTCCTTTTGAAGAACTGTCTAGGGTATTTCCATTTTTTATTAAACTTATTTTTGTGTCTAATTCTAAATCTTTTGTTTTTAAATCTATTAGATCTTTTTGTGGTTTTCTAACTTGTTCTTTGAATGTTTTAATATCTTCTTTTACTTCATCTAGTTTCCTAATTCCTAATAATCCTTCATTTGGAACTTTCTTGTATTCATATTTCAATTTCAAAGCTTAATACAATAAATATTTCATTCATCTTTATTTTTTATTTATTTTGAGTACCATTTTTGTTTTTACTATTCACAATTACTATTCATGAAATTACTATTCTTGTTTATTATTCATTTTTACTATTCACATTTTTATTACTATCATGGTCACTATAGCTCAATCACTATTCATGATAGCCTAGTTCCCACTCCTAACACCACTATGAAATCTCACTAGTTATTTTGGGGAGTTTATTTCTAATTTTTCTTTTAGTATATCTCCATATCCTACATCTGAGGCATCAGTTTCTACAATCATCTTAGGCTTCGTTTGGATTGTTCTTATTTGAGAAAAGTTATATTGAAATGTGTGAAAATTTTGGTGAGTATTTTTTGATAGAAAAAGTATTTTGAAGGAAAAAATAAGAGGGCAATTTTTTTAAAATTATGTGAGAAGAATTTTGAGTGGGAAAATTTGAATTTTAAATTTCGAAATAAAAATATATTTGGATAGTTTGTTTTTATTTGAAAATTTACTTATCTGCAAACAAGAATCACTTGTCCAAACATACCCTTAACTACTCTGGGATTTGGAATAACTAAATGCAAAAGCCTTTTTCTTTGTCTTTTAATGTCTTCAACTACCTTAATATGGACTTTAGCCCATGAAAGAGGTGTTTTCTATGATCTTTGAAATAACCGATTACATTTTTGTCTAAGTTTAGGAAAAAAATCTGAGATATAAATCAAATATCCTAAAAATCTTTGCAATTGATTTTTATATTCAATTTCATCTAGAAATTTTTCTGTAAATTCTAAACTTCTATTAATTGGAATAATTGTTCATAAATGAATATTAATTATGACCTAAAATTCTTATATTTGTTTGAAATAATTTCATTTTAGTAGCAGAAACTAGTAATCCATTTCTTTTAACTACTTTGAAAAATATTTCTAAATGTTTAGAATGTTTATCTATGTTGTCAGAAAATACTAATACATCATCTATATAAACAATCATGAAAGTTGAATAAGGATTAAATATATCATTCCTAATATTTTGAAATTCTGAAGGAGCATTTTTTAATCCAAAAGGCATAACATTCCATTCATAGTGTCCGAAAGGAACTATGAATGCAATCTTATTCTTTTATTTTTCAACTATTTCAATTTGCCAGTATCCTGACTTCATATCAAATTTTGAAAATACTTTAGCATTAAATAATCTATTTAGTAAATCTCTTTTACTTGGAATAAGATATCTTATCCATTTTAATACTTTATTTAATAGTTTATAATTAATTACTAATCTAGGTACTCCTTTTTCCTTTTCATCTAGATTCATGACATAGAAAGCTAGATAAGACCAACGAGACTTTGTAAGTCTTATTAATTTTTTTATCTAATAATGTCTTAATTTCTTATTTACAGGTTTCTAATAATTCTTGATTCATTTGAGTAGGTCTAGCTTTTATCTTAATATCTTTTTCTATAAATCCTTTTTCGTATTAATTCTACCTCATGTTTCTTTCTATCCCAAAAAACATTAGGTAGATCTACACAAAATTCTTTTTTAAACTTATCTTTTAATTCAATAATTTTCTTTTTGATATTATTATCTTTTAATTTATCTTCTATTCTAGCACATGAATGTTCTTCGTTTAAAAATCCTATTTGATTTTTAATGCGATTAATATTATTTATTTGTTTAAATATTGAACACTTTTGAATTAAATCTATTTCTTTTTGTCTTTTAGGAGAAATAAATTTGAATAAAATTTTTCTACCCATAATTTTGTATGAATACCTTTATTGTCTACTTTCATAGGATTAATCTTATGTAAAAATGGTAATCCTAGAATTAAATCTTGAGCTATATCATCAACTAAATAACATAAATTTTTAATACAATAATTATCATTGCATATATTTAATATTACTCTATGTTTAATATGTAATCTACTTGAACTTGCTGCTAACAAACTTTCATTAGTTTCTGGCAATATTTTGTAGGAATTACCCTTGTTTTAATACAATTTGCATCAGCACCACTATCTATCATAGCATGTACTGTAATTTTGAAATCATTTATTCCTACCGTAACAAAACAATACCATTTTTGATATTCTATTCTATTTATCATATGAATATACATTTTATCTAAAACTTTTTCATTATTTATTTGAATAGAACTTAAGTCTTGAATATTATCCATAACTTCTTTTCCTTTTGAAGAAATGTCTGGGGTATACCTATTTTTTATTAAACTTATTTTTGTGTCTAATTCTAAATCTTTTGTTTTTAAATCTATTATATGTTTTTGTAATTTTTTAACTTGTTCTTTTAATGTTTTAATATCTTCTTTTACTTCAACTAGCTTCCTAATTCCTAATAATCCTTCATTTGGATATTTATCTAATAATTTTGAAATAATAAATGATTTTTCAAACTTTTTAGGTTTTCTTCTTCTAGTATTAAATCTCTGAACTTTTTCAAATATTCTTTTCTACATTCTTGATTGTCTATTTTCTCAATCATTTCAAATAATATTTCTTTATTATTTTTTGAAATCACATTAATACACTTGCAATTTTCTATACTTTCTATACTAGAGTCTGAATCTATGTTATCTTGAATATTAATAAGGCTATCATTTTATTTTTTTAACTCTTCTTCCTGAAATATTTCATTTATCTTTTTCTTCATTTTACACTGGCCAGCTTTGTGACCAAAGCATCACATTCCAACAAGTTATTGAATTATTATTATTATTTCCTCTATATTTCTTCTTTTTATATTTTTTATAATATTGATTATTATCATAATTTTTATGTTTCTTAAATCTTGAATGTCTTTTATATTTTGCTAATTTTCTATTCTAGGTTGAAGGAGCTTTAGTCCCTTTAATACCAAATGCTTCACAAAATTACCAACTTCTTTTTTTTTCTCTTCCATATATGTTTTGAATTTTTAATTTTATACATAATTCTAATCCTTCTTTTTTAATGAAAGAAAATAATTGACCAAAAGATATTGTTTGAAATCTATGTAATCATTTCCTATCTCTTTTTGTAATTCATATATTATTCTTTGTGAAAATAATGTAGGTAATCTTGCTATGAATTTTTCTTTCCAAAAAGGAGAATTAACATCATTTCATTTTAATACTTGAATAAGAAATACATCTTTATACCATCTAAAATTTGACAAAGTAGGGCATCTTAAATTACTTAACATGATTTTTGAACTAGCTAAAGTCTCTTTTGGGTTTTCTATGAAATGAACTGAAATTGTAACTATTAATTGATCTACTGCATCTAATTGTTGTTCTGTAACAAATGTTGTTGTTCCATCTGTATTTGTTCTTTCAACTTCTACTTCTATTGTGTGATTTAATATTTGTTTTTTTCCTTCTAATGTTAACAAATCCTACCAATTTTTTAATTGTCCTGAAAATCCTACTATTAATGTTGTAGCAGTATTAATCTCTGGAAAGATGATTAAAGCTATTCAAGCACGTGATGAAAATATGAGAACCAAGGTTGAAACAAGCAACCATCCAGCCGGGACAACTCAACCAAATTCAAGAGAGACAAATCTAAAAGCACAAGTTGGATGTTTTGTTGAGAATTCGCCTACAAAGAGACATCCACACCTTGATCCATTACAAGGTATCAGAAGGCCTATGATTAGATTGCAAATTAAGAGAATGAAAGCTGCTTTAGTAACACTTATAACCAAGTTAAGTGAAGCTCAAAAAACTAAGGCAGCAATGAAAGCAAAGAAGAATTCTAGTCTTAGTTCATCATTTGTCATTCTAGTCATCAATAAAGACTCGAGAATGAAGGATCGAGTGTGGCTAATTTTCACATGTGTAATCAAGATCCTTAGGCCACTTCTTATCACAATCCTAGTTCAAATTTGGAAGGTTCTACTTTGGAAGTTTGCAACTCAATTCGGCCTTGGAAGATTTTAGCATTTGGCCTTGGAAGGTTCCAACATTAAGCCAATTTTAGGAAGCTCAAATGGACGTTTTTGGCAGCCTAATTCCTGCTCTATTCAGCTCCATTCCATTCACACTTGGAATTATGGTTTAGGCAATTCCATTCAGCACTTGGATGTTGATTTAGGAAGCTCAAGTTCCAATCCAAATTTGGATTTCAATTTCGGAAATTCCAGCCACACTTGGATGTCAGTTTGGCAATCTATCAAGTATGTCTATTACTTGATCATGAATGATATTAGAAGCTTCTAAAGTCAGAGCCATGATATTTAAAGAAGCTTCCAAATCCAATGCAAGTCTAGACGAAATTAAGGCCTTCAACCAGCACATAAATCCAAATCGGCTTTGGATTAGTTTTAGTTTTAAGCAACTATTTTATTCTATTTCCTTTTGTTAGATTAGGATACTTTTAGTAAATATTTCTTTTAGTAATTATTTCTTTAGTTAGTTTCCTAAAAAGCTAATCCAACTAGGGAATGGCTTTCTTAATTCTTGCACATTGTAAACTATAAATTGAGGCCATTCAGCCCCAAGAAAAGACAAACTTGAGAGCTTTTAGCTTTTCTTTGAGTTCTAGTTTAGAACTTGTTTTGAGTCTTTGAGGATAGCCTTTTAGGTTCATGTTTAAGCTATTTTGTTGAGTTTCTTTCCCTCAACAATCTGAGTGTGCCGGTTGGTTCCAAGGATAGTCAAAGTTCACATTTTGGGTCTTTAATAATTCCATTAGGTGTCAAGTGGACAAAAGCAAGGTCCTTCTTCCATCTTGGAGTTGGCGTCTTGCTAAAGGAAGACTTAGTTCAACTTAAAGGACGATACTAGGACCAACACTCTGATATAGGTTTGGATTCTTATTCTTTGGTTTAAGATTCCTATCAGCACATGAATTGGGGACAGTCAAAAAACTTTGCTTCCCAAAAGACGAGTAGGTCCCATGTGGGTAAATAATTACAAGAGACTTTTCAAATCAGATATTACATACTATTGCTAATCAAGTAGAACATTTGTCTACTAAGATAGATTCAATTCCTAAAGAAACTCCTAAATTTCCAAATGAGATAGCTAGTCCTCATTTCAAAACAAAAAGTGTTTCTCATGAATTAGATGAAGATTTAATTAGAAATAAAATGCAAAATGGTTTGATAAATAGAATAACTCAAAACATTCAACGTGATAAAGCTAGTAGTTCAGAAAATAAAATTAATTGCTTAGAAACAGGAGGAAAAATGACAAAATCAAATGATAATTCAAGTTTAAGTGAAGAATCAGATAATTCAAAAATACAAAAGATTAATAATGTAGAACAAGAATTTAGAGATAATTCGGAAATAGAAATTAATAGGATAAGAAGACAGAAAAATTATAGAAATTACAAAAATTGGAATTCAATAAACACAAGAAATTATTATTTTAGACCTACACCTCTAGATATGCAATATAAAGAAAAAAAACAATTCAAAACAAGTTCATATAATGGCAATTCCATTTATGAATGGAATATAGATGGAAAATCAGAATATGAAATATTAAATACATTGTAAGAAATGGGAATAGCTAAAATAGCATACAAAACATTAGGATTAACAGAAATTAATACTGCACAGCAATAATCATAGGATTTTCAGGACAATTAAAAAATTGGTGGGATAATTTGTTAACATTAGAAGGAAAACAACAGATATTAAATCACACAATAGACGTAGAAGTTGAAAGAACAAATGCAGATGGAATAACAACATTTGTTATAGAAAAACAATTAGATGCAGTAGATCAATTAATAGTTATAATTTTAGTTCATTCCATAGGAAATCCAAAAGTGACTTTAGCTAGTTCAAAGATTATGTTAAGTAATTTAAGATGACCTACTTTGTTAGATTTTAGATGGTATAAAGGTGTATTCTTTACTCAAGTATTAAAAAGAAATGATGCTAATTCTCCTTTTTTAAAGAAAAATTCATTACAAGATTACCAACTTTATTTTCACAAAGAATAATATCTAAATTGCAAAAAGAGATAGGAAATGATTACATAGATTTCAATACAATATGTTTTGGTCAATTATTTGCTTTTATTAAAAAACAAGGATTAGAATTATATACAGAATTGAAAATTCAAAATAAATATGGTAGAGAAAAACAAAAAGTTGGAAACTTTTGTGAAGCATTTGGTATTCAACGAATTAAAGCTCCATCAGCTCAAAATAAAAAATTAGAAAAATATAAAAGACATTCAAAATGCAAGAAACATAAAAATTATGATAATAATCAATATTATAAAAATATAAAAAGAAGAAATATAAAAATAATAATAATAATAACAACAATAATAATAATTCAATACCTGGTTGAAAATGTGGTCGCTTTGGTCACAAGGCTAATCAATGTAAAATGAAGAAAAAGATAAATGAAATATTTCAAGGAAGAGTTAAAAAAGAAAATGATAGCTTTATTAATAGAAGAAACATATATAGAGGAAGATAATATTCAAGAGGACATAAATTCAAACTCAAGTCTAGAAAGCGTAGAAAAGTGCAAGTGTATTAATGTGATTTCAATAAGTAATAAAGAAATATTATTTGAAATGATTGAAAAAATAGATGATAAAGAATGTAGACAAGAAAATTTGAAAAAATTAAGAGATTTAATATTAGAAGAAGAAAAACCTAAAAAGTTTGAAGAACCATTTAGTATTTCAAAATTATTAGATAAATATCCAAATCAAGAAATATTAGGAATTAGGAAACCAGATGAAGTCAATGAAGATATTAAAACATTAAAAGAACAAGTTAGAAAACTACAAAAAGATCTAATAGATTTAAAAACAAAAGATTTAGAATTAGACACAAAATTAAGTTTAATAAAAACTGGGGATGATCCAAACAGCTTTTCAAAAGCAAAAGAAGTTATGAATGATATTCAAGACTTAAGTTCTATTCAAATAACTAATGAACAAGTTTCAGATAAAATGTATATTCAAATGATAAATAAAATAGAGTAGCAAAAATGGTATTGTTTTATTACAATAGGAATAAATAATTTCAAACTTATAGTATATCTTATGGTAGATCGTGGTGCTGATGCAAACTGTATTAAAACAGGAATAATTTCTACAAAATATTGCCAAAAAACTAATGAGAGTTTATTAGCAGCAAATTCAAGTAGATTACATGTTAAACATAGAGTAATATTATATGTATGCAACGATGACTATTGTATTAAAAATTTATGTTATGTCGTTGAAGATATAGCTCAAGATTTAATTCTAGGATTACCATTTTTACATCAGATTAATCCTATTAAAGTAGATAATGAAGGTATTCATACAAAATTATGGGAAGGAAGATTTTATTCAAATTTATTTCTCCTAAAAGACAGAAAGAAATATATTTAATTCAGAAGTGTTCAATATTTAAGCAAATCAATAATATTAATCATATTAAAAGTCAAATAGGATTTTAAAAGAAGAACATTCATATGCTAGAATAGAATATAAGTTTAAATAAGAAATTTGTACAGATCTACGTAATGCTTTTTGGGATAGAAAGAAACATGAGGTAGAATTACCAGACGAAGAAGGATTCATAGAAAAAGATATTAAGACAAAAGCTAGGCCTATTCAAATGAATCAAGAATTATTAAAAACCTGTAAGTAAGAAATTAAGACATTATTAGATAAAAAATTAATAAGGCCTTCAAAGTCTTCTTGGTCATGTCCAGCTTTCTATGTCAAATTAATAAGACCTTCAAAGCTTTTTAGGATCAAATCCGAAATAATAACTATGCATTTTAGCTTTTCAACATCCCACCTTCCACCCGGTATGACATTCGTCACCCACAACCTCCCATCTACTGCAACAACATTTATTGCATTACGCAGCACACCCAACCCTATGCAACTATCAAACCAAAAGGATACATTACTGACATTGATATCCCAAACAAGATATTCATCCACTGATCCCTTATTACCATTATTGCCCTCCAGACATGTGATCCAGCTCTCGACTCTCTTAGCATTACCAAATGCGTATTGCTATAATACTTCTCTCATAGGAACTGGGACCATAATGATTGCTTTTGACAGAACCTCCACCATAGCTTGCAATCCAAGCCTTTTGCCAAACTATGCATAGATCTAAATTCCACCTCACCTTTTTCCTTCAGGAAACATAGATCATACTATTTCCTCCGATGATATCTACTGCCATACACACTTTTCCAAGAGGAAATTTGCACAAATCCTCTCTAACTTAATAATCACTTGCTTAGAAAAATGCAACACCGATAACAGGAAAATAGATATCGAAGTAAAACATGCTTAATCAATACCATTCTCTCCCCTAATGACAACAATTTAAAGACTATCCCATAATTCTATTTTGCACCATATCCAACAACCCCAAAAACAAATTATTAGTCTTCTTGCAAGTATATAAAGGACAACCTAAATATCTTATTGGCAACTTCCTAATTGAAATCTCGTCACCTCCTCAACTACTTTCTGATAACCCTTATTTGACTTGTTGCCAATAACGAAGTCTAACTTGCTACAATTAATCAATTGGCCATATTTTGCCTCATTATTTGCAATTACATCCTTGACTAAGTCTAACAACCATCAATCCCCTAAACCAAAAATAATTATATCATCTACATAGGGAAAATATATAATTACCTCACATCCTTGAGAAACTGAAAAAGGGATGAAACCTCTCATCTGAAGCAATGCATTCAAAGATTTCGAAAAGACCTCAACACCAATTATAAATAATGCTAGTGATAATGGCATCTTGAGATGAGCCTCCAAAGAATATCTAGAAACATCTCACTTAAACCAAATCGCCTCATTACTACTATTATAAAAACCCATGACATCCTATCATATACCTTTGCTTTATCAACCTTTAACACCACATTCACCCCCCCCCCCTCATTTTCTTCGTATTCAATGCCTTCATAAGCTCCTTTGCTAACAAAATATTATCTGAAATCACCCTTCCTTTCATGAACCCACTCTCATTTGGAGATATGATCTTATCCAGAACCCTCTCAAACCTTAAAGTGACCACCTGAGAAATAATCTTATAAACAAAGTTACATAAACTTATCAAATAAAAATATGCAAAAGTTGCGAACTAGAGACCCTTGAGAATAATGAAATTTGTGTGGCTTAAGCTCTTAGCAACTCCCTTCCCAAGAAAAACTCTTGAGCAGCTCCAACCACATTCTCCTCCATTATACCCAACATGTCTAGAAAAAACATCACATAAACCTATCTAAACTTACCACACTTTTTGGGTCTAGCAAAAATACGGCTTATTTCACTTCTTCTTTCTCTAGTATGGAATGGAGTGCCTCATTATCATTTATTGTAATCAAATGTGGAATTTACTAAAAATACTCCTACAGCTAATGATAGTAATTTGCATCATATCTCACTCATTCTTCAAAAGGGATGTAAAATATTCCACCCTGAATTTACAATCTCCTTCGATTTCGTAAGCCATGCTCCCTATTTGATTTTAATCTTTCTAATACTCAACCTTTGCCTTAACCACCACCATTGCATAGAAAAATTTAGTGTTGGCATCCCCTTCTTTAAGCCACTTTAAACCCAACTTATAGCACCAAAATTCCACTTCTCTATTAATCATCAACACATGTTTGGCCTTGGTCTCATTTAACTCCATTAGCCTCCTCTTTAAATAGTGATCCTCCAACTCCCTTTCTAGGCCCCTTATAACCTCTTCCTCCTTCTTCACGTACTATAGGATATTCCCAAAAACCTAGTGACTCCACTCCTATAGTGCCGCTTTAACCCTCTTTAACTTGTATATCAAAGAATTAATATAAAACCCCCCATTGTCTTGGTACATTCCACTTCTTTTGGACTACATCTTGAAAGCCATCATGTCTTGTCCAGACATTTAAAAACCGAAATGGTTTGGGACCTGTACCCTTCTCCCATCTATATGACAAAAGCAGAAGCTAATGGTCCAACTCTACCCTACTTAAATACTCCATAATTACTAAGATACCCATTTTTTACCATGTTCCATCCACCAAAGCTCTATCTAGCCTTTTATAAATCCTCTTTTTACCTCCTTGATTATTGGACCAAGTGAAAGAAAAACCAACAAAACTCACATCTGTCAACCCATTAGCCTGTAAAAAATTCCAAAAATCCATAGATTCCCTCACATTATATGGTTGCCCTCCTTTTTTTCCTATTCTAAAAGAATGCTATTAAAGTCACCCACAAACATACACTTACTATTGTTAATGCAACTAAACTTAGGTTTGACCACAACCCTCTCATTGCATTCTCCGTGCATGGAACATGAACATAAGCCATTGTCACCTCCTTCTCCAATTGTTGAGTTCAGAACCTTAATGCTAAGAAATAATCAAATTGATCAACCACTAGTCCTTGCTAGCAACATCATAAAACACCTGGCCCTTAAAGTTGTGTAACCCCCTATGAAAGCCGACATTCTTAACAACAAATTCGAACATGTCTACATACACCTTCGACTCACAAACAACTAGTATTTGTAACTTCAACATTTTCTTCAACATCTTTAATCAAATTCAAACATGTCTAAACACCAAAGCTATATATAGCCTTTTATAAATCCTCATTTCTACCAACTTGATTATTACACCAAGTGAAAGAAGAACCAGCAAAACCCACATTCGCCAACCCATTAGCCTATAAAAAATTCCAAAAATCCATTGATTCCCTCACATCATATGGCTGTCCCCCCTTTTTTCTCATATTCTAAAAGAATGATATTAAAGTCACCCACAACCATACACTTACTATTGGCTAATGCAATTGAACTTAGGTCTGACCACAACCCTCTCGTTGCCTTCTCTGTGCACAGAGCATGAACATAAACATCGTCACCTCCTTCTCCAACTGTTGAGTTCGGAACCTTAATGCTAAGAAATAATCAGATTGATCAACCACTTGTTCTCGCTAGCAATCATCATAAAACACCCAAACCTTAGAGTTGTGCAACCCCCTTTGAAAGTTGACCTTCTTACCAACTGATTTGAACATGTCTACATGCACCTTCGGCTCACAAATAGCTAGTATTTATAACCCAAACATTTTCTTCAACATCTTTAATCAAGAAATAGCTATTTTCTTAGCTACTCCATGAACATTCTAGAATAATGTTCTAATCATCAACAAATAAGTAGCAAAAAAAATCAAAGAAATACCTCTCTACAAGCCTAAACCCGTGGCTACATTTGACTAACCTCCATTGTTCTATTTGGAAATCTATTCACCTTGGAGATGAGTTACCTTGGAAGACTACTAATTTCTATTCCTTCTGATGCACTTCCTCCAAGCATCCATCCTCTCTTTCTGATGAAAATATGAGAACCAAGGTTGAAACAATCAACCATTTAGTCAGAGACAACTCAACCAAATTCAAGAGAGACAAATCTAAAGGATGATTCAAAGTGAACAAGACAAATTCTGAACAAAACAGACGAAGGATTCAACAAAGCAATTCAAGTCTTGACACACAAGTCAAATCAAGACAAAATGCAAAGCCTACTACGGAAGTCATTCAACCCAAGAGTCCAAAAGTCTTCAACAAAGGCCAAAATGTCAAAAGGCTATATACAAAAGTCATCAAACCTAAACTTTAGCCTTTCAAAAGTCAAAAAACCTAGGAAAATGATGGACAGAAAAACTTCTATAAATTTAGCAGATTCAACAATCAGCAAAATACACAACAGAATTCCTATCAAGCCAAAACTTCCATCGTCAAACTTTTGTACTCCAAACTAGCCAAAATCCCATTCCAAAGCCTTCAAACCTTTGTAATTTCTATTTTTCAGGTTTTATTTCAAGGATCTTTTCTGTAATCAGATTTCAATATCAAAGTTCAATAAAGTAAGTGTTTTATTCATCTCGATTTGCTGATCATTTTGAGTACCATATTCAATATTTTTCACTATTCACGTTTTACTATTCATTGTTACTATTCACGCAATTACTATTCACGACATTACTATTCATTTTTACTGTTCATTAATTTTCAAAATTAAAAAATCACTGTAGCTTAATTATTATATGACACCGGTCCTGCCCCCAAATGGTATCAGAGCCAACTGTTCATCTGTTATACGTGTTCATAAAGCATTAGTTTAAATTAAGTTTAAGTGTTTAGCATAACCTTAATTTAAGACTTTACCTTTGATTAAGATTAAGATAGGTTTAGCAAGCGGTTTGGTGAGCCTAGTAAGACCGTTGGTAAGCCCGAGTGTGAGGTGTTCTAGGCAGGGTGCTCCATGTTCCCTGATCTTAACCTGACATCAAGAGTAAACGATTAGATTATGTTATATTAAACATGGCAGCAAGATTTAGAAAAATATTTTTGAATATTCAAGATAGAAACGGTAACTCTGACATCGTGCAGAGTCAAGAGGTGCATATGCCATTAGATTACTCAAATTGGTCTATTCCAGAACAAAGTATAGAGTCCATATATAAGATAGGTTCTTTAGATTTCAAAACTGATTTTTCAATTAAAACTCATGAAGAAACAATTTCTTTACGAGAAGAATTTCAAACAATTCCTTGATTAAATAAAGTTTCAATTAAAAAATATATAGACAAAGGTTATAGATATATTCATTATGGTATGATTCAAGTAGCAATTAAACCATTAGTACACATAGGTGTAGACGCTCCAATTTATTTAGCATTAAGAGATAAAAGATTAAAAAGATACAAAACTTCTTTATTAAGTATGATTCAAACTAATGTTTGTAATGGTCCAATATATTTCAATTGTTGTCCAAACTTTTCTGTTGATTTAACAGATCCATTAATCCTAGATTCATTAGTATTAGATATTCATTTACAAGGTGATGAATTTGAACAATTTTGCAAAAATTTTGCAATTATTTATAGAGTTTATTTTAGGTTAATGAATTCTCAAATAAATACTAGATTCAACATGTTACCAACTTCAAAAGAAGAAACAGTTTTATTACATGTAGAAGTTGATAATCCAACAGTTTTTATTCCTAAAGATTAAAATGGAACGAAATTACAATTCCTGAACAATTTGAAATTCAAAATGCTCAACCTTCTAGAAACATAATTAGAAGAGAAATCAATAATATTATAGAAAAAGAAGATGGAACAATTTTATTAAGATTCAATTCATTCAGAGAAGGAACAAGTTCTTCAAATAATTTCAATTTACCTACAAGATCATTTTCTGAACCATCACCATCGATAGTATCAGAAAACCTTTCAAAATATGCTTTCAAATCTCCTATTCCAGAAATAGTCATTTCACCCCCTATGTCACCTACAATGTCACAAATGGGAATTAATGTTATTACTTTTGAAAAGAAAGAATTTCAAATAGATTTTGAATATTTAAATGAGGTTTTTGAAAACGAAAATAGTAAAAGGAAATTTTGGTTTTTAGCATTAAATGAAGTTATTCAAGAAAAATTAAAAGAAGAATGGATTTCATATATGAAAAAGATGAAATGTAATATTCTTTTACTTTCATGGTTAGAATATTGGTTTTCAAGAAATGAAGGTATTTCCAATGTTTTCAAAGAAAGTTATATTAATGTTCAAAGTAATTTGTATAGAAAATGGAAAATTAATGATAGTCAAGTTATTACTTCAATCCATCCACTCTTACAACCTGTAAAATTTCAAGTTGACCAACAGGAAATAGAAGCTAGTCCTTTTAAGATAGGTAGAGAAGATGAAAATTCAAATGTTGTATTAGATGATATTAAAAAAGTTTATCAACAAAATAATTATTCAAATCAGATATTACATACTATAGCTAATCAAGTAGAACATTTGTCCACGAAGATAGATTCCATTCCTAAGGAAACCCCTAGATTTCCAAATGAAATAGCTAGTCCTCATTTCAAAACAAGAAGTGTTTCTCATGAATTAGAAGAAGATTTAATTAGAAATAAAATGCAAAATAGTTTGATAAATAGAATAACTCAAAGTATTCAAGCTGATAAAGCTAGTACTTCAGAAAATAGAATTAATTGTTTAGAAACAGAAAGAAAAATAATAGAATCAGAATTAGATGATAATTCAAATTCAAGTGAAGATTCAGATAATTCAGAAATACAAAAGATTAATAATGTAGAACAAGAATTTAGAGATAATTCAGAAGTAGAAATTAATAGAATAAAAAGACAAAAAAATTATAGAAATTGGAATTCAATGAATACAAGAAATTATTACCCTAGACCTACTCCCCCAGACATTCAATATGAAGAAAGAAAACAATTTAAAACAAGTTCATATGATGGACATTCTGTCTATGGATTGAACATAGATGGAAAATCAGAATATGAAATATTAAATACATTGCAAAAAATGGGAATGGCTAAGACGGCCTACAAAACATTAGGATTAACGATTTAATCTGCAATGAGATTAATTGTAGGATTTTCAGGACAATTAAAAAATTGGTAGGATAATTTGTTAACTTTAGAAGGAAAACAACAAATATTAAATCATTCAACAGAAGTAGAAGTAGAGAAAACAAATGCAGATGGAACTAAAACATTTGTTATAGAAAATCAATCAGATGCAGTAGATCAATTGATAGTTACAATTTCAGTTCATTTCATAGGTAACCCAAAAGAGACTTTAGCTAGTTCAAAAATTATGTTAAGTAATTTAAGATGTCCAACTTTGTCATATTTTAGATGGTATAAAGATGTATTTCTCACTCAGGTATTAAAAAGAAATGATGCTAATTCTCCTTTTTGGAAAGAAAAATTCATTACAGGATTACCAACTTTATTTTCGCAAAGAATAATATCTAAATTACAAAAAGAGGTAGGAAATGATTATATAGATTTCAACACAATATCTTTTGGTCAATTATTTGCTTTTATTAAAAAAGAAGGATTAGAATTATGTACAGAATTAAAGATTCAAAATAAATATGGTAAAGAAAAACAAGAAGTAGGAAACTTTTGTGAAGTTTTTGGTATTAAAGGAATTAAAGCCCCTTCAGCTCAAAATAGAAAGTTAGAAAAATATAAAAGACATTCAAAATTTAAGAAACATAAGAATTATGATAATAGTCAATATTATAAAAAAATATAAAAAGAAGAAATATGAAGGATATAAAAATAAAGACACTAATGAAAATAATTGAATAACTTGCTGGAAATGTGGTCGCTTTGGTCACAAAGCAAATCAATGTAAAATGAAGAAAAAGATAAATGAAATATTTCAAGAAGAAGATTTCAAAAAAGAAAATGATAGCTTTATTAATAGAAGAAACAGATATAGACGAAGATAATATTCAAGATGACATAGATTCAGATTCAAGTTTAGAAAGCATAGAAAAATGCAAGTGTATTAATGTGATTTCAAAAAGTAATAAAGAAACATTATTTGAAATGGTAGAAAAAATAGATGATAAAGAATGTAGAAAAGAATATTTGAAAAAATTAAGAGATTTAATATTAGAAGAAGAAAAACCTAAAAAGTTTGAAGAACCATTTAGTATTTCAAAATTATTAGAAAAATACCCAAATGAAGGATTATTAGGAATTAGACAGCCAGACGAAGTCAAAGAAGATATTAAAACATTAAAAGAACAAGTTAGAAAATTACAAAAGGATTTAATAGAATTAAAAACAAAAGATTTAGAATTAGATACAAAAATAAGTTTAATAAAAAATGGAATTACTCAAGAAAATTCTTCAAAAGGAAAAGAAATTATAACTGATATTCAGGACTTAAGTTCTATTCAAATTAATAATGAACAAGTTTCAGATAAAATGTATATTCAAATAATAAATAAAATAGAGTATCAAAAATGGTATTGTTTTGTTATCATAGGAATAAATGATTTCAAACTCACAGTACACGCTATGATAGATAGTGGTGCTGATGCAAATTGTATTAAAACAGGAATAATTCTTACAAAATATTGTCAGAAAACTAATGAAAGTTTATTAGCAGCAAATTCAAGTAGATTACATGTCAAGCATAGAGTCATATTACATGTATGCAATGATGATTATTGTATTAAAAATTTATGTTATGTAGTAGAAGATATAGCTCAAGATTTAATTTTAGATTTACCATTTTTACATCAGATTAATCCTATCAAAGTAGATACTGAAGGTATTCATACAAAAATCATGGGTAGGAAGATTTCATTCAATTTTATTTCTCCCAAAAGACAGAAAGAAATAGATTTAATTCAAAAGTGCTCAATATTTAAATAAATAAATAATATTAGTCATATTAAGAGACAAATAGGATTTTTACAAGAAGAGCATTCATCTGATAGAATAAACTCTAAGTTTCAGGGAGAAATTTTATCCATTGTTTTATGCTTTTCACAATTCATGATTTATATTATCAACCATTTCTATTCCATATTTTTGCAAAAGATGTTTCAAAACAGATTTTTGCAAGATGGCAAGCTATCCTATCTATATTCAATTTTCCTATTGAATATTTCAAAGGTGAGGAGAATTGTTTGCCTAATTTTAAACTTGTGAATTTTAGCAGGAATTTCAAAATGAGTTCAGTCAAGAAAGAAGGTGATTCCAAAAAACTTCCACTTATTCATTTAACTTCACCAAACAGATTTCAATCCCTTTCTGATTATCCTCCATTAAATTTTGCTCAAGCTCTAGAAGCCCCTTATCAAAAAACTTCTATTCAAAGGAATACTCCACTCAGTCAAACTCAATCTGCACAAGCTGCTTCAAGCTCAAATCTTACTTATTTTACTAAAGGAATAATTGAGCCACTTTACCTTACTCGTTTTATTCAAAATCCAGATTTCCAAACCTTTTCAAAATACATTGAACAAACCATTCATCCATATTGCAATTGGATACCATTCAATGCTGAAAAAGATATTTCATTCTATCTTCTGGTTTTGATTGATTCAGGATCAGTAGATATCAAGCATACTTTAGATCCAAAAGATTCCAATAGAGTCGCTTATTCAAAAGCCATTATCAGAAAGATTTGTTCTTTTGATGAGTGGGGAAGTCATTCTCTGCTTAAATCATTTGCAATAGATACTCAATTTAGAGGATACACGTACCAGGACTACTTAGAAGCTTGGTACAAAGCTTTTTACCTCAGACCATTCAATCATTCATGGTTTTTTACTTTCCATAAAACCTTTTCAACTCAAGTACCTTCTATTCCAATTTGGTTTTATAATTGGTGGATATATCTTGGATGTACTGAAGATATTTATCCCCTGGAAACTCAAATGGCTTACATTATTCATTCAAAAAACTAAAGGAAGAATTCCAGATTATATGCAACCTATTCAATTTCATATTATGTTCAAAGTCCCATGGATATTTTGTTGGAGTTACAAAATTCATTCATTCCATCCCAAACCATATCCTATGTCCTTGGTTCGGGAATTCAAAATCAAATGCTGGACTCAAGTCTCAATCACTCAAGAAATGGTGGTGGCCCAGTTCTCTGGTGCGCATCAGATTCCACAGACAGGACAAAAGGTTCAGTCACCAACAACTCAAGCCAAGCAGGTTCATGGACCACCACTGGCGGTACCACTTACTATTGCAAAGGCAAAAGAGACAATTCAAAAACATGAAAAGAAAAAAAGGAAAAATTACATAAAGCCAAATTCCATTCGTGCCAGAATTAGTCCAAAAAGATAAAGACATTGCTGAGGGCTGGGCACAATATCAAGAATTCATGCAGTTCATGCAATTCAAAGAAAAAGCAAAATCAATGTCTATAAATAGCAAGGCCTCCTCGGAAGGATCATCCACAGATCCATTTGGCGGTCCCTTGGCTCAAGACCCCTTTGATTTATAAACTCACCATTTTTCTATTTGGCAGGATTCAATGAAGAAAGTTACTCAAACAGACGTATATTGGGAAATCATAGAATGTTCAGATTTCGAAGGATTTGCAAATTCAAAGATTGGAATACTTGAAAGAGTCCCCAGAATTTCAAGTATTTACAATGTTGCCCAAACCATTCAAAATCGAGAGATTGGATCATTTCAACCAGCCAATTTATCCAAGTGTATTTACCCTTTCGGTGACGAATCTCAAAAGAAACAAAATCGAAACTATGTTCAAAAACTAAGAAGAGCAATCAAAGCAGACAATCAATGGCAAGAAATTCAAGAATTCATGGAAAACTAGGTTCCAAGGCTTAGCGAAGAACCACCGGTTTACTCTCAATCACCATCAATTCCAGATCAAGAATTAATCATCAAATTTACACCCCAAGAAGATCATCACTCAGACAAAATTATACAAGAAGCCTCAAGTTCTGCTACTCCAGTGGATTCAACTTCTCCAAGATCTCAAGAAGCATTTCAAAATAGATTTTACTCAAAAACCTTTATTCCAGAGGACGACTTATTTGAAGATCAGCTTCCTTCGCCATGAAGCAATCAAGGACAGTCTTCATTCAAAAAGTAGGAAATGGAAAGATGATTAAAGCCATTCAAGCACGTGAAGTAGGGACAATTAGAAAACTCTGCTTTCCAAAAAGAAGAATAGGTCCTATGTTGGCACATAATTACAAACAACTTTTCCAAAGAAAGATAAGATCAGCCCCAAAAGTCTACAAGTGGATAAGATCAGCCTCAAAAGTCTCCAAGCGGTTATCTTCATTCAAAAAACCGGAAGTAGCAAAGGATAATTCAAAGTGAACAAGACAAATTCTGAACAAAACAGATGAAGGATTCAACAAAGCAATTCAAGTCTTGACACACAAGTCAAATCAAGACAAAATGCAAAGCCTACTACGGAAGTCATTCAACCCAAGAGTCCAAAAGTCTTCAACAAAGGCCAAAATGTCAAAAGGCTATATACAAAAGTCATCAAACCTAAACTTTAGCCTTTCAAAAGTCAAAAAACCTAGGAAAATGATGGACAGAAAAACTTCTATAAATTTAGCAGATTCAAGCATCGGCACAATCGGCAAAATACACAACAGAATTCCTATCAAGCCAAAATTTCCATCGTCAAACTTTTGTACTCCAGACTAGCCAAAATCCCATTCCAAAGCCTTCAAACCTTTGTAATTTTTATTTTTCAGGTTTTATTTCAAGGATCTTTTCTGTAATCAGATTTCAATATCAAAGTTCAATAAAGTAAGTGTTTTATTCATCTCGATTTGCTAATCATTTTGAGTACCATATTCAATATTTTTCACTATTCACGTTTTACTATTCACAGTTACTATTCACGTCATTACTATTCATAATTACTATTCATGTTTACTATTCACGACATTACTATTCATTTTTACTGTTCATTAATTTTCAAAATTAAAAAAATCACTGTAACTTAATTAGTATATGACACCGGGGCAACCCAAACATTTTCTTTAACATCTTTAATCAAGAAATAGCTATTTTCTTAGCTACTTCATGAACATTCTAGAATAATGTTCTAATCATCAACAAATAAGTAGCAAAAAAATCAAAGAAATACCTCTCTACAAGCCTAAACCCGTGGCTACATTTGACTAACCTCCATTGTTCTATTTGGAAATCTATTCACCTTAGAGATGAGTTACCTTGGAAGACTACTAATTTCTATTCCTTCCGATGCACTTCCTCCAAGCATCCATCCTCTCTTTCTGATGAAAATATGAGAACCAAGGTTGAAACAATCAACCATTTAGTCAGAGACAACTCAACCAAATTCAAGAGAGACAAATCTAAGAGCATAAGTTGGATGTTTAGTTGAGAATTTGCCTACAAAGAAGACTTCCGAACTTAGCTCATCATCATTTGTCATTCTAGTCATCCATGAAGAATCAAGAATAAAGGATTGAGTGTGGCTAATTTTCACTTGTGTAATCAAGATCCTTAGGCTACTTCTTATCACAATCCAAGTTCGAATTTGGAAGGTTCTAATTAGGAAGAATGCAATTCACTTCAGCCACCACATAAGAACCACACTTGGATTCAGCATTTGGCCTTGGAAGGTTCCAGCATTAGGCCAATTTTGGGAAGCTCAAATGGATGTTTTTGACAGCCTAATTCTAGCTCAATTCCATTCAGCACTTGGATATTGGTTTAGGCAACTCAATTCCAGCCACCAATTGGATTGCACTTCAGGAAATTCCAGTCGACAATTGGACTGTAACTTCAGGAAATTCCAGCCACGTTCAATATTCAATTTGGACCTTAGCTTCCAAATTCAAAGCCACGAGGATTAAGAAGTTTCCCAATTCAATTCAAGATTGAAAAAGCACAAGGCTTAAAGGCAACACAAGTTCAGCCAGCACACAAATCCAAATCAGCCTTAGATTAGTTTTAGTTTAGGCAACTATTTTTTTTCTATTTCCTTTTCTTAGATTAGAATACTTTTAGTAAGTATTTTTGTTGGTAATAGTTTCTTAAAATAGTCTCCTAAAAAGCTAATCCTTCTAGGAGATGGCTTTAGTAATAGTTTCTTAAAGGAGTCTCCTAAAAAGCTAATCCTTCTAGGAGATGGCTTTCTTAATTCTTATACATTGTAATCTATAAATAGAGGCTATTTAGCCCAAAGAAAATTCAAACTTGATTCAATCCAAACTAGAGGGCTTTTTAGCTTTTCTTTGAGTTTTAGTTTAGAACTTGCTTTGGGTTTTTGAGGATAGCCTCTTAGGTTCATGTTTAAGCTATTTTATAGAGTTTCTTTCCCTCAATAATTTGAGTGTGCTGGTTGGTTCCAAGGATAGTTCAATTCTCAACTTTGAGTTTGGATAATTCCTTCGGGTGTCAAGTGGACCAAAGCAAGGTCCTTTTTCAATCTTGGAGTTGGTGTCTTGCTAAAGGAAGAGTTAGTTCAACCTAGAGGACGATACTAGGACCAACACTTTGATATAGGTTCAGATTTTATTCTCTTGATTTAAGATTCGTATCACTTTCCATTCCACAATCAACTTGGCCCTATACCACCTTAACCACTTGATTTGCTAAATCAGCTATATGTTGATTTGTAGCTTCCACAATACCCTCCTACACCAATTTTGATCAATCTTCTTCAATGATAGTGGGGGAACTTTGATTTGACACACCTCTTACAAGTTCACATGTTTTTTCACTCTTTCCTTCACTCTCAATTATAAGGCCCAAGAATAATCCTTTGTTAGAAACAAATCCTCCTCCACCCTCACCCCCCCCCCCTTTTCATTATGCACTAGCAATGGTTCTAACTCCGGTTATTCATGGCAATTAATGCCTCTCTCTACATTTATTGATTACAATTATCTTTGTTAGTAAATAGGGTCGTCCCTTGAAAGTTTACATTATATTCACTAAAGTATAAGCTCAAATAGAATAAATTACAAAACAAACAATTTATTTTTCTTGATAGTTGAAGCACTTTAGATGGATAAACAATTAAATTACCATGGTAGAGTATCTAACATGTGGATAAAATATTTTAATTGAAGCGTTATCATAATATAATATTAGGTTTGAAGTATTATTTTAATATTTTTTTATATATGTAAGCACTAACTTAGTATGCATATGTTTAGATCAAATTGAAACAAAATTAAGATTATAAAGAATTTATTGCTAAATATATAAATTGCTTATTTATAGTTTACATATGAACTTATAATTCTAATTAAAAATGCAAAAGAAATAAACTTTTGTGGCCAAAAAAATAACAATAGAATTTTCATGAAAATCAGGATTTTCAATGAATTGATTCTAATTTTGATGAAAGTTTGAATTTTTCTTTCCTATAAAATAACTTTTTATTCGACTTGTAATTTTAAAAGTAGGTGTTTTATATTCACATAAGTTCACAAAAACATCTAAAATCATTTGTCAAATTTGTGAATAATGGATGTATAGATGAAGAAAAAGCTTGATGGTGATGGCATTCATTTTACTATCTTATAGTGGAGAGAAAAGATAAAAATTAATGGGAAATTTACAAATATAACTCCTTTGACCGTTGACTTTGCAAATATATCACCTCTCTTTTTTTGTTTTCTATTATAGCGCTTCAAGCCCAATAAAGACACAATGCCAATTAAGAATGCCCGCGAGAAACCAAAAGACAGACAACGATTATGCGCTTCAAAACTGTTCTTCTTTTCTAATTCCTCATTACAATCCATTCCAAATATCAGAGTCGTTCTTCTTCTTCAAAATCTTCATAGTTTTCTTCTAGAATTCCTTAATTTTCTTTTACTTCACAGCTTTCTTCAAAAGCAGAGTGAGAACCCATTCCAAACAGAAACAATGGCACGCACAAATGAAGGACCATCATCTTCCATTATTAAAGCCACGATCGCAACAGAGAAGAATGAAGAACATCATCACGAGGTGGAATTTTGTGGAAAAATTCTCATTTTATATTTCGTACATAGTGTGTGTTGATATTGTTTGTACGCATTTGAATTGGGTTGTCTAAATTTGGTCGAGAAATTGGTCGGGCAGTGGTCGATGATAGGTCGAGCCGTGTTCGACCACTAAATAGTTTGATATTTAGGTTGAGTTAATGGTTCGCCAACAGTCGAGTACTAGGTTATGTCAAGTTACTAGTCAAGCATTAGGCTAGGTTGAGTGATAAGTCAAGCATTAGGTCGAGTGTGTTATGTATTTTGTGTTATCTATCAATCGACCTGATACTTGACCTATCACCTTATACTCGATCTAGCTTAATAGTCATGTTCTCGGTTAGGCACTTAGTTAGGTCGAGTTAGTGGTCAAGTACACGGGCAAGTTAGTTGATGGAGTTATAGTTCAAGCTAGTTTAGTTTTGTGTTATCAGTCAAGAACCTTCTGTGTCTTGCTCGACCTTATACTCGACTTATCACTCGACCTAACTTAATTGTCGAGTTATTGGTTGGGCACTAAGTTAGGTCGAGTACAAGGTTGAGCCAGTGAGTAAGTGTTATGTTAGGTCAAGTTAGGAGTCGATCTATGTACTAATTTGCTATAATTCTTTAATTAGGACCCTTTAAAGGTGCAAATGGTAGTTCAGGGTGCTTTTTTCAATGCCAAAGTTTTGCAGTATTGCTACTATGAAGCAAATATGCAGAGGATAAGGACCAAACTAACTGAAACGCAAAAGGACATACTAAGAAGGGAGAGTTGCCTAGCTGGAATTGCTTTGGACCATGAGCATACGTTTTGGTGCAAACAGATTATCCACAGTATGCTATTGAAGCAACTTAGGATAGACAAGGAGTGCCAGGTGGACAATAGCATATACTTTAACTTCGCCGGTAAGAAGGTGAAATTTAGGAGAAGGGAGTTTGCAATAATCACTGGTCTGAAGATAGGAGACATTGCACGTGAATACGTGAAATTCCAAGCACTCAATAGTCCAAGTGTGATTAGTATGTATCTTATTGGGGAAGATAGGCACAATGACACAACATACGTTGACGTTTTCAAAGCTTACGATCAAATAAACGCCAGCTATTACGATAATGTTGTTGTGTCACTTACTTTGTTATTGCTATACACATCCATCCTTGGGGCACAAAAGAGAAAACATATCGAAGACAAGGTGGTCCATCTAGCTTGTAATTGGAGGAAGTTTGATGAAATGCCTTGGGGTGAAGAATCTTTTCGGACGACTATGGATAGTGCTAGAAAGGCTATGATCAATGCCTTGAAGCAGTCTAGGGATATCGATAATAGGACGTACACCGTTAGTGGATTTCTAGTAGCTCTAGGGGTAAGGATTTAAAAGGCACAGCATGTTTTATTTTAGTTTGTTCTTAAGTTGAAAGATCTAATTATTTTCCAATTCTGTTTATTAATTGCACTTGTAATTAATTAAGCTTTGTTCATTTGTACTAGGATCAACGTTCCATTCTCCTTCATAAAAAACATGTATAGACCATGTAATGATGCATGACATTCCTACATTGAAAACCAAAACAATCAATAAACAATAATTTTATATCAAACATAAGAACCATAAAACAAATTAGCCCATAAACAAGTAATAGGATCGTGGTAGGGATGTAAATATTTGACAAATGCAGTTAAGCCTCAATGCTCAACCTATTAATCGACCTAATACTCGACCTATCCTGGTGCTTGATCTTGTACTCGACTTAACCTAGTATTCGACTAGATACTCGACTGGCCATATACTCGACTTACTATAGTACTCGACCGTCTTTATAGTTTGACCTAATACTAGAACTAATACTCGACCTAACTAAGTGCGCAACCTAGTGCTCGACCTTGTGCTAGACCAGTTCCTTTGTCATGATTCACAAACCCAGTTCAAAAAAGTAAAAAACCAAACTAACCTCAAGCTGATTCGATTTCAAATGCAATGGTTGCGGTCTTCTTGCTTACAGATGATTGTCCAATGGATTGTACGAATAATGGCATGTGAGAAAAACACTAAATAGGGCTCTAAAACCTTAAAGTGAAGTGCGCTAAAGAATAGAAGTGGGCGACTTTGTGTTTTATAATAGAAGAGAGGGACATTGTAGTCTTTATTTGGTTTGAAGTGCTATAATAAAAAACAAATAAAGGAAGGTGATATATTTGTAAAGTCAATGGTCAAAGGTGCTATATTCGTAAATTTCTAGTGCATAAATTAAGTTATTGAAATGATGTCATTTTAATAAAGCAAGTTTCTTTTGCTCCTGCTTTATTAAAACGATGTCGTTTTAGTTGTTTTAGTACTTTTTGCTTTCACTTTATTGAAATGACTAGTGCAAGATTTTCGTGAAAGGCACAGGGATATCCAATAATTTTTTTGATAATTTGTTAAATATATATTGCTAAAGGTTTAGGTAAATAACAAAAATTTAAAAAATATTATTATTTTTGTTTGTAAATGAGTAAAAAATTAACTTTTCTCAAACAAAAATAAACTATCCAAATACATTTTTATTTCAAATTTTAAAATTCAAAATTTTCCACTCAAATTCCTCTCATATAATTTTAAAAAATTTCCCTCATATTTTTCTTCCAAAATACTTTTTTTTATCTAAAAATACATACCAAAATTTTTACACATTTTAATGCAACTTTTCTTAAATACATCAAACTCCAAAAGGAGTCTAAGGCCTCGTTTGGGCAAGGAGTTTGCATTTGCAAATAAGAAAATTTTCAAATAAAAAAAAATTATCCAAACACATTTATATTTCAAATTTTAAAATTAAAAATTTTCCACTAAAATTCCTTTCACATAATTTAAAAGAATTTTCTCTCTTATTTTTTTCTCTAAAATATTTTTTATATCAAAAAATATTTATTAAATTTTTTATAAATTTTAATAAAACTTTTTTCAAATAAGAACAATTAAAACGAAACCTAAAATTTGCGAGGCTAATTAATAAAATATAGCATCCTCGCAGCATAGGCGGTGGCCCTAGAACAAAGCCCAAGTCGCTTGGCCTAGTTAGAATCATCCAAATTCTAACATAGAGCACGTGAGTTACACTCGACGATTCCCTCCTCTGCCCATTCTTTCTATGGTCACTAATTTTTTTTTTTGTTTTTTTTTCCACTTACAAAATTTTCTAGGGTTTGTGGACCTCAACTCTCTCTCTCTTCATTCAAAGTTGCACAGAACAAATTCCTTGATTTCTTCTCCCGCGCGTAAGATTCTCTCTTTATTGGCGAAAAGCTCAATTCGAGGTCCGATTCACCATCCCGCGGTGTTTGAACGGTTTCAGCGTAAGATTTTGTAAAACTATGTGTTCCTATATTTCGTCCTTTTTTTTTTTTTCGTTTTCGAAATGAAGCTGCTGAGTTTTGCTTTTTTCTTTTTCTGAATTTCTTTAATCTCTGATTTGATGAATTTTGCTTCCTTTTGTGGACGACGTATTCGCCTTTTTATACTTTTTGCTGTTATAAAGGAGCATACTTGATATTTGATCATTCCGAGTGGAAGAATTTTGGTTGAGGTTCGGGAAACTGTTGTCGTTAGGATTTGTCATTGTTGCTTAGTTAAGTTAATAATTAGTCTCGGGTGTGTGTTTTTGTTTTGTTTATATATATATTTGACGAGCTGTATGATGATACGATTGGTATGGATGCGGTGGCATCCGGTGATTTGGCTGAAGAAGTAATAGTTGTACACCTTTTTCCTGCTTGGGCGGGTTATGTTATGGTTTGACAATCATTTGTTGGAAATTTCAGTGAGAGATACAGGCAGGGTAGCAGACGAGAGAGGGATTCCTTGCTGTATCCTGTAGAATTTGAGTTCATAAATAGTTGGAGGATATTGGTGAGAATGTTATAAACATTATTAGAAGTTGGTGAATAGCCATGTTGAAGGAACAAGAGTCTACATTATAGTCTATATTTACAGTTTCCCGAATATGCGTTTTATCTTCTGTTTTTTCTTCCAAACATGTAGATGTTTGTGAATGGGTGGAATAGAGGTGCTAGATAGGGGTTGATTCAGAAAAGAGAAAAAGAAAAAGTCTGTGCAAAAGGACAGGAATGGCAAGGAAAAGTGCAGTGTGGAGAGAGACATTCAGATTCATTTAAATTTATTTGTTCTCTTATCTTTTAATTTGTTTAGAGTTGCTTATTACATGTTATATCTGTCTTTTGATTTATTAGATTTGTCCATTGTTTGTGTAATGTCATTTGTTTTGGTACGCAACAAGGGAGGATGTGCTAAGGCTGGCCATGTGATTAAAGCATAAGCTACAAGCACACAGATTTGGATTAGTTTTTTTTTTTGGTAAAAGTAAAAATTATATTACCAATATACCAAGGTATAACTTTACATCCAAAAAGAAAAAGGACTGGACACTACAAAAGCTTCCACTTATGGTGACACCAAATAAATGTTACAACAAGTGCAAGAGTGTCGCTGGATCAAATGAAGAGCGTAAGCTCACAAGAATGCAAGTTAAAACTTGCCAACTTGCCAAACACAACCGGCCATAGCCAAGGCTACAATCTGATAGTACATCCCTTGCGCAAAAATTGATAGGCCAATATCCGAGCAAGCTTGCATCCTCCTATTCCGAGGGTACCTTCAACATGCTTAAAGGTGAGCGCCTTGTCCCTGACTACCTTCTGAAGGTGGAGCTCAATAGCCGGCATATAGAGGGACTTGTTGCAAAATAGAGCGTGGTTCCTTTCCCTCCATATAATGTGGCAAAGAGCACCAATGGAGAACTGGGCCATCTGATGATAGAAGCTACAATTTGGATTAGTTGATGATTGTTAAAGTCAATGGGTAATGCACTATTTCATTATACATAATTTTTCCTGGGGGTGTGAGGGTGGGGGCAGTTTTCTTGTCAATGCTAAAATGCTTTGTTTCAAAATATTGTGGGACATAGATACTTTTTGTCCCCTTGCGGAGAACTAAAAAAAAAAAAAATCATTTGAGTGCTGTCCTTAGTTCATTCATTTTGGTTCTCAAAATGGTATTCTAGATCTATTGTGGACAAGGGCTAATTTATGATATTTTTCAGTTAGTGGGGCTAATTGAGAAGTTGATTATAAATATACTGGGAAAGAGAGTGGAGAGGAGGTGAGGAAAAAGATCAATAGAGGTGGAGAAGGAAAAAAGGTTGGTGATCATAGAAATAAAGCATGGAATGAAGGGGAAGGGCATTAGTTTGTGGTCCCAATTCCGATATTACCACTTGAATGAGGCTTCAAGTTTGATAATCAGTAAATATCCTCGGAGAGATAGGTAGGAAATTTGATCTTATTCCAATTCTAAATGACCCAATTTTAGTCTTCCACTCGATTTTTTAGTAAACAAGTTGTAGAAGTTCATGTGGAAAAGCTCCTTTTCTCTTTTTCTCCCCACCAGGTCTAAACCCTCCTCACATTTCTTTCACAATTTCCTCACTGCAGTCTCGCTTCTTTCTTGTTCTTATTCTGTGCCTACTCCCTATCACACTTTCCTTTGGGCTTTTCAGTTTTCTCAACCAGAAGCTCCTCTTTTCTGCTCTTCCCTTCTACTCTTGTAACCACAAATCTATGGGTTTGTTCCCTTTTCTGTGCCTAAAAATGAAGCATCTCTGGCCAATGCTTTAGTTATTTATATCTATTGATTGAGTCTGTACCATTAACTCCTTCTTTCTGTCCTTCTCCACCTGTAACCACAAATCTATGGTTTTGTCTCCATTTTCTATACCTAAAAATGTAGCAACCCTAGTCCATGTTTCAGTTATTTATAGGTGTAGACCTGTACAACAGAAACAACTCCTTTCTGCCCTTCTCTACCTGTGCCCTCAAATCTTTGGTTTGTTCCCCTTTTTCTATGCCTAAAAGTGCAGCACCTCTTAACCATGCTTGAATTCTTTACAGGCATGGATTAATTGAAACTGTTCAGCAGAGTTGACTTTTGCATGCTAATTTTTATTTTTCCTATCAATTTTATTATAGTAAACTGAAAAGACTGTTACAGAGTAGGGCTTGTGGGTATCAAAATATGTGCCCGGGGTATAGAACTCCTCTAAGGGAAGCAAGCAGTCAGATGACACTCTTTAGGCAAGTTAAAATTGTTAAGCTAATCATGAAGTAATAGAATAAGCGGATTTAGTGATCCTTGCCAAACCTTGACACCTTTCTGGAACTCTGGGCAAAGGAGATGGTAAGATCCATTTCATTTTGTTGAACAAATGATCCAGACTTTGGTTGAAAAAGTGCTTGGCTCTTTGGCTTACCTTGGTTGTTATGTTTTGAGTTTTCATGTGTTCTCCCATCCATTCTTCTGAGGTTCCATATTTCTGTTTGTGTAATTCATTGTGTGTTTCCCTTGTATGGACTACAATAGGTGCTTGTTAGGTCAATCACTTTGTTAGATAATTTAAAGACTTTTTATCTTTTAAGTTAGCAATTATTTGTTAGTATTTTATCCATGTCATATGGCTTAAAGTTGCTTGAATGTTTTATTAGCATGGCAATCAACAGATTCTTGGCCTCATAAGTGGGCAACTGCTTGCTTACTCATTTGGTCCAAATCCTAAATTTGTTCTCTATACACACTTACCTATTAGGAATTGTGAGCTGCTGAATTCATTTCTTGACATTTTGTATCTAGTACTAAAAGTTAACAATGTTAATTATCACCTCTTTAATGCTTTATCCCTCAAGATCTTTAGTTTGTGTTTTAGAGATTTTGGAGGCTTGGTATTCTAAGGTGAATTTGATGTTGAGCAGTCCAGTTAAGGGAAAAGGCCAAGTTATGAAGAATATTTCGAGGTTCCTTATGACATGACTATTTCCATTTATGCATCCATTACAGGAAAGGTTTTCAGTCACATTGCTCCTGATATTTCTGAACGGTCGTCAAGAGCTTTGCAGGGGTAACATTGATCGGCCTTTGGAGAAATGGATCATAGTCGCTATGGCCTTCAGCAAGGATGGGAAAATAACAGCGTAATTGTGGTTTCCTTCTTAATCACATAAATGGGATGATATACAAGAAATTATGCTATGTGATTGTCCATTTTTTCCGGCATCTGATCCTTAAAGAACATTTAGGGAAAGCCGTGGACAGTGAGGATGTGGAATGGATTTGCCCACCTTGAACAATGATTATTTGCTGATTAGCTTATTCTCTTGAATTTACAGGCCTTGGAGGGTTATGGTCCGGTACATGAGTCAAACTATCGGTGAGTTATGACTGATGCTTCAGCTCTTCACTGAGAGGTTAACCTGTAGTTTTATGTGGCCAAGTAGAATATCAAAAGTATTTCTTAATTTCTTGATGCAAATTTTTCTTATATGTTTTAGACTAAATAATTCAACTTATCCTTTTTGTTGGTGTTACAATGTATGTGGCTTCCCATGAATATGCATTAATAATTTTGGTGATTTGTTCCTGTTCATTTCTTTCGTTTGCCTTTGCCTTTGCCTTTGCCTTTGCCTTTGCCTTATCTACTGTTGGCAGGGTTGGTGGTTCTTATGATGATAGGAGGTATGTAGATGAAAGATTTTCAAGGGACAATGTTTACTCAAGAAATGCCTTTCACCGTGATGTACTGGAAAGGGAGAACTATCCACCACCATCAGTGGCTCTCTGGCCTCAAACAAGGAGGAGGGCCTATGAAGATGAATATCTCCTTGAGAGGGATTCGAGAAGGCATGAAAAGCTTTACACTGATTCATATTATGAAATGGATTCTCGTCATGTCGACCACTGCCGTGATCCTGGGTTTGGCAGGTCTTCTAGGTATGCTGGGCGTGATCGTGATGATAGCTCCTATGATGATTATGACTGTAGAACTCGTTATCCTCGGCAAGGGCGAGAGGATAGTCGGGAAAGAGATTATGATTATGGTCGGCATAGTTATGATTCTGATTATGAGCGTGGCAATAGGAGAGATGGTAACTGGCGTAGGCATGATTCACGTGATCGTGAACGTGACAAGAGAGATTTGAGCCATGAGAGGGATGAGAGTCCCTATCGGAGGAATGAGCGATCTCGCTCACGTTCTCATGGTCGGGAAGATCGACCAAGGTCACGATCTCCTCGAGGTCGAAATCATAGGGAGGACAGTTATGATGATAGTCGATATGAGAGAAGTGAGAGGCGAAGGGATCGTGATGATAAACGTCAAAATGATCACTTTTCTGTGGTATGCTTAATATTCTAATATTCTTGTTTTATCGGTTGCATTTTTTTGTGGTAGTTATTTAGCATCTACGTCTTTTGTCTGCAGGCTCCATCAGCTACAGTGGTTGTAAAGGGTCTTTCTCAAAAGACAACAGAAGAAGATTTATATCAGATTCTTGTACTTTGTTAATTCCCTGACTTCAAGTGTACCTTGTTACTTTTTAGAATCCTAAATGGCTTGCTGTATATCCACTAAAATTCTTTTCTAACCTTTAGGCCGAATGGGGACCTCTTCGCCATGTCCGTGTAATCAAAGAACGAAATTCTGGTGTTTCTCGTGGATTTGCTTTTATAGACTTTCCCTCTGTGGTACTGGCCTTTTGCCTAGTCTTTTAATTTCTTGTATTGTTTTTATTTTGGAGACAACATGCAAACTTTGTATTGTGAAACAGGGTTCTGCACAAGCAATGATGGACAAGCTTGGAGATGAAGGCCTTGTTGTGGATGGGAGAAAGCTTTTCTTTGAGTATAGGTACTTAGCTTTGCTTGTGCAGCTTGTGCACAAAGAGTTGGACTAGTTGATATCAGATTTTTTTATTCCTAATCGGTTAATAATATGAAAGGTAAAATCTTTTTCGGAAGTGATGTGATGGCAGATGATTTTTGTTACCTTGAAGTCTTGAGTTGATGAATCCAAACTTCTTTTATGTATGCTTTACCCAGTTCATGTCTTTTAATAAACCAATGTGGCAAAGCTCTTCAATAACTACCCCATGTTAGTAAAAGATTAAGTCCTTCTCTTTCGAGTTTAGTACACATCAAGGAATGGAGCACTTTCAATTTTGATTTTATTGATGAAAAGAAGTTATGGTCTTGGAATTGCTTTGTTTGTATACATTGGTATTTTCCTGTCATTTTTAAAGCTTTGTATCTTTTCCTTCATCTTGCTGCCATCTTTCCCATTTGTGATTTTCTATGTATGCATTGTGGGCATGTAAGCAATCAAAATTGTGGAACAGAATTGTGGCCCTTAAATACAGTATTACCCTGAATTCTGATCCTGTGTTGTTTGGGAATGGTTTATATTATGAGTTTTGTTTTCATATGATGTTGATAGTGTCTGTATGATCATGACTGACTTTTCCCGGAGAACTTTGTAATTGAATGTTTTTCCTGTGCAGTAGTAAGCCTACAGGTGGGCCTCTTGGAATTGAAAATCCATCAAGATCTGGTCATGGTAGCCATCGAAATATAACAATACCATCTGACTGGATGTGCACCATATGTGGGTGTGTCAATTTTGCCCGTCGAACGTCTTGCTTTCAGGTTTTTCTTTTACTCATGAACTGCATTTTATGTTGTTGACTTTGCATGTTTTATTCTGTTGAAGTGTTTTGCTTCTTAATGAAAGGTTATTGTAACTTTCTGGATGTATGCATGTGTCTGTCCATCCTGGTTTATTTATACAGAGCATTGGGTTCCTTTTCGTTGTATATTCAAGTAATGACCAAATTTTATGCTGATGACAAAATCTTTTCCTGCTATTTTTCCTTCTTTTTGGAAGTTTGGGACCTGACATAATTTCCATATTTGAAACATATGTTACTTTTATTATTTAAATTGCTTAAATGCTTGCCAAGAGATAGAAATTGCCTTTTTTTCTCCCCTCTCTCTCCCAATGAAATGATAATAGTTTCATTACCATCAGAGCAAGTATTGTATGCTGCTGATTACTGTGTGGTTCAGTATATGGATGAATGGTTAAGAAGAGATGGGGATGACATTCTTATACAACATATCAACCATAGTTTGATTACTATTAAAGCAAATATTACATGTTAATTTCCTCTTTTCTTTCTTTCTTTCTTTCATTTTTTTTTTTTTTTGGCAGTGTAATGAAAAAAGAACTGATGATGCTCCCCCAGCTGACATGGCATCATCAAATCCCACACCTTTGGGTAAAAGAGGTGAAGCAGGTTGGTATTATTGGTTCTCTTTGTTGACATTTGAAAGCACCATCTAAGCACAGGTTAAAGAAACATCTAAGGGTATCTGTTTCTAGGCCCTACACATGTTTTAGTTGTCCGTGGATTGGATGAAAATGCTGATGAGGAAATGCTTCGGTATGAATTCTCCAAGCATGCTCCCATAAAGGTACATCTAGTAGCTACTGGGCTACTGCTGTTACTTCCATATTAGTGTTTGTACTATTTCCTTGGCCATGTTTTCCTCTGTTTTCCTGTGGCAGGTTAAGAGTGTGTGTTGATTTTATTCTTTACAGGATCTTCGGCTTGTCAGGGACAAATTTACACATGTTTCTAGGGGATTTGCTTTTGTACATTTTTATACGGTAAGTTTACTCTTGTTCTATCATCTGAATGTGAGACCACCTGATGATTGTATTTTGTAATTTTTTTTATTGTTTTAATGTTTTAATTTTATTTTCTTCTGTTTGCTTGTGAGTAAATAAATTGTATCAAGCATTTCGAGTAGTGGGCATAACTTGAATCCCTTCAATCTAGAGAGACTTGTTTTGCAAGACACCAGCTACTGATCTAACCATTCAGCTGTGGCTAAGACACCTCAAAACCCATGAACACAAAGAAACAAAATTATGATTTTATTGAGCGGTATATGTTCTGGGAAGACCAACTTATTTAACTAAATGAGATTTACATCTGTTAATATAGGCTTACAAAGTGATCTTCTTAGGGGTTTTACGACCTGAAAGCTGTTTTTGAAGTTTCATGTTGAATGGGTTTGGGACCATTAAGGGCCCCGTAGGACATCTCAAAATGTGTTTTTGTATTTTTTGATATAATGGTTGTGAGATAGATCTATTGGAAAATGAAAAAGTGTCTTGGAAAATGTTTTAAAATGCTATCCATTAGCATTTTGCAAGCACCTTGTCACTACTGTGTATAGTACTCACATTTCCTGTACATTTATTTTTCCTATTTGAAATTGGAGAAAACTAATGTCTTATAGAATAGAGATTAAGAGAATTGGGAACGCCTGTGGATGATAAAAGAAGAGGTGGGGGAGAAAAGGTGGGCCATTGATTGTCTTTATGCTCTTAAGTATGAGCTTACTTCTCCTTCAGTGCATTGGAGTTTCTTTTAGTGCTCTGAGTGAAAAAAAAGCATCTGTGGAGTTTGTCTCAGAAACTTTTGATATCTGTTCATTGTTATGGTACTTATGTTTCTGTGTTTTCTTGCTTTCAGGTTGAGGACGCTACCAAAGCCCTTGAGGCAACAAATGGTACTACACTGGAGAAGAATGGGCAAATTCTTCGAGTTGCATATGCAAAAAGTATTCTTGGACCAGGATCTGGGGCATCTGGAACTTCACAGTCAAGCAGTCTAGCTGCTGCTGCAATTGAAGCGGCAACGTTTGCCCAACAAGTTTGTTTTCTAATCTTTTCCTTTAAAACATTGTACATTCTCCATTGATCAAGAAACAGAGATTTTCTTTCACACAATATGTTACTTTTTTGGCCTCATGTGAATTGTTTAGATCATGTCGAACAAATAAATTCTTCTTCTGTAGGGTGATCTTTTCTTTTCTTCTCTTCATTTTTTTTTAAAAACTTTAGTATATCAGAGGTCAGTTGTGTGAATTGGGTTGCTTAATTCTACTTCGATGCCTATCTTATGTATACTGCTACTCAGCTTTTGGTCATTAAGAGTGCAATAGTACAAGGTTCAGTCCCTTTTAATATTAACATTGGAAAAGGGTTACCAAACCAAAAAAAAAAAAAAAAAAAGGGAAAAAAGAGCTGAGATAAATGTTTGTCCACATTCAGAAATCGGCTGTTAAAATGTGGAGCTCTTAAGTTGTATTTTCAACATAGAACTACATTCTTGGAGCATATATGATAAACTGATGAATTATACTCTGTTTCATTCTCAGTATGATGCTGTTGGATGGGCCCCAAAAGAGTACAATCCTGACGATAAACAGTCTGCTGGTGGGCAAGAGCAGGGATGTGGAATTGCAGCTCAAAGTGATACACGAGCTCCCCAATCTGGTTTCGTGTGGGATGAAGCCTCTGGTTATTACTATGATGCTGCTTCTGGTTTCTACTATGATGGGAATACTGGTAGGCCTGCATTTATGGATTTTACTTTCAAAGTGCCTGTTTATTCTATGTTTTTTTCCCCTCGTTCTGTCTTATTTGACATTAATTTAACCAAGGATTTGAAGGATAAGTTGTTTATTATGCTTTGCTCAAATCCATGAGCTAGTGTACCTAATAATATTTTCTCGTTTGTTCGCTATTGTTAACTATATTTGAGTAATATTTGAATTGCATAGGTCTATATTATGATGGTAACAATGGGACCTGGTATTCATATGATAATCAGACTCAGCAGTATGTACCTTGCACTGATCAGAATGACAAAAGCACTGAAAATCAAAGTGAAAATTTGAGGATGCTTGATGGTTCCAGTAATAGAAAAGTAGTAATATCTGCCCCGGCAGCCACAGTAACAACTACTGAGAAGGCTGCTTCACTACCAGATGCTATCCAGGCTGCTGCAAATGCTGCAATAGCAGCAGAGAAGAAAGAGAAAGAGAAGTCTAAAGAAATAAGACTTGCTTCAAAAAGCAGCATACTGGCTAACAAGAAGAAGATGAGTAATGTGTTGACAATGTGGAAACAAAGAAGCCACGAAGGTCAAGCACCACGAGTAGCCCTTGATGAAAATTTACCTTCAGCATCCACAGAAGATCGATCAAACTCAGGATTATCTACAAAGAATAAGTTCAAAATGGAGGCTGTTGCCAAGGACAGTATAACCACAACTTCAGGATATGCCATGAACTCTGCAAATCAGACAGCCGGGGATTCAGATGATAGGGCCCGACCTGTCAGTAATAGCTCTGTTGGAACACTAAAAGGGGTAATTAGGGGCTCTGGATTGGGTGTTATTAAATCAGATACTGTCTATACTGGATCTTCAGCGAATGATTCCACTTTGCATGCTGCTACTTCCTCTGCGGCTTCATCAACATTGACAAATATAAATGCTTCTACAACTCCAGCACCTTTCAGAACAGATGCATCAGCATTAGGTTCTTATGCACCTGCTGTGACTGCTGGCAGTGGTAAAAGAAGGTTTTCGGAGTTGCCGCAGCAAACTTCTCTTACAAATAAGGAACAACCTCAGAGTATCTACAGGGATCGTGCAGCTGAGAGGAGGAACTTGTATGGTTCATCTTCGTTTGGTGATGATCTTTCACAGCTTGGGACTGGGGATTCAAGTAAGCTCACTTTCACCTGTTGGTAACTTCTACTCCCTTTTCAATAGTATCTTGCAACTATTTCTGTGTCTACTTGCTTTTTCTGTTGTCAGCTAGGATAATTCACTCTGTTGGTAACTAGGCAATTCTTAGTGTAATATTTTCTCTCGTTGACTTGTGAGGGATTTAGTCGTGTTATTGGAGGATGCAATTGGATTGTTCTGCTCCTAGCTTTAGTGTATTTGCGTAGTTTGGGAGGAAAAAACAAAAAAGGATAAACTTCCAACTGGTGGATTGCTAATTTTAACTTCCTTTGGATATTTATTGACTTGGGAGAAATCTATGTTCTTGTTTGCTGTTTGGATTAAAGATCGAGATGCAACAGTCAGAAGGGGTTCTTTAGATTCAATGCCTTTTCCTCCTGGTGTCGGGGGTGGACGTGGTACAGGAGATGCTAGTAGTCAAAGTTATGATGTGATAACAGCTGACAGGGCAATTGATGAGAAAAATGTTGGAAATCGGATGCTTCGCAGCATGGGCTGGAACGAAGGCTCGGTACCATTTCTCACCTTTTTTACTCATAGATTATTGCCAGATCTTTTCTTGTTGCAAAACAAGGATGCGTCACTCATTCATGGATAACTCTTTTACTTTCTTGTCCCCCTTTTTTTTTCCTTCCAATGAAAGTTTAAACTCCATTGCTAGAGTTTATCACAATGGCACCTGATTAAGCTTACAGTCTCTTACTTTTTTCTTGTACCCCTTCTTTTTCCCTTCCAATAAAAGTTTAAACTCCATTGCTAGAGTTTATCACAATGGCACCTGATTAAGCTTACAGTCTCTTACTTTTTTCTTGTCCATTCGCTAGATTTAGTGGTACTACGAACATTTCTATGATTTGCCATTGTGCATAATTTGTCAACTTGTTCAATGTGGGCTTGAGTATTTGACCTCAATGGATCTAGTTGAAACTTTTTGGCTATATTTTCGAGTTGATGCCACCTGACTTTCTGTTGCAAAATTTGTTTGGTTTCTTTGTTTTGATCTAATTTACAGGGACTCGGTAGGGATGGGAATGGTATAGTGGAGCCTGTCCTAGCACAGGCTATGGATGGTCGAGGTGGACTGGGAAGTCAACCGAAGAAGGTGGATCCAAGCCTTGAGGTTCAGGCTGGAGATAGCTATAAAACTCTAATTCAGAAGAAGGCGATTGCGAGGTTCCGAGAGATGTCATAGTCATGATAATTTGAAGATGATTAAGCTCATACGTGACTTCAAGACTTCATGGCAGAGAATTGATAGCAGCTTTACAGATTACTTGGCCTATGGCATCACCATGTAGGTGAATTTTTGCCTTTGTAATGATTTACCGTGTTTTAGTTGCTTAAATTATTTTCTTATTTTGTTAACTAACTTATTTGATGCTTTGATTCGACCCTTCACCTTTTTAAATTGATTACCTCTGTATCTATGTAATGCATGATTTATATTTTCAGGGACTGAACACGCTGAGGCATCACTGTTAATAAAGTTCGAAGTGTGGTGTTATTAGGTGATGTTCGCTAATTCGAAACAGTTGTCAATGTGAAGTTGTTTTTATAACTAAAGTGTTTTAAAATTAAAATAATAAGGGTCAATTACCTCTTGACATTGATTACTAATTTGGAAATATTACAGTTTTCTTATTTAACCATTTAAAAGTTAGTTATTTAGTACGTAATGCGGAAAATGATTGAAAAATATATTAAAATATATGAAGACAGTGTTTTCAAATAAATAAAAAATGAATTGAAAAATATTTATTTAAGAAGAATATGTGGTAAATATAATTAGAAGTAATACTATAATGTAAATTTAAATATAAGGTGATTTAAATTTGGTTTTACTTAATTTTTTAGTCATTTCATAAAATTTATAATAAATATTAACTTAGGAGTGGTAGATTGTAATATTTGCAAACTTTAGAAAACAATTGAAAATAAAATAAAACTTTCGGGGGGTAAATATAATTTCCTCAATTAGTAATACTCTAAAGCTCGGATGGTAAGGAATTTTGATTTGGAAAGTATTGTCTCTGTTTCAAAAAGAAGAATTTACTTTGAAAATTTTTTACTGTAAAAAAAAAATTTCAAAAAATAGAAAAAATGAGTTGGTTTTTAAATTAAAATTTTAAAATATATTTATTAATAATAATTATATATATTTAAAATTAAAAAGTAAGAATAAAAATATAAAATTATACATTTGGTAATGTATGTATTAAATGAGCTGTACTTAATAATTATAAAAAATCGTACATTAATCAAAGTGCACTATTTTCTTAGAATAGGGGGTGTAATTTATTTCTTTATTTTTAAATTTCAGTATTTGGTTGGTTTGAAAAAATAATTTGATTATTTTTCTTTGTTTGTTTCAATTTTAAATTTTTTGAAAAAGTAATCAGATTCCTAAAAATAAGAAAAATAATTGCAACAATTCAGGATTCTGATTTCTTATTAAAAGTTGTTATTCTAATTACTTTTCTTAGAATTTTAGTTTAAGTAAACATATTTTTGACTTTCAATCTTATTTTATCTATTTTTTGTCTTTTAATCCTCATATATCTTTTATTTTTTTTGTATTAGTTTTGTGATCTTCTATTTTAATTATTATTAGCTTTAACTTCTTTTCAAAAAATTATTTCAAAACTTTTTTCTATTTAAATTCATAATTTATTAAAAGTAAAAACTATGTAATTTTCTATTTTCTCATTAAATTTTTTGAATCGTGGTTTGATTTCATTCTAAATGAGGATTTTTTTTCCCTTCAATTTTGCTACTAAGCTATTAACATCATCATTATTATTATTATTATTTATGAAAATATGAAGTTTATTTGTATATTTGTTGTTGGAATCACTTTTTTAACATTTTTCTCCCTATTTATATTTCTTTAATTTTCTTTATCTTTTTTAATATTTATGACACTAATTCTTTATAGTTTCTTCATATTTTTTTCTTTAACTTTTATACATCATTTTTAATTTTCATTAGAGTTATGATATTTATAGTGACTTTTCATAGTGACTGTTGTGATAATTATGAAAAGACAAATTATCCCTTATTATTTTCTATTTTTTAAAGAGAGTGATGAGTGAATTTTGTATTTTTATACTTGTCACATTAATTACTAAAAGTATCATTACTCTTTTCATTATTTATTAGTATAGTTACTTATTGCGACAGTACTAATAAATCAACTCTTTATAAGTTATAAAGATATGTCTATACTTAAAAATATTGTTACAAAATTAATATTTTTTGGATTTAAATGTTTTTATATATTACAATTGATAAAATCAATAAATCTTAAATTATATTTTGATTAAAATACTAAAAGAAGTTGTCTCTATCATTGATATAAACTAAAAGGAATAATATGATAGATATACATACTAAATAAATTATATTTGTTATTCACTATTATATTAACTTTCTCGTATATATTTTTATTCTATCCAAACATAGGTAGTATTCAAAATTATTAGAATTAAATTCCTAAGATTCAAATTTTTTAGAAAAGTATTCATTTTTCTCATAATTAAATTCCTAAAAATTATTTTCTCATCTAACTTTACTTTCTTGCCAACCAAACAACAAATTACCAATAGATTATGAGAAAAGTGAATACCAACATATTGTTTTCATGCGTTTGGATGAATTAAGAGTACTAGTGAGGAAAGTATCAAGATTTTTTTTCATTGTTTGGATTGATTGAATAAACTAAAAGAATGTAATGTGTATTTCATTTTATTACCTAAAATGCACTAATAAGTTAAGTTGTTTTGTTTACTTGTACTATTATGAAAAATATATATTACATATAACTATAAATACGACATAACATTATAAATATTTCTCCCAACAAAACTATAATAATTATTTTTAATAGTTAACAATTGTAACACAAACTAAAATTTCAAATCTAAAATAAATCATTATTAAAATAGTAATATCTTAAAATTCTTAAGGGTAAAAAACATTAGAGACCACTAAATGTTTGAGATCGTATACTTTTGGCAACTAATCTAATAAAATTGTGTAAATAGCCATTTAACTCGTAAATTGGTAACATGTGGCCATTTCGTTATTTTCAGCCATTAAAACTAAACAAAAATGACCATTTTGCCATTGAAAAATTGACTTCCGTTTGGTTTTAACGGCTAAAAGTAACGGAATGGCCGAGTGATCAAAAGTATACGATCTCAAAAATTTAGTAGCCTTCAATGTCTTTTAGCCAATTCTTAACAATTATAAAATAAGATGAAAAAATAAAATTCATTTCCAAACTAAATGGGACTAAGAAGTTCAATAAGAAATATAACTTTTTCAACATCATTAATTAAGAGTGAAAAATTAATCCAACAAATCTGGATCATGAACAAATTTTATAGCAGTTCTTTATTTTTGTGGTTGTGATAAAATTTCCATCTTATGTAGCTCCATATTAAGTTTGCGACCATTATCCATGTTTTGATTACTAGTACTTGCAATACTTTCTACAAATTTTATCATTTGTCCATCAAATTTTTCCATTTGAGTAGTGAGAGCATTAGTCAAATGTTCCAAAGTTAAAACTAAACCATCAACACTTCTTATTTTGCATTCTAACTTTGTTGAAGCACAACTTCAAGTGTTGGATACTAATGGTTCAAAATTGTCATCATCCTCATCATATTCTTCAACATTTTGGTTAATACTTTCTTCTCTATTCAATTCTTCAACTACATCTGAAAGTGTTTTGGCATTAATTCCAATAGCTCTATCTTCTCCCCAAATTATTGCTAGTTGATCATAATAAATAAAAGGCTTGTTTCTTGGGCCCATATTACAGAGGCCTACTACTACTAGGACTCAAAATTTTGAAGTTGTGGCATGGAGGAGAAAAAGGAGAGCCATAGCAAAACGTGCAAGGAAGATGAGCAACACAAAATGAAGATTAAGCAAGAATCACAAAATGATGGTGTGGATTGGTCACCTGGCAACTAGAAATGAGAACAAGCGTGAGATGTTAGCAAGGCAACAGTCGAGATCAAGACTAGGCAACCAAACCATTACAGTTCGTGATTTATATATGTGATATGATGTAGTTTTTCATGTGATTTGTAATGTTCGATGCATGCCCTTTTGCTATTTTTGCCTATTTTTCTGTTTCTCATTCTCTAGGATAATAATATGGATCAAGATATACATGCATAGGATTTTTGGTTTTGGTTGGTGCTTTCTTCAGGCTGTGTTTTGCTAGTTTCTAGGAATCTCCCTATGTAAATAACATGCTATGGTAGTTTTTTTTTTTTTCTTTAAAAAAGGGGGCATGTTTCTCATGGATGTGCAATTAGGACGTGTTTGTAAATAGTAACATACATTAGTTTATCATTATTAATGTTATAACTAAAGTATAAACAAAATATGCTATTAAACTTTACCTCAAATATTCATCTCATACATCTGCGCTTGCTATCACACATTTTTTTTGATCATCCCAACCAAAACTACTCAAACCTCCAATATTTTGCACATCACATATAACATTATATTCTTTTTTCAACAATTTGCAATGAGATCCAACATGTGGCTTTTCTTTAAGACCATGACCTGGTAATTTCTCTTATAATATCATATCAAGTTTTTATTTTATTTTATTTTTTATATCCTTTCTTTAATCCAATCCCATTTTCACCATGAAAATTTCAATTTAATTTACTAATTTTAAATCCTTTTTAGTGGTCTATACATGATTAATTCTTTTATCATGATTAACCAAAAAATTCAAAAAAATTTATATGTGATAAAAAAGTAAGCATGTATTAAAAAATAACAAAACATGTAATGAACCAAATAAAAATTAATTGAAAAATAACATTAATTTAAAGCCATGAATGAATGCAATATGCTTGTACAATTAATTATATAAAATCAATATAGAATCTGAGTCAACTATTTTAAGAACTTATAAACACTATATTATTTTTCATTGAGAATTCCTATTTTGCATCTATTGGTTAAACATTTGATTAGTTAAATTTTATCTCCAACTTGTATATTCTTGTGTTGGTCCAACGGTAGTGATAACTTTACCATCTATGTTAATTGGTTCTTTTATACCTTTAGGCGTGTCATCTAAATGGACTTCGATAGGATCAACTAGCATATTTAATCTTATATGGTTTTGAAGAAGACAACATACCATTATAATCCTACCTTGAAGTTTAATTGGATAAAAATTAGCATATCTAATTATGTTCCAATGTATTTTAGGCATTCTAAAACATCTTTCAACAATATTTCTAGTTGATGAATGCTTCATATTAAAAATATTTTCAGGATTAGTTGGGTGTTGTTTAGTCCTTCATTCACTAAAATGATATCATTGACCCCTAAATGGTGTGAGAAATCCTTCACCATTGGTATAAAATAATTTTAAATAGTTGGCTATTGTCTAGTCCTCCACAAGATAGTAATATCTTAAAGATAAAAAAAAATAAAGATGCAACATATCATTAAAATTATATATTATTAGTCATTCTTATTATTAACTACACATTTTAATCATGATCTTTAAATTAATTTTATTTTAACTTACCATCATATATGAGTAATCCATTTTTTCTACTCAAAGTATCTCATAGGGCTCTACCATCAGCTGCTAAACCTTCCTAACGAAAAAATACATAAATACATTGCAAGCCTTGTGAACATGCTCCTAACATATTTGTAACAACATCACCCTTCCCATTTTGATATTTTGGCTTATCGATTTCAGGTACCTTCGTTTTAATATAAGTACCATCAAAAGCTCGTACACAATTCTATCAAACCAAGTATAATCAATATTTATAATGAAACTTAAATAAAAATATATTTGTATAGTGTAATTTTAATTTATCCTAAACCATTTCCATTTCTAGTTAGTGGAATCTTTAGGAATAGGCATAGGAGTTCTTAACAACTCACTTTGAAGTCTAATAACTGTATTAAGTACTTTATTAAAATTCCTACTATTTGTCTTGATCATAAGAAATTTATTTTTATTGTACGATTTCTTTTCATGATGTGCAAGTATATGTAAAAACAAAGCAACTTGTTTATTCACTCTCATATTTCTTGTATCTTTTAGTTACCCTGTAGTACGAAAACTAATCTTCTAAAAGGGTACCTATTCATGCATAATTCATTATAACACGTTAGATTGCTATCATATATTAACCTATGAATACATCGTGATGGATCGTAGTCACCTATAGAGTATGGAGCTTTCAGATAATCAATTCAATAATAACGTGTTATAATAATATAAACTGTATTTAATATAATTCTTAATATTTTGAATTGCTAAGATATAGAAACTTTTTCATTATGTTTAAATCACCTATAATTAATTCAAATAACCAAAATATTGAAAGTAATGTAATTCTCTTTGATTTGTTTGCACGTCATATGAATGCACACACCATTACATGCAATCATATATAGTTTTGTTAGTCAAAATCGATAATAGTTGTTAGTAAATTACACTACAATAAAAATAATTTTTTTTGACTCATTTAAATCACACATGCATCAAACTCATTTCTTTTGATGAGAATATATAATCATAATAATCACTAGTAGAAAAGTACGCCTTTCAATATCCTCATAAATAAGGTAAAGGATTAAATTAATGGTGGTACATGGTATTAACTTGACATGGCAATCCAATACTCTGTATCTCGGGGGGGGGGGGGGGGAGGGGGAGGAGAAACTTAGTGGACTTAATACTTTCCAAAAATAACATTATTCAATCCATCTAATAGTGCCAAATTCTTATTACTTTTGAACTCAAAGAGGAATATCAAGTACATTAATACTTCCAATGTCACATTAAACAACTTGTCCTCTGTTTGATATTTCCCATTCAACTTCCAACTTTAAGGACTATTTTCTTTGGCAAATTTTTTTAGTTATTTTTAAATTCTTTTTATTTCTATATAGCAATTTTTTATCTAAATTTTAATGTGATATAATTTAAATTTTTAAGTTTAAATTTAATTCTATATATATGAATTCATCTTTCAGATCCATTGTCTGTATCTGTGAATATATACTAGTTACGTTTATTCTCTTATAATAGTCAACGGTCATGGCATAATAATGATTTAAAGTTAGTGAATAATTTTTATGGGTCATTTGATGTTCTTTCTCAAAATCTAATAGTTTGTAAGTTCTTGACAATCTCTGGGTGTCAAAGTTCATGACCATAATTGCTTAAACAGAACAAGATGTTTTGGTGAGTTCTCATAGTTTTCAACTTTGCATGGGTTTTTTTTTTCAAAATTAAAATTTTTTTAGGTAATATGAAAGTCTATTCAATGTAAATTATTGGGCCAAAGCAATCATTGATGTCAAAGGTCCAAAGCATTGCCCAAATATATGACTAAGAAGTTAACAAAACACAAAACACTGATGGAATTCCAAACCACTGGGCTTGATCTCATTAGTGGAATATAAAAAATAGAATTTCATTAATTACGGAATGAACTACAAAAGATTGATGCCAAATGCAGTCCATGATATTATTATATCTATATAGTTATTCTTTATCTAGATTTTTATTTCTATATAGTAATTTTTTATCTAAATTTTCTGATTTTATTTATATATAGTGATTATTTATCTAAATATTTATTTCAATAGTTTCCAATATCATTATTATATAGTGATTCAGAAACAAAAATTAGAAAATTAAAAATTTTAGGCAGAACCCAAAACTAGGATGATCAAAGAAAATCTTTTTTTTTTTTGAAAAAAATCATATTAAAGAAACATAATCAATGATTTATGATTAGGTGTATCAAAAATACAATATATAATACCAAGAATAGCTATTAATATGCAGGAAAAAAAAGTACTTGATGATGATAAGACCTTAGATAGAAGAAATTTCACCAACAAAAATCGAGAAGAAAAAAGAGCCTAGATAGAAAGAATTCAAAAGATAGAGACCGTGAAGAAGAAGAGAGGAGAAGAGAGGAGTGGAGAGTCAACAAGTCTAAGGAAGAGAGGAAGTGGAAAGAGAGGAGAGGAAAAGAGCAGATAGTTGAATAAGAAGAAAGAAAAGAACACATAGTCCAACGAAGAGAGGAGATAAGAAGAATAAAAGAATAGGATATAGTTAGAAAAGGTTTAAAAGAAAAAACGTATTTTTTAAATTAAATTTCATTGGCCAGTAATATGAATAACGAGTTTTAATAGGGATTGTATTTTGGATTATACTCTAAAGACCAATCACGTGATGATGGTTTAGGTATATATTGTATCATAATGCTTTTAATTTATGGCAATTTTTTATTATTACGTTTAATTCTATATCTGCGTTTTATGAATAAATATAATAATGTCTTAAGAATTTAATTATTCTAAAATTATTCCTAGTCAAGTATTACCATTAATGGGACAATGATAATGCATTAAGACTAGTATGTGTAGTGACTGATTAAATATGTCATAATATGAGATATCAAGTTAACACACGGGTACATGTTAGAGAGCTAAATACTGGATCGACCTGCCATGAGAAATGCTACGTGGATTATTATATAAAGTGTCATAAGCATGTTTCATAGTGATAATTATGTATGTGATTCTTAAACTTGAGATCATCAGAGATCCCAACATGAAGAGTTGCATGTTTTGATACTACTAAACATTACCTGTAATAGGGTAAACTATAAAAGTAGCAATTGAATATGCAATCAATTATGTAGTGGGATGTTGAGTGATCAAGATGGGATTTACCCCTTCTATATAATGGGAGTGATATCTTTGGGCCTCTTGATTGAGTAAAACCATAAAATGAATGGCCGTGCTCAAATGAGTCGATATGTGATATCGGGCTCATTTGTTTGGATGAGTCTACTTGGGAATCAAGAAATGTAAAGATTGAAATACGTGAGAATGACACGTTCCATGGCTCATTTTCAATCAAGATATCTATCAAGAACTGTAAAGATTGAATTACATGGTGATATTTATCATACGATAAGTAATGTCGAATTACTAACATTCTCATAACTTGGGTAGTTTTGATGTGTTGCTAGACACCGCTCAATGCTTATGATATAAAATAGATTTTATGTCATTGCCAACGTTATGAGAACCTATTGGGCCGCACACATAGATCGTATCTAAAAGGAGTGTAAAATTCATATGATGAATTTTAGTTAATTAAAGAATCCTAACATGAGTAGGATTCTATAAGGTTTTCGATTTAAGATAGTATTCGGATTTGGATTCTAAATGGTTTTGCTTTTGTGTTAATAAATCCGAAATAGTTTTGGATTTATTAATTTAATAGAAACCGAAATTACAAAGTCAAATTAGAATGGGATTCTTGTTTTGGCAGCCACTCCCAAATAGATTAGAATTTGGTAGTTCGAGTAAAACTCTTTAAAAGAAGTTTTGCCCTAATACTACTACTATATATATTTGGGATTTGGCCAACAGCCACAGTCGTGTGAGACACAAGCATAATCCAGAAAAATGTCTTTTCTTTTTCTTGAAGAAAAGAAATTCTGCTCTTTTTCTTTTGAAGAAAAATTCAGTCCTCTTGAAGAAGAAAACCGATCCTTGTTCTTGTTCAGTAAAAGGAAATCTTTCGGCTTTTTCTTGAGAAGAAAAACAGCCGCCATCCAGTTTTCTTTGACTGTTACTTAGAGAAAAACAGTCACCAATTTCTTGCTGAAAAATAAGAGAGAAACCGTAGCTTAGAGAAGCTGAATTCTTGAGAAACCAAAGCAAAATTCAGAAGTTAGCACTCACGAATTTTGCTGCTCCTTTTACTAGATAATTGTGTGGCAATATCTAGAGGCTTGGATTGATCATGTAGATACCATAGAGGCAATGCCAAATTAGTTTTGCTATTGATTCGACAAAGAACAGTCTTTGCAAAAGAAATCTACCGGTTCTACCGATACTAACAAGGTATAAGCCCTTAAATCCGGTTTGATTTCATTTCGTATGCATCATTGGAGAAAACCAAAAATTTTAAATTCCGCTGCATGCTATACTTGATTTCCTAAATTCTAAATTTAGGAAAGTTCCAATCAATTTACTCACTTTTAAGAAACATTTTACTTTCCGAATAAGAAAAAAAAAATTACCAACCACAAGATTTTAATTTTGAAGAATTTAATTACTTTCCAGATAAAAATCTTAACCAACCAAATAGGCCCTAAGTGAATTCAACGCTCTCAAATTTAATTTTAAAACTCTTTTAGATTATGATTATAGCAAAACAAATTTAATTCTTTTTTTCCCCGAGCCTAATTCTTATGCTATGGTATTGGTTGCTTATGTTATACAATCTCTATTGTCTTCTTTCTTTCTTCTGAGTTTTTTCTTTGTCAAATTATGCAATTGGTTTCTATTTCCACCCCACCTCTTTCCCTCCCTCCTCCTTCTCATCCTCTTTCTTCTCATGGCTTTATTTTCTTCTTCTACATTTTATTTTTAATCATTTCCCTCTCCCTCACTTCATCTCCTTTCCCCCTATATTTCTTTATTCCATTTTGATTTTTCGCACAGTGGTTGTTGGTTGTCATGGTGGGAGAGTTTGTTGATGATGACTGGTTTAGGGTTTAGGTTGATTAGTGGGTCTTGGTTTATGGGTATAGACGGTGACTGATGTCCACTCTCTTCTTGCTCTATCCCTATTTCCCCTACCTATAGAAAATGTGCTTACTACACTCTTACCAAATTCTCTTACTTACTGTGGTGCAATGAATAGGTCTTATACCGAAAGAGCTACTCATTTCTCTTGTTGTAACTTATATTTTTTCTACCACTTCTTGCCCAGTGGTGTCAAATCCAAAGTGGGATGCGAACTAACCAATTTATAGGGTCAAGGTTCAAGAGACCGGAGAGTCATGCCATTACTAAAATCCCGGATAGCATCATGAAGATGCCATAAATAATTTTAAATCATGAATGCATTGATAATGCATATAATATCAAATTTATTTTCTTTGACAACTCATTAAAAGAAAAGTTCAACATTATATTCATATGGACATATCTACAACATAATGACAAAGATAAATATTACAAATAAAACATTATTCATATCATAAATTAAAAACTACATAAGATCAAAATTCATTTCACAAATTCAAAAAGAAAATTGTCAAAACATCACTTTTAGAACTTTAATATTTGCGCAATTCTATGACCGATTCAATCAACTCCAAAATCACACTCCAATTAATATCCTAATTCTATCTTCATCTCTATCTCTATATTCATTTCCATCTCCAATATTGTCTCCGTTATCATAATTTGATAAGTTAATACTTGCATCATCATCATCTTCATCAATCACTAAACTAGAACCTTTTTTTTCACCTAAAATATACTAAAAGATATCTAAGCATGAAAATAATATGTTATGCTTTCCAAACAAAAAGTGAATGAAAAGCTATTCGACTAAATTTTTTTAAAGAAAACAAAGTAAGGTATAAATTTCTTACATAGTTAAGAGCTTTCCTCTCCCCATCTTTGGGATACTCATGTTCTGTCATATCTTTTAACTCATCAAAGTCAAGTTGTTTTCTAAATGGAGGTTATAATAAATATAAACAACATAGTTGAGTTTTTGATACTCTAATTTATTCCTTTGTATGAATGCATACATTCCAATTACCCTCACATCTTGGAGAAGAAGCATTTAAATATATTCTCTTAATGGCCAACTTTTGCAAGTTGGGATCATCACCACCACACATTCTTCATTGTTTATCTACGCCATCATTACAACATCATAACATGAACAACAAAATGCATTGCACTACTATATAAGAAAGAAATACTTAATGTGATTACAAAATAAGAGAATTATTATTGAATTTAGAATTACATGGAAGAGAAGTTTCACGTTTTATTTTTAGTAAAGTCATGTTGAATGCCTTGTCTTTTTATCCTAAATAATGTTATTTTCATCCGTGATTGCATTCCTTCAATTTTAAACTTTTCTATTACTTCTATCACATTTTTTCAAATCTCAAGCATGTTACAAGGATTATTTTTTTGATATTAGAAAGCTGGATTCCACCAGCATGCTATAGCACGAAATTCTTTCCTCAGTATACTATCCCATCTGTTGCCAATTATATCAATATAGGGCTAGTGAATTTTTTTCTTATTGTTGATTTTTGATGTCATTAATTTCTCTCCACATGCTATCATAAACATATCCTAATCAAGGTTTCACATTAGAAACACATATGCAACAAATCTATCACTGGCTTCATACTAATTCTCACATTGATTAAACAAGTATTCCATAAAAAAAAAAATCATTCAGAACAATATAAATTTTTTATCTTTATCATTCTTCAATTAATTTTTAAAAGTTTATAGAAGTGAGTCAAGTGACAAATGCCTTCAAGTATTCTATATGATTATAAAGACTTTTTAATACTATAAAAAGTGGTTATAAACCTATTTTTAGTAGGATTTCGAAGTTCTTTCTAATTGGGTCTTTTTTATCGACTAACCACGAATCTATTTGTAATTATAAACAAATTTTTGTAATTATAGAGGCAAGAGTAACTAAGTTTGCAACATTAGACATTTCTCCAAATTTTTCATGTTCAAATTAAGAAAATGGGCTGCACTAGGAGACTGACTAATATATGCATATATTTTCAAAAATTAATCTTCTAGCAACTTTATAATTACTTTCATAATCTACACCTAAGTGAACCATATTATCAGCTCCAACTATTTCAACAATTTTTGAAAATAAGTTTCTACGTTTATCTCTACATCAGAAGCATCCACAACTTTGATGAATGTAATCTCACTATGGCAAATAAACAAGAAAAATAATCAAACATCTTTTTTTTTTTATCATGTTTCCATCTAGGGATACAATTTTACTATGTTTTGACAATTATTGTTTGACCCATGCAAGGGATGGGTGGAGTGGGTGGTGAGTGCAAGTACGAGGGGAGTTTTTCTTCCCTGCATCTAAATGGGGTGGATAGTGGGGGAGGTTTTACTTTATAATATATTTATATGCATTTAACTTTTAATATATTTTATTTATATATATTATTAAATATTATTTTTATTTATATGTATGTATATATATTATTTTACTAATATTAATTAGAATACTAATCGATTGTTAAATTATTTCTTAGTTGTTACTAGATTATATTTGTATTATGATTATACTAATGAAATATTTAGTTATTATATTTCAATGTTAGTTACTACTTACTTTTAGTTTTGATGTGAAACCAAGTCCAAAAGGACTAGGAACACTTAGAAAAGTTGACCAAGGTATGTCTAGTTTGGATTGGTATAAATCTTGACTCACTATCTATAAAGAGATAAGAATCTTGGTATAAAACGACACAACCAATTACACCAAAATTGGTTGATAAGTTTTGAACACCATAGGTTTTGAAAGAAAACTTGATAAGTTCTTAAGTTCTCAAAGAATCCAAAGATGAGATAAAACTCACAATTTTTAATTACTCCATTATACTCAAAACAGTACAAAAGATGCCTACTTATAGGCTACAAAAGTCTTAAAAAAATCCTAAATATCTTTGTCTAGAAACTAGAAGAAATAAAGATTAATTTTGACTCACTAGCTCTTAGACTATACTTTGAGAAGACCAATAAGAAATTTTGCACTTTAATACATTAATTACACACCATTTTAGATGATATATTGGCTGAAAAATTTGCACATTGGAATGGTGTGTTGACCAAGAGTTGGAATAAGTAGATTCATCCATTTTGAGCTAGCTTCCAAGACTTCAGTAAATAATTCTTTGACTAAATTTTCATCCCCCTATGCCTCAACATGGATGATTGACCCGAATTTAAAGTCTTCAATACTTGACTACTTGAATAATTGATGGGCTGGAATTTGGACTAACTTTAGGACCAAAATTGATTTTTGACTTGGATCAAATGAACTCTTGAACTTGGACCATCGCTCCATTGAATTGGATGTGAAGTTGGGGCCGAGTTCACATCGTTGGCTGTGTTCACATCTTTGGCCACTGTGTTCGCACATTTGACTACCGAGTTCACATCTTTGGTCACTAAGTTCACGTCTTTGACTCCGAGTTTACATTTTTGAGCTGAGTTCACATCAAGTTTACTATTCATTCTCTATTAATTATGAATTATTATTTATTCACTCATAATTTTTTCAGTATAATATATTATTAGTACTCATAGTCTACTACTTAGTACTTATATGCGATTATTAATTATATATATATATATATATATATATATATATAAAGTGTGATATAATTTTTAAATTTTATCATATTTTAATTAGATTATTTTCATTGTTCAAATCATGTAATTTATTTTAACCCAATGTATTTTTTTAGTTAACTTCTAGTGTAACGGTTTTATTATTGTATAATTTAAATACTAAAATTTTATTTTAACTTTTGTTGAAAGCGGGCCCTGTTGGCCACCCATGGGGGTAGCTGGCAAAGTGGGGCTAGGGATGGGTGGAAGGGACAGGTGGCGGGTGGGGGTTTTATAGACAGGCCAGTGGTGGGGAAGTTACCCCTGTCTCATACTCAGCCCATTGCCATTCCTATTTCCACCCATCACTCAGTATTGTGGAACATATTTATACTCACTTACTATGAAAATTATCAATAAATCACACAAGTAGCTTTTTTGCGTCCTTTATCAAATTCACTTTAAGTGTATAATAAGTTGAGACTTTGTACCCATGATCTATAGATGCTACTTTTGTTATAACTTGATCGAAAAGGGGGTGAATTACCGACATTGAATTGAATACATGCATCATAGATCATAAAGTTAGAGCCGTAGCTATGTCATAACATTTTTCTTCATTTTGGTAGAAAAACTTAACACTTGGCTGAAAGAAATCAAACGCTTTAATTGTCATATAAGTTTTGATACTACGACTTATCTTTCATTTTGCTTTGTTCATTCTTTCATTAATGGAAATTCCTAATAAATACCCCTGTTGACAAAGGCATTTAGTAAAAATCATAAATCAGAAATTTTTGACCCTTGCATTCATTCATCGTATAACATATTTCCAAGTTAAGTCCTTTTTTAATCTATGGTTTTGTCTTGAAAGAGATGACTTAACTATTGATTCTTCATTAGTTAGTGTAAAGTGTGAATCACCTCCTTACATAAGCCTACAATTTCCAAGAATATACACTACCAATCTAAAAAGGTAAATATTGACAAGAAAAAACATGTGATAAATGATAATGAAGAAAAATCTAAATTTGCTCCTATAAAAAACTATTAAGGTCTGGTCTAGTTGATTGTATAAAAACTTAAGTTTCAGTGAAAGGCCTTTAAGGGCAAATAGGGAGCAAAGAAGCAAACATCATGTTCAGAATTAAAAAATAGGAAAAAAAAATAAAGCCTACAGTAAAAGTAGCTTCTCTAATAGTTATTCTGTGTGTGTATATTAGATGTGCAATAATATGTTAGAAACCGTTTCATACTTAGTAGAGTCATATAATTCATGCAAACTAAAAAGAAAAAAGAAAAAAGAAAACATTATTTCATATTCTTAATTCATATTAGTTAGAAAAGATATATTGAATAGACGATTGGGTTCTATAGGCTTGCTCAAAATTCAAAGGAAACACTACAGACTACACCACTGACTGGGGATTGCCATGTCCAGAAAGCTTTAAGCAAATGTCTCTAGAATTACCTAAACTAAAAATTAAGATGCGCTACAAACAGTCACATGCACAAACCTATAAGATGGCTAAAGTTGGTGGAATTCTTCTCTTAAGATTCATAATAGCCTATTTATAGAACATGATTTATCACAGATTATCAGGTTGAAAGTAGAAGTTATTGTCCTTGGGAGCTAGATTGATCTTGATCAAGCATATTTTGTCTTCAGTTCCATTATATTATTTTTTATCTTTAGATCCTGTAGTTGCAGTGCTATGAAAAATGAAGAGTATCTTAACTGATTTTTTTTTTGGGGTTCTCTGATTTTGGTAAAAAAGGGCATTGGGTTTCTTAGGAAAGAATGTCTCTTCCAATATCTAAAAGTGGTCTTGGCCTTTGCAGACTTGAGGCTATGAGTATGAAGCTACGGCGGAAGTTTCAAACTTCGAAGAACCTTCGGAACACTTTTATGAGGGCAAAGTACAAGGTGCTTTTAGTTCACTTGTCTCTTCTATGTGCTTCTTCCTCTTCCTCTTCCTCTTGATCTAACATATGGCATTGCATGCTACATCCGTGGAATATCGTGGAATCACATTCTCATTTGCTAGTGCGTAATGCTCAGTGCTCCTTTTGGTTTAATTCTTGTTCCGAGTATGGTGCATTGGCTTCATCAGGATTTGGATGTGGATTCTAACTTAAGGTTGAAGGATGTTTATTCCTCTCATGCAGGCTAGAATATAAACTTTCACAATTTTTCCTTATCGGGGGTGCATTCTAATAATTTCCAAAAGTTGAGTTTTTGTTTGAGGTCTAATGAAGAAGTTAAGATAGCATGGAGACCTGATTCTTTGGGTCTCTTCTCCATCAATAGTGCCATTGAAGCTTCCACTCAAAGAAACTTATTTGGGATTCAAAGGCTATATTTGGATTGTGTTGTATTTGAAAATTTTGTATTGAAATGAGTGAAATTTTTTATGGAAATTTTTTGTAAGAAAAAAGTGATATGAAAGAGTAGATTGGTGGAAAATGTTTTTTGAAATAATGTTAAAAGAATTTTGGCAGGAATTTAAATTTTAAATTTTGAAATAAAAAGTTATTTAAATATTTTATTTTTGTGGTTGAAAAAAAGATAACTTTTTACAAATAAAAATGGAAACCATACGTAGCCAAAGATTCCTATTAACATTTCCATTTTTATGCAGAGATTACGTAAAAGGGTTTTGTCATTTTTACACATCATGAGAAGGTTTGGAATACGTTGTCTCTTAAAGTGTACTTTTTGTTGTGATGTTGATCATTTGGAACATTTTTTTTCTTCAAGTGTTTTGTTGTGGATAAAGTCTGTGCTTATTTTTCCAATGGGCAAATTCCATTTTCCTCCCTTGTGGTTTACCACAAAGACACTTTTCTCCCTTTTGCTTTAAAAACTCCCACTTTCCTCCCTCTAGTTTGAAGTGTAGTGGAAAATTGACAGAACTTTCAAATTGTGATGAAGAGTCTGTGAAATACTAATAATGCCCTTAATTTAAAGGGCAGAGAAGCGAACTGCCATTGTCGTGCACAAACCATAATTTCTTTGCCCTAATTTCTTTGCCCCAATTTCATTATCCTAATTTCAATTTTTACAAAGAACATGTGTGATTCTTTATGGCATTTCGGGTGCTACAGTAGAATACAAATCATAGATGCTGCATTGGTCTAGGATTGTGAAGGGCAATGGTGATATGGATCAGAGCACCTCAACAGTGCAGAAGGTTAACTGGTAAGAGTTTCAATTATAGTTAGAATTAATATAAGATGGCATTGCATGAATCAAATAGCATGTGGAATTTGAATAATATCTATATCTAAAACCAATGACAATGAAGACCATATCTGTATACTTGGGGTTGAATAGTGAAGCCGATGACGATGTCTGCATCTGCCATATCTCTAGACAAAATGGTTTAGTTATCTGCTTCATATTAGGTTGAAATGTGGCATATGATACAATGGTAGAGAAAAAAATGGGCCCATTTATATCTATTAACAACTGTTGATTTCTATATTTGGCTTCATTTTTCTGATTTCCTCATGGTTTGCATTTGGGTTAAAATGTAGTGCTATTAGGTTGATAAAATATTAATGCAAGTTGATACAATTGGGCTATGGTAATGGAATGTTGTGGCAAAGGCCAAGATTTGATTCCAGAACCTGTTAAATGTTTCAATCGTACCTTTGTATGTTGCATTGTAGGATTGAAATGAGGCATTTGATAAAATAGTATGAAAAACTAGGCCCAACTATATGTAGTATTCATTTGTTTAGGATTTGGGATTTATTTGTTTAGTTAACATTTTGGGCAATGGCAGAGATCAAATGCAATACTTTAAATTGATATTTAAATGCTTTCAATTTTGTTTAGATGTTTATTTTTGCTACTGTGTTTGTGCTGTGCCATTTGTGTAAGGGAATCTATGTTGAAATGTGTAACTCTATCTTTATGTTGAATGTGGACATCCATTTTGTGTTTTTGTTAATAAAACTATGTGCAGGTTTGCGGATGGAGAACCGAAAGGAGATAATGAAATAGACATTCTTATGCATTAAAGAGGCAAATTTGTGGAGTCTAATACATTGCCAACCCTTGTGTATAGTAAGCAAGTTATAGTGTTTAGGAATTAGGATATTGACTACTTGAGTATAGGGGTACCTTCTGATATATATGCCTTGGTAGAGCAGGTTACTAATGTGAAAGTATACTATCAAACTCCTTACTGTGACTTAGTTATTGGGGTGGTCCCAATTGAGAGTGATGAATATGTAAAATCACTAATCAATGTATATAAGGGTTTAAACCAAATGCACATATATGTTGAGAGAGATAGGGGCAAATAGCTTTATGGCGGTCAGTCTGTGAGAGCAGTGGATGACACATGTGGGGTAGGTGTAGGAAATAAAGTAGCAGGAGACAAACTCCCAAAAAATAGTAAAAAAAAAAAAAAGCAGGTCTAGGGAACTACAAGATTCCTTCATAGGATAAAAAAGAAAAGAGTGCCGCCACACAGGAATTTGGGGTATCGTGGATGCAGAAACCTCCAAAATTGATTTGGGGAATTCAAGAAACAGGAAATCCAGTAAACTAGTGAGCATTTAGGAGCTTTGGGTAACACTAAAAGAAGCACAAGAAGAAGCATGAATTTTAGCAGAAAGAAGAGCAACAGAGGCCAAGAAGTTAGGAAGAAAAAAGAAAAGAAAAGAGGAAAGTCCAAAAAACGAAAATATGTGCAGCACAGCAACCAGCAATCAGCTGAAGAAGTTTCACATACCCAGGCTGAGCAAGAAACAGAATTTTAGTAGAGCAAGCCAATGAAAAATTGGTTGAGCAACCAATTGGCACAAACGATAGGGATTCAAAAGATGTAGATTGGCTTCAAGAAGGACTCGAAGAGACAAGGATGAAGACATCTTCAGGGATGTAAGGGCTAATGCTGAATCTGCAGCCACTAAATCAGTGAGAAATGAATATGCTTCAAACCTGGAGTCATTAGGTAGTGAACTACACTCAATTCGAGAACATAGTATTGATGTAATTGGTTTAGAAGGTAAGGAATGAGTGCAAGCTTCAAGAGATGTGGAAAATGCAGGTTCACTAGACGGCCGCTTGCGTGATGAAGCATCAAGGGAAACAGGAGTTGAAGAACAAGATACAAGTGCAAGGCAACACCAAACTGTTGAGGTATGGAATTAAAAAGCAGATTTAGACAAGGATATACTTGACGCTCAACTTTGTGATGAAATTAAGGATAGAACAGATACACATCAAGAGTTTAATGCAAGCATAGAGTTTTCAAAACCTGAATTTTGTCTCAAGGTTGGCCAAAAGTTTGAAATTGTTAATGCATTTTGGGAAGCACTAGTAGAATGGCATGTCCCGAAAGGGTTTGAATTTTGGTGTCTAAAGAATGAAAAGAGCAGGGTGATAGCTATTTGTAAAAGAGATTGGAATTGGAGAATTCACGCCAATCTTGTACAAAGTAGAACTATTTTCTAAATAAAAAGCATAAAGGGGGCACATGTGTGCGGTAGAGAGTACATTAATGTTCATGCTAATTCTAGATATCTGAAAAAGAAAATGCAGCATGAGGTAATGGATGATCGCAATGTGAATGTGGAAGCACTATCCAAGAGCTTACGATGGATATACATATTGGATATGAGCTTAAAGCAAGCATATAGGACCAGGTTCAAGGCTAATGAAATACTTCACGGTGTTAACATGGAAGAGTATAATAAGGTTAGACCATATGCAAATGTGTTGTTGGCATATAATCCAAGGAGCCATATAACCATAGAAGTTTACAAGCAAAGTGAGGAGTCCGTTAGCATATTCCAGATGATGTTCTATAGTCTTGGTGCAATGAGGGATGGGTTTTTGACTGAGTGCAGACCTATAATTGGGTTGGATGGTTGTTTCTTGAAGAGTTCATTTGGTAGCCAACTCCTCATTGTAATGGGAAAGAATGAAAATGACAATATGTACCCTACTATATAGCACTAGTGGAAGTTGAAACGTATGACAATTGGTGTTGGTTTTTAGAAGAATTAAAACACCAAATTGGTGATGTTATTGCAACATCAGTTCATTGGACTTTTATTTTTGAAGACAAAGGGGTCTGGTCATTAGAATTGAACAGCTATTCCCTAGGTCAGAACACATATATTACCTCAGGTGCATGTATCAGAATTTCAAATTACGATTCAAAGGAAAGACTTGAAAGGGTTTTTCTGGGCTGTAACGTCTACTAGGAATAGGGCAGCCTTTAGATGTGCAATGGTTGATTTGGAGAGAGCATATCCAAAAGAGGGAGAGAAGATGAATGTTGTGGAATGATTGTGAAAAATTCCTCCAAAATTGTGGTCAAGGGCACATTTTAGTGACCAATGCAAGAGTGACATTTTAGTAAACAATTGAATGAGTCATTCAACAGCCACATCCTGAAAGCTAAGGATAAATCAATCATCTCCATGTTTGAGTGGATAAGGAGACGATTGATGCAAAGGATAAATATCAAAAAGAATAGAATGGAAAACTATGAAGGTAATTTATGCCCAAATATTCAAGAAAGGTTAAAGACACATAAGAGACATAGTAGGTTTTGTGTTGCTGTGTACTCTACTCATGATGATTATGAGATAGATTGTGGGAGTTCAACATATGTGGTGAAGCTAGCAAATAGAACTTGTACATGTGGATATTTTCAGTTAACCGGAATTTCTTGCCTACATGCCATTGTTGCCATCTAGAAAGACAAAAGACTAGTGGAAAGTTTTGTGGATCAGTGCTATAGCAAGGAAGCCTACATGAAAACATATAGTTATAGCATTAAAACTATCCTCTCGATGAATTACTAGGATGAAGTAGAGTTTGAACCCATAAACCTCCTACTGTGAGTAAACAACCTGAAAGGACCAAGAAAATCAGAAATAGAGAAGCGAATGAGAACAGATCCATATCCACAAGAAGAGGCCTAATTGTCAATTGTAAAAGGTGTTTTGGGGTTGGACATAATTCCAAAACTTGTAGGAATGAAATCCATCCTAGGTCAAAGTTCTTTAAGGTATGTTCCTCCCTTTTGATAGTCATTCATTTACATTTATAGTTTTTCATATGTTAAAATTCTTGTTGATGATTGTAGGATCTATCTAGTGCTAGTACTATGCAAGTCAGAGGCTCTTTACCTAGTGTCTCATAGGTGGGTCCATCCCAATCAGATACAAATATGAAATAGGTTTGTTATGGCCATGTTTCACAATTTTAGGCTAAGTGGAAATACTCTAAATATCCCCATATGTGATGAAACTTCTCCCTTGTGCAACCACATTGTACTACAATCAAGAATAGTAGATACGTAAGTGTGGCAAGGGAAAAAAAAAAAAAGAACAGGCTGGTTCACTAGGTAATGCCAATTTTCAAACTGCAAACTCTTGGGTAAATGTATCCACACATGTTTAACAAGTTAAAAAGTTAGATGTCAATATTGAAAACATAGCCAAAGGTGCACATACATAGCTTTCGAAAATGGAAAATTTCATCGATAGGTACAATAATCTATGCTAATTTCAAATTTTACTGCATTTGTTTATTGGCTCTTACTTGATTCGTCATTATTTGCCTATGTAAATAAGCCTCCTGGTACTAAGATTGTGAATGGATGGCTGGTTAGCGTGAACAAGATAAAGACATGTAGCCAACCTACTACTCATACTGATGTGATTCATAGTCAAACAAGGGCAGAGGTAAAATATATTTACTTCATACCATTTTTAGTTCTTTCTGCCTTGTTTCAATTTTACAACTTCACATACTTACTTTCCATTTGCTTTAGACCTCTGGTGCAGGAATTCAGGAAGGAAATAGAACTCCTAAGAAGAAGTACAAGAGGGCTAGAAGGATTTGACTCTATTTAGGGTGTTGTATTTGTGTATTAGATATTAACTAATTTAATACGACTGTTCTTTAGTATCACGACCTTGATTAGGTGATGGTTTCCCAAAACATTACTGTGTTATAAACCCTGATATTTATTATTTTGCCAAATGTGTGGCCCAAAATTCTAGCCAACTTTAACCATTAATCTCCAACTTACTAAGTACAACTTCAACTAAAAAAAGTAATACACAAAGATATACAGGCAATTATAGTTGAAGCATAAACCATCAGTGTCAATTTTTGGACACTTTCTTGTAGTTTCTCAACGTGTTTATTGGCTACTTCAATGCCATTGTGGGATGCCTCTCTACATTGTGATTAATGGGGTTGCACCATGACCAAAATCCACATTGTTTAGTTTCACAGACAAAGTATAGCCTTCTCTTTGTGTCATTTCTAGAGTCAACTATCTTCACAGCAACTTTTCCATTGTAGTAGCAATAATTGTATTGAAATCTCAACTCCTCCTTGCCATCATCCCATTTGGTGCAACTTGACATCTAATTCCAAAATAAATTACTCTATTGATAGCATTTTCACAACATGCATACGTTTCCTAAAGTGGTAGCATGAACATATCTTAACCGTGTTCTTCATATCTTATGTATGGACACAATTGTTGGCCTAACCTCCCTTTTTTCCTTTTTTCCTTGCTTTGAACCAAAACTGAGTTAAAAGAGCAAATTCCAACAAGCTCCATTGTCATGCTAGAAGTGAAGCTTCAAACATTACATCAAAGGGTATTTTGGTACTCAGAATTTCTACCATAATTAACCCTTCTAGTTAGACTCATTATTTTCATGCGTGTGGCCTTTCTCTCCATCACTGTTTGGGAGTTTCATCAATTTTTCACTATGCTCCAGACTAGAGGGAGAAAAGTGGGAGTTTCTAAAGTAGAAGGAGGAAAGTGTCTTTATGGTAAACCACAAGGGAGGAAAATAGAATTCACCATTTTCCAATCAGTTAAATTATATAATGTTGGGTTTTTGGACTCCTAACTTATGTGGAAAAAGTTCAAAAATATTGGGTTAATTATTTGGGCATTTAAGGAGGTTACTTATTTGGCCCATTATGGGGTTTAACCATTGTATTTATAGCCTTAAAAAGATATAAATTCAAGATTGAGCAAAAAAATTTGGATGATTTTTTGTTGCAATTTTCAACAAGTTTCTGGTCTATGCTGTCTTGATCAAATTAATGATCGGATGGTCAAACATGCTTTGATCGAGTTAAATTTATCCTAGTGGTAGAAGACAACCTATTCTACATTAGGAATTGTGAAAATTGGATTTCAACAATTCAAATATGAGATAAGAATTTAGCACGTTTGCTATAGTCTTCTAGTGAAATTTTTCATAATTTTTTTTGTTTAATATTTGGTTGTTTTTGTTGAATGTTCAAATTCATATCTCATTTATGTGGTTATTGGAAATTGCACTTGATACTTCATTGATTGATAGTGGAGTTTTGAAGATGGATTTTATGTTGGATTATGTCCTATGGACCAATCATGTGATTATGATTTAGGCATATACTGTATTATAACGCTTTTAATTTATGGCAATTTGTTATTATTATGTTTAATTCCATATTTCATTTTATGAATAAATATTATAATGTCCCAAGAATTTAATTATTCTAAAATTATCCCTAGTCAAGTATTATCATTAATGGGACAATGATAATACATTAAAACAAGTATGTGTGGTGACTAATGAAATGTGTCATGATATGAGATATCAAGTCAACACATAGGTACATGTTAGAGAACTATGTACTGGATCAACCCGCCATGAGAAATGCTACACAGATTGTTATATAAAGTATCATAAACATATCTCATAGTGATGACGGTGTAAGTGATCGTTAGACCTGAGATCACTAGAGATCCCAACATGACGAGTTGCATGTTTTAATGCTACTAACATTATCCGTAATAAGGTGAACCATAAAAGTTGCAATTGGATATGCAATAAATCATGTAATGAGATATTGAGTGATCAAGATAGGATTTGCCCCTCCTATATAATGGGAGTGATATCTTTGGGCCCTTTGATTGAGTGAGAACATAAAATGCATAGCCGTACTCAAATGAGTCGATATGTGATATTGGGCTTATTTTGCTTAGATGTGTCTACTCCGGAATCAAGAAATGCAAAGATTGAACCATGCGAGCATGACACGCTCTATGGCTCGTGTTCAATCAAGATATTTAGGGTAAAGGGATTGAATTACATCGTAACATCTATCAAAAGAAAAGTAATGTTGAATTACTAATATTCTTATAATTTGGGTAGCATTAATGTGTTGCTAGACATCACTCAATGCTTATGCCATAAAGTAGATTTTATGTCATTGCCAATATTATAAGAACCTATTGGGTCACACACTTAAATTGTATCCAAAAAAATTGTAAAATTTATGTGATGAATTCTAGTCAATTTAAGAATCCTATTGCGAATAGGACTCTAGAAGGTTTTCCGGTTTAAAGCGGTATTTGAATTTGTGACTAAATGATTTTGGTTTTATTATTAATAAATTCATTTTGGATTTATTCATTAAGCAAGTAAAGTGAAATTAGAGAGTTTCTAAATTCGAATGGTTTTGCTTTTGGCAGCTACTGAAATATAGAAAGCTCCAAAATAGATTAGAATTTTTGGTTCAAGTAAAACTCTTTAAAAGAAGTTTTTACCCTAATCTATTTCTATATATTTGGACTTATAATTTCAGTAGCCATACAACCCTAATGTGAGCAGAAAAATCACATTCTTCTTGCTGCTACATTAAAAGCAAAAAATTAGTCTTTTTTGGAGAAAAAAATTCTGCAGCAAAAAGAAAACCCCAAAACCGATCCTTGTTGTCTTGTTCAGAAAAATCTTTTTCGACTCTTTCTTGTGAAGAAATAGTACTCATCTTATCAAGAACACAATAATCATTTCAGCTATTCTTTAGAGAAATAACAGTAGCTATTTTCTTGTCAAAGAAACAAGGAGAAAACCGTAGCCTGAGAAGCTTGAATCCTGAAAAATCGAAAGCAAAAATTCTACTTCTAGCACTCACGAAATTTTGCAACTTCTTTATTTGGTTAATTATGTGACAATTAACTTGAGACTTGGAGACGATTGTATAGATACCATAGAGGCAAGGTTGTACTGGTTTTGCTGGTAGTTTGACGATCAACAATCTTCGCAAGAAAGTTCTACTGCTACCGATAAAGGTAAATTCTTCACAACTGGTTTGATTTCACTTTGAGAGGATCCTTGGAGGAAATAAAAAATTTTAAATTTTCGCTGCGTGCTATATTTGGTTTCCTACAGTGGTATCAGAGACACTTACGAAGGCTCAAATTGGTTTTATGTGAGAGCATTTTTATTTTCTTAAATTGTTTATGAATAAGCATGTTGAATTTGGATATATGAACATACTTGATGTAATCTGAATTTTAGTTAAATATATATGATATATTTATGTTTATTAAATCAATTTAAGTTTGCTTTAATGTGGTATTGTTGGATTCAAATAATATATATGTGTGTGTGTGTGTGTGTGTGTGTGTGTGTGTGCATGGAAGAGCCAGGATTCGGTTTTTCTGGAATTTTGGCTAGTTTCAGTTTTTCAAAATTTTCTTGAGCTTTTGGTTTTGATAAATTTTATTAAATCTAAAAATAATATATGCTGAATCATATTGAAGCCAAATTATGTATATGATGTATAAGGTTGGCTTTGGATTTTATCAAGAAAATTTAATCAAGTTCAGCTTTCTGTTTTAGCTAGCTTTCGAGTTTCAAAATTTTGGCCAATTTGGTTTCAATTTTTTTTTTTATTATTGAGGCCAAAATTAATATGTGATATATATGCAATATTATGACCAAATTATATATGTGATATATAATTGTTCCGATTTGAAAGTTTCAATTTTTCTGAAAATTTTGATGGTTCGGTTTTTCTGAATTTTGAATGGTTCAAATTTTCTGAAGTTTTTTGGCTGGTTTGGATTTTCTGAATTTTTGGAAGGTTCAGATTTTTTGAAATTTTGGCTGGTTAAAATTTTCAAAATTTTGGTTAATTCTAATTTTCTGAAAAATGAATGTTTTGGATTTTGGTTTTTAACCTAGCTTCGCAATTTTAATACTTGGCCAAACTTCGCAATTTTAATAAATTTTTTAAAATTATTTTTTGCTAAGGCCGAAACATATATATGTTAAATTACATTGAAGGCCAAATTATATATGTGATATATAATTATTTTGGAATTTTGATGTAATATTTGAAAATTAGTTTTATTCCGGTTTTAGGTTTTGGCCAAAAAAGTGTATATTAGATACACTAAGGTGACAAAAAGTTTGTAACTTGACCCAAAATTTCCATGCATAGTATATTATTCGAAACCCTAATATTTGATTTAATAATAATTGTAATAAATTAATTAGATTAATATATTTAAGTGTTAAATATTAATGACAATTATATGTGACATGCACATTATGTAATATTTGAGCATGGTGCATAGTTATAGCCCTAAGCCCTGCAAGTCATGCCTTGTTTAATTTTTCTGGTTGTAAATCCTTTTCTCATCTAACTCCCCTAGAATGTAACTTAAGGTTTCTCTAAAGATGTAATAGTTAGATTAGAGATAGGGTTAGACTAGGAACCAAAAGAGGCAAGGAGTTCGTGACCATACAAGAATAGTCCCGGCCACGGGCTGGTTTGGAACCGGAACCGGACCGTTGACCGGGTTTCACGATTCAAAACCGGACCGGAACCGTTACTATAAGGTTCGGTTTAGGTTCAAGATTTTTTGAACTGAAATCGGAACCGGCGGTTCCAAATCAGAACCGGACTAATTAATAAATATTATTTTAATTTAAATAATATTATTATATATAATTTTATATATTATATTAATTCTTTCCATATTCCTCCATACCAAATTTTAAATATTTATATCAATTCTCTCCATATTCCTTATTATTTCTAATTGAAATTTCAATATTATTTAAATTCTCCCCTTTTATATTAATTCTCTCCATATTCTTCCATACTTTTTTTTAATTCTCTCCAATTATATCAATTCTCTATTTATATTAATTCTTTCCATATTCTTCCATACCAAATTTTAAAGATTTATATCAATTCTATCCATGTTCCTTATTATTTCTAATTAAAATTTAAATATTATTTAAATTGTCTCCATTTATATTAATTCTCTCCGTATTCTTCCATATTTTTCTTTAATTATCTCCATTTATATTAATTCTTTTCATATTTCTCCATACCAAATTCTATTAATTTATATTAAAACCAAAACCAAAATCGGAATCATAACCATATTAAAATCGGAACGAGAACTGGAACCGTATTAAAACCGGAACCATGTCAGAACCATCGGTTTTGGAACCGTCTCGAAACCATCTCTTAAGGGTTCGGTTTCGGTTCCACATTTCTATTGAACCGGAACTGTCGGTTCCTGAATCGTGGCCAGGACTATACAAGAATAACCAAAGGAGGCACTTGGAGAAGATGCTGTTACCCTTAGGTTGACCTTTTGGCTCTCTCATTGGCTTGAGGAAATCAATTTAGTTTGGGCTATAACTATGTCACATTTATATTATTGTTTATGTATGAGATGCATGCAATGTATGTTTATTGGTTAAATGCAGGAAGTGATCATGATTGTAATAATTAGTTACAAAATTATGTGATTAATTGGACTAATAATTACAATAACCAATTCAAACAAAATGGTGAGAGTTTAACAAATCCCTCAAATGAATATTAAGTCTAAGATGCCTTCCAATGCTTAGCATTTATCAAGGCTTTGATTGATCATGCGTAAGTTTGCTAAAGTAAGGTGCCATGGTCAATCTTATTGAGATGCGATAGGATATTTGTAATATTTGACTGCTAATCATTGGGTTTGATTTAACTAGGTGGACTCAATAGGATTGGGACCTAGAGGCATAGAGTTGGGCCTTGACTTATTGGATAAGTTAGAACAAGAGTTGCTCACCCAACTATCCAAGAGTTGTACGGGATACAATTGACAAGTGTTATCTACCTAAATAGTTGAGTTTTGGATGATTAGCCAAAGCTAACTCAAAATTAGGTAAAATATAGATTTTAGCCCACTAGAAAGACATTAGAATAATCTTTCCAAATTAATATTGAGCGTTATTAATTTGAGCAAAGTAGTGGGAGTAACATTTAATAAAAGTCCATATTAAATTTTATCATTCATGATACTTATTTTGCATATTTCTAGAAAATCCAGTGGGAGACAAATAGAACTTGAATAAGTTCAAGAACCACAAAAAAGCACTCTTTGTGGTATTTGCTCAAGAGACACAAGCCCGGTGAAGTCCACTAGGGTTCATCGTGAGTCATAGAGATATGGATTTCTGGTGAATCAAAATGGTGACGTCTTGCTAATGGATCAAGATGAGCCTACAGCTTATCAAAAAGCTATAACGATCCATTTATGGTTTGAAGCAAACTTCTAGAAGTTGGAATCTACGATTCGATGATTCAATCAAATAGTTTGGTTTCACCAAGAATAAAGATGAACCTTGTGTCTAGAAGAAGGTTAGTGGGAGCACTGTTGTCTTCTTGGTATTGTATGTGGACGACATACTACTTATTGGAAATGACATTCCTTCTTTACAATATGTAAAGACTTGGTAAGGAAGTTGTTTTTCAATGATAGACATAGGTGTCAAGATCTATATAGATAGATCAAGAAAATTGATTAGCCTAAGTCAAAATACATAGATAAAGTGTTAAAATGGTTTAGCATGCTAGAATCTAAGAAGGGTTTTGCCTATGGGACATGGAGTTAGTCTCTCAAATGAACAATGTCCTTCAAAACTAGAAGAGAGACAACGCATGAATAAAATTCCATATGCATCAGCTATTGGATCTATCATGTATACCATGTTATGTATTCGTCTCGATGTCTCGTACGCTTTGAGCATGACGAGCAGATATCAAGTACATCCCAGTGAGCGTCACTAGATCACTGTCAAAAATATCTTTAAGTACTTGAGAAGGATTAAGGATACATTCTTGATGTATGGAGGTGAGGAAGAGTTCAATGTAATTGGTTACACCAATGCAAGCTTCCAAACCGACAAGGATGATTTTCAATCGCAGTCAGGTTATATGTTTTGCCTAAATGGTGGTGCTGTTAGCTTGAAAAGTTCAAAGCAGGCAACCGTAGCAGATTCTACGATAGAGGCTGAGTATATTGCTGGTTTCGATGTAGCAAAAGAAGCCATTTGGATAAAAAAGTTCATAACCAAACTTGGGGTTGTACCTAGTATTACCAATCCAATTGAGCTCTATTGTAACAACAATGGAGCAATTGCATAGGCTAGGGAACTTAGATCTCACCAACGATCCAAACATATATTTTGGTGCCTCCATCCCATTTGAGAGATCATTGAGATAGGGGATGTGAAAATATGCAAAGTACCAACTGATGATAACATTGTTGACCCACTGACGAAACCTCTGACACAGTAGAGACTTGATCGTCACACTAGATGATTGAGCATTAGAGATATGACTGACTGGTGTTAGTTCAAGTGGGAGTTTGTTGGATTATGCCCTAAGGACCAATCATGTGATGATAAATTAAACATATATTGTATCATACTGTTTTTCATTTATGGTAATTTGTCATTATTATGTTTAATTATATATTTGCGTTCTATGAATAAATATAATAATGTCCCAAAAATTTAATTATTCTAAAATTATCCCTAGTCAAGTATTATTATTAATGGGACAATGATAATGCATTAAAACTAGTATGTGTAGTGACTAATGAAATGTGTCATGATATGAAATATCAAGTTAACACATAGGTATATTGGTGAGCGGAATCGGTGTGTGCAAAAGTGCGTCAAATTATAGCTCAAACTCACACAAATTACACCTAAACCTCACTTAATCTATTGTAGCAAAGCATAGGGATCATTTCCACAGGGAAGGGGACAAAACCAAAATTTAAGTGCAACTAATTATTTGCTATCTATGTGTCTTAAAGCAATAATTTAGAAAGTGATATTTAACTAACTAAAACAACACCATTAGAACAAAGAGAAAAACACACAAATGAGGAAGGAGGGTGATCCTTGGGTTAAATGCAAAGGTCGGCTATTTTGATTCCTAAAGGCAACCGAGTGTAGGGCATCTTAACTAAGTGACTACATCCATTCACTCCGAATCTCCTTTCGGTCTCATCGAAATTATAGAATGAGGAATCTCCTTTCGGTCTCATCCCCACCTAGAGCACATTAGCGCCTATGGCTTCCACACAACTCTAATGCACAATTCTAGCCCTAGATGTTTTAGCCAACTACTTCACATTCCCTAGTTCAAGTGTTTAATCTAAGAAACCACCTATTTTTCACTCCACATCTCCTTTCGGTCTCAATGGAATTAAAGAATAGAAGATCTCCTTTCGGTCTCACTTCTACCTTTGCACACTAAAACCTATGGCTTCCACACAATTTTAGTGCACAATTAAGTTCATATGGTAATTGTTTCTTGTCTCAAACACCTAAATTTAGAGAATGCTAGATAGTTCTTCCTACTTTTGGTCTAAATTCATGTATATTCTAAAACACACGAACACCAAGAACACACACTAAATGTGGCCACAATTCAATGCATGTCAATTCATTAAATACAAGTAGGAAAACTTCAATTAAAGCAAGCCCATTACTCTACAACCAACAAGAAATCATAATAAACCTAACCCATACATCAAACACCATGAATCACCCAAGATAGTTTAGCCTCTCATGGCTTCAAATAACCAACAATTACAAGGAGAATCAACAATTGAAAGCATAGGAAATATGTAAGAAAAACTTCCCTTAATCAAAAGATTTGTGAATCCAACAAATTCCAACACCTTAGCAATCCAAATCAACTCCAAAGATGAAAGTCTTCAAGCCACAAAATGCCAAACCCTAGCCTCTAGGAAAAATCCCCTCAAGATTGGGGAAAATGTGCAAATAAACAAAAACTAAACCCTAACCTACTCTACTTTTTTTTGTTTCTGCAGAAAATGGGGTATTTATAGCCATAGGGACGTTGGGGAGCAATTGTGAAGCTTCCAAAACATTAGGGAGCAAAATACAAATGTTATTTCTTAGGCCGCACAGGAGACCGCCAAAAGTTTCTGCCCAACATCTCTTTTTTCGCGCGTTGTTCTGATTTTGTCCAGTTTTGGTCCATTTCCGTCCAGAAGTTGAAAAAACTTTATTCATGAAAGTTTTTCCTCTCTTTCTCATCTTTCCATAGGATTTTGAATCATCTCATTTGGACGTCTGAGTCAAGAGTTATGAGCTCTGGAAGATGGCTGATTTTTCTTCCTGTTTTCCTCTTCTTTGGTTCATGCCTTCTTCTGCTTTTGTCCAGTTTTGGTCCATTTGCTTTCGGAATTTGAGAAAACGTTCTGCATGAAAGTTTTAGCTCTATTCCTCATCTTTCCATAGCATCTTTAATCACCTCATTTGGACATTCTCATCAAACGTTATGAACTCCCGAAGATAACTGGTTTTTAACCCCTTTTTTCCTACAAAACCAATAAAAGATGAGAATCACAAATATAATGTGATTTCTCTAATAAACATGGCATATCTCAATAAAATCTATGTAAAAGCGTGAAAAACACATATCTAAGTTTATGAATATTTGATTCTCATCAAATACAACTTAAACCATTGCTTGTCCCCAAGCAATTTTCTACGCATAGCAACAATATGTGGAATGTATTCATTGAGACATGCATATTCAGATTCTCATCTAAATTTTTTTATTTTTTTTTTTAATTTTTTTTTTTTATTAGTGGCAAGTACTAGCTTAATTAGGCAACCACTCGTCGCCCCATTCTACCGAACAATGCCTATTGAGAGTTTTAAGAAATGAAAACATCTTAATGTCTCCGAGTTAGACAATTTCAGCACGTAATAATGCAATGCATGACCCTCTTCTTTCTTGTTTTTCTGTACTAATCGTCACACATTAAGTGATGTGTGTGTGTGTGATGGAGGTAAATGTTCATGAACAATGCAATGCAAGAACTGAGTAGAGGTCACGAAATCATGCCACTAGTGTGCCCTAAAGTTGCATAGAAAAATTTCACTTCCTTGAAATCCTTAAGACTTTTTATTCCTCTTTCCCTAAGTTGTCATGCTACCATCTAGGCAATGTTCATTACATTTAAGCAACCATCATGACATTATACTTAGGGTACTTCATTTACAATTTTTTTTTTTTTTTTTTTTTTTTTTTTTTTTTATACTTCTACCACTCATACGAAGTTCACTTAAGGGACATCCCCTAAGAGCATTCTCATAGGAGTGGCAATTATTCAACAAAATCAGAATTTCATAAGCAAAACTAATAACAAGCCTAAGCCATCTTCCAAGTTTGTGAAGTGAAATTCTATAACTTTAGGGTGGACTAGGGCACTACATTTACTCATAATCAATACACTACATCTCACAAACACTCCTCATTGACGTGCACTATAACAACACCATTTAATATGCAAAACTTTCCTCCAAATACAAGGAATCAAAAGACATGCATTACAAATTTCATGCCTATTCAGTCAACATTTTTCTTCATTGACTAATGCTTTCATTTCTTTACTTCTCGCATGCATTCGTAAAATGTTTCTTAAGTGGTGCATATTTCAGCCATTACTTGCCAACCATTCAAAAGTTCCAAAAAAACAAAACAAGCAACATCTTGAATATTTCAATAAAAGCCTCCCTTTAACCCAATTTCACCCATGAAATCTCATGTAGTTTCTTCCTATAAACCCCCCCAAACTTAGGTTACATCAAAGCTTTAAGCTTCCACCCCAAACTTAAGATGAGCATTGTCCTCAATGCTTCAAAAATGCATGCATGAAGGGTGGGACGGGTGGGAAAGAAGAAATACATGTTTTCGATTGCAAAATTGTGAAATAACTTAAAGCATGTTGCATGATTGCGTATTCACACCTCCCCCAAACTTAAGATATGTTGCATGTTAAGCACTAAAACTAGGGGGTGCAAAAGTGTGATAGGCATAATTTACCAAAACTAATTAAAGAAAATAAATTAACAAAATGCAGAAAAATAAACTTTAAACCTAAATGCAATAACATAAAATAGAAAAGAGAATATTTACAAACTTCACGTCGTCCAAACTCAACTCAAGTGTCAAAACATCTAAACTAAGGATTGCACTTAAGAAGATAATGCCACATGAGAAAATTGCACACAATGGTTTAGGCATTGACATTTGATTACTCAATGTGTGCATGATGCTAGGCTTCAAAACTCATCAAGTTTTTTTTTTTTCACTTAAAACTCAGTTTTATATGCAACATCATGTTAAGATTCACAATGAATTTCTAGGATTTCAAATGAATACAAAAAGTTGACAATTCATCCAAAATAACTCATTGAGGCATTTTGTCAAACACATGATGTGCATGGTGAAAAACTTGAAATTTCACAAAATTAGCAAGCACCCTAGCCTAAAAATTTAACAAACAGCCCAAACAATCCCAATTACACAATATTTCATCAAATATCATCCATAGAAATCATATTTAAAGAAATTCAAAATCATCATTGTAATGAAATTTGAAAGGTTCAACCATACATACCTTGGATTCTTGGATGAATTTGATGGTGGAAATGTGTTTACAAAGGTGTTTGGATCACTTAAGATGGATTGGACTTGAAGAAGAATGTAAAATGCAAAATGTGGATGAAAGGTTTTGAGAGAAAATTGCAAAACAAAGGTAAGAAATGAAGAAAATGAGTTGGAAATGATAAGTGCGCCAACGGGTATAAAATGCGCCAAAAGACAAAGAGAAAAAGACTTTTTTTTTTTTTTTTTTTTTAACATTTCATCCCTTGTCTTAGCAAACATGCAAACCACATGCATCAACCTCTACATCCACAAGAAACAAAACAAACACAACAAAAACAAGAAACAAAACAACACAAACCAAAACCAAAACCAAAACAAACCAATACCAAACAAAATGAAACAAAATGGACTAAACTAAAACAAAAGGATACGCTTGGGTTGCCTCCCAAGAAGCGCTTGGTTTTAACGTCCGACTCAATGCATTTCATCCTATTCCTTCCTTTATTCTTTTCCTCTCATGTTTGACCTCCTCTTCCAACAACATTCTTTTCATGCCAAACAAGGGACTAATACCCTTAATATCCTCAAGGGTCTTCTCAATCAACTCCTTGAAAGTGCTTAACTCCAAAAGCTTCCCTTCTTGTTTAGATTCCAAAGGAGATGATATTAACACCGGCAACATTTCATGCTCTTCCAAAAATGCATGTTCCAACCGAGGAGTAAGGGCTTCAACTCAAGCTTGGGCGCTCATCGACGGTTTAAGCTTATCTTCACCATCCAACTCTTGGTCGATTTCAACCACTTCAAAGTCTTCCCATATTATTTCATAAATGGACTCATCTACAAAACAATTTTCAACCATCTCACGGTTGTCCATCTATTCTATTATCTTCTTCATCAAATTCAAGGAACTTTGGATGGAATAATTGCTCCGTTGCTTGAGATTCAAAATAGTGAATATCATTAGCTAGCTCTCCTCAATATTTTTCATCATGGTCTCGCAAGTTTAGCCTCATGGAATGGTCTTCTAAAAGCTTTTCCGTCTTATTTGTGGAACGCCTCATCTCAAGTTGGATTTCTTCAAGCTTTTTCATCATGAGTTCTTCAAAATTATTCATCGGATCATTCATTTGATTCTCAAATTGAGTTTGCCATGATACATTAGAAAACGATGGCCCCGAATTGTCCTTTTTGATTGCTTTGATCATTCCAATTTTGACCACCTCCTTGGTTGTTCCAACCTTGATTTCCGCCATTGTTGCCCTTGGTTGAAATGTCCTTACCAAAATTATTCATGAAGTTGAGGGTTCACATTGATCCGTATGGTGGTCTCCTTGGCAAAGTCCACATATTACGACCGGATTCCGCCATCCTCACCTCCCATGAATTAATCCTATCGGTTAATGCAGCCAATTGAGCCCCAATGTTTGGGCCGATATCAATCTCTAGGAATCCCCTTGTTGAAATTGGTAGCTCTCAACCGGTAAGCACTTATACGGTTGTTGAACCATGGCTCTAATGCAAAAGCATTGAAATTAGGCTCTAAGAATTCCCCAAACAACCGTTCTCTTTGTTTTCCCTGCTCGCCATTGAAAGTTAAAAATGAAAATATATACAATGAAACAACTCTTTCTAAATATATACAAAAACATAAAACTAACAAACAATTAGAACACTTTAAAAACTCGCGCCAAAATTTGGTGAGCGGAATCGGTGTGTGCAAAAGTGCGTCAAATTATAGCTCAAACTCACACAAATTACACCTAAACCTCACTTAATCTATTGTAGCAAAGCATAGGGATCATTTCCACAGGGAAGGGGACAAAACCAAAATTTAAGTGCAACTAATTATTTGCTATCTATGTGTCTTAAAGCAATAATTTAGAAAGTGATATTTAACTAACTAAAACAACACCATTAGAACAAAGAGAAAAACACACAAATGAGGAAGGAGGGTGATCCTTGGGTTAAATGCAAAGGTCGGCTATTTTGATTCCTAAAGGCAACCGAGTGTAGGGCATCTTAACTAAGTGACTACATCCATTCACTCCGAATCTCCTTTCGGTCTCATCAAATTATAGAATGAGGAATCTCCTTTCGGTCTCATCCCCACCTAGAGCACATTAGCGCCTATGGCTTCCACACAACTCTAATGCACAATTCTAGCCCTAGATGTTTTAGCCAACTACTTCACATTCCCTAGTTCAAGTGTTTAATCTAAGAAACCACCTATTTTTCACTCCACATCTCCTTTCGGTCTCAATGGAATTAAAGAATAGAAGATCTCCTTTCGGTCTCACTTCTACCTTTGCACACTAAAACCTATGGCTTCCACACAATTTTAGTGCACAATTAAGTTCATATGGTAATTGTTTCTTGTCTCAAACACCTAAATTTAGAGAATGCTAGATAGTTCTTCCTACTTTTGGTCTAAATTCATGTATATTCTAAAACACACACGAACACCAAGAACACACACTAAATGTGGCCACAATTCAATGCATGTCAATTCATTAAATACAAGTAGGAAAACTTCAATTAAAGCAAGCCCATTACTCTACAACCAACAAGAAATCATAATAAACCTAACCCATACATCAAACACCATGAATCACCCAAGATAGTTTAGCCTCTCATGGCTTCAAATAACCAACAATTACAAGGAGAATCAACAATTGAAAGCATAGGAAATATGTAAGAAAAACTTCCTTAATCAAAAGATTTGTGAATCCAACAAATTCCAACACCTTAGCAATCCAAATCAACTCCAAAGATGAAAGTCTTCAAGCCACAAAATGCCAAACCCTAGCCTCTAGGAAAATCCTCAAGATTGGGGAAAATGTGCAAATAAACAAAAACTAAACCCTAACCTACTCTACTTTTTTTGTTTCAGAAAATGGGGTATTTATAGCCATAGGGACGTTGGGGAGCAATTGTGAAGCTTCCAAAACATTAGGAGCAAAATACAAATGTTATTTCTTAGGGAGAAAAGTTTCTCCCAACATCTCTTTTTTCGTTGTTCTGATTTTGTCCAGTTTTGGTCCCTTTCCGTCAGAATTTGAAAAACTTTATTCATGAAAGTTTTCCTCTCTTTCTCATATTTCCATAGGATTTTGAATCATCTCATTTGGACGTCTGAGTCAAGAGTTATGAGCTCTGGAAGATGGCTGATTTTTCTTCCTGTTTTCCTCTTCTTTGGTTCATGCCTTCTTCTGCTTTTGTCCAGTTTTGGTCCATTTGCTTTCGGAATTTGAGAAAACGTTCTGCATGAAAGTTTTAGCTCTATTCCTCATCTTTCCATAGCATCTTTAATCACCTCATTTGGACATTCTCATCAAACGTTATGAACTCCCGAAGATAACTGGTTTTTAACCCCTTTTTTCCTACAAAACCAATAAAAGATGAGAATCACAAATATAATGTGATTTCTCTAATAAACATGGCATATCTCAATAAAATCTATGTAAAAGCGTGAAAAACACATATCTAAGTTTATGAATATTTGATTCTCATCATATATGTTAGAGAACTATGTACTAAATCGACCTGCCATTAGAAATGCTATATAGATTATTATATGAAGTGTCATAAATATATCTCATAGTGATGACGGTGTAAGTGATCGTTAGACTTGAGGTCACTAGAGATCCCAACATAAGGAGTTGCATGTTTTAATGCTACTAAACGTTACCCATAATAGGGTGAACCATAAAAGTAGCAATTGGATATGCAATAAATCATGTAGTGAGATGTTGAGTGATCAAGATAGGATTTGCCCCTCCTATATAATGGGAGTGATATTTTTGGGCCTCTTGATTGAGTGAGACTATAAAATGCATGGCCGTACTCAAATGAGTTGATATGTGATATTGGGCTCATTTGCTTAAATGTGTTTACTCGGGAATCAAAAAATGCAAAGATTGAACTATGCTAGAATGACACACTCCATGGTTCATGTTCAATCAAGATATTTAGGGCAAAGGGATTGAATTACATGGTAACATCTATCACAAGAAAAGTAATGTCGAATTACTTCCATTTTTATAACTTGGGTAGCATTGATATGTTGCTAGATACCACTCAATTCTTATGGGCATAAAATAGATTTTATGTCATTGCCAATGTTATAAGAACCTATTGGGTTGAACACTTAGATTGTATCCAAAGAAGTGTAAAATTCATGTGATGAATTTTGGTTAATTTAAGAATCCTGTTGCGAATAGGACTCTAGAAGGTTTTCCGGTTTAAGGCGGTATTTGGATTTGTGACTAAATGATTTTGGTTTTATTATTAATAAATTTGAAATAGTTTTGGATTTATTAATTAAACAGAAAAACCAAAATTAGAGAGTTTCTAAATTCAAATGGTTTTGTTTTTGGCAGCTACTAAAATTTAGAAAGTTCCAAAATAGATTAGAACTTGTGGTTCAAGTAAAACTCTGTAGAAGAAGTTTTTACCCTAATCTATTTCTATATATTTGGAATTATAATTTCAGTAGCCATACAACCTTAACTTGAGTAGAAAATTCACGTTGTTCTTGTTGCATCAAAAGCCAAAAATCAGTTTTTCTTGGAGAAGAAAAATTTTGCAGCAAAAAGAAAACCTCAAAACCGATCCTTGTTGTCTTGTTCAAAAAAATACATGTTTGCTCTTTCTTGTGAAGAAACAGCATCCATCTTATCAAGAACACAATAAGTACTTTAGTTATTCTTTATAGAAAAAATAGCAGCTACTTTCTTGTCAAAGAAACAAGGAGAAAACTGATTTGAGAAGCTTGAATCCCGAAAAATCGAAACCAGAAATTCTACTGCTAGCACTCACAAATTTTTATTGCTTCTTTCTTTGGTTAATTGTGTGACAATTAACTTGAGACTTGGAGAAGATTGTGTGGATCCATAGAAGCAAGGTTGTGCTAGTTTTGCGGGTAGTTTGATGATCAATAATCTTCGCAAGAAAGTTCTACCGTTATTGATAAAGGAAAAATTCCTCACAATTGGTTTGATTTCACTTCGTAAGGATCCTTGGAGGAAACCCAAAATTTTAAATTTCTGCCGTGTGTTGTATTTGGTTTCCTACATTTTAAAGGTCTCGTGGTTTTTCCTTTTCATATTAGGGAGGTTTTCCATGTAAAAATCTTGTGTTCTTCTTGTGTTTGTTTTTGGTGCTCTGTGGCTTAATTTATCTTCACTTGCTTATTGTTTTTGGGAACTCTAACATGCTTTAATAAATTGGAATTTTTTTTGACTTGTTATTGTGGTTGGGTTCAATTGATTTAACCTAGTTTCTCCCAATTGATTTAACATCGTTTGTAGCCTGGGTTGAATTGTTAGACTAGTTATTAGTAAAGTTTGTAACTTAGGCTGTTGAACTAGTTAGCAAGTTTACATGAATTATGCATAGATTACCTCTTAGTGTTGTGGATTTACCCCATCCTGTGTGAATAAGAGATGGTGGCTTGTAAAAATGAGTATTAAGTGGTGGGCTAAATGGGCCTAGAGGTCAACGGATTTGGATGGAATTCGGGTTTCATTTGTGAACTACTCATGAAAGGGGAGATTGTTGAAGTTCATGGATAGATGCACCAGTCACACATTAGTTTCAGAGAGAGATGTCAAAAACTTGATAAATAAGATTGGCTCAAAACCTACTAGTTTAAACTTTTATGTCTAGGTTGGCTTCAACTTATCATTTAGTGACTATTGTGGGCTCTCTATGTGTTTTCTCTCCTATCATTAATCCCTAACAATGATATTTGAGTGTTTTTAATTTGCTAGAATTATGAAGGTTAATACAAGTAATATAATTATTTAAATGGTTTAAATTATCGCAGTTAGAAAGGTAAGATGAAATACTTCCTATTTGTGAGAGTATGCTCTTACTTGTATTTGCTAGTCAAAAAGCCTGCTTCTAAGCTAGATTAGGAATAGGAATTTGAGCATAAATAGGTATGTGGTCATATAAGATAGTGAATAAAAAATAATGTTTTTAATCTTGTTACCAATATAAAAGAAGTTAAAACTTTGTGGAATAAATTGGAATAGTTGTACGCTTCCAAGACAAGGACCAATAAATTGTTTTTACTCAAATAGTTGATTTAAGGTACAAAGAAGGGGCTCTTATTTCTAATCATGTGAATAAGTTTCAAGGAATTTTAGATCAATTTTCTAATGTTGGAGTAAAATTTGATAATGAGATTCTTGGGTTATAGTTGCTAAACACTTTGCTTGATTCTTGGGAAACTTTTCGGGTTTCACATACTAATTTTGCTCTTGGCAGTACTATGTCATTGGATTATGCAAAGAGTGGAATTTTCAATGAGGAGGTGAGAAGGAAAAATCAAGCTTCATCTTTGCACAATGGGATTCTAGTTGCTGAACATGGAGGGAGGCAAAATAATAGAAATTAGAATGATTGAGGTAGAAGTGGAAACAAGTTCAAGACAAGATATAAAGATGTTGAATTCCATTATTATCATAAGAAGGGGTATATCAAAAAGTATTGTTTCAAGTTGAAGAAAGAGAATGGGAACAATAATACACAATCTGAAAAGAAAAAAGATGACAATGTTGATCATGATGCCACCATTACTAATAATGGAGATTTTGTTATTATTTTTAATAATAGTCACATTAATCTTGTTTCTTCTGAAAGTAACTGGGTGATCGACAATGGTGCTACACTTCATGTTACTACTAGGAAGGAATTTTTTACTATGTATACTACAAGTGATATTGGCTTGTTGCAAATGGAAAATAAGGGTGTGTCAAATGTAGTCAATATCAGTGATGTTTGTTTGAAGACTAGCATTGGATCTATATTATAACTTAAGGATATTAGACATGCCCCAAATGCCCATTTAAATTTGATTTCTATTGGAAAACTAAATGATGATGGCTTTTATAATAGTTTTGGAGATGGAAATAGAAGTTCAACAAAGGTTCCCTCGTTGTACCTTGAGGTAAGAAGTTGAAGACAAAGTTGTACTTGATGCAATCTTTTCTTCCAAATAGCACAATTTGGTTTAGAATGATCACTCACCGGAGTTATGGCATAAGAGGTTGAGTGACATTAATGAAAAAGGGCTTGAGAATTTGGTGAAGAAAAATGTTCTACTAGGGGTGAAGAGTACAAGTTTGGAGAAATGTTCTCATTGTCTTGAAAGAAAGTAGAATCGAGTGTCTTTCAAGACCAATCCTCCTCATAGAATGCCAAATGTGTTAGATTTGTGGTCTATTGAAGGACAGTTAATTAGTGTGCATCTTATTTTGTTACTTTTACTGATGATCATTCTAGGAAACTAATTAACACGGGTAAATTTGAGTTTCAAACTTTAGTTAAAAGGTAGACTAGAGAAAAGTTGAAGTGTATCTGAACAGATAATGGTGGTGCATTCCATAGTCCATTTGAAGAGTATTGCAAGCAACGGGGTATTAAGCATTAGAAATTTTTTCTAAGAACACCTAATTGAATGGTTTGGATAAAAGAAAAAACAAGACACAAGTAAATGCTTGTTTGTTGAGTCAAAACTAACAAAATCCTTTTGGGGTGAAGTGTTGTATACCATCATGCATGTTATTAATCTAACTCCTACTAGTGCTTTGCAAGATGATGTTCTGGAAAATGTTTGAACTGGCAAAAATACCTCTTATGATCCTTTAAGGGTGTTTAGTTGTAAAAAGCTTTTGTCCATTGATAGGTTTGTTGAGACCTTCAAAATTAATCATTGGCACTCTAGTGACTACAATTTTTTATGCCAATAGTGGACCAAGTCCATTCCCAAATGAATGAGCTAGTGATTTAGTTTCTTAGTTAAAATAAAGAAACTTAATTCAGGGGGATTTTCTAGTGATTTAACCTAATTTATTAAAATCTAACAAACAGTTAAAATAAATAACTAAACAAAATAAATAAATAGCAAGAAAATTTATGATGTCAAACTTATTATCCAAAAGCATAGATCCATTTAGTTGCATCACCAATCACAGGTTACCAATATGTACCCTGCCAATTGAAGTATTTAACTAAAAACTTATTAGAATAGCTATAACAAATCTTCTAATTTCCTAAGATATTTGACCGAACTTAGCATCCAAATCAAAACTTATCATTAACTGATTGGGCATTATAGCATTCCATATCAATGAATGATAGCATTACATTCTTTTAATTAGTTAAACCAAGAATGAGATAGCTACAATTACCGAATTTTGTCTTATTGATTCCCTTAAATCAATTATGCATAAGCACAATCAATCTAGTTGCTACTCGGTCCACTCATTCATGACAATTATGTATTACTGAACTTATGGATAGTAGTATAATGAAAAGTGTTGAATCAAATTGTCAGATTGATCATTACAACGCATTTATAGAAAAATAGAATGAAGAATCAAGTACTTAAATTAAAGGCAAGGAAATAGTTAAATTCTAAATCTCACAGTGATGGCAATTGGATAAAAAACATTTCTTGAATAAAAAAGAAACTTTTTCATCGTGGATAACATGCTATTTTTTTCTCCTTTGTTTTCTGCAGAAACTAATTCTTCTTGTGAGGAAAGACAAATGGAATGCCCTTAATGTTTGTTTCTCCTAGATAATGGTGATAAGACACCAAATCTTAACAAAATTTCTAACTTGAAATCCTCAACTAAAGGATGGATAAGATAATCAATCCAAAACACATTGCTAATTACAATAATAGCCTAACATTCTTGGATTGATGCAGAAAACTGTTCCCTTTCTTGTAACCAACTACCAACATGCTTTCTTTTTTTTTTTAAGTAAAATTCATTTAGCTCAACAATTGATAAGGCGTGTCCACGCCTTATTTAAGAAAATCTTCTAGTTGAGTTTTGGTCTACTGAATGTGTCCACGCCTTGCAGGAACAAGTCTTTTGCCTCCAAATTCACAATATCTGAACAAATTCAGTTTGAAACCATTGTTTCATATTCAATTATCTCCATATTTGAACACCTAAAAAAAATATAAACAAAACAATCAATTTCAACCCAAAATCAATCCAAAATAGGAGGAAAAATGAACAATAAATATTAACATTATGATTACTGTCAAATTCCCTCACACCAAACCTATGTTTGTTCTTAAGCATGCACTAGATCCAACACACCAATTATTTTCTTCTTTATCTCTTCCCATCTCTCAACTCATCCATAAATAATTCAAAGTCATTACACATTAGAAATTAAAGTTGGAACAACAATCTAGAAACAAATATTCATAACATAGATGTTCCAAATAAAATATACGTATCTTATCAATCTCAACAATTTGATTGAAATAAAATGCAAAAATTTGATACCCTCCTATAGATTTCATGCCATACACTCAAAGTGTTTGGGAATTCCATAAGCACTCAAAATCAAAACATAGCATGTCATTACCATAGGCTTTCTCTTATATAACATCTCAGCCACTAAGTAAACATGAATTCAATGCAAAAATAAAGTTTGCTCAAAGTGAACTTCCTTGCATGATTCACATAAACAACATGAGTAGGACATTGGAACCACTTTTCTTCATTTCAAGCACGATTGATCCCTATTTTTACAATTGTATTACATAATTGGAATTTATGCATACAACTAAGAACACATCAGTTGTCCAGTCTTCATATTCACAGCAATAAGTACTACTATCTTTCTTTTTTCACATTTTCCATTTTTCCTCCTTCTTTTTTATTTTATTTCTTTAATCCTTGCATCTAGTGCTTATCATGCAATTCATTCCCACATATTTTTGATAATGGGTTCAATGAGTTAAACAAGAACAAAAAGGTTTAGGGTTAAACAATGATGTGTTAAGACAAATAAAGGTTTAGGCTTAACATTAGTTATCTAAAGAAATATGTAACAAAGGTAGCCTTTTTAAAGAGTCTAATTTACTTGAATCTAAGTGCCCTTTTTCATTTTAATGCATGAATTCACAACTGTGGCCTTAATATGCACAAGAGAACAAGTTCTAAAATAAATACACCATGTTCGATAACACTCAACAAAGAAAATGAGTGCAAGAAAAATAAAATCCTCTCTATCTCAAAAGTTTACACAATTGTATAAACGTATCAAATCTTGCACATTCTCATTCAACTCAATCATCAAATCAATCAGATGTTCAAAACATTCAAAACAAAATGCTAATCATACTTGTTTTCTTCATGCATTCCAAAGTCAAACCACTGATGCATATTAATCAAAATTATTCTTAAAAAAATATCAAGAGAGCCAATGGTTCCAAAAAAGAGAATTCAAAATTTCAAGCATACTAAAGTCCAAGCATAATCAAAATTTCTTTTTTTCAAAGAATGTGAACAATGGAACAATCTGCTCATTAAAGCAAAACCACAACAATCCTCTCTCACACCTAAATCATACATTGTCCCCAATGTATGGAAAAGATGCTTATATCCATGAGAAGTATGAAAAAAATATAAAGAGAATAGATGCAGTAACTTCCTTGAAAGGCAAACACGAAGGACAAAACATTTATGGGAAAGAAAGGCATATTTTCCTTTGATGTGGTTGAAAGTGTCCACATAAGGTGCAAATTGAAAATATTCCTTCTTATAATGATGAGTACCTATCAAGTATAAAAGAACACAATCAATAATAAGCCAAGTGACACTCCCAAACTTAATTCACAAAAGCCCACTAATAAATTATAGTGGTGAATAGAGTAGGCAAAGATTTAGGATAGAGACACAATAAACTCAAAAAAGATAAAGCAATATAATCCAAAAAAAAACCACTCCATAACTCTAGTCACTTTTCTAATTCATTTTATCACAAATCACTATAATTGTTACATCCAAGTAAAGATTGAAAATATTTGAAAGGTTAATTAGTTAATAGAACTTCAATCCATCAAAGCACCAAGAAAATGTGTGAAAAGTTGGTGAAAAGAAAACAAAATGAGACTAAGAAAAATAAACTTTGAATTGAAACAAAATTTTTTATCACATAATATCATGAAGCACTACATGACACTATATGAGAATTAGAAAACCGAAAAAAAGAGACTATAGTGAAAATGCACAAAATCTTTCCACAGTTGGTGATGTGAACCCTGTAAGAAAAAAAAACCCTATGCACTCACATGATGTGAACCTCATAGGGAAGAAACCCTAAAAATCCATGAACAAGATGGACATAGCCCCAAAGACCCCAAAGAAAATCAACAAAATGAACAGATGAAAAACCTCAACCCCTAACTCAAGAAAGAACTAAAAACCTTAGCATGATCAACAGAAAAATGACACCACAATCTAGTGATTCAAACTAGATTGATAAGTCAAGATTGCCATAAAGACAAATCTTGATAAGTTCAAGTCCTCAAAAGAGAACAAAAGTAAGGACAATTCTCACATGTTTTATTAATCAAATTCTCAATCTTCCCATCACAAAAATGTGAGGCACAACCTCCTTATGTAATTAATAAACCCTATTTCAAATCATCTAAGAAAAGAAAATAACTATAAAAGGAAACTAGTCTAAGAAAGGTAACTAATTTAAACCCTAAAAACTTTAATTAGCCCAAACACAAGTGATACGCACCTCATGGCTATATGGAACCTGCAATACACAACAAGTGAAATAGAACCCAAGACTTAACTCGTGAAATTGATAGAACCGGTAGAATTGAGACCGAATTGATGAAGCATTGCCACAACTTAGGGTTCTACTAGATTGATAACACTCATAGGCACCACAAACGGGTCAAGTTTGATAAGCCCATTATTCTTCACATGAACAAAGAGATTGATTCACTCAAACTCTCAAGGACGTAATGTCAAAAACTCAAATCATATATTCTTCTTCATGTTTTGGCCGAATGGCCTCTATTTATAAGGGTACAAGGATTGTAAAAAGGTAACAATTAAAATCCTAACCCTAATCTAATTTCTAAAGAGGAAGAGGTGGCCAAGCTTCTTTAAGTAACTAAAAGATAGCCTTAAAATAAAAAGGAAACAAAAACCCTAAAGCCAATTTGGAAGTTTTGGTACTTACCAATTTGGCTACTTAAGTTACCTAATAATTTCGGCCATTATTTTCCTAAAAATAAGACTGCAAAATTTTGCCCATAATCATCTAATTTTGCCCAGGAAAACATTAATTAAAACTACAAAAATTAATTAAATAATCTTGGCCTATTATCACACTAGAATCCGACCAAGGTAACACTAGTGTTTTTCAAATTGGACTCGCAATAAGGCAATGACTTGCAAGTCTGGACCACATACTTGATGAGCTTGGATTCATGAATTAAACCACTTAAGGTTTCTTTAATGCGTTTAGCTTGGGCTCTCATCATTGGCCCCATAAGATGCCTTAATGGATCAAATGTTTGGCGAGTTGGCTTGTCGGCTTCTTGATTCCCATCATTCCTCCTCTCCTCGAAAGGATTCGTCCTCAAATTGAACTTATCACCTACATCAAAAGGGGAAAGATTAGTCACGTTGAACGTGGCACTAACTTGATACTCACCAGGCAAATTCAGCTTATAGGCATTGTCGTTGATGCGTTCAACCACTTGAAATGGTCCATCTCCTCTTGGATGAAGCTTAGTCTACCATTGAAGAGGAAATCACTATTTGCGCATCTATACTCAAACCTAATCACTGGGCTCAAAGATAACATGTTTGCGTCCTTTGTTGCCTTGAGTGGCATATTGGTGTGTCCTCTTCTGGATCTGTTGGTGGACTTTTTCATGCAACTTTTTCACCATGTCAGCCTGCTTCTCTCTATCAAGACTTGAATACTCAAATGGCAATGGTGTCAAATCCAGTGGAGTCAATGGATTAAAACCATAAACCACTTCAAAAGGAGAATAGTAGTAGCAAAGTGTTCGATTCGATTATAAGCAAATTCAACATGAGGTAGACACTCTTCCAAAATTTTCAAATTCTTTTGAATAATGGAACGCAACAACTGTGATAATGTCCTATTGACCACCTCCATTTGGCCATCGGTTTGTGGGCGACTAGTGGTAGAAAATAATAACTTTGTATGTAGCTTACCCCACAAGGTCTTCCAAAAATAGCTCAGAAATTTAACGTCTCGATCAGGCATGATGCTTTGTGTTACTCCATGTAATCTAATGACTTCATGGAAGAACAGGTTAGCAATATGCTTGGCATCGTCCGTTTTCCTACAAGCAATAAAATGAGCCATTTTAGAAAAACGATCAGCCACAATAAAGATGGAATCCATACCTCACATGGATCTCGGTAGCCCTAATACAAAGTTTATTGAAATGTCAATCCAGGGCTATTGAGGAATAGGCTAAAGAGTGTACATACCATACGATTGGACTTTAGACTTGGCTTGTCTAAAACTAATGCACTTGTCACAAACCCTTTCTATGTCTCTTTTCATATGAGGCTAGAAGAAATATTCAAATAACACATCTAAAGTCATCCTAACCCCAAAATGTCCCATTAATCCCCCACTACGTGCCTCCCGTACAAGTAATTCACGCAAAGAACTATTAGGCACACAAGTCGGTTTTCTCTCATTAAAAACCCTTCATGCCTATAGAACTTACCAAATGCGGCTTATTTACAGACTACATAGATTGTACCAAAGTCAGAATCATTAACATATAACTCTTTAATATATTCAAATCCTAACAACTTAGTATGTAAAGAGGAAAGTAAAGTATACCAACGAGACAGTGCATCGGCCACAACATTTTCCTTACCTTGTTTATATTTGAGCACATAAGGAAACGTCTCAATAAATTAGACCCACCTGGCATCTCCTATTCAACTTACATTGTCCCATTAAATGTTTAAGGGATTCATGGTCTTTGTCAAAGGTAGTGCTGCCATGTTTGTAAAGCTTAGACAACTACGTAGAACTCTTTGTCATATGTTGGATATCTCGATGCGGCACTATTCAACTTCTCACTAAAGTAAGCGAGAGGTCGGCTTTCTTGCATTAGCACGGCTCCAATTCCTATACTTGAGGCATCACATTCAATTTCAAAAGTTTTAGTAAAGTCTGGTAAGGCTAATAAAGGTGCTGAGCTTAACTCTTGCTTAAGAAAATTGAATGCTTGATCTTGCTCTTCTCCCCATTGAAAACCTATAGAATTCTTAACAAAGTCAGTTAGAGGAGCAGTCTTAGTACTAAAATTTTTAACAAACCTTCTATAAAAACTTGCAAATCCATGAAAGCTACGTACTTCAGTGATGTTGGAAAGGATCAGCCATTCATGTATAGCCTTAACTTCTCGTCATCAACCCTTATCCCTTCGGTACTTACCACATACCCAAGAAATATGACTTGATGTGCACAAAACGTACACTTCTTAAGGTTGGCATATAGTTTTTCAGCACGTAAAGCAACAATAACAAGCCTAACATGTTCAACACTCATCTAAAGATAGACTATAAATAAGGATATCATCAAAATATACCAGAACAAATTTTCCAATAAAAGACATCAGAACATAGTTCATAAGTCGCATGAAAATACTAGGTGCATTGATTAAACCAAAAGGCATGACTAACCATTCATATAAACCATATTTTGTTTTGAATGCAGTTTTCCATTCATCTCTCTCTTTTATTGTAATTTGGTGATATCTAGATTTTAAGTCTATCTTTGTATAAAACTTAGCCCCATGTAATTCATCCAACATATCATCTAAATGAGGAATATGATGGCGATACTTTACAGTGATTTTGTTGACCGCTCTACAATCCACCCATATACGCCATGATTCATCCTTCTTTGGCACTAATAATGTTGAAACAGCAGAGGGACTTAAGCTTTCTCACACATGCTGCTTAGCCAATAACTTCTCCACTTGTTGTTGGAGTTCTTTGGTTTTTTCAGGTTGGGCTCTATAAGCAGGGCGATTTCTCCCTAATCATAACCTAATCCTTCTCTCCCAATATCTCCAAACTTCTTTTTATTCTCTTTTTCTCTTCTTTACAACTATTCTTTCCCATTTTTGTTCTTTTCCTACTCATTCTTTCTATTATTAATTGCAATAGTCTGTGACACTCTACAATGAAAAGTAAAGTAAGCCACAGCAAGGACATCATTTTTGTTCCTTTTAAAAAAAAAAAGGATTGGAGGCAAAGTGATACGAATCTTAAACCAAATATTAAAATTTGAACATATACCAGAGTGTAAGTCCTAGTATCATCCTCTAGCTTGAACTAACTCTTCTTTTAGCAAAACACCAACTCCAAGATTGAAGAAAGACCTTGCTTTTGTCCACTCGACACCCGAAGGAATTATCCAAAACTCAAAGTTGCGAATTGGACTATCCTTGGAACCAAGAAGCATGCTGAAATTGTTGAGGGAAAGAGACTCAACAAAATAGCTTAAACATGAACCTAATAGGCTATCCTCAAAGACTCAAAGTAAGTTCTAAACTAGAACTCAAAGAAAAGAAACAAAACTCTCTGGTTTGTAATTAATCAAATCTATATTTTCTTGTGGCTAAATGGCCTTTATTTATAAATTACAATGTGTAGCTAAGAGGAGATATATCCTCTAAAATCATTAGAATTCCGTGCCTTTTAGGAAGCTAATTACTAAAAGACTTCCAATCTAAGAAAAAAAAAATAAAAGACAAAGGTGCCTAAAACTAATCCAAGACTGGTTTGGATTGTGTTTGGTCGAGCTTGAGGAGCTTCTTCATTTAGATTTGGAAGCTTCTTTAAATATCATGACTATGGTCTTGGAAGCTTCTAATTTCGTTCATGAAGAAGAAATAATATTGCCTAAAGTTGAATCCAAGTGTGGTTTGGATTAGAGAAGTGAATGGCGGCTAAACTTGTCTTGCTTCTTGCCAAATTAGAACCTTCCAAATTCGAAATTGGATTGTGATGAGAAGTGGCCTAAGGATCTTGATTACACGTGTGAAAATGAGCTACACTGGATCCTTCATTCTTGATTCTTCATGGATGACTAGAATGACATATGATGAATTAGGATTAGAAGCCTTCCCCGCTTTCCTTGCTACCTTGACTTGAACTTCAATTACTTCAATTATAAGAGATGTTAAGGCAACTTACGTTCTCTTAATTTATGACCTAATCATAAGCCCTCTAATGCTTTGTAATGAATCAAGGTGTGGACGTCTCTTTGTACGTGAATTCTCAATTAAACATCCAACTTGTGCTATTTGATTTGTCTCTTTTGGATTTGATTGAGTTGTCTTGGTTGAATGGTTGATTGTTTCAACCTGGGCTCTCACATTTTCATCAGACCCCCTTTCTTTAAAAGGACTTGCCCATGAGTCCATAAACTCGTCATCCAACTCAAACAAAGAAAGATCAGAGACATTAAATATAGCACTACCACCATAATCACTTGTAAGGACAAGTTGGTATGCATTCTCGCCCATGCATGTAATAATTTGGAAAGGACCATCTCCTCGAGGGTGAAGTTTAGTCCTTACTTGCTTTCTTCCTCTATTGGCAACTTGAGCATAATGTTCATTCTTCTTGAGGATTTGAAGGCGTACCTTCGCATGCAAGTCTTGAACAAACTTAGCCTTTGTTGTACCATCAAGATTTATTTGCTCATTGCTTGGCAATGGCACTAAGTCAAGAGGGGTTAGTGGATTAAAACCATAAATATTCTCAAATAGGGAATAATCACGGTAATTAACATCCCTGAAAAATTAATTAACACAATTTATTTGGATGTTAACACAAATTATTTGGGAATATTTAGTAGTAAACAACACCACTTCAAACATATTTAGCACACATTCTTTACTTGCATTTAAACTTCTATCAACATCCCTCATGCAAGCATAGAAACTACCTTTAAAATTTTAGATTGTGGCTGTGTGCTCTTGGCTTTACTCATGAGAACCGATGCCTTACCTTTAGAAGTTGAAGGAATTTGTTTACTCATTATTTGAGCATAATCACTTACGGTTTGAGCAGAATTTGAACCTCCTTCAACCTTCTTTTGTTATTTTTTCCACTCCATGTGCTTCACCTTTTGTTGTTGTTAAAATTTACTAATTTTTGAAGGTGGCAACGAGGCTAATGTGAAGACTTTTCCATCCTTGTTAAGGTGATACTTATAGGTCCTCCTAGAATGACTTGCATTATAATAATTCTCCCAAGGTCCTCCTATAGTAGGTGGGTAGCCTGCATAAGAACAACATCACAAAGAACTTGGTTAATAAAATCTCCAATTCGAAAACTTATCAAGGTTTGCTTTGTGACACGGAGTGATCCACTTTGATTCATTGATCAAAATATAAAAGCCAAGGTTGAAATAATCAACCATTCAGCCAAGACAACTCGATCAAATCCGAAAGAGACAAATCTAAAAGCACAAGTTGGATGTTTAGTTGAGAATTCACCTACAAAGAAGACTTCTAAACTTAGTTCGTCATTTGTCATTTTAGTCATCAATGAAGAATCAAGAATGAAGGATCGAGTGTGGCTGAATTCACTTGTGTAATCAAGATCCTTAGGCCACCTCTCATCACAATCCAAGATCGAATTTGGAAGGTTCAAATTCAGAAGTTTGCAACTCAATTCAGCCGCCAGCCCTCAAGCAAATCCAATTCACTAATAAAGAAAGTTCCAGCTCGGGTGAAGAATCCGATTCGACCTTGGAAGATTTCAGTTAGCTTCAGCCTTGGAATGTTTCATCTTTTGGCCAATTATAGAAACTCAAATGCACGTTTTTGGCAGCTCAAGTCCAGCACTATTTAGCTCCATTCCATTCAATACTTGGATGTTAATTTAAGAAGCTCAAATTCTGTCCAACACTTGGAGTTGTAATTTCAGAAATTCCAGTCCACAAATGGATTTTCTAAATTCAGAATCTATCATGGGATTTCAGTTTTGGCAGTCCAACAATTCCAAGCCACACTTGGACTTTAGTTTAGGCAATGTTTTTCATCTTTGTCTTAGAGTAGGAGCTTTTAGTAATAGGTTTTTAAAGTAGTTTCCTAAGAAGCTAATCCTTCTAGGAGATGGTTTTTTTAATTCTTACAAATTATAATCTATAAATAGAGGCCATTGGCCAAGGAGGAAGACACAACTTTTATCAATACAAACTTGAGAGCTTTTAGCTTTTCTTTGAGTTCTAGTTTAGAACTTGCTTTGGGTCTTTGACGATAGCCTCGTAGATTCATGTTTAAGCTATTTTGTTGAGTTTCTTTCCCTCAACAATATGAGTATGCTTCTTGGTTCCAAGGAAACAGTCCATTCCCTCAACAATATGAGTATGCTTCTTGGTTCCGAGGAAATAATCCAACTCACATCCGGGTTTTGGTTTGATCCTTCGGGTGTCAAGTAGACAAAAACAAGGTCCTTCTTCAATCTTGAAGTTGGTGTCTTGATAAAGGAAGAGCTTGTTCAATCTAGAGAACAATACTAGAACCAACACTTTGGTATAGGGTAGAATTTTATTCTCTTGGTTTAAGATTCGTACCATTCATCCATTGTAATTTGTATGGTTTAGGATGCAAGGAACATTTAAGCTTCAATTTGTCTACTAGATAAGTAGAAGCTGAGTTAGTACAAGATCCTCCATAAATAATCAACATTCAAATTTAATCTTTAATTAAACATTTGGAGTTGAAAAGATTTGTCCTTTGATCATCGATAGCACTCAAAGCTCCTGTTGTAACCGAACAATCTCCAGTCGTTTGATCCTCTTCATGCCCCCAATGTTTATTAATATCATTTGCGGCCATGTCTTCATCTAGACCATTTGACTCTTCCTTACTCTCACTTTTATTGATTCCATCACCTAAAGTGCTGCAACAAGTTTCCAAAAAATTCCAGCAGCCAATTCCACAACTTGTAACACAATTTTTGGCAGTAAAACTCAACAAATACATGCCTTCTTAATCCAATAATATTCAAAAGAACAGATTAAGCACAGAACTGGATAGAAACTGAAGCAAAGCTCTTTGGGTTTTCTGAATTTGTATTTTTTTAGCAACGGGTTTCAGAATTGTTGCAGCACTTGGCTTCTCATTTTGCAGCACAAATTGATAGTAAAATTCAATAATATGAAGCCTCCTTACTCAATCAATATGTTCAAGAACAAGTTTAACTCAGAACTAGGCAGAACTTGAAGTGTAAAAATAGGAGGCAGAAATGGGTTTTCTGTAAAAATTTCTTTCAAAGATTTCCAGGTTTGGGTTCTCAACTTATATCTCACTTTAGGCAACAACATTCAAAAAGACAAGGTCTTCTTGATCAAAAAATATTCACACGAAGAGAATAAACTCAAAACTAGGCAGAAACTAGATCATATGATGTGCAAAAATTCTGGACAGAAACTGGATTGGTTTTCTGAGTTTTCATCAACGGTTTTCAGTCTTTCAACACACTTTCGGCTGCAACAATTGGCAAACCAAAGTATTCACTCATCAATCAATATTCATACAGCAAAATAGAGCAAAGAACCCAGATTTTAAATACAAAAATCAGGCACAAAAAACTAAAACAGGCGATGGAAAATTCTGGGCAAAATTCTGAATGGGTTTTCTGAGTTTTCAACAACGGTTTTCAGTCTTTCAACACACTTTCAGCAGCAACAATCGGCAAACCAGAGTATTCTATTATCAATCAATATTCACAATACAATATAGAGCAAAGAACCAAGGTTTTAAAGCACAAACTGGGGATGAAATTCTGAAGACAGAAACTCAGGAGAAACTGGAGCAAAACTTGTGACAGAGGTTTAACAATTCAGATGGAGATTTTTATGTCATTTTTTTAGGCATGAAAGTAAGAAGAGAATTAAGAAGAGATCACGGGCAGACACAAGAACTCAGATATACAAAACATAAATGAAAAAAATCAAAGAAACAGACACAACATAGGTGATGAAAACTGAGACAAAAATCAGGCAGAAATTTTACAATTCGGGTGGAACTTTTTCTTCTGTTTTTTAAGCACAGAATTAAGAAGAATTTGGACAAGCATTCACAGGAACAAAACAATACTTACAGCACACAAGAGTAGTAAGTTGGAAAGAAAAACAAATATACACAAAAAGATATGACTCAAAAGAGAACCCAAAAGCAGCTCTGATACCAAATTGATATGAATCTTAAACCGAAGATTAAAATTTGAACATATACCAAAGTTTAGGTCCTAGTATCATCCTCCAGGTTGAACTAACCCTTCCTTTAGCAAAACACCAACTCCAAGATTGAAGAAGGACCTTACTTTTGTCCACTTGACACACGAAGGAATTATCCAAAACTCAAAATTACGAATTGGACTATCATTGGAACAAAGAAGCACACTCAAATTGTTAAGGCAAAGACTGATATGAATCCAACAAGCATTGAAGAGGCTTCGAACTCGAAGCATGATGACAAGGGCTAGAACAAAGAAAATGAAGGAAGCCTTGAATGGACTCATCCAAACAATCCGAAAGGATGGGGAGAAGACCACGATTGATAAAACCGTATTTATTAATTTACTAGGTGTAATTGGATCTTGTTAATTAGAATTTTATTTTGGAGCCAAATTCCAATTTGTGGCCATAATGGGTTTGGCTTGACTATTATTTTTCTTAGAACCCCTTAGGAACATTGGGCTTAGTCTTAATTATATGGTAATTTGAGTCATGTAGCCCAAAGAGTTATGTAGCCCATTTGGCCCTAAAGAAACCCTAGCTTGAGCAACCCTAATTAGGAACCCTAGCTTGTATCTTTATAGTGGCCGTCGGCCTCCCTTGGAGGGCAGATTTTGAAGAATGAAAATTTGGTTCTTGACATTACAAGCTTGAGAGAATTGCTCTCTAGTTTCTGTAATTACTTGCAAATTACACAAATTCGGAATTTGTGTGTTTGTTGTTCTTGATTTCCTAGATTTGTTCCCTAGGAAATTCGGATTCCATCCTTCCATTGATTCCAAGGTTTCTTGATACGGGTTATCAAGGGGTTGAGGACCTATTCCATCTTCAAGGAACATACCATCTCCAAGGAAAGATTTCAGTTGGGTTGATCCAAGGGGAAGAACTTGTGTAGTGAGTTTTTGGAACAAGTTATCCAAGGGTTCACGCCAAAGACACTCAACAAAATAGCTTAAACATGAACCTAAGAGGCTACCCTCAAAGACTCAAAGCAAGTTCTAAACTAGAACTCAAAGAAAAGCAACAAAGCTCTCTAGTTTGTAATTAATCAAATCTATATTTTCTTGTGGCTGAATGGCCTTTATTTATAGATTACAATGTGAAACTAAGAGAAAATCTATCCGCTAAAGGGATTAGAATTCCTTTCCTTTTAGGAAGCTAATTGCTAAAATAAATACTAAAAGACTTCTAATCTAAGAAAAAAGAAATAAAAGACAAAGTTGCCTAAAACTAATCTAAGACTGGTTTGGTTTGTGTTTGGTCGAGCTTGAGGAGCTTCTTCATTCAGATTTGGAAGCTTCTTTAAATATCATGGATATGGTCTTGGAAGCTTCTAATTTCGTCATGAAGAAGAAATAATATTGCCTAAAGTTAAATCCAAGTGTAGTTCGGATTAGAGAAGTGAATGGCGGCTGAACTTGTTTTGCTTCTTGCCAAATTATAACCTTCCAAATTCAAACTTGGATTGTGATGAGAAGTGGCCTAAGAATCTAGATTACACGTGTGAAAATCAGCCACACTGGATCCTTCATTCTTGATTCTTCATGGATGACTAGAATGACATATGATGAACTAGATTCGGAAGTCTTCCCCACTTTCCTTGCTACCTTGACTTGAACTTCAATTACTTCAATTATAAGAGATGTTAAGACAACTTGCATTCTCTTAATCTATGACCTAATCATAGGCCCTCTAATGCTTTGTAATGGATCAAGATGTGGACGTCTCTTTGTAAGTGAATTCTCAACTAAACATCCAACTTGTGCTCTTAGATTTGTCTCTTTCGGATTTGATTGAGTTGTCTTGGTTTAATGGTTAATTGTTTCAACTTGGGCTCTCACATTTTCATCACAAAGCCAACAATTGTATAAAACATAGGGTAAATGACATTGGAGGCCACTCAACTTTTGAAATCGTATACTTTTGGCCACTCATCTAACAAAATTGCGTGAATAGCCATTCAACTCTTAAATTTGGCAACCCGTGGCCATTCCGTTACTTTTAGCCGTTAAAACCAAAGGAAAATGACCATTTTACCCCTAAAAATTGACCATTTTGCCCTTGAAAAATTGACTTCCGTTTGGTTTTAACGGCTGAAAGTAACAGAGTGGCCATTAGTTGCCAAATTTACGAGTTGAATGGCTATTCGCGCAATTTTGTTAGATGAATAGCCAAAAGTATACGATCTCAAAAGTTGAGTGGCCTCCAATGTCATTTACCCTAAAACATATTACTATCAAGTTTATAGATATCAAGCTTCAAATGCAGACTAATGCTTATTAAGCACCACACCATATGTGCCATGTGGTACACTGATCCTATTTTTAAGTGAAATTATTTGACTCTATGGAGGCAATAATTTCCTCATATTGTTTAGGATACAAATAACACATAGGGCAATAGGGACCAAACTGTAAATAACATCTTTATTTTATTAAAAAATTGACAAACTCTAATTTCGGTGTTTTTTTCTTCTATATATATATATATATATCCACTTCCCTCTTTATGCATAATAACAATATAATTCAGAGCCAGAGAGGGAAGTGGGATTGTAATTATGAATTCTAATACTTTATGATATTGTTATTATGCATCTAACCTTTATAATTATTTATTTTAATGCTTTATGATATTGTTCTTGTGGATCTAACCTTTTTTATGCAGATTTGTATGTGTTTTGCCTGTTTTTACCAACAGTGTTATGGTAGTAAGACCGGGGTAGGGCGGTAAACTCAGTTGTGCTGTTGAGGGTCTTAGAGTCCAAAAGACTTTAGGATTGGTAAAGTTGATAAGATGTATAATTGCATATCTATTAGGTCAATTTCCTTGTGTTTAAGTGATTAAAATGCTTATTTATATGAATATTAAGTGTTTTTATTATTGATGACACCAAGAAAGTCCTTCCAAAATGTAGCCTCACATGGGAAAAAGAAAGCCAAACAAGAAAAGAAAATAAGAAAAAAAATCTGTACAAAAACAAAAGGAAGCAAGAAGCATTAACAAAAGAAAGAAAGAAGAAAAAAAAAGAAAAGGAGGGTATTGATTAATTATGAAAAATGGTGAAGAATGTGAGAAAAAGCAAGTGGCCACAACCAAATGTCTTGAATCCTTGCCTATAAATAGGCAAGGCTTGGATATGATCAAGCATCCCATTCTTTGGAGCAGCACTTCATTTTTTGCTTCTTTTTCTTTAGCTTTAGGTTAGAGTTAGAAAAATTTTCCTTTTTCAGTTTTCTTAGTTCTTCTTCTTATTCTTCTTGATTTTTCTTCTTGTTTTCTTCTTGATCTTCTTCTTGGCGAATTTCACTGGTTGTTGTTCTTCTTCCGGTTGTTGTTCTTCTTCCTTTTGTTGTTCTTCTTCCTTTTGTTGTTCTTCCAAAGACCACTAAGCTTGATTTGGATACAAAGGAAGCAGTGAACCTTCTCTTTGGAAGTTTACGGGTAGAAGACAAAAGTCAAAGAACAAAGAGGAGTGGCTACCACCTACGGGTTTTGTTGGAATTTATTTATTTTTCTTTTATATATATTTTTTCTTCTTTTGCAATTATGTTTAAGAAATTGGTGTTGTTCTTTTATATTAATATGAACTAAATTCTTTTCTAGGGTTTTCATGTAGCCTAACTATGAAGTCTTAATATTTTTCTATTAATATAATTTGATTTAATTTTCTATGGTTGAGTATTTATCTTTGTGCTTAATGCTTCTAATTACTTGATCACTAATTAGATGATTTGTTAATCATAACGAATTGGAAGAGGAGTTATGTGTCAAGTTCATTGAGATAAATGCCATAAATTGCATGTGGGATAGGAATATACCTACATGGTTTGTGTAGTTGCTATATGAGAATCCATAGAAATTAATGACTTCATAATTGTTGTAATTCACATAGGAATATAGTGAATTAGCAATTAGGAGGATTTTTATTAGATCTCGGGAGGGACTAGTAAATAAATTAGGGAATCTCGACTATCAACCAAGAAATTAAATTAGATTATAGAAATAGATGAATATTAAGATGGAATAGTTATGGTGAAATCGAAAACCCTAGAGCTTTAGTCAATTTGATTCATTACTTTACTTTGCTTTGCTTTGTTTTAAATTTAGTTTTTAAATCAAGTTTTAAATTCAGTTTTAATTTAGTTTATTCATAAAGTATCTTTTTATCATTCAAATAGAGGTAGAATTAACTAAATTTCGGTAGTTGATAAACAATTAGTCCTTGTGGGAGCGATAAATTTATATTTACTTTATATTACTTGTTAACGATCACGTGCACTTGCGTGTAAAATCGACCAACAAGTTTTTGGCGCCGTTGCCGGGGACTAATTTGATTTTATTAATATCGATACCAAGTAGTTCTACCTTTAATTTGAACTTTTATTTTTATTATTATTATTTTAATTTATTTACTTTTGTTCTTTTACCTTTTTAGATATTATTCTGTGGTGCATGAGAAGGTTTGGAAGTGATAATCCCCTCCCTAATGGGGAAGACATATGAGGCTGCTTATGCATTGTTGGATGAGATGGCATCTACAGACTACCATTGGTCTTCAGGGAGATCCACACTGCCGAAAAATCATGGCAACTATAACGTTGATGCCCTCACTGCACTATCAGCCCAGGTTGCTACACTGTCAAAGCAACTTAGTACACTCAATGCAAATGCCATCCATATTCCTCCAAAAGCTTGTGATATTTGTGGTGGACCTCATCCTAGTGTTGATTGTCAAGTGGGAAATCCTTTCGCTCAATCTCATATGGAACAGGCTCAGTTTGTGGGGAATTTTAATAGACAATATAATCCCTACTCCAACACATACAATCCGGGATGGAGAAACCATCCTAACTTTTCTTGGAGAAACAATCAGCCTGTTGATAACACCCAAGGATTTCAGCCTCCACATCCAATTCAACCCCATGCACAAAAGATGTCTTTAGAAGATGCTCTTGCCCAATTGAGCATGACCACCTCACAGTTCATGATTAAGACTGAAGCCACATTGCAAAATCAGTCAGCATCCATCCGAAATTTGGAAGTTCAAGTGGGACAACTTGCCAGTGCATTAAATTCTAGACCACAAGGGTCTTTGCCTAGTAATACGGAAATCAACCCTAAGGAACAAGTGAAGGCAATTACACTAAGAAGTGGCAAAGAGTTACCCGAACTCGTGACACGAGAAAGCGAACAAGAAACGGTGGAAGTGCGGACGGAAAACTGAGAACAAATTGAAGAAGTTGCGAAACCCAAGTCGAAGTTGTTTCAGATAATCCACCTCCTTATGTGCCACCTATGCCATATCCTCACGATTCCAAGCAAAAGCTAGATAAGCAATTTTCTAAATTTCTTGATGTTTTTAAGAAATTACATATTAATATTTCTTTCGATGCTTTGGAACAGATGCCTAGCTATGTGAAGTTCATGAAGGAGATCCTCTCCAACAAAAGAAAGCTAGAAGAGCAATACAAGCCAGTCATCCAACCACAAATGAGGCTTAATCCACATTTTAAAGTGATTGAGAATGCAATGGTGGCTTCTAAAAAATCAATAGAAAACATGCAGATGTGGTCCAAGCAATTGGTAAAAATTTGAGCGATAGAGGACGTCGAGCATAACGACGTTAACCAATTGCGCTAATTGGGAGGCAACCCAAGTTCTTTTACCTTTCTTATTTTAGTTTGTGTGATTTTTATTTTTATTTATTTTTATTTTTATTTTTGTTTTTAGAGAAGAAGAAGAAAGAGAACATTCACACAATTTTGCTGCACTGATTAGAAGATAAATCTGTTTAAGGCCTTCCCAATGGATTTTTGTGCTGAAATTTTACAGAAGAAGAAGAATTCTCCAGCTTCCTATCCACAAAATTTCAAAATTTTGGAGCTGTTTTGGTACCTAAAAGAAATTCCTCTTGGTTATTCCAAACAGGCAGATCCTAACCCTTCGCTTTCTTATGACTCTTTAATTGCTATACTTTTGTTAGTTCTTTGTAGCATTGAGGACAATGCTAAATTTTAAGTTGGGGTACATGAATTTTTGCTTAAATTTTTGTCCAATGATTGCTAGTTATCAATTTTATAAGTTTGACATTTTGATATCTTCTTTGAAATTCCTCACTCTTTTGATACTCATTTAAAATAATTTTGAGTTATATGCATTAGAGATTCGGGTTGGAATGTATGAATGAGGCAAGTATGATTAGTCTTTGTCTTTAAAATTTTTAAAGCATCTTGTTGATTTTGATGATTGAATTGAATGAGAATGTGCAATATTTGATATAATGAACCCATTGTGAGTATTTGAGCCTATGAGCATTTTTATTTTCATTGCTCACATATTTCTTTGTTGAGTGTTGTCAAATATGGTATGTTCATTCTAGAACTTGCTTTGTTATGCATGTTGAGATCACAATATGAATTTATGCTTTGAGATGATAAGGGCATTTAGGATGAGCCGTTTAAACTTTCTAAAAAGCCATCCCATTACATATACCCCTAGTCAACCAATTTTGCGCCTTAACCTTTCTTTGTTATAAACACCACATCATTAGCCTCAAACCATTGTTTTTTTTTACCATCGTTAAACCCTTTATCAAGAGTATGTAGGAATGAATTGCATTTCTATTGATTCCAAAGAAAAGAACCACTGAAAAAAAAAAACAAAAAGAAGAAAAAAAAAAAGAGGAAAAGAAGTGAACAATATTCCCTACGAAGATTGGACAAAGTTAATGTCTTCACTATGTACAAGATAGTCCAATTATATGATGAAGTTGTAGAAAGGGGATACATGTTATTTGGAATAAAGAAGTGGTTCTAATATGCTACTTGTTGCTTTGTAGTCATGCAAGGAAGTTTATACATATCTTGATTTGTGAAAACCTAAATTTTCCTTTCTTTTTACCTACCTTTACCTAAGCCCCGTTACAACCCTTATAAAGACCCTTTGATTATTGCATGGATTCATATTCATTAGTGGTGGAGATGTGATATATAAGCAAGCCTATGGTAATGACATGCTATGTTTGATTTGAGTGCCAAATGAAACCTTAAACACTTTGAGTGATTAGAATGCAACCTATGAGAGGGTATCAAATTTTGTTGCATTTGATTTCGAAAATTGTTGGAATTAATGAGATGTGTATTTTGTTTAGAAAATTTGGACTAAGAATACCTGTTCTTTGGATTATTATTTCGATCTTAATTGCTAATGTGTGATAACTTTGGATTATTTTTGGATGGGTTGAAAAAAAAAAAAAAAAAAAAGGGGTATGGAATGGAGAGAAAGATGTTGATCTAGTGCAAGCTTGAGGACAAGCATTGATCTAAGTGTGGGGGAATTTGATAAGATGTATAATTGCATATCTATTAGGTCAATTTCCTTGTGTTTAAGTGATTAAAATGCTTATTTATATGAATATTAAGTGTTTTTATTATTGATGGATAGATTGGAGTTTTGTAGGAAAAATTTAACAAATAAAGCAAAATGTTATCTTTCTTAGCAAAAGCTTCAAGGTTTCTTTGTGCATATAGTCATCTTCCGGAGTTCATAACTCTTGATGCAGATGTCCAAATGAGATGATTCAAGATGATATGGAAAGCTGGGAAAGAGAGCAAAAACTTTCATGAAGAAAGTTTTCTCAAATTCCGGAAGCAAAGGGACCAAAATCTGGGCAGAAACTTGGGTTCAAGAGGTTCATTTCTTTTCTGAATTTTGGCAGCTACGGGTTTTCTAATTGTGCAGCAGTCTGGCCTTATTTTTTTTCAACAGCAATTCAACAACAAAATTCTCCAATATTCACACAAGAAAACAAGAGCACAGCACCAAGTTGTCACACAAGAAAACAGAATGATAAGGGCACAAAACAGCATGTGATGCCAACCTTTCATTTGAGTGAAAGAGAAACATTTGCACATGAAGGCTTGGAGACCAGCTGCCATCTTTTTATTTTTCTGAAGAAAGATGCATGAGGGCAGCAAGAAAGTCCTTCCAAAATGCAGCCTCACATGAAAAAAGAAAGAAAGCCAAACAAGAAGTGCATGAGGACACCAAGAAAGTCCTTCCAAAATGTAGCCTCACATGGGAAAAGAAAGCCAAACAAGAAAAGAAAATAAGAAAAAATCTGTACAAAAACAAAAGGAAGCAAGAAGCATTAACAAAAGAAAGAAAGAAGAAAAAAAAAAGGAGGGTATTGATTAATTATGAAAATGGTGAAGAATGTGAGAAAAAGCAAGTGGCCACAACCAAATGTCTTGAATCCTTGCCTATAAATAGGCAAGGCTTGGATATGATCAAGCATCCCATTCTTTGGAGCAGCACTTCATTCTTTGCTTCTTTTCTTTAGCTTTAGGTTAGAGTTAGAAAAATTTTCCATTTTTCTGTTTTTCTTACTTCTTCTTCTTGTTCTTCTCCGTTTTTTTTCTTGTTTTCTTCTTCATCTTCTTCTTGTGAATTTCAGCGGTTGTTGTTCTTCTTCCGGTTGTTGTTCTTCTTCCGGTTGTTGTTCTTCTTCCTTTTGTTGTTCTTCCAGCAGCCACTAAGCTTGATTTGGATACAAAGGAAGCAGCTGAACCTTCTCTTTGGAAGTTTACGGGTAGAGAAGACAAAAGTCAAAGAACAAAGAGGGGAGTGGCTACCACCTACGGGTTTTGTTGGAATTTATTTATTTTTCTTTTATATATATTTTTTTTCTTTTTGCAATTATGTTTAAGAAATTGGTGTTGTTCTTTTATATTAATATGAACTAAATTCTTTTTCTAGGGTTTCGATGTAGCCTAACTATGAAGTCTTAATATTTTTCTATTAATATAATTTGATTTAATTTTCTATGGTTGAGTATTTATCTTTGTGCTTAATGCTTCTAATTACTTGATCACTAATTAGATGATTTGTTAATCATAACGAATTGGAAGAGGAGTTATGTGTCAAGTTCATTGAGATAAATGCCATAAATTGCATGTGGGATAGGAATATACCTACATGGTTTGTGTAGTTGCTATATGAGAATCCATAGAAATTAATGACTTCATAATTGTTGTAATTCACATAGGAATATAGTGAATTAGCAATTAGGAGGATTTTTATTAGATCTCGGGAGGGACTAGTAAATAAATTAGGGAATCTCGACTATCAACCAAGAAATTAAATTAGATTATAGAAATAGATGAATATTAAGATGGAATAGTTATGGTGAAATCGAAAACCCTAGAGCTTTAGTCAATTTGATTCATTACTTTACTTTGCTTTGCTTTGTTTTAAATTTAGTTTTTAAATCAAGTTTTAAATTCAGTTTTAATTTAGTTTATTCATAAAGTATCTTTTTATCATTCAAATAGAGGTAGAATTAACTAAATTTCGGTAGTTGATAAACAATTAGTCCTTGTGGGAGCGATAAATTTATATTTACTTTATATTACTTGTTAACGATCACGTGCACTTGCGTGTAAAATCGACCAACAAAAGTAATGGGTAGATCTGAGTAAAATTGGTAGATCTATAACAACTTTAGTATAAAATGTTAAAATTTATAATTATTGGGTAGATTTATAATAACTTTAACATAAACTGTAAATTCATGATTATTTTCCCATGGAACTCGAAAGCTTTTGATACTAAAGAAAAGGGTTATAAGTTTCATAAGTTTTATTACATCTTTTGTCTACTTGTTTCCTTATTTACCTACATCCTTATTTGCAACATGTCTTCTCTTTTAGATCTTTTTCAAAAGCCTCTTCTTCTTCTTCAAACACTCTTCTTAAAGAAGAAATTAATTTAGAAAACATTAGTCAAACTATAAATAATTGGAAAATTCCCAAACACCCAACTAATCATGTTTATCATGATTCAAAATGGTCTTTAACATCAGATTACACAATTAAAACAGTAGAACAAACTATAGCTCTTCATTCTGATTATGAAGAAATTAAACTTTTATCAAGAAAAACTATAGAAAAACATTTACGAAAATATAGCTACCTTCATTTTGGTCTAGTACAAGTGGCTGCAAAACCACTTACTAGAGAAGATCTAGATACATCTCTTTTACTTGCTCTAAGAGATTGTTGATTTTTAAATTTTGATGATTCATTGCTTGGAATGGTTGAGACCAGTCTATGTGATGGACCAGTTTATTTTGATTGTTTTCCAAATTTTATTGTTTCTTTACGTGATAGAAACATTTTGGACACTCTTACTTTAAATATTAAAATTGAAAATTATAAAATTAAAATAGGTATACTTCCAGTCGCAATTTTGTTTAGGATCCAGTACAAAGCCATGTGTTCAGCCTTTAGTATAGGAGCATTAAAAACCCAGACAAAAGGGGAAACTATCCTCTTCCAGACAGATCTCGCAAAGTCCCAAATCACTGTACCCAAGTCTATCACTTGAAATCAAGTCACACTTCCAGAACAATGGCTGTTACTGGATGCGGCATCCACCGTTCCAGTAAAAAAATACTACGGTGTCTAGTATCCAATAGTTTCCAACAGGAGCAGTCCATATCAGGTTTGAAAGGTCACCCAGCCTTAGGATCTCTACTTCTACTCATGCTTATTCTCAACCTAGACATTCTATGTCTGACTTTAGACCAATGTCTTCATCCTCAACCATGTTTCAACACCTTGACAATTTATCAAGTATACCTCAATCAAGGTATACAGTTCAAACCGAGCCATCTTCTTCAGAGCACGGAGATTTACCAAAATCTCCAACGTATTACTGATAATACTCCAATTAGTGAATTAAGAACTTTGACTTTAGATACTCAAATTGGTTTTCAAATTGATAAAAAATATCTTAGAAAGGATTTTTACTCAAAAGAAAATCTTTCTAAAAGAACATGGTTTTTAAATAACTTCAAAAATGATTCTCGGAAACAAGTCCAAGAAATTTATTATGATTTTCTTAATAAAATTAAAGAACATATTTTCTTTTTTGAGTGGTTCATTATTTATGCAGAAGAAAATTCAATTGATTTTCCTTTTGATAAAACTATTTCTGTTTTGAAAAAATGGAAAACTTTGGATGGAGAAATTCCATCTGAATTTCCTCCAAATAAACCACTAATGATTTCTTACAAATTTATTGATTTAAAAGCAGTTCCTTTTAAACAAAGAATTGAAACAGAACCATTAACTAGTAAAGATATACAAAGTGTTTTTGAACAAAACAATTATACTAATAAGTATTTACAAACTATTGGAGAATATTTAATTACAAATAATAAAACTACTCCTCAATCTTTTTATGTTCCTCCTCTTTCCTATTTACAGATTTATACGGTTCCTTCACCTACTTCTTTTCCAAATATTACTTTATTCAAGCCATATGAAATTCCTAGTTAGTTGACCAAACCTATTCAGGAAAAACCTTTGTCTGAATTTGAAAAAGATTAGCCAAAATAGAAGAGTCATTTCAGACTCCAAAGCCCAAGCGAAAATGGAAATGTGGTCATCTTCCGTTTCTGCTCAACCATCCAAATCAAATGATCCAGCCTCGGCCTCAGTCAACCAATCAGTCTGTGTCTTAAATAAAGATACTGATAAAGATGAGTCATCCGACCCTGAAGTTGCCAAACTCAGAAATTTTAGACCCCATAGCTATAGTAAAGACAAGTCTATTTCCACCTGGAAAAATTCACAAAAACTTTATTACCCTAGGGCTACTTATCCAAACTCAGCTTTAGAAGAAAGACCAAATGTTTTTCAAAATAATTATACTGCAAATGGTATTTATGAATGGTGTATTGATGGTCAATCTGAATACAACATTTTAACAATACTATAACAAATGACTATGGTTGTTACAACATACCAAACAACTCATAATTGTCCTGACCAATTAGCAACTCATGTTTTAATTGCTAGTTTTACAGGTCAGTTAAAAGGATGGTGGAATGAACACTTATCAACCAAAGATAAAGAAAAAATTTTAAATTCTATTAAATTAGATGAAGATGGTGAACCCATTTTAGTTAATGGTCAAACTATTTCTGATGCTGTTTCTACTCTTCTTTTTACAATTGCAAAAACTTTTGTTGGAGACCCAGGGATCTTCAGAGATAGATCATCTGAGCTCCTTAATAATTTGAAATGTAAAAAACTATCTGATTTTCGATGGTACAAAGACACATTTTTTTACCAGAATTTATTCTAGGCCTGATGGCAATCAAGCCTATTGGAAAGAAAAGTTTTTAGACGGTCTTCCAAAATCTTTGCGTGACATGGTTCGTGATAAACTACGAGTTCAATACAATGGCGTAGTTCCTTATGAACAAATTACTTATGGTCAATTAACAAGTCAAATACAACAAGTTGCTTTAAAAATTTGTAGACAAGATAAAATCCTTAGGTAATTAGCTAAGGATAGGGCCCAACCCATAGGAAGAGGTCATCCGAAACTAAGTTTAGAAAGTATCGACCTAGTCTTCCTTACAAGCCCAACAAGCATTTTTCTAAGAAACATTCTGATCCACCCAAACCAGCTTTCCAAAAGTCACAAAGATATAATTTGCTATAAATGTAAAAAGCCAAGTCATATAGCCTGGTATTGTAGACTTAAAAAATAAAATTCAAGAATTAAATTTAGAAGAAACAGTATTAGATCAAATAGCTAAACTGCTTGTTGATTCTGATAATTCTGATAACTCAGAACATGAGTCCAATGATCTTCTAAATCAATTAGAAGATCAAGATGATTATTACAATTCTAGTTCAAAAGATTTTGGACAAGAACATTCAATCAATGTTCTTACCAAAGAACAAGATCTTTTGGTTTATCTTTTTGAAGAAATTTTAGATTATGAAAAGAAGAAAAAATATTTTGAAAAATTGAAACAAGTTTTTGTGAACAAAGAACCTGAAAATGATCACTATTTTTCAAAAGATCCCAAATTTTCCAATATTTACAATTTCAATGATATTTTAAATCGTTTTCCAAAAAATCCTAAACTAGTTTCTTTGCAAGATTTTCAATCAGAAGTCTCATTCCTAAAGCAGGAAATTAAGAAAATCAAAGCACAACAAGAATTAGATCGTCTTGTTATTGACTCATTAATTTCTAAAAATGGGAAGCTCTCAGAAACTTCCACTCTTTCTAAACCTTCTTCTTCCAATCCCTCTACTTCCGAAAAATTTGAAGAAATAGACCAATTTCTTAATCATATTTCTTTAGTTCAACAAAAGTATGACATTTTAATTACTTTAGTTATAAAAAATAATTTCAAACTCGAAATTCCTGCTTTATGGGATACAGGTGCGGATATGTGTTGTATTCAAGAAGGACTTATCCCTTCAATCTATTTTGAAAAAGCCAAAGAACGACTTCGTTCTGCAAATGGTTCTAAACTACAAATAAATTATAAACTTTCTAAAGTTGAAGTTCATTTTCAAAATGGTTTTGTAAAAACATCTTTTCTTTTAGCAAAAGATTTAAATGGACTAGCTTATTTAGGCACTCCATTTATTTATGAAGTAACTCTATATTTGACTAATTTCAAAGGTATTTACCCTCAAAATATTCAAATTCTTGCATTCCTTTTGTCAAACCACCTTTGGAAAGAAAATTAAATACTTTATTTTCCAATGATTCCCAAATAAATGTTTTAACTTTAAAACAAAATCAAATTAATTTTCTTATTCAAGAAATATCTTTCAAAAGAATTGAAGAACAACTTCAACAACCTTTGATTCAAAATAGGATTAAAGATCTTGAGTTTAAACTCCAAAGGGAAGTTTGTGCTGAAATTCCAACAGCATTTTGGAATAGAAAACAACATGTTGTTTACCTCCCTTATGAAAAGGATTTTGATGAACGTCAAATTCCTACCAAAGCTAGGGCTATCCAAATGAATCAAGAACTTCTTTGACATTGTCAAGAAGAAATAAATGATCCTTTGAAAAAGAAGATCATACGAAAAAGTCAGTCTCCTTGGAGCTGTCCTGCTTTTTATATTAATAAAAATTCTAAAATAGAAAGAGGTGTTCCAAGACTTGTAATTAATTACAAGGCTTTGAACAAAGCCCTTCAGTGGATTCGATATCCAATTCCCAACAAAAAAGATCTTCTTCAAAAATTATATGCTGCAAAAATATTTTCAAATTTTGATATGAAATCTAGGTTTTGGCATATTCAAATCCATCCTTTTGACAAGTATAAAACTGCATTTAATGTCTTTTTGGACATTACAAGTGGAATGTAATGCCTTTTGGTTTAAAGAATGCACCTTCTAAATTTCAAAGGATTATGAATGATATATTTAATCCTTATTCCAATTTTATTATTGTTTATATTGATGATGTGTTAGTTTTCTCTGATAATATTGATCAGCATTTTAAACATGTTAATACATTTTTGCATGTCATTAAACAAAATGGTTTGGCTGTTTCTCAGAAAAATATTAGTCTTTTTCAAACAAAAATTAGATTCCTAGGACATCATATTCACTTAGGAACTATTATTCCAATTGAAAGATCAATTTAATTTGCTGATAAATTTCCTGATCAAATTCTAGGTAAACAACAACTTCAAAGATTTCTAGGTTGCTTAAATTATGTTTCTGATTTTATTCCAAAACTTAGCAATCTCATTAAACCTTTGCATGATCGGCTTAAGAAAACTCCCCTTGCCTGGTCTGATATTCATACAAACATAGTTAGACAAATTAAAAAACAAGTTAAAACACTTCCTTGTCTTACACTATCTGATCCATCAGCCCAAAAAATTGTTGAAACTAATGCTTCTAATATTGGCTATGGTGGTATCTTGAAACAGGTTCAAAATGGTAAAGAGCAAATTGTAGCATTTGCATCTAAGCATTGGAATGATTCATAGCAGAATTATTCTACCATTAAAAAAGAAATACTTGCAATTGTTTTATGTGTTTCTAAATTTCAATCTGATTTACTCAATAAATTTTTTTTATTATGTGTTGATTGTAAATCTGCAAAGGAAGTATTGCAAAAATATGTTAAGCATCTTGCTTCTAAACAAATTTTTGCAAGGTGGCAAGCTATTTTATCTATTTTCGATTTTGATATTGAATATATTAAAGGAGAAAACAATTCTCTTCCTGACTATTTGACTCATGAATTTTTGTAGGGAAGATAAAAATGTCTCCCAAGAAGAAAAAAGATAATCCACCTTCCCGTAAACCTAGTTCTTCCCATACATCCAAAACTGAATCTTCGAATTCAAACAAAACAGTACAAACATCAGTGAACGTACAGACTCTAGCAAACTATGCCTTCACACCAACCCAGATTCAAGCCTTTGAATCCCTAGAAAACATCAAACCAATTTCTATCCTCGGACCTAGATCATGGGCGGATATTGCTGAAGAGGACGAAGCCCAAACACAACTGTCAGCTCTCTACCAGTTGGCAGCCCAAACCAGATTTCAATTGGTGAAATCTCCCCAAACCTTAGTGGTGGCTCCAAGCCCTATCCCTACTAAATCTCAAGTGGTGGCTCTGAACCCCACTCAATCTTATCAAACAATTGTGGCTCCAAATCTCCAAAAACAGGTAGTAATCCCAACTACCTCCTCTCCAAAAGACCAGGAGCCATACTACAAAAATGACAACCCAGTAAATATTTTCCAAATTGAACCCGATATTTTCCAAAACAGCCCACTACAAATGGCCCAAACCATTCTCCCCAAAGGATTCCAATTCCTTCCATATTCTATCTCCAAGACCCAAAGATACAATGAGTTCATCTTGTTGGATTCTGGGTTAGTATCTTTCAAACATTACCACGATAAGACAAAAACTTATGTTACCCATTCCACAACCCAAATCCTTAAAATCATTAAACCATCAGAATGGGGTAATGATCTAAACAAACCCAGAAACCTTGCCCAACCATTTCTGCCCCAAGGTTATAATTATTTGGATTATAGAACCGCCTGGTTCAATACTTTTACTCTTCAAAATACCCAAAAAAAACACTCCTGGTTCTTTTATTTTAAAATAACTAATAAATATGATTTCCCAATTTGGTTTGTTCAATGGTGGGGAATCCAGGGTCCATAACAGAAAATCTTGCCAGAAACAGTCAACCAAGGTTTTCAAATTTTTTACCAAAAATTTCAATCCCCAAAACCATTCGTACCAAAACTACTCAGTTTTTTCTCCCACTTTTCCCTTTCATGGATTTATTCATGGAAATTTGAATTTCTCAAACAACACACCATTTTTCCCCCGCTCCTTGTCAGGCAAGGTTATTCAAAATGGTAGAAAAAATTCAACATTGAATCTATCCAACCTGACCAAGTTTTGGCTTGGTTTACAAACAATCCACAATTTTTGCCTTCTGCAGATCCCCAAATAGCTGGGTTTTTACAACAGAAGAGGTTAGCCCCGTCCAAATTGGCGGCAGTTACAAATAAAGAAGATTACGTCAAATATCTAGAGAGTCTGCTTTCTCAACTCAAACAGGAGTCCCCGAAGGCCCAACAAAGTGCTGAGGCCCAAAAGGAAACTACGAATCAGAAGCAAGACCTTCCTGAATGTTCTACTTCTTCCTAAGTTAAAGTTCAAGACCAAGAAGATCAAAGAAGATGAAGAAGACCCATTTTATTTCAATAGAGATAACTGTTATGGAATTCTTTAAAAATTTCAAGAAAAACTAGAGCAGTGGTACTGTAGCTACCTGAAAATACTGTTCACAGCACTATAGCAGTAGCACTGTAGTGCCGGACACTATTCAAACACGCCAATTACCATTCACCGTCACTTGTAGCATATTACTGTAGCAGTCAGAAATTTTCTATAAAATTTCCTTTTTGTCTAGAATTGAAGCAAAATTTTTACAACCCACAAATCTTGTATCCAAACTCTCTCAACCATAGACTAGAAAACTTTCTTTCTTGCATTCTTTCTCTCATTCTTCCTCTCTTCCTTTCTTTCTTTCTTCCTTTCTTGTACTACTTCTCACCCAAACATAACCTCAGTCTCCAAAGTGTAAACCTTTGTAATTTTCAAGTTTTAATTAACTTCAAGTTCTATATTATCAAGGGGTTAGCTAGTCCAAATGATTGGCTAGTTCTCCTCTTTAATTGTTGTTTACTTATAATTTTATTTATTAAGTTGATATTGATGCATGGCCGATTTAACCGCCTACAAGAATAATAAGTGTTTTTTTCTTCTATACACACACACACACACACACACATATATATAGTTAAGGGGATTTGAAACTACACCTTTTTGGTTAGCAACTCTTATTATTCTTCATAGTTTTAGTGGTTCATTTAAAGATATAGTTAATGAAACTAATGAAAAGAAATAAAATCCATATTATTTAGGGAATAAGAAGCAAGAAATATGGGTGAGAACAATTCAATGAACTCACTACAAGAAAAATAGCCTTTAATGACCAAAATGTTGGTGACGACAATCAATTTGGTCACTAAATGGCCTCTTTGGTGACCACTGAGTGAGTCGTCACTAAATCAAAGTCGTCATAACATTTTTAATGACCAAATGGAAAATGTCATCGCCAAGTCGTCACTAAATGTGGTGGCGCCAAAAAAGACTGAGAACTGTACTATAATTAGTGACGACATTTGATGTCGTCGCTAAAGATAAGCATCAAATAGTTTGGTGACGAGGAATTGTCATCACCAAATTTATGCATAATTATTGATGAAAAAATGTGGTCGCTAATTTATGAATTCTTTGTGTATTTAATGAATTATAATTGTAGAATGATTTAGTGATGAAAAAATGTTGTCACCAAACTATTGAAAATTAGTGACAACATTTTGTGGTCACTAATTCATAAATACTATGTATATTTTATGAATTATAATTGTAGGACGGTTTAGTAATGAGAAAATATCGTCACCAAATGTTACGAAATTAAAGACAACATTTTGTGGTCACTAATTCATAAATACTATGAATATTTTAGGAATTATAATTGTAAAATGGTTTAGTGACAAGAAAATGTCGTCACCAAATTGGTATTTGCAATGAATAAGGAATTTGCCAAAATAACAATTAAGAAATTGGGTTAAATTACGGTGAAAGAATGATTTGGTTCTCAGACTAAGCAATTTTATTAGGTGAAACATGTTGTTTTTGGTGTGTCATTTAATTTGGGAAATTTACAAAAATATTACCTTTGACTATTGACTTTACAAAAATAGCACATTTGACCATTGACTTTACAAAAATAGCACCTTCTTTTTTTTCTTTTTAGTTATAACACTTCCAGCTCAAAAAAGACTACAATGCCCCTCTCTTGTATTATAGAATCTCGGGAAACCAAAAGACACACTGCTTCAAAACCGTAATTCTTCTTTATTTCCTCATTGCAATCCTTTAGCAATAGAACCGTTCTTCTCCTTCCAAAACCTTCTTTGTTTTCTTCTTTATATCCTTCCAAAACCTTTATTGTTTTCCATTTCATAGCTTGCTTCAAAATCGTCGTGTTAACCCATTCCGAACATTTAGAAAGGCGCACACAATGGGAGGACGATCATCTTCCATCGTTAAGAGAGCAGGCGCAACAGAGAAGAAGAAGGAAGCACATCATAACGAGGTCAGTACCATTTGAAATGGGTTGTCTGAATTTGGTTGAAAAATTGGTCCGGCGGGGGTCGATGATGGGTCAAGTGCTAGGTCAAGCGTTACTCGACCTCTTAAAAAGTCGAATTTTAAATCGATTCTTTAGTCGAGTCAATGGTTCACCAATGGTCCAATTTTAAATTTTTTTTCAGTACTTTCTATGTTTGGTCGAGCTATTAGTCGAGTAAAGGGCTGAGCCAGTTTATTAATTTTATGTTATCAAAACTTTATGTTTTTGGTTGAGCTATTAGTCAAGTAAATGGTTGAGCCAGTTTATTAATTTTATGTTATCAGAACTTTATGTTTTTGGTCAAGCTATTAGTCGAGTAAAGGATCGAGCTAGCTTATTAATTTTATGTTTTCAGAACTTTATGTTTTCGATCAAGTTAATTTTATGTATTCAGTGGCAATACATATCACCCGTTTCAATGGCAAGCACAAAAGGAGGACCATCATTTTCAAGCAAGAAAGTGCAAGCTCACGAGGTCAGTCGAAATCTCACTACAAGTTGTCATTTTAACCTTACAAATTCGTACAGAGAGTGTTTTGATAAAGTGAAGTGTTGTTGAATGTTTGAATTTGTAAAGCAAATTATCAAGCATGAATCAAGCATGTTCCTTGTATTTTCTTTCATGTCTTGCAGGAGAAATGGAACATCGTAGCTCAGCATATGCATGAATGAATGAATGAATGCTCTTGCCCCCGACATAGTGGCGACGGCAAAGAGTTGCCAGCAATACACTGGCTACGTAGAAAAGGCCGTCAAACATTTGGATAAGGCCACCAAACATTTGGATGCTCGTGTTGAGAAGCTGAAAGCCAGAATTCAGCATTTAGAAAAGGCCATAGAAAATGTTTCTGAAAAAGTAGGAAATGTTTCTGAAAAAGTAGGAAATGTTTCTGAAGAGGACAAATGTAGCGCAGTTAAAGATAATTGACAACAAACAAATGTCAATTTGTATTTGTCTTCAATGTTATTTTAAGGAACATTTTAAGAAACTATCATTTTTTCGTTTGTCTATGGAACATTTTGTTGTTATTAAGATAAGTCATTGGTATATGTTGAACATCAATATGTCCTGTTGCCCGGTTAGTTTAGTCCTTATGCGCAACATTTTGTTGGCTTCATAGTATCGACCAGTTTAGTCTTATTACTCGATCTAAAATAGAACTTGACTAAACGATCGACCTATTAATCGACTTAATATAGTTCTCCAAAACTTTTTCTTTTTGAAAAAAAAATTTCAATTGACCTAGTACTAGGTCGAGCTCGACCTAATACGCAACCTAGTACTAGGTCGAGTGATTTTTTTTAAAAAAAATTGACCTAGTATTAGGTCGAGTTTGAGGTCAAATATTTGGTCGAGCACGATCTAAATTCGACCTAACTTAGTACTCGACTTAAAACTTGACCTAAAACTCGACCATTCTCTCCTTCAAATTCACAGACCTAGTTCAACTAGTGCAAATTTCAACTAACTAACATAACATATCGCTGATGCGATTTCTTCTCTACGATTGCAGCTTTTTTCAAATAGAGTGTACGAATAGTGGAGTGTGAGAACAAATTTTGTTGAATCGATAAAACGGATTCTGAGAAAACAAAAAGAACATGGGGTGAAGTGCTATCTCTCTGCGTTCTATAATAGAAGCGAGGGGCATTGTAGTCTTTTTTTGGATGGAAGTGCTATAACAGAAAACAAATAAAGGAATGTGCTATTTTTGTAAAGTCAATGGTCAAAGGTGCTATTTTTGTAAATTTCTCATTTAATTTTTATTGATTATAGTACGGAACCCTGTTCTTTACAATTTTGCAAAAATAATTTTGATAAGTATGTTAGGACACCCTAATATTTACAATTTTGCCCCTATAATTTTGACTTATTATATTAAGACATTTTATTAAGTACAATTAGTAGTTGTAATTAATAAGAAAATGCCGAAAAATAATAATTTAAAAATTTGGGTTAAATTATTGGCCTAATATATTAAAATATCCCGAACTTTAGAGTATGTAACCATTTTGACCCGACCTTTCAATTTTAATAATACAACACTTGAACTTTAAAATTGTAACAATAATTTCCTCCGTCTATGTGCCGTCCCAAGGCTTGTTAAAATGATAATGTGGCAGCCAGCTAGTGTACACGTGGATCGCTCAATCAACTATTAAAGTTGGTGACAGTTGAGAATGGTCAATGTTTGTGTTTGTGGAACTGCTACTATTGCTATTTTAGACAATTTGTTGTTATTGTCTCTGATTTTCACTTTTTAAAGTCAAGTAACAATTTTTGAATTTTGATTTTTGTGCAATTTGTCGTTGGATGGGTTTGTTTTATTAGTAATTTATTGTTGATATGCCAGTTTGTGTGTGCTATTGCTAGGTTCCCATTACAGCAGCCATAATTCTTTGCCATTTTTCCTTGTAGCTCTGACTAACAATTTGGTTTGTGTACAATAGCCTATGCTAAAACTACTTTCTTGCTTCTCAAATAAGAGTTGCAATTTTTGGCTGTTTGCATTCAAGACAAAAGCTTTCCTTGTATTTTGGACATAAGTTACCTATAACTTACCAATACATAATTTCTATCTTTCTAACATAAGTTATTGTGGCAAACGCAACACTGCAACTGTCTCAACAAACTCGATTAACTTCCCTAGTAACATAAGCATAATCAATACAAAACATAAAACTACAATTGGGACATATTGATGTTTGCACATTCTTATTTTTGCTACCTTTTTCTTCAATATGCAATTCTCTTTTTCTAACATGACAACTTTGTTTGTCATCTCAACCAACTCTGCTTTCATAGATTTCTTCTTAATTTGTACTTTCTTCTACTTCCCCTTCAACTCTTCCACTTTACATTTCAGAGAATCTCTTTCCCCCAATACCGTCAACACATATGTCCTCTCATGATCAGTGCTTTGCTGGTCCAACCACACAAAGTACCCGCAATCGTCCATCTACTTATAAATGGAAAAATAGTTATTAAGCATGACATTACTCTATTAATTCTATATGTTTATTTCGCAAATTCTATAATCACATACCTTCCACAAACGGCACCTCAAAAACCAATGTCCAGGGTTGCTTTGACTCTTGGAGATGTAACAAAATGCAGTCATATGGTGGTAACATTCAGATGTCATTGAAGAACTAATAGAATCTAATTAAAACGGCGATACTAAATTCTGCATTGTTAATGCTGCCCAAGATGGAAGAGTAACTATAACATGTACACATACAAATTGAAGTATTTAATTTGGTTTGATTTGCAATTATAAATTGATTTGGTGAAAATGAATTTATCTGATTTTCTTTTGACTATAAACACTCAATCTATTTGGCTACAGTTCAAATAAAATCAAGCAGAGTTTTTCATGAATGAAATCTTAAACTTTCTAAATTATACCACAAAAACTCGTATCATGGGCTTACTATTGCCCAACATATATAATAGCAAGTGTAATAGAAAATAAAATAAAAGGAACTTCTTAAGTTCCATTTTATTTTAGAGATAATGAATGAACATCTTAGTTCTACAAAACTCAAACCTTGTGTTCATTGTCCAATAAATAAACAAACCATACTACACAACAATATATAAGGATCTTGTCCAACCTGCGATACTTCCTATTAAACACAGTCCTCTTAAAAAATTTCATCAAATCACCTACAAATCCAACATGAAAATAAAAAAAGTTGACAATTAAACTAATTAAGGGAAAAGTTCAAGAAATGCAACAAAATTTGTATGTTGGCCAATTATATTTAGAACCAAGAGTTACACCAAGAGAAGAAATGAATGACAACAATTAATAACAAAGATTCAAAGGAAATATGCAGAAAATACCTAGGCATAGTAGAGGTGTTTCCATGCCTACAAAGCACGTTGTGATGGTCGAAAATCTACAATTCGAGGTGAACGAACAAAGAAAAATGGCTAATGATGCGAAGAAACATGCAAATGCACTTAATGAAAAAATTACAACGCAAGAATGTGAGTTGAATATACTCAAGGAAAACCAAGCTAGGATGCAAGTGCAAATGGACAATTTGATGGCAGAGGTGTTTTGATTGTCTAGGGCACAGTCTAGATATGAGGTAAGTGCATGCTCCAAACATTGGTTGCATGCTTTTTTGTAATGCAAATGGTTTTTTTCTATTTTTTATTTTACTGCACATTTGATTCTAGACAAATTGCTGCACATTTGAGTCTACACAAAAGAGAAAATCTGCATTTTCTTTTCTTATTACTGTAGCAGCCATTCTTGAAGTTTCTACCTAACAAATTTGTATTAACTTTGTTTGCTAAATTGTGTTGTGTGCTTTCCAAATTTTGTGGCCAGCAGGCAATATTACATTTAGATTATCCAAATTCTTTGGCAACCATACAGTCTTGTCCTTTGTGCACAATTCCAAATTGTTCATCAACTTCATTTGTGTGGGACAGTAGACATTTAGCTGTTCAAATATTGATTGATTCTTTTCACACATATTGTAATTATTTAATTCAATCCCTTTATGATTAGTGGTTGTAAAATGAAGCTAGCCAAATCATAACTTCTATTTTGTTCTTATGGTTGTTTGAGCTGTGGTTTGTTCTTGTAGTTGTTTTGTGATTAGCGGTTGTAAAATGAAAGTGGCCAATTACTAAATTCTATTTTGTTATTGTGGTTGTTTGAGCTATGGTTTGTTCTTGCAATTGTTTAATGAAGCTGGCCAATCGTAAATTTTGTTTTGCTCTTGCAGTTGTTCAAGCTATGGTTTGTTCTTGTGGTTGTAAAATGAAGGTGGCCAAATCATAAATTCCATTTTGTTCTTTCAGTTCTTTTGTGATTAGCAGTTGTAAAATGAAGGTGGCCAATTCGTAAATTTTGTTTTGTTCTTGCTGTTGTTCTTGCAGTTATTTAAGCTATGGTTTGTTCTTGCGGTTGTTTTGTGATTAGTGGTTGTAAAATGAATGTGGCCAATTCATAAATTATATTTTCTCTTACAAGAATCCAGCCGAACATTTCATTTTAGGTTTGCATGAACTTTGAAATGCAATGTTCCTAACATTGACTATTTGTTGTCTCACTTCTCTTGTGGTTGCACTATATATATACTCTATCTTTTTGGTTTAGTACTAATGGAGGCAAGTTATTTACTTTTTTAATTCACTAAACTTGTGATGGGGTATGTGGACAAGTTTGTCAAGGTATACATGTATTTTAGCTGTGGTTTGTTCTTGCATTTGTTTTAGAGTCATGGTGTTATTAGATGAAAATATGAAAGCCAAGATTGAAACAATCAACCATCCAGCTGAGACAACTCAACCAAATTCAAAAGAGACAAATCTAAAAGCACGAGTTGGATGTTTAGTTGAGAATTCGTCTACAATTTGCTCTATTGAAAGGAATTGATGGTCCTATGACTAGGTCACGAATTAAGAGAATGCAAGATGCCTTAACATCTCTTGTAATTGAATTAATTGACACTCAAGTCAAGGCAGCAAGGAAAGAATGGAAGATTTCTGAACTTAGTTCATCATATGTCATTCTAGTCATCAATGAAAACTCAAGAATGAACGATTGAGTGTGGCTGATTTTCACATGTGTAATCAAGATCCTTAGGCCACTTCTCATCACAATCCAAGTTCAAATTTGGAAGGTTCTAATTTGGCAAGAACAAAAACAAGTTTAGACCCAATTCATTTCTCTAATCCAAACAACACTTGGATTCAACTTTAGGCAATATTATTTCTTCTCCAATTCGCAACTTTGAGTTTTGGATAATTCCTTCGGGTGTCAAGTGGACAAAAACAAGGTCTTTCTTCAATTTTGGAGTTAGTGTCTTTCTAAAGGAAGAGTTAGTACAACCTAGAGAATGATACTAGGACCTACACTCTGGTATTTGTTTCAAATTTTAATCTTCGGTTTAAGATTCGTATCAATGTGGTATCAAAGCTGCCTTTGGGTTGCTCCTTTGAGTTGGTCATATATTTTTTTGTATATTTGTTTTTCTTTCCTACTTACTGCTCTTGTGTGATATAAGTATTGTTTTATTCCTGTGAATACTTGTCCATATTCTTCTTAATTCCATGCTCAAAAACCAAAAGAAAAAGTTCCACCCGAATTGTAAAATTTATGCCCGATTTCTATCTCAGTTTTCATCACCTATATTGTGTCTGTTTCTTTGATTTTTTTCATTTTTGTTTTGTATATCTGAGTTCTTGTTTCTTCCCATGATCTCTTCTTAATTCTCTTCTTATTTTTGTGCCTAAAAAAAGACATAAAAATCTCCATCCGAATTGTTAGACCTCTGTCGCAAGTTTTGCTCCAGTTTGTGCTAAATTTCTGTTTTTAGAATTTCATCCCCAGTTTTGTGCTTTAAAACCTTGGTTCTTTGCTTTGTATTTTCTTGTGAATAGTGATTGATAAAGGATACCTCAATTTATTGATTACACTATCGAAGTTGTGTTGATCAATTGTTGGAAAAGTTTGAAACTTAGGGAGAAAGGAAAGTTCAGAAAAGAAGACCGATTCTGCCCAAAATTCTACCCAGATTTTTTGCCACTTGTTCCTGCATTAAATCTGGTTCTATGCTCTTATTTTCTGTATATTGATTGATAAGAGAAGACTTTGGTTTGTTGTTTGTTGCTGCTGAAAGTGTATTGAAAAAAAAAAAGACTGAAAACCGTTGCTGAAAATAAAAAAAACCCGTCTAATTCTATCTAGAATTTTTGCAAAGTTTTTTCACATCATATGATCCAGTTTCTACCTAGCTTTGTATCCTAACTATTCATGTGAGTTTTTCTTGATTAAAAGCTTCAGTTTATTGAGCTTTTACTGCCAAGATTGTGTTACAAGTTGTGGAATTGGCTACTAGAATTTGTTGGAAACTTGTTGCCAAAACTGAAGACAAATTCTGCTTGGACTTGGAATTGATCAAGAACTGCAAGCTATTGTGAAGCCTGAGTTTGGTTTGATATATTGAGCAAGATACAATCATATTCACCAAGTTTTACTTCATCACAAACATATAGAGAACCATCTTTTACTTATTCTTTTCAACCAGAAACTCTATTTCCGTCACTTGGCAATTTCAGTTGTAAAATTGTTTTCTTGTTCAAGTTCTTTGTTTTCATTATTTAATCTCATAACTTGTTTTCTTGTTCTCAGAGTTTTGTTCTTAGACCTCTAAATATTTTATTCTTGCTTTAATTTGAATTTAATTGTCTACTCTTTGATATTTTTTAGGCTTGATTTGATTAAAACTCTTAGAAAAGTGATTGAGTGTGAGTGAACTTACTCATCAACCCCATCACTATAACAAGAGAGATAAGCCTTACTTTGATGAGAGATTCATACATTGGGCAAATGGTTAGAGGGGAGTGAGGTAGGAAAATGTTATTACTAACATTGCTTATGCAAAGATGGCTACAAACCCAAAAGAACAAGGAAAAGACATGAAAGAATACCTTAAGGGCTTAACTTCGGCTCTGGAATTAGTCCATAGACGGTTTGATCAAATGGAAGCCACAATAGCTCAAGTTGCATCCGCAAAGAAAGCATCCAACCCAGCAAATAAGAAGAAGTTTAAACCACAAACTTCGTCAAAGGTAAGTAACCCTAAACCTTTGTCTAGTTCAAATAGTTCTAACACTAGTTCTTCTATCCAATGTTTTAGGTGCTTAGGCCGAGGACATGTGACTTCTCAATGTCCAAATTCTCAAACCATGACTACCTTAGGTGATGGAATCTATAAAAGTGAGAGTAAGGAAGAGTCAAATGGTCTAGATGAAGACATGGCTACAAGTCATGCTAAAGAACATTGGGGGCATGAAGAGGATCAACTGATTGGAGAATGTTTGGTTACAATAAGAAATTTGAGTGCTCTACTCAAAGAAGATACCAATGACCAAAGGACAAATCTTTTCCACTCTAAATGTTTAATTAAGGATCAAATTTGTATGTTGATTATTGATGAAGGACCTTGTACTAACCTAGCTTCTACTTATCTTGTAGATAAATTGAGGCTCAAGTGTTCCTTGCATCCAAAACCATACAAATTACAATGGATGAATCAAAGTGGATCACTCCATGTCACAAAGCAGACTTTGGTAAGTCTTCGAATTGGAAATTTTATTGACCAAGTTCTTTGTGATGCTATTCCTATGCAGGCTACTCACCTACTATTGGGACAACCTTGGGAGAATGATTGTAATGCAAGTCATTCCGGGAGGACTAATAAGTATCACCTTAACAAATATGGAAAAGTCTTCACATTAGCCCCGTTGCCACCTTCGAAAATTAGTAAATTTCAACAACTACAAAAGGTGAAGCAAATGGAGTGGATAAAAGAACAAAAGAAGGTTGAAGAAGGTCCAAATTCTACTCAAACCATGAGAAATTCTGCTCAAACCGTAAGTTATTCTGCTCAAATCATAAGTAAACAAGTTCCTTCAACTTCTAAAGGTAAGACTTCGGTTCTCATGAGTAAAGCTAAGAGCACACAACCACAATCTGAAAATTTTTAAGGTAGTTTCTATGCTTGCACAAAGAATGTTAATAGAGCTTTAAATGCAAGTAAAGAATTTGTGCCAAATATTTTTCAAGTGGCGTTGTTTACCACTAAATATTCCCAAATAATCTGTGTTAACATCCAAATAAACTGTGTTAATTATTTATTGAGAGGTGTTAATTATTGTGGTCATTCTCTATTTGAGAATATTTATGGTTTTAATTCACTAGCCCCTCTTAACTTAGTGCCATTGCCAAGCAATGAGCAAATAAATCTTGATGGTGCAGTAAAGGCTAAGTATGTTCAGGACTTGAATGAGAAAGTACGCCTTCAAATCCTCAAGAAGAATGAACATTGTGCTCAAGTTTCCATTAGAGAACGAAAACACTTATGTGCTCAATGAAAAACTAAGCTTCATCCTAGAGAAGATGGTCCTTTCCAAATCATTGCACGCATGAGCGAGAATGCATACCAACTTGTCCTTCCAAGTGAAGATAGAGGTAGTGCTACATTTAATGTCTCTAATTTTTCTTTGTTTGAGTTGGATGACTAGTTTATGGACTCGAAGGCTAGTTCTTTTAAAGAAAGGGGGTCTGATGAAAATATGAGAGTCGAGGTTGAAACAATCAACCATCTAGCCGAGACAACTCAACCAAATTCAAGAGAGACAAATCTAAGAGCACAAGTTGGATGTTTAGTTGAGAATTCATCCGCAATACATCTACAACTTGCTCCATTAAAAGGAATTGATGGTCTTATGACTAGGTCATGAATTAAGAGAATGCAAGATGCCTTAACATCTCTTATAATTGAATTAATTGAAGCTCAAGTCAAGGTAGCAAGGAAAACATGGAAGACTTCCGAACTTAGTTCATCATATGTCATTCTAATCATCAATGAAGACTCAAGAATGAAGGATCGAGTGTGGATGATTTTCACATGTGTAATCAAGATCCTTAATCCACTTCTCATCACAATCCAAGTTTGAATTTGGAAGGTTCTAATTTGGCAAGAAGAAAAACAAGTTCAGCCGCCATTCACTTCTCTAATCCAAACCACACTTGGATTCAACTTTAGGCAATATTATTTCTTCTTCATAAACGAAATTAGAAGCTTCCAAGACCATATCCATGATGTTTAGAGAAGTTTTCAAATCCATAGCCATGATGATTAAAGAAGCTTCCAAATTCAATTCAAAGAGGGGAAACAAAATTGCTGGCCGAACTCAACTCTAATCCAATCCACACTTGGATTAGTTTTAGACAACTATTTGTTCTATTTCCTTTTCTTGGATTAGGAGTCTTTTAGTAATTATTTATTTTAGTAATTAGTTTCCTAAAAGGCAAGGAATTCTAATCCTTTTAGAGGAAAGATTTCCTCTTAGCTGCGCATTGCAATCTATAAATAAAGGTCATTCAGCCACAAGAAAATACAGATTTGATTAATTACAAACCAGAGAGCTTTATTGCTCTTCTTTGAGTTATAGTTTAGAACTTGCTTTGAGTCTTTGAGGATAGCCTCTTAGGTTCATATTTAAACTATTTTGTTGAGTTTCTTTCCCTCAACAATCTGAGTGTGCCGGTTGGTTCCAATGTAGTCCAATTCGCAACTTTGAGTTTTGGATAATTCCTTCGGGTGTCAAGTAGACAAAAGAAAGGTCCTTCTTCAATCTTGGAGTTGGTGTCTTGCTAAAGGAAGAGAGTTAGTTCAACTTAAAGGATGATACTAGGATCTACACTCTGGTATTTGTTTCGAATTTTAATCTTTGGTTTAAGATAGTTATCACAAACTTAATTTTATAGCTTTCTTCAAAGAAATTGATTTTTTTGTTTTATGTTTTCAATGAATCAATCTTCTCTAGGCTTGGCATGTACACGGTGGACAGATGATGGTGCTCTTCACACTTTGCTTATGGTATTTGGTAATCTTTTTTGTTCATGATATTATGTGACTCTTTTGTATTTATGGAACACTGTTATATGGTAACTTTATGTATGAAACATTAATAATGGTTGCTTGGCTCCAATATTTAGAATGTGCTTTTTGTAAATGTGGCTCAACCTCTTTTGGATTTTAAGGCTACTTTTGGAATTTCACTTTAGCTATTTTGAATTTTGCTTGCTAGAAGTGGGATGTATCTATTAGATAGCTTTAAAGCTTTTCATTCATTTTTCCTACAAGATGTAGGATAGATATCTTGTTGATTAGCTACCACTTTTTGGATGATATTGTCTCTTGCATAATGTTTTAGTCTTGCATTCCTATGTAGTTGAATGAATTACTTTTCACATTTGTGCTATACACTTATCTTTTTTATTGTTAGTGTAGTTGTGGTATTTACTTTTATGGATGTTTATTATTCTTGGATGTTTATGAATGTTGGATGTTTTGAATTTTGAGTCATAGTAACTAATGCTACTTCATCAAGAATGTCATCAAAATAGTCATCGCTATTTGATTTTTCTACTTTTATTTATTATTGGAGTAGTCTTGGTATTTATTTTGATATATGTTTATAAATGTCACATGTTTTGGATTGTTAGTAATCGTGAGCAATACTATTTCACCAAGAACATCGTCACAAAAGTTGACACTAATTCATTTTTCTTCATAAATTTCTTGACATCAAATGTAGCCACCAAAATATATGTCGTCACCAATTTCTTTTGTAATTTTACAATTTTCTTACAACAAAATTTCGTCATTAAAATAGTGGATAAAATTACTTTTATTGACAACAATTATGGTCACCAAATGTCGTCACTATTGCGTTTATTCATTCACTTATTTGCTGATGACAATTTCTCGTCACCAATTACACTTGTATTTGGTAACGACAATTTTTGGGCATCAATCGCCCACTTATTTAGTGACGACAATTTCTCATCACAAATTATGCTTGTTTCCGTTGACAACAATTTCTCGTCACTAAACAGTGCCCATTCTTTAGTGACGACATTTTCTCGTCACCAATTACGCATGTTTCTTGTGACAACAATTTCTCGTCACCAATCATGGACTTATTCAATGACGACAATTTCTCATCACCAAAAGGCGTCACTATTTCATTTCAAATTACAACATTTAGTGACCACTTCTTTTGGTCACCATTTGTGTCACGTGACATAAATAGTACTTAGTGACCACCTTTTTTCGTCACTAAATTCATTGACTTTATAGAATTTAGTGACGACAAATTGTTGTCACCATGTCGTCACAAATTGGCGTTAACTAATTGACCTTTAGTGACTAGTTGGAACATTTAGTAACGACAAAACAACTCTTTAGTGACCAAAATTGTCATATCTAATTGGTGACCATTTCACATGCGGTCACTAAATTAACCTTTTAGTGACGACATTTTTTCAAGTAGTCACTAAATACCTTTAGTGATGAAGCGTTAGTGACCAAAGGGTGACCACCCAATTTGTCGTCACTAAAGACTTTTAGTGACGACAATTGTACTTTTAGTGACCAAAATTGATTGGTCACTAAAAGTCATTTTTCTTATAGTGACTATTGGCATTAAGGTAATAAAAATATGCAATCTCATCAGTTCCCCTTTCCTCAAGAAGATTCGTCCTCAAATCTTGACCATTGTAATTTGGGGGAACTCTAGAAACACAATACTTTATCCAAGATTCATCCATTTTTTTTAGACACTAACAACATGTGGGTAGCACATGGGCTCATGCTTCTTGTCATTAGTGCAAGTACTCAGGTGGAACTTGTTCTTCATTATTTTTAACCAACAAATTTCCTACAAAATTTAGTCCAAAAAAAAAAAAGAAGAAGGAAACCTCACAGGGTCCCTTCCTCTCAAGTGTCACCCAATGAAATTTCACTCACCAAGTGTTCCACTCAAAGATTTGGCTTATAACTTTTGATATAACTCTTTGCCTTTTACCACTCAAATCCTTACATTTTAGCTCTTTCAAGGAACTCAAAATTCTCAACAAGGCAAGCACTTGTGAATTCTCAACTTATGCTAGAAACTAAAAAATAAGGAAAACTAGACTAAACAAAAAAAGAAAAAACAAAAATAAGGACAAAATTTATAAGAAAAGTAAGAAAAGAATAATTTTAGATGAAATTTTATCGTATTAACCAAATATTGTTAATCCAACTCCAAGTAGAATTAGAGTTTCACAAAGCCTTTTTATAAATTGGAAACAATATTCTATTACCCCAAAGAATCCAAGTCCAAGTAGGAATAAATTCTAACAATTTGTTTCTAAATAAGAATAAGAACACAAGTCAAGAAAAGAATAGTGTTAGCAATTCAAAATTTTAACAAGATTAGGACTTTCTTTCTTGATTATACTCAAATTTGGAATCTCAAATCAACAAGAAAATGAAAAAAAACTTGAAACTTAATTGTTCAAGAAATTAATAAGCAAAACATGTAAAGAAAATAAAGGGTTGGCAAAAAGGAAATAAAAAGAAAAGGAAACAAAATTTTACAGCAGACTAGGAAACAATATATATATATATATATATATATATATATGTGAACACTAGCATGAATAGTATCTATGAATAGTCCATGAATAGTAATGAGAAATAATTTTTTTAACAAAAATTCTGAAAAAAAGATTTATACAATATTAACAATATGCACAATTTCTATGGGTTATCCAAAAGCTCTAATACCAACTGATATGAACTCCATAAGGAAGAAACCCTAGAAATTCACATGATGAAGCCCCATAGGGAAGAAATCCTAGTTACCCACAAACAAGATGGGCATGACCCCCAAAGAGCCCCAAATAAAATCTACAAAACGAGCGGATTGAAAACCTTAACCCCTAACTTAGCAAGGAACTAATAACCTTGGTATGATCAATGGAAGAATGACACCACAATCTAGTGGTTCAAACTAGATTGATATGTCAAAAACACTACAAGGACAAACTTTGATAAGTTCAAATTCTCAAAAGAGAACAAAAGTAAGGACAATCCTCACATATTTTATTAATAAGATTCGTAATCTCTGTAACAAAAGTGTGAGGCACAACCTTCTTAGATAATTATAAATCCTACTTCAAATCATCTAAGAAAAGGAAATAACTACAAAAAGAAAATATTCTAAGAAAAGGTAACAAATTTTAACTTTGAAAACTTTACACTTCAAGAAAAATGGCCTTTAGTGATGACAGGAATCTCGTCACTAAAAGACATTTTTTCGTCACCAATAGCATTTAATGATGAAAAAGTAATTCATCACCAACTCGTCACTTAAGGTTTTGTGGTGATGAAAAAAAAAAGTCATCACCAAATGATTGTATTTAGTGATGAAATGAGGTTGTTTCCAAAATTAATGACAAAAAAAAGTCATCATCAAATGGCAAGAAATTTTTTCACTAAAAATTAAGAATCATCACTAATTTCGACAGATTAGCGACAAAATTTAGTGATGACAAATTTTTGTCATTGAAAGTATGATGGTCAACGGCACTTGGTGATGAGTTTTGGTGATGATAAAAAAGTTGTCGAGAAAAAATGCCTTGGTCAACGCCTTTTGTGACGAGTTGGTAACGACTACTAATGGTCACCAATTGGCGCTTTCATTGGTGATGAAAAAAGTTTGTCACCATAGGTTTTTTGACCAATGCAATTAATGATAAAAACAAATTGTGGCACTTTCATTAGTACAAAAAAAAGTTCATCACCAAAGGTTTCTTGACCAGCGCAATTAATGAAAAAATTTTTGTCACTAAATAGTGTTATTAGTGACAACTTTTAACCAAAGTAGTAACGTGGTTTGTTTTGATGTCTTGTCACCAATAACATCACTGTATTGATCGTAATACTGTTCATCCTAATAATACTGTTCATGACATACCTAATAAGGGCCAATCATACCTTTTGAAAGAACCTAATAGTTTAGAATATAAGTAATTCAAATAATAATAAGAATTACAAGTAGAGCAAATTAAAATTTAAAATAAATATAAATATATTCGGTCTAATTAAATTAATTATATTTCTTTAAATTTATTTAAATTTTGAATTATATTTGCTTGATCCATACATCGATAAAGTGCCAAAACATGTGTTAATATATAGTCTCATCAACCACCCAACACCGTAATTTTTTTATGCTTTTTTCCTTCTCTTCTCTCTTTTCTACTGTTGCAATGAGTTGCACTCCCCAATACCGATTTGCCTGTACCACTATCTATTGTTTTTTCCACCACCACTTTTTTTTTTTTTTTTCTGAAACGATAGTAGATTAATAGAGTGGCACAAAGGCCAATGTACAGAGCCACAAGGGCTTAGAGTTTCGTGGCGTCATGTGAAAGCAAAGCTTATAACCCACGAAAACAAAGGCCCGCAAAGGGGCAAAAAGCCCACGAGGGGCAAAAAAACAAAATAAAATAAAATAAACCCGCACATGACGGGAAACTAAACCCGCACTAGACGGGAAGGGAGACAACCTAGACGACCTAAGTTCAACCGCATTGAACCCCGCCCAAGACGGGAATGGTTGAGGACTTGGACAACCTAGGAACTACCCGAATACAAAACAAAGATACACAAACCCGGTTATATCGGGTTATTAATACTATAAAAAAATGATACTATACGTCTCAAAAGGCCCAATACAAATGGCTTTTGGTAATAGAAACTAGAACTAAATCTCTATCTATCACCTCATGCCGTTGTGTGGAATCCAACCTGCATACGTTGAATAGTGCCGTCACCCAATTACTACCGCAAGCGTTGAATAGCCAGACGATTCTGCTACTACCGTTGCATACGTTGAATAGCGCCGTCACCCAACTACTACCGCAAGCGTTGAATAATCAGACGATTCTGCTACTACCGTATGGAGAGACTGCAGTACCATAAAAACAAAAAACAACAACAACAACAAAAAAAAAAAAAAGGGAAAAAGCGGCAACAGTGCGAAAATCGCACCTTTGCCGCACCCACAATCGCCCCTAGTAAACTGTTTGAGAGCAAAAATGGGCAGCGTGGCCCCTCGGTCCCGATTCCAAATCAGTTTCCACCACCACTTCACATCTTAAGTTGTTTTATTTTACTCCTTCTCTTCCCTCTTTTCCCCTATGGTCGTGATTGCACTTTTCCATTCTGATTTGCTACTGCTGGTAGTTGCTATTGCTCAATTCTTGAAACTATTGCAATTTTCCTCAGTATTAGTCGTCGCCCTTTCACTTTTCTCTGTTTTTTTCAATCCACGATAGACTTTTTTTTGTATTTTGACCTAAAATTTTTTTTGGGACGTGTTTATAAGTAGGTTGTTTCTTTTGATTTTGTACTTAAAAAAATCATGCGCACGTCAAGTGTATTAGATGGGTTAAACTATTTTTGTTTAAGAATTTTAATTAGATTTAATTGAGATAATTATTGAAATTGAAAGAACTAATTATAACTTTTTTAATATTAAAGATAAAAATAAACTAATTTGAAATTAAAAGACCAATAGCGTAATTTACTCATTATTGTCCCTTAGAAATTTCAAAGGCTATGTTTGGATTGATAATTATTTACAAAAACTTAAATTTTTTAAAATAAAAATAAAATATTCAAACACTTTTTTTTTATCTCATTTCAAAATTTAAATATAAATTTTAAAATTTTTCTTCCAAATTCTCCTTACATAATTTTAAAAAATTTTCTTTCAATATACTTTCTTTTCCTCTAAAATACTTTTATTATAAAAAAAATTTCAACAAAATTTATATACATTTTAATAGAAAACTTTTCAAATCAATCACAATTCAATCATAGCCAAAGATTGCTACAAATGTGAGCACGAGAGGCGTACTTAGGGTTTCTAGGTTTTTTTTTCAATTTTTCAACATGAAGAATTATTAATGGAGTCTAGTCAATTAGCACGGGATAATTCGTGTTTTTTCTTCTTGAGAGAATTTAGGGATAGCATTCACCTGATAAACTTTAGCTCACGCTTTTTCATAACTCATTTGTAATTAGTTAGTTTATTATTTATCCTCATATGTGGGTTAGTTTTCTTATTTATTAGGGTTATTTTCTTCATATTTGACGTGTTTTGGACCATTTTTTTAATTGCACTTTTTTCAGTAGTTACTTTTCTATAGAATTATTAATCTTGTTTTGACTATATACAAATTTAGAAATTATAATAAAATATATGTCGTTTCAGAAAAAAAATAGAAAAAAGAAAAAACAAAGGCGGTGGAGGGAGCTTGTAAAGTGCTGCTTCTCGAAACCTGTGTAAATGAAGTTTCCTCCTCTCTAGAAACGCGTCATTAATGTAACTTTTACGTGCACAAACAAACAATTAGACACGTGTGAACAGGCTAAATAACATCAGCTTCCCTGACGTATGAACCAAGAAAAAAACTTGTTCACACAAAATTCAACAACATCCGACCACAAAACTATTTACCACCTAGATTCCACCTTATTCTATTTTGCTTGTGGAAATAATTTTTTCAGATACCTCTTCATTTGATTTTTTTTCTCCATGTTTGAACTAAAATGTATTTATAAAAAGTTACTTTTTTTCATAAAAATTGTTCAAATAATAAAATTCAAAATTCGTACAAAATTTTTCTCACCTAATTAAAAGAATTCCCTTTCACATTTTAATGTTATTTTAAAATAACTTTTTATACAAAAGTTTTCTATCAAAATTTTTATATTTTTTAATAAATTAAATTCTCAAATAAGTGACAAACCAAACTAGCCATCAAACCAAAGAAAGAGTTTAGAAATTTTAATCACAAAACCAAACACGAGATACTATATGATAGTTTATTTGAATTTTTTATACAATAATAAAATATTTTCCCAAAACCAAGAGAATGTTAAAACAGTATCAGCAGCCTACTTCTCTATTCAAGTTAGTTCATAGCTTCCTCCTTGGGATCTTCACTAAAAAAGGTTGTATATCGCTGTGTGATTTATTTGGGCTAAAATCTCCCACATCCCAAACAAAACCACAAAAAAAAAAAAAAAAATCTATAAGTTGATTGTGACTTAAAATACTTGAGATGACCATGATGCACTTGAGATGATCATGATTTATATTTACGAAACTCTTAAATGATAACAAAACTCCACCGTCTCCCAGGAAAAAAAAAAAAAAGCCAAAACAAGAAAAAGATAGAAAACACTACCAGATTAGGAGGCTCCCAAATATATACGTATAACATAATTCAAGACTTCCCAATACTTTTCTTTTCTCAAACTTTGTAGTTAGTGCTGTTTAAGTATTAATTAACTCTAGTAATTTAAATTTAATTTTTAATAATAATAATAATCATAATAAACAATTTAAAATAAAAATAAAAAATTACTTATTTAATTTATATTTTATAATTTTTTAAAAATTTATATCAAATTAAAAGAAAATTTTTTTTTAAAGTAAGAGTATAATTTAAAATAAAATGACTTTATTATGTAAGATTGGAACCCCAATAAAGGTTTGGATGATTTGATCTAGATGTTACCCATTAAAATAGTGGTTAAAAATGGAGGCTGGTCCATTTGAAAGCAATGTGAGTTAATTTATGCATCTCGATTTCCTCAACCGCTCATCATGGGTGTTCTATTTATTCTCAAGCAAAGACTTCATTTTGCCGTTGACTATTGATCTCGGCTCTCTATAGCTATTTCTTCCCTCAAACTCTTTCATTTCATAATCATTTCCAACAGAGCCGAATGATGCAATCGAGCCAAGCTCTCTCATCGCATACGCCCAGTTTCAACTCCTATTCCTCTAGCCGACTTACGGAAATCGCAGCTCGAGTGGTAGAGGAACTTCGAGCTGAATCCCCCGACGAGTACTACGACGAATATGGTGGAAGTTTAAGTGAGAATGGAAGTGATTGCCGCGTAGTTGAAAAAGATGAGAACAACCAGGAGGAGGCGAAGGACGACGACGACGACGAAGAATTTGAATTTGCTGTTGTTGGTAGAGATTTCGATTCGTCTCCTACTCCGGCCGATGAAATTTTTTATAACGGACAAATCCGTCCGTACTTCCCGCTCTTTAACACAGATTTAGTATTCGGAAGGGTCGAAGCTGAACATGTGAATGAAAACTTGAGTCCTGAAGAAACTTATCGAGGAGCTGGAGGGCCGCCACCGCCCCCGTCAAAGGCAGCACGGCTTTGTTTACGGAAGCTTTTTATTGAAGACCGAGAGCATGGATCATCATCGTCGTGTTCGTCCTCGGAGGCCGCTGACGACCTCGATGGCGTCCAGCCTGATAGTTACTGCGTGTGGACGCCAAAATTGGCGGCGGAGGAAAGATGTAAAAAGAGTAATTCCAGCGGTTCCTCTAAACGGTGGAGGTTGCGAGACCTCCGCCGAAGTATTTCGAACGGTAGGGAAAGTTTCCTCCTCTTCACCCGTTCAAATCAACAAAACGGAGATGCTAAGAATAGAGAAGAAAAACACGTGAAAACTGAAAAATCCTCCGCTGTGGCACCGGAGATTCCTTTTCCCACCACGGGGAAGTCTTTGAAGGACGGTGACCGGCATCGGATGACATTCTTGCCGTACCGGCAGGATTTGGTGGGATTTATCTCAAATTTGAATGGATTGAGCAAGAATTTGCATACGTAATGAACAAAATTAGTATATTTTTTTTTTGGGTAAATATATTTATTTTTAATTTTGGTAGTAGCTTTTGATATTTTTGTGCCAGTCAGCTGTTGTGTGAAGCTGGTTAAAGTTGTCGTCTTGGACATTGCGTGCGCCACGTGTGTGTATATAGATATATATGTATTTTTGAAAACGTAAATGTATTTACGTTTTTGTAATTTTTGAGGAAGCTTGTGGGGTTGCAAACAGGCGTGTCTGCGCCATACGAGAATAAAATAAAAAGCAGTGGATCTTTAATTTAATTATTGGAATCATCGCTACAAGTTTTGGAAAAATAGGGTGGAAATCTTGAAACTTCCCTATGGTTTCCTTGAGAACTTTCTTTGACAAGAAAAGCAGACTAAGTGAAAAGTATGCACAAATGGCAATTTTCCATATTGTTTGAGGATATTCCAAATATTTTCAAAGGATTAAGAAGCATATATTGAAGTAATAATACCTAATGATTGATCTTTTTTCCTTTGTTTTTTATGTGCCTAACTGCTTGAATTTTTAAGTTGATCTTGCAATTAACTTCCAACTAAGCTTGTTTTTGAAATTTAATGCTCAAGCTCTTGTCAAGTATTGCAAATGGGATGGAGTAGGGAAGCAGGCCTTTCGTTTTCGGAAGTTAACGCTATCCAATTGATGCATCAAAAGCACATCAAAATGTGTCCTACTGATCTCTAAATGCCTGTGCTAATTCAGTTTTTTTTCTAAGTTGAATGTCAACTTTTACATTAAATTCAATCGGTCGAGAGTAAGTCTGATCTACTAGACTCGCTACACGACAAACACCAGGGGCGATCAGCAGTGCGATCAAGATGCGATTATTTATATATATATATATATAATTTTAGTTGCAGGCTTTTTACTGTATAATGTAGTAGTTTAGTTTCAAACTATTTAATGTATGTAAGGATTATTACGAAAGGCACTAGACGAGAGTTAGAAATTTTACGTTTAGTTTCTATCATCATTTGTATTTTCTGGTGTGCCAATTAAGTTGGCTACCTTAGTTAGTAGTAGCAGTATTTTCCTATTTATTCAAAATTTTGTAGACCATTGTGGTTGCTTTTGTAAGCCTTTGTGGACATCTTCTAAACCCTTGTGATCTTTTTTCATTCGTGATTTAGTTCAACAATCACGAAGATTATTTAGCCTATTTGGCTATTTTTTTTTTAACAATTAAAATGCAATATATGACATTTCGTTAAAAAAAACAAAAAAAAGAATGTCAAACTTTACTTTTTGTTCACTTGGTCCTAAATTCTGCATGCTTCCTGGTCTAGTTTAAGCTAAATAGTGAACTCTATAATGTAACTAATGACATGCTGGTAGCAAACTTTGGTCTAGGAATTTGATGACACTTTGGTTTTAGATTTCTTGGAGAATTTTAAATTTTTTCTAATAGAAAATAAAACATTCAAATATTTTTTTATTTCATTTCAAAATTAAAATTTCTTTCAAAAATTTTCTCATATTATTTAAAAAAAATTTTCCATTCAATACACTTTTTTAATTCTCCTTTTAAAACACGTTTTTTCCATAAAAAGGTTCCCATTAAAATTTTCATATTTTCTAATAAAAAATTCTAAAAAATGTTGATGGCACATATAAACTTAATGACATCTTGATCTCCAAACAAGTTCTTTCTAGATGCACAGGCCTGCAATTTCTTTTCGTGATTTTCTAGGATAATTTTTTTATTGATGACTTAACTCTAAGCCATAAGTCAAAAGATGAGCCAATGAGAGCTATGTTGTTTTGTCGATCCAGTTTTGAAAGGGACTGAATATTGAGATGTTACAACATTTATTACTAAGTCTATCACATGGAAAGGATAAGGCAAGTCAATACCATGAACAGAAGTCTTTCATGTTTTGACAAGTACTCAACTTTGATTTGTATATCTTCTAGAATCAAACGGAATAGTATCCTTATTATGATTTCTCTAACATTTAATGCAGTTTAAAAATGATGTTTTGAGGACTTGTATTAAGAAATTGCGGACACAATTATTCCATATTCACTAAAATGGAGATTTTCACAATACAAAAAGGAAGATCCCTTTCAGATGCTGTTATTGTTATTATTATTTGAAATAAAAAGGCCTGACAATTTTATTTAAAATGAAAGGACTTGTCATTTTGTCAATTAGTAGAAAGAAGGAAAGAGACAACTTACAACAAAAGGAGCAAATTGCAATTTTGGTCTCTTACATTGGGACTAATAATTTTCTTATTCTTTACATTTTACATTTTATTTATGCTCTGTTTTGGTCCTTCATATTTAGTACGAAGAAAATAAGTTTTTTTTTTTATATTTTACTAGTGCTCAGTTTTCTTCTCTCAATGGCTCACATATAAACTTTTCTTTGTACAAAAATAGTACACATTCGTTTGAAAAAAAAGAATTTATTTTTTATTTAGTATGACTTTTTATTTTGAATTTAAGATACAAAACATTTAATATATCATTAAATGTATAATTTTATCTTTTTATCCTCATTTTGTAATTTAGATTGCACATTATTATTATTAATAAAGGGTAATATAAAAATTTCACACCAAAAGTGAATTTCTTTTTGGACAAAGAGAATTTTTAAACTGAACTCTTTTTTTTTTTTTTGAGGATGAAAGGAGTATATTTATGGGCACTAATTGCAAATTCATTACCAGAGTATTATATTAATTTGGACACAATAGTAGCAGAATTTTTGCAAAAATTTAATCACATTTAGCATGCTCGTATATTTTTGTTTTCTGGTCTTAGTGGCTGAAATATTGAGTTATTTATTTAGTACAGAAATAGCACTATAAAAGAAATAGAATTGTAAAACAAGTACCCTAAACCTATAAATTACTTTTCTAAGAATGTGAAATTAAAACAAGATATTAAATTTAAAACAAGTAACACTATAAAACATATATTGACAATGATGCAAATTAATTTCCAATATCAGATTCTCAAAACGAGGAACATGATGAAATGGATATCCGTCAATCAATCCAAAATGAAGATTTATTGAGTGCCACTGTGAATGTGCACTTGTAAAACAAATCTCAAGATTATTTTTGGGGTAAATATTATAATGCTTAAATTAGATATGGTTGTCAAAATTGAGAGTTATTGAATTCAGGTTCTCCTAATACCTTGTAAAAACAATATATATTTATACTTAAATTCTGATATTGTAAAATTGTGTTACAGAAGGAATGAGTTATCAACTTCCATACAAATACCAACATTACTATCAACTTACTCACAAATTTTTTATAGGTCTAAGCTTCCATAACTTACATCATAGGTCAAAATCCAATATATGATTTTAAGCCCTTAAATCTTGGTGTGACTTGTTAGGTGGAGGATTCAACAAAAAGAAAGGAAAAAAAGGTATAATACGAGATTTTGCACATAAAGAAGTCTAAAAAATGACGTACTCTATTGATGCAAACCCAGGAATCAATATCAATAACACAACTCGAGAAAATTGGTCCTTCACGAGATGCGGCACATAACTTTTAATAAGAAGTTTAAAAAGAGAATAAAAAAAAACAATTGATGCACTCTCATTTTAACTCAATTCTAGGAGAGAAAACAAAAGCAACACCCAAGAATCACACAAAAGAGTAAAATTTCAGGACAAAAGAGTAAAATTTCGGGCCAAAACAAAGAACCGTGAAAACAATAGCTAATGGGAAAACTAATTAAAAAATCAATAACATGTACACTCTAGATAAGTAGGTCTATATCTGAAAGTTCTTCAAGGGTGAGGAGTGGGTCTGACTGGCATTTCGACAAGTTACTGAAAAGTGAAATGGAAAGCCTATCAATAAGGCAAATTAGTGGGGAGAAAGAGGAGAAGTTTAGAGATTTAGACACATCTGGGAAAACAAGCAAGAATAGAGATAGTAAGGTCATCAACGGCAGCCCCTAAAACCAGTCAGACCTTATTCTGCTACATTAGCGCTACATCAGCTTGTGGCCAAGTCAGTACTATTCACGCAGCCATCATAAAAAATTCACTCATGCTAGTGGCCTGGCCTGCATTATTCACGCAACCATTATCAACTTTTTTTACATTAATAATACAACTTTAATAATTTTTTGGGCCATTATTAAAAACATTTTTTGGCCAATAAATTTACATTACATGAAAAACTTAAATTTACATTACATGAATTTAAATTAAATATAAAATATGTAAAATAATCAATAGAAAATAAATTTACATTACATTAAAATTAAAATTTAATAATACTCTTGCAAATGAAAATAAATACTCTAAATTTAAAATGAAATACGTAAAACAATTAATGAAAAATATATTTACATTACATTAAAATTAAATTTTAATAATATACTTGAAACATGAAAATAAATGTGATAAATTAAAAATAAAATTCTAAATAGCATGATAAATTTTTTTTATCATACATTATATACTTAAAAACAATTAATGGAAAAACTTTCATTACTTTAAGATTAAAAATTAATAATACACTTAAAACATGAAAATAAATACTCTAAATTAAAAAAGAAATACGTGAAACAATTAATGAAAAATAAATTTACATTACATTACATTAAAACTAAAAATTAATGCTTATACTTAAAAATGAAAAAAAATACTCTAAATTAAATATGAAATATTTAAAACTATTAATGGAAAATAAAATAACATTACATTACATTAAAAATAAAATTTTATAATAAATGTTCACAATTATGACTCTAAATGAAATATGAAAGACAAAAACCAATTAATGGAAAATAAAGTAACATTACATTAAATTTAAAATGCAATAATACACTTAAAAATGAAAATTACGACTCTAAATAATTTCTAGTCTCATGGCTGATTTCCACCAAAACGCTCCCATATGTGTTCAATCAAGTCATTTGTCAACTCATTGTGGATTTCTCTGTTGCGAAGTTGATTCCTGTTCATCAAATAATTATTTATGTTGAAAACTCTCCCCGTCGAGAATTGCGGAGTATTACGATTGCTGCTTTCTGGTTGCTCCGCAATAAATGTTGAAGGATCAACATAATGTTCATAGTTAATCCGTTCATCCTCGACGATTATGTTATGCATTATAATACACGCATTCATGATTCGATGCAATATACTCCCATCCCATGCGAGTGCCGGATTTTTAATTATCTGCCAACGTGCTTGCAGCACTCCAAACGCCCGTTCAACATCCTTTCGAGCGGCTTCTTGGCATTGGGAAAATAATCTATGTTTATTTGTTTGTGGTATTGGATTGATTGGATGAAAGACGCCCATTTGGGATATATACCATCCGTAAGGTAGTATCCCATGTCATATTCACGGCCATTAACCGTATATTGAACAGTCGGTGTCCTACCAAGTAATACATCATTAAACATAGGGGAATGTTAAAGCACATTTAGATCGTTACACGAACCTGGAGTACCGAAGAATGCATGCCAAATCCATAAATCTTGGGAAGCTACAGCCTCGAGTATTAATGTAGCTACGCCATCACGCCCTTGATACATTCCCTTCAAAGCCGCAGGACAATTTTTCCACTCCCAATGCATGCAATCAATGCTTCCAATCATGCCCGGGAATCCACGCATTTCACCAATATGCAATAGCCTTCTATTCAGCCCCAAACACATTGATAATGCCTTGACAGAACTGGGAAATGCACTCTCTGGACGTAGTCGCACCAATGCGCAAGTACTCATCAATTGAATCCGCAGAACTACCGTAGGCCAACATTCGCAATGCAGCTGTGCATTTTTGCAAAGCTGTAAACCCCATTCTACTGGTTGAGTCTGCCCGTTGTTGAAAGTAGGGAGAAATTTGTAGTCCTTCCACAATAAGTAAGAAGAGACTTCTATCCATTCTGAATCGAAGTCTGAATTGCCTGGCATCGTATATAGGATATTCGGCAAAATAATCATTCCAAATGCGGATTTGACCTGTCGCTCGATCTTTATCTGGACGACGATTAGGATTTTCGTTTCGTCTATGCCTTCTTCTAGGCCTTTAGTATGTTCTGCATTTTGCGCATTTACACTAGCCTCGAAAATTTGCACACAAGTTTCATCAAACAACCTATCCATTTCTGAAAAAATTGAGTCAAAATTATAAGAATTTGGATCCATTTTTTTGGAAGAAAATAGAGATTTTGAGAGAGTTTGGGAAATATGAAATTCGGATTTTGACCCAAATATATGCAAAATGCATCTCATTTTATAGAGGATGAAATTTTATGACCGTTGGTGATTTTAAAAAAAAAAAAAATTTAGGCCTCAAATGGCCGTTGCAAACCGCTGGACGGTTTGCAACGGAAAGTACACGTGGCGCGCCCCCTGTTTTTTTTTTTTTAAATGAAACGACGCCATTTGGCGTCTTGAAGACGCCAAACGGCGCCGTTTCGTAGGGGCAATTTCGGAAAAAAATAACGCAGGCGCGTTGACATGTGTGTCAGCGCGCCTGCGCTTGGTCAGCGTGTCAGCGGTCAGCGCTGACACGCTGACCATAAACGACGCCGTTTTGCATAAAAAAATGACGCAAAACGGTGTCGTTTTTGCCCATAAAACAGGAAAAAAAATTAAGGGGCCAGGCAATGCCGCAAAAGCCAGGCAATGCAGCCTAGCTCCTACTGTTCACCGCTAAGTCAGCAATTTTGCTGACTTGGCTTCATGCGGCCAGGCCGCATCCTCGGAGAAAATGGGCTATTGATCATGCCCTAAGGCCATCAATGGTAGCCCCTGAAACCAGTCAGGCCTCATTCTGCTACATCAGTGCCACATCAGCTTGTGGCCAGGCCTGCACTATTCACGCAGCCATCATAAAAAATTTACTCACGCTAGTGGCCTGGCCTGCACTATTCACGCAGTCATTATCAACTTTTTTTACATTAATAATACAACTTTAATAATTTTTTGGGCTATTATTAAAAGCATTTTGAAAGCAAAAAAATTTACATTACATGAAAAACTTAAATTTACATTACATGAATTTAAATTAAATATAAAATAAGTAAAACAATCAATAGAAAATAAATTTACATTACATTAAAATTAAAATTTAATAATACTCTTAAAAATGAAAATAAATACTCTAAATTAAATATGAAATACTTAAAACAATTAATGAAAAATATATTTACATTACATTAAAATTAAAATTTAATAATATACCACACTTAACATGAAAATAAATGTGATAAATTAAATATAAAATTCTTAATAGCATGATTAATTTTTTTATCATACATTATATACTTAAAAACAATTAATGGAAAAACTTTCATTACTTTAAGATTAAAAATTAATAATACACTTAAAACATGAAAATAAATACTCTAAAATAAAAATGAAATACGTGAAACAATTAATGAAAAATAAATTTACATTACATTACATTAAAACTAAAAATTAATGCTTATACTTAAAAATGAAAAAAAATACTTTAAATTAAATATGAAATACTTAAAATAATTAATGGAAAATAAAATAACATTACATTAAAATTAAAAGTACATTTAAAATAAAATTTAATAATCAACTTAGAACATGAAAATAAATACTCTAAATTAAATACTAAAACATAATAAATAAAATACTACTACATCCCTCAACTTTCACTAAGCTTATGAAACATTTTCTTTTCTGCGTTTGATAAGTTGTCTTCTCCACGGTTCGCAAAAGTAAGCCAAGCTTGAAACTTTTGCTCATGTTTCAAACTTTCCATTTGTTCTTGATGAGCAATTCTCTCGGCCTCTATTTTCATTCTCTCGGCCTCCATTTGCTCTTGATGAGCAATTCTATCGGCATCTATTTTTTTCATATCCAAAGCAATCTTCTCCTTCTCGACCACTATCCTCTCTTGGAAGAATAAGCTTAGCCTTTCAATGCTCGGACTCTCCGGAAAAAGTTGTATACCGACCTTATGTTTTCCCTTGCTTTTAGCCTTTTCACCCCTATTGGCCGTTTTAGAGGACTAGTAGCAGTGTCTTCTAAATTGATTGGAACTTGTTCGCCAATTGGAGAGGATAGGTTGATAAAATCATCATCTGTGCGTGATCTCTTCCTGTTACTAGCGGTGTGTGGTGTTTCGGGGGTGTTTGAATCATCAAATGGTACATTGGAAGTAGGAGCATTTCTTCCAATGCAGGATTCCCACTTCGGAAAAGATCTCAACAACTTCCAATACTCCATAAATTGGAACTTTGAACCCTTATTCGAATGCTCCCATATGGTGAGTGTGTTTCGGAGCACATCTTCGTCGTTCATTCCACTTTTTTTTAACCTTTCCGACTCTGCGAAAATTTCAACCCACTTTGACACAGTTGAAGAAATTCTCCTCCACCGAGCTCTAATCTGGGCCACATTTCTGGGATTGATGTTGGCATTGTCTTCTCGAGCCGCCCTATATTGTGAAAGTATATTCTTCCACATCATAGAATTCTTTTGAGATGTACCTATAATTGGATTTGTTGTGATGTGAATATATGCCGAAATCAAAGCCGTGTCTTCTTCAAGTGACCATTTTTTCGCCTTATTTTGCATTTCTCCATCGTCTTTGGAGCCATCTTCATTATCAACATTTGTAGGAATTTCACGGTTTGGTTGATGGCTGAAATTGGACATCATGTGGTGTTGAAACCCTTGAGCTTGAAACATTGTAGGATTTATCAGAAAACTAGTTGGAAATTGGGGTGGATTTTGGGAAAATTGGGTAGGATTTTGAGAATTAGAAGCAAATTGACCAACATTATATGATGGATTATAGAATGAAGGGTTATTTCCGTAGAGTGGATTATTTCCAAAAGGGTTAGAAGGATTCATTTTTTTGGAAGAAAATAGAGATTTTGAGAGAGTTTGGGAAATATGAAATTCGGATTTTGACCCAAATATATGCAAAATGCATCTCATTTTATAGAGGATGAAATTTTATGACCGTTGGTGATTTTTAAAAAAAAAAAAAAATTTAGGCCTCAAATGGCCGTTGCAAACCGCTGGACGGTTTGCAACGGAAAGTACACGTGGCGCGCCCCCATCGCAGCATAATTTAGGTGTGGGGGTATTTGATAGGATTTAATTTGTACCATTTAATAGGAGCAAAACTATGATGTTAATGTTTTATTTGGTATGAAATTGGCTAATTTAAAGTGTTTTTGTCCCAGGGAGTAAAGTTGATGGACTAAGGCGAAAAGATGGAATTTAATGGAGATTTAGATGATTTTTGGAGAAGCACTTTTGGAGCCAAAACAAAAGACTATTTTGGATTAAGCTTGCCCATGCCTTAAAGGATGAAGTCTTGGAGGTGAAACTCAAAGAAATGCACATGACCACGTCTTAAGCTGAGACAAAGGACTGATGGGTTGAAATTTCAAGATTTGAATTTGTCCTTTGATTTAAACTTTTGTAATTCAAGTTAGAATGGATTGGATGACATTTGTTAGGATTAGTTAGGATTAGATAGGATAGGATGGTTGGCTAGATAATTAGTTAGGAATTTAAGGTTTAAAGACTTAGATTTGTTGGAGAGATTTTAGGAAGTCTTTAGGGAGGTTGTTAGAGAATAAGGCTATAAATAGGAGGATTAGTGAACTTTGAAGACATAAGTCTTTCCTTTAATTTTCTGCAGAATTTTTCCTTTCTTTTGTACTTTTCTTTCTTTTTAGAATAAAGTTAGAATAGTTTTGCCACCATGAGTGGCTAGATTACTTTCATTCCGTTCCAAGGGGTGTTAATGCCAATATATTTAGTGAGGTTTTGTTCATTGTTTCATAATCTTTTGCATTCAAGTAATCATTAGTTCTTGCATTCTATTTTTATGGATTTTGAATGTTAAATAAATTGACAACTTATTTTCATTTTTCTTGTTATAGCTATCTATTTGTTCTTGATCCGTAATTGTCCGGAACAATTAGTCCAAGTAGCACTTAAATCTTTTTGCATGTGTAAAGTGACAGTAATCATGCATTTATGATTTAAAGGGAATTAATGATACAAAGATTTTCAATTGTAGCTATCTCAATTGTTGGTTTTTGTTTTAACTGTTTTCAATGTTCTTAGTGCTACTATCAAATGATATGGAACGCTATCGCCCCCAGTCATTTGTTAGTAAGGTTTGTTGTGAATGCTAGGTTCAAACAAATAGAATAGGAAAACTCAAAATTTTGTCATGGCTATCCTGCGAAATTTTCGGTTAAATGCTTGAATGAAAAAGTGTCTTTAGAATCCTATGATCTAGATATATTCGGTACAACTACACTTCCTTGGATCGGAGCTTGGTAAGACTGAAGAATTTCTTTTACATATTTTTAGTAATTTTCTTTTATTTATTACTATTAGAGTTGGTATTAACCTTTTGTTTTTATTTTCTTTTCATCTCAAGTGCTAAGAAATCCCCCTCAACACATAGCTCCCTGTGGGATTCGAACTGGTTCACTACTACTACAAATCAATTGTAGTTAGTTTGAAGATCTGAATTAATTTTGCGGGCTTCGACAACCCGACCAAAATTTTGGCGCCGTTGCCGGGGAGCTATTTTATTTTTTTTAGCATTGTGATCTTTATTGCATGACCTGTGCTTCTCACAAAGGTGATCTTGTGTTCATTTCAGAAATTGAGAAGGAAGCACGACGACTAAGGAAGGAAACAAGAAGGAGACTACAATTTCATTCAACACCACTTGAGGAAGAAAGGATGGCTGCAAGAGATCGTACATTGAAAGAGCTTATTGCTCCAGTTTTAAATCAACAACCTCTTTGCATACAATTTCCAAATTTAGAAGTAGCATTTGAGTTAAAATCTGGACTTATTCATTTGTTACCTATTTTTCGTGGAAATGCAGGTGAAGAGCCACACAAACATCTCAAGGAATTCCATGTGGTTTGCTCTAGTTTGAAACCACAAGGAGTGACGGAGGAACAAGTTAATTTGAGAGCTTTCCCTTTCTCCTTGGGAGACAAGGCGAAAGATTGGCTTTATTATCTTCCTGCAGGTTCCATTACAACTTGGGAGGAAATGAAAAGGTTATTTTTGGAGAAGTTTTTTCCGGCCTCACGAGCTGCAAATATTAGAAAGGAGATATGTGGTATTAGACAACTTGGTGGAGAATCACTATACGAATATTGGGAAAGATTCAACCAATTGTGTGCAAGTTGCCCGCACCACCAAATTTTAGACAAGCTTTTGATCCAATACTTTTATGAGGGGTTATTACCGATGGATCGCAGTATGGTTGATGCAGCCAGTGGAGGAGCCTTGGTGAACAAAACACCAACTGCAGCAAGACAATTAATTTCAAACATGGCAGAGAATTCGCAACAATTTGGTTCAAGATCGGAAGGGACAACTAAAAGGATTTATGAGGTAAGTACTTCTAGTATTCAAGACCAAATTTCTGATCTAACTACTCTAGTTCGTCAAATGGCAGTAGGACAATTGCAAAATGCAAAGGTGTGTGGAGTTTGCTCGATTCCTGGACATCCTACAGATTTGTGCCCGACTTTGCAAGAGGACATCATGCAACAAGCAAATGCAATTGGAGGATATCCCAATCAACCCCAAAGGAAATATGATCCTTATTCAAACCATTATAATCCTGGTTGGAGAGACCATCCAAATCTTAGTTATGGGAACCCAGGTGGGCAGCCAAGATATCAATTTGCAAGTCAAAACAGGCCAGTACAACAACCACCACCAATGCCATCATCAAATTCAGGTATGCCTTTAGAAGATATTGTAAGGTCCTTGGTTACTAACACACAACAATTTCAAAACAATATGCAGAAATTCCAACAAGAGACGGGAGCTAGTATCCGCAATGTGAAGAATCAAGTATCTCAATTAGCAGCAGAAGTGAGGGAATTGAAGCAAGCAGTCTCAAAAGGATTACCTTCTTGGACAGTGGTAAATCCAAAGGAAAGTGTTAATGCAATGATGTTGAGAAGTGGTAAGGAACTTCAACCCACACCCACTTCCCAAAAGAAAATTGTTGAGGAGACCAAGGATAAGGAAGAAGAGAACCCAAAAGTAGTAAGATCTGATCCTTTATTACCTAATGATTCAATTACTAATGTTGCACCTTTTCCAAGCAGGTTAGCAAGGTCAAAAAGAGAGGAGTATGAGCAAGGAATTTTGGAGACATTCAAAAAGGTAGAATTAAACATTCCCTTGATAGATGCAATCAAGCAAATTCCCAGGTATGCAAAGTTTTTGAAGGAATTATGCACAAATAAAAGAAGGCTAAAAGGTGATGAAACCATCAATGTTGGGCAAAACGCATATGCAATAATTCTAAAAAAATTACCTGATAAGTGTGTGGATCCGGGTATGATTTCAATTCCTTGTGTAATTGGAAATAAAATGATTAAACATGCCATGCTAGATTTAGGAGCGTCTATTAATGTTATGCCATATTATGTATATTGTGCTCTAAATTTGGGTCCAATGAAGCCAACAATGGTAATTATTAAACTTGCTAATAGGTCTACTGCATATCCTAAAGGAGTTGTGGAAGATGTCTTAGTTCAAGTCAATAAATTGATTTTTCCGGCTGATTTTTATATCTTAAAAAATGAGGATGATGATGTGGGAGAATCAGCCACTCTCTTGTTGGGGAGACCTTTTATGATGACAGCTAAGACTAACATATATCTGGATGAATGCACAGTTTTTATAAAATTTGATGAACAAATTGTCAAGTTCAAAATTTTTGAAGCAATGAAACATCCAGTTGACACTCATTCTTTGTGTTCTATTGACATTGTGGATGCTATTGTGCAAGATGTTTTTGATGAAGAGAAAGATGTTTTTTCTGCAGGCCTGAGTGCAAAGTTAGAAGGGGATGAGGATATAAGTGAAGAATATGCCTTGGAAATTCCTGCAAATCCTTTAAATTTGAAGGATTTATTTCATATTTCTCATGAGCAATTATTGTCTTCCGTTTTGCAGGCTCCTAAATTAAAATTGAACCCCTTGCCAAGCCATCCAAAATCAATAAAGAAAATGCAGGTGTAGTCCAAACAACTTGTAAAAATTTAATAACTTGAGAGAAAGAATGGTCGAGCAAAACGACTTTAAACAATTGCGCTTTTGGGAGGCAACCCAAGAAATTTTTTTTTCTTTCTTCCTCTCCATAATTTTATTGTATTTTTTTTCTCTTCTTTCTTTTCTTTATATAACTAATGATTTTAATTGTTTTTGCGATGCAGGTTTTATTTTCATTCATGAAGTTTTGCACATAAAAAAAAAAAACAGAAAAAAAAACAGAAGACTAGAGCCCCTTAGGCGTGCCCACGCCATAAGAATGATAGTCTTATGAAGGAAAACAGAAGACTTTAACACCTTAGGCGTTCTCACGCCTTAATATCTATAGTCTTCTGGATTTTATTCACAATGTTCATTTGAAAATCCCTTTTCCTTAAGCATGCCCATGCTTTATTTTATTTGGTCTTCTGTTTTTCTTTCATTCAAAAATAAAAAAATGTTAATAATTTTTTTTTAAAAAAAAAAATTAAAATAAGGGTTTTAACAACCCAATTCCTCTCTTCCTTTTCCAATTGCAGCCGTTTCTCTTTCACAACCTATTTCTTTTCTTTTCTTTTCTTCTTCTCCAAAATTGCAGCCAATTTTTCTCTTCTTCTCCAAAATTGCAGCCGACTCTTTTCCCTTTTATTTTAACAATCCAATTCTTTTCTTCTTCTTCCATTTTCAGCCAACTCTCTACGGCAAATTCCAAGTCCAGTTCAGCCGATTCTACTGCCGCAACGTCCAAGCTCAGCCGCACCTCCGCCGTTCGTTCCAAGTCATCTTCCTCATCGTGTCTTCGCTGCAGTTTTTGCTCTCTGCACCCCAAGTCTTGGGATGTGTCCTCCATGTTGATTTTGTGAAAGGTTTAAGACTGCAAGAGATGAAATTTTTGTGAGCTGCCACGGGATCTCTAGCCACCGCTCCTACTCTATTTCTTCACTAGATTTATTTTTCTATTAGTTTCTGTTCTATTTTATTTCAGTTTTAGCATATGCGGGTACTATCCTATCTTATTCTCCAAATTCCTGGTTACTTTCTTGCTACTATCCTGTGCCATACAAGGTTTCTTGCTTCTTCGATTTCATTCTGTGGCATTTGAGATTGACCTGAATGTTGGGCAGTACTTGTAGTTAATTTTTGTGATTGAATAAGGGACTAATTGTAGATTTTTTGAATGGGTTAATGAGTTCTATTATTTTAGTTTCTAGTTTGGAAAGAATGGGTTGAAATATATGTGCTAAAAAATAGTAACATAGGTAAGAAAAATTGAAAAAATAGTGGTTTGCATTGTATGAACTTCATTGAGAATGTGTTTTAAAAGAAAGCATGTTGTAGTGTGGCCACCTATGGCATGGTTTTGTGCATTTTCATTGTAGTGTTTTTCAACTTTCACATAGTAGCATGTAGTGCACCATGTTCTCATGTGATAGAGATTTTGTTTCTATTCATTTTTTTCTTTTGCCTAGTCTCATTTGTATTTTATTTCAACCACACTTTCATATTTTCTTGGTGCGTTGGTGTGTTGAACTTCTATTAACTCATTAATCTTTCAAACCCTTTTCAATTTCTCTTTGGATATGCAAATTATAGTGTTTTATGATCGTCTAAATAAAGAAAGTGATTAGGGCTATAGAGTGACTTTTATTTGGATTACATTGCTTATTATGTCTATATCCTAAGTCCTTTCTTATCCTATTTTACTACTATAATTTCTAATTGAGTTTCAAAGATTAAGTTTGGGAGTGTTATTTGCCTTCATATTGATCACTTTCTTCTATGATTTGTAGGTACTCATCCTTGAGAAGAAGTATTTTTGATTTTCAATTTATGTTGACACTCTCAATCACATGAAAAGATAGTGTACCCTCCTTTCCCTTGGATGTCTTATCTCAAATGTTTGCAATTCAGGGAAGTTATTTTGCCCCCTTGTCTTTCTATTTTCAATACTTTTTCTGAATTGTGTGCATATTCTTCATACATTGGGGACAATGTATGATTTAGGTGTGGGGGTGCTCTTGTGCTTTTGTGATTAGCTCATTGGTTTTGAATTATTTCGGTGAAATTTTTTGCAAAATCCCTCAAAGCATGTTTAAAAATTTGAATGACTTCCTTGAAATTCCCAACTCTTTGATACTTGTTTAGAATAACTCTTGGTTAACATGCATTAGTGATTGAGTTGGAAAGCATGAAAAGGGAGAGTATGATTAGCTTTGTTTTGAAAATTTGTTCAAGCATCTCATTGGTTTTGATGATGGAATTGAATAAGAATATACAATGTTTGAACATTGAACCATTGTGAGTATTTGAGCCTATGAGCATTGTCTTTTTCTTGCTCACATGTTTCTTTGTTGAGTATTGACAAATATGGTTTGTTTATTCTAGAACTTGCTTTGTTGTGCATGTCGATATCACATTGTGGGTTTTTGCTTTGAAATGATAAGGGCGTTTAGGACTAGCCAATTTTAACTTTCTAAAAAGCCATTCCATTATATATACCCTAGTCAACCAATTTGAGCCTAAGCTTTTCTTTGTGATAACACCACATCATTAGCCTTAACCAGTTGTTATTTACCATTGTTAAACCATTTGTCAAGTGTATGTAGAAATGAGTTGCATGACTAAATTTTTATGGATTCCAAAGAAAAGAACCACTTGAAAAAAAAAAAAGAACAAAAAAAAAAAAGAAGAAGAAAAAAAGAAAGAAAAAAATTGATGAGAAAAAGTGAAAAAGAGTTCCATGAAAGGTTTGGACAAAGTAAATGTGCTCCATTGTTTACAAAATGTCCAATTATATTCTTTAAAAAAAGAAGAAGAAGAAGAAGAGAATAAAAAAGTGGTTCTAAAAATATTACTTGTGTGCTTTTAAATCTTGCAAGAAAATTCCTACATATCTTGATTTTTTTAGCCTAAATTTTCCTTTTGTTTACCTACCTTAACCTAAGCCCTGTTATAACCCTTTTAAGTCCCTTTGATTTTTGCATAAATTCATGTTCATTAGTGGTGGAGATGTGATATATAAGCAAGCATATGGTAATGACATGCTATATTTGATTTGAGTGCTAGATGAATCCCTAAACACTTTGAGTAGATAGAGTGCAACCTGTGAGAGGTTATCAAATGTTGTATATTTGAATTTGATAAAATTGTTGGGATTAATGAGATGCATGTGTTTTGTTTAGAAAATCGGGCTATGAATACTTATCCTTTGAATTGTCATTTCATTCTTGATTTCTAATGTGTGGTGATTTTGGGTTATTTGTGAATGGTATGAAAAAGTGAAGGGAATAGAGAAGAAGACATTGATCATATGCTTGAGGACAAGCATAATTTAGGTGTGGGGGTATTTGATAGGATTTAATTCGTACCATTTAATAGGAGCAAAACTATGATGTTAATGTTTTATTTGGTATGAAATTGGCTAATTTAAAGTGTTTTTGTCCCAGGGAGTAAAGTTGATGGACTAAGGCGAAAAGATGGAATTTAATGGAGATTTAGATGATTTTTGGAGAAGCACTTTTGGAGCCAAAACAGAAGACTATTTTGGATTAAACTTGCCCATGCCTTAAAGGATGAAGTCTTGGAGGTGAAACTCAAAGAAATGCACATGACCACGTCTTAAACTGAGACAAAGGACCGATGGGTTGAAATTTCAAGATTTAAATTTGTCCTTTGATTTAAACTTTTGTAATTCAAGTAAGAATGGATTGGATGACATTTGTTAGGATTAGTTAGGATTAGATAGGATAGGATGGTTGGCTAGATAATTAGTTAGGAATTTAAGGTTTAAAGACTTAGATTTGTTGGAGAGATTTTAGGAAGTCTTTAGGGAGGTTGTTAGAGAATAAGGCTATAAATAGGAGGATTAGTGAACTTGGAAGACATAAGTCTTTCCTTTAATTTTCTGCAGAATTTTTCCTTTCTTTTGTACTTTTCTTTCTTTTTAGAATAAAGTTAGAATAGTTTTGCCACCATGAGTGGCTAGATTACTTTCATTCCGTTCCAAGGGGTGTTAATGCCAATATATTTAGTGAGGTTTTGTTCATAATTTCATAATCTTTTGCATTCAAGTAATCATTAGTTCTTGCATTCTATTTTTATGGATTTTGAATGTTAAATAAATTCACAACTTATTTTCATTTTTCTTCCTATAGCTATCTATTTTTTCTTGATCCGTAATTGTTCGGAACAATTAGTCCAAGTAGCACTTAAATCTTTTTGCATGTGTAAAGTGACAGTAATCATGCATTTATGATTTAAAGGGAATTAATGATACAAAGATTTTCAATTGTAGCTATCTCAATTGTTGGTTTTTGTTTTAACTGTTTTCAATGTTCTTAGTGCTACTATCAAATGATATGGAACGCTATCGCCCCCAGTCATTTGTTAGTAAGGTTTGTTGTGAATGCTAGGTTCAAACAAATAAAATAGGAAAACTCAAAATTTTGTCATGGCTATCCTGCGAAATTTTCGGTTAAATGCTTGAATGAAAAAGTGTCTTTAGAATCCTATGATCTAGATATATTAGGTACAACTACACTTCCTTGGATCGGAGCTTGGTAAGACTGAAGAATTTCTTTTACATATTTTTAGTAATTTCTTTTATAATTTTCTTTTATTTATTACTATTAGAGTTGGTATTAACCTTTTTCTTTTATTTTCTTTTCATCTCAAGTGCTAAGAAATCCCCCTCAACACATAGCTCCCCGTGGGATTCGAACTGGTCCACTACTATTACAAATCAATTGTAGTTAGTTTGAAGATCTGAATTAATTTTGCGGGCTTCGACAACCCAACCACGACTTCTACCTTACCATTAGCGTAAGTGTGAGCTATCAAAATAAAGTTCTGTTTAATGCTCAACTTTTCATACCAAAATAGGATAAGTCATAAGCAAATTAGTTCCCATTATCTGAAACAATAATATGAGGGATGTCGAATCTATAGATGATCTTATTATATACAAACTTCAAGATATTCATGCCCGTAATAGCATACATTGGCTCAACTTCCACCCAATTGATAAAATAATCGATGCCACTACCAAAAATTAATGATGCTTGGGGCTTCGGGAAAAAGTCCAAAGATGTTAATTCTGTATTGCATAAATAGCCAAGAACTTTAAATGTTAATCAACTAGAAATTGGGGTTTGAAGTTGAAATTTGACATACTTTTAAACAAAATTATGAGTACCTTGAAATGTAAAGGGCCAGTAATACCTCCATATAATGCTTTTCTTTGTGAACATCTAAAGTCCTTCATGGCTACCATAGAGTTCCAAGTGTACCTCCCTAAGGATATAATTTACCTATTGAGACTTAATGCATCATAGCAAGTATTGAATATACAATCATTTGTATAATATTCTATCGTTCAAAATGTAACAAAGTGTTTTTAACTTTAATTTTTGGTCTCATTTTTATCCATAGAAGGTCTTCATGATATAAATATTATTAGATGAGAGTTATCCAATTATCATTTCCTTTTTCTACAGTCATCAACTTTTTCACCTCCGTGCTCTAACATGGAAAAACTTCAACTAATACATTTATGTTTAGATGAGAGAATGTAGATAAGGTCAATTTATTTAGTGCAGTGGCACAATTGTTCTTGGATCTCGGTATTTGCTAAATAGTAAAATATTCAAAACTTTTGCCCAATTGATGTATCATGTAAAGGTATCTTTTCATTTGCACTTCTTTGGTTTTGTGATTACCATTTACTTGATTAACCATCACTTGAAAATCGTTAAAAATCTTAATTTTCTTGCTTTAATCTTTTGGCCCAAATTCAACCCTTTAGTTAGAGTCTCATACTTCGCTTCGTTGTTGTTAGTATTGAAATCAAAATGCAATGTATATGTAACTTTTGCCTCATTAGGACTTCAGAGTAGCAGTCTAGCTCCAATTCCTTCATTTGGCCCCCCATCCACATATAATGTCTACTAGTCAATTTGTTCATCATTCTGAGATAAGGTCAAAGACAAATTTTTTGGTCCAAGGTCAACTGTTGAATAGGCTCCTCTCACAAGCATCTCCACTATGAAGTCGGTTAGCAATTGCCCTTTAATTACACCTCGAGGTTGATATCTTATATTGTGATCTTTAAGTTCAATAGCCTATTTCATCAACATTTCCAAGACTTCTGGCTTCAGTAATACTTGTTTCATTGGTTAATCTGTCAACATGCAGACGATGTGCTTAAAAAATGGCCTCAACCATCTAATAACATTCACAAGATTTAACATAGTTTTTTCCATTAAGAGATAACGTATCTCAATTCTGTGCAAAATTCGGCTGACAAAGTATGCATGCTTTTGGATGCCACCATCATCTCATATCGACACTTTTTTTACAAGACTATTTGAAGTTACTAAATATGAATACAACTGTTTTGGATGAGATATAGTTAATGGGGGTAAATTAGCCAATTGTGCCTTCAACTCATCAATGGCTTTTTGACATTCCCTTGTCTACTTGAAATTCTTGGCATTTTTTAATATCTTTAAAAAGGCATGTTTCAATCTATTGACTAGAATAAAAACTTGTTAAGTGCTACTACATATCCTATCAATGTTTAAATCTCTTTTATTGTGTGAAGATGTGCCATCTCGATAATAACTTTTATTTTTTCAAGATTAATTTCAACTATCTCGATAATAACTTTTATTTTTTCATGATTAATTTCAATACCTCACTTAGAAACTATATATTCAATGAACTTTTCTAATTGAACTCCAAAAGTACATTTTCAAGGGTTCAATCACATGCCCGTTTCTTTTAAAGTTTTCAAGGTTTCATCCAAATCAATTGATGCATCTTAGACTATTTTACTCTTAATCACTATGTCATTCATATAAACCTCCATATTTATACCAGTTTATTTACAAAAAAATATGATTCACTAACCTTTGGTACATCAATCTGGCATTTTTCAGCCCAAATGATATTTTTTATAACAAAAAACTCCCATTTCAGTAATAAAGCTGTCTTCTCAGCATATTCCTTATTCTTGAGTATCTGATATCTCTTATAAGCATCCAAAAATATTAGTACTTCTTACCTTGAAATATATAACCTCCACCTTTTGATCCATGATTAACAAGAGATAGAAATGTCTTGTACAATATTTGTTTTAGTGTAATCTACACATATGTGCCAACTCCTACCAGTTTTTCACCATTTAGATGATATTCAACTTATAAGTCACCAACATTGGAGGTATCTTTGGCATATCATTTGCGTTCTAGTCAAACATCTTTTTTTTAATTTTGGAACATATAAAGTATCTTATTTTTTACATCATTTGGGAGTGAGGCCCCAACCTTAAAAACATGGTTAAAATAACTTTCATCAATATTGACTTGCTGAATTTCATTATTTATTTTATATATCTCTTGTAACTTTTCTGATCTTTGTATGCCTATATATTCCTAAAGTGTAACCTTGTGATTAATAGTATCCATTTCCTTTAATCACTCCTTGGTGTTCACTTTTTTCTATGTTATAACCCTATGATTAGTTGCTTTCTTATTCCTCACTTGAATAGAATGTAGCCCTCGACTGTCAGCCTTTTTCTCTTTTAAAACACTTGCGTGTAATATTCTTAACGCCCTTGATAGAGGCTATCCATGATTTGTTGAAAATTTCAAAATCAATTGATAAGGAGACTATATTCATTGAGGGTCTTCCAATCATAGTATTAAAAGATGACGAAATGTCTATTACATAAAAATCTCATTATAGTTATGTCTTGCAAGTATTCTTTTATTGAAAATGCTAGCGTGATAATTCTAATAGGATGCAACACCTATGGGTGAAAGCTGCTAATGGCATACTGGTAAGTTTTAGAACTTCGAAATCAATGCCCAATTTTCAAAAACAATTTATATACATGACATCAACAGTATTTCCATCATCTACATACACTTGATTCTCCTCTTTACTTGCAATGATAGCCTTAATCACCAAGGTATCACTATGTGGAGAGAAATGAGGTACCGCATTGTTCTCAGAAAGGTTATGATGTCTGATGGTTTCAACCTCTTTTGCATAGGCTCTTAGGGAACAATCCTTCTAACATTAGCCTTAATAGTAACATGTGATTGCCCTTTGGATACCACAAAAAATGGCATGAATTATTATGATCATATTTCTATTATCTTGGGGGTTTTATGTTAGTGTGACTAACTTAGCTACTGCTATTATGTTTAGATAGTTCTCATCTCATCCAATTATCCAAAAGGACCCAAGGAGCATCTTGCCCTCCTTGATATTAGTCACCAGCTTATCCATCATGATTGTATCCTCCTTCCCAACTTATCTAATGAGGTTGAAATCTATCATTATGAGACGGCCACTGCTAGACATATCGGTCTAGCATGTCATTTTGATATAGCTTTCTATTTCATTCATGTCATTGTAATTCTCTATATCATATTCATGATCATTGTGAAAGGCACACTACAAATGCTAAGGTCACTTGTGTGAAACCACAGTTAATAGTAATGGAGGTTTTAGGATGTCTTTATGGATCTCTAAAATCTTATTATGACTCTTAGTTAGAGGTGTCAAATTCTTATCTTGGATACGGGGGTTCTAACTAACCTTAATTAAAGTTCGATCCGTCAAACACTATAACTTTAACTCCACCCTAATTTTCTCTACCCCTAGCCTCATCTTATTACATCTCATTCTTCTCATTTTCTCTTTTTTTCCTATTAGGTTTTTCTCCTTTAGTGAAGTTCTAAACCATCAACTATAAGTGTTTAGACATTTGTAAGGTATTCTTAGCCAACTTGATAGAAGAATTTCCAATATTTAGGTAGTTTATAAAGATAAGATGACCAGTTGACCTATGTGGTTTTCTACATGCAAACTTTCATCATCCAACCTTTTCATATAGGATTTAAAAGTTTCCTCCTTCCCTTATTTGATATTCATTAAATCTGTAGCCGTTTTATAGAACTTTCTCCTCTATAAAAAAATATATGTAGAAGAATGTAACCAATTGCACAAATTAATGAAGAGATATTGCCTCAGAATATGCCATCAAACCACCCTAAGCTTTTCCCTTCAAATATATAAGAAACACTTTGCAAATGAACTCCATACAGGTATTTTTGAATTTTGTGGCATATTTCAAATTGGATAAATGATCTTGTGGGTTAGAATCCCCATCATAGATCTTTAATGCTTCTAGCATTTTAAAACCTAGAGAATAGTGAAAGTCACTGATATGAGATGCAAAACGGGTAGGTAGGTCATCTTCTCCTTCCATCTCTAATAATTTTTAATCTCATCTCATACCTTTTGACTAACTTCTAAGATGTAGTTCGTGTGTGGCTTCTTACAGGTATCTTGAGTTTTCTCTGCACAAATTATTCATATAATAGTTATCAGAATGTGACTTATATGGTTCCTTTCAATATAGCTATATGCCCATAGTTGTTCTCACCATCTCCATGTCCTTGATCATTTCCCATGTTCTTTTTTAATTCTGTTTGGTTTTCTTAAAATTTTTGAGTAAAGCACAATTCTATTTGATAAACTCACACTCATCATGATCATAATATTTCTCCATGTATCAATTATGGTGATTTGAGATAGAGCATCTAGGCTACTTTTTGCCATGAGTGACTATGTGATCAAACATTCAGGAATGTCATCTAATGGTCTTCTTGCTCCTCGGTCGGGTTGGAGTGTCAGGTGCCATCATCCTAGTGGTCAATATCACCACTTTGTTTCGATGATGAGATCGTGTATAAATCATATTGTATACAATTTAAATTACTATACAAGAATAGGTAAGTGGACACAAGCTTCTAAAAAACAATGATTAATTTTTTATTAGTTTCCTACAAATGGCACCACTTGATGAAGGCAATATTTGCCAACTGATTGAAGATGAAAATTCAATAGGTTTCATCACGAACGTACACCTACAAAATAAATCATGGGTAATTTCTAGGATAGATATCTGACGTTTAAGTTAAAGATATGGTTTATGGCTGCCAAAATTGAGAATTTTTTAATTAAATTTTTCCTCTTACCTATTGGGAAAAAGATATATTTATATATGAAATCCGAAATTGTAGAAATGTACTCTAGAAGGAATGAGTTACAAAATCTCCATACAAACACTAACATTACCATCAACTTACTCATAAACTTCTTATGAATCTAAATTTCTAAATCTTACACCGTACACTAGAATACAATACTTATCAAAAATCATATAAGAAGGATAAGAAATATCATAAATGGTAGTGACTTTGCATGTTGGGATGATGGCTGATGGAGATATAATGATGTTTTTCTTTTTGGATCACTATTAAGTTGTGATGGTTGTTTTGATTAGATGGAGATATTTGCTACTTTCTTCGTAAATATTTTCACACTAGTAGTGGAGATTTAGTAGGACTGTTCAAATCAGTAGGTTTGGTCCAGTTTGATCCGATCCAATCCGAATATTTCGGTCAGATCGGATCAGACTAAAATAAATTTCAGATCAAATCGAATCGGATCGAACTGGATTGGATAAAAATCTAGATCGATCTATTTGATAAGCTTTTTTTTTTTTTAATTTATCTTAAATCAACAAGAGAATCAATTAGTGGGGCAATGATATAAGCCTTAGCGGGATGAAGATTTCCACTACTGGGGTTCACTCTAAGTGACTATGTGGAGAACCCAGTTGTTTTCCTTGTTGACAACGCTAGAGAGTAATGAAAGATTTGAGAAATTTTGGATTTAGAAATGGGTTTTGGAGATGGCAAAACATCGAAAACTTCATGATACAGAGGAGAATCATCAAAATTTGTTGAAGTTGAGGAGGTGGGATTGGTTGAGGGAGGCTATAAGAGAGGGAGGAGAGGAGAGGAGATGTAACGGTGAAAAGGGTTGGGTTAGTTAGCCCAGTCGAGGCCAGGAGGGCCACGAGCATACTTGCTGAAGTCATGCTTTGTTTGATTATGGTATTTCAAGACTTGAGCAATAGAATCCTATTCTTTCTCATGTTGTAGGTCTTTTGAGTCTTGATGTGGTGCTAACGAGGACATGGTGCTTGCAAGGGTTTTTCGATTTAGTTTCTTGGTGGTTTTGGTGGTGATGAAAATTGGGAGGAGGAGATGGTGGTTGTGATGGAGGTGGAGGGGGAAAGCCACTATGGGGTGAAACAGAGGCATCTCTTGGTGGATACGTCATCGGTGGTGGATACGTCATCGGTTTGAAAAGCAGCTGGTATTTCTAGAAGTTTTATTATACAGTTTTCAAAAAAAAAAAATTTGGATAAAAATGGATCGGATCGAATCATTCCACCGATCTGATTCAAAAATACATCCGATCCGATCCGAAATTTCGGATGGATCGGATCGGATCAGTGGATCGATTCGATTCGCAGATCAAAATGAACATCCCTAAGATTTAGCATGTACTTAATAAGGAAAAGAGTTTTGATTTTTTCTAAGAAATAATCAAGAAAATGAAAAAAATTGTTTCTTTTAGGCCTAGATTGTTTTTTACATAAAATTTGAAAAAATTGTCATAAAAGACTTTATATTTTTTTGCTATTTGGTCGAGTGGTGTGTTTGATTTGATTTAGTGAATGGTGACAGATATTTGTTGATTTTTATATAAATAAAAGACTTTTGTTAGTAAAATAATTTTATAAGGATTTACCAATGATAAGAATGTTATTGACAAATTGATTAAAACATTAAAAATAATTTTGTGCATTTGAAAGTAATTTAGGGGAGTGTGCACTACATGGATTTCTGTGGTCCGTTTCTTCTGATCCTGTTGAGGGGAGCTGTGTACGCAGAGGCCGACAAGCTAGGGTGTTCTTTTGATCTCTTAGCTAGGTAGTGGCTAAGAGGTACCAGTCCCACTGTGTCTTGGGTGGGGTTATGCCAGTCTCGTTTAATTTGGGAAAAACAGCCTTAACCAACCCCTACTGGGTTTAGGTTAGTTGTGTTAGGGCCTTTCCAGTGAAGGCTATGTCTTTTCGAGTAGCTTCTTGTACTGTATTAATCTGAGAATTCCCACGTTAATATAATCAGTTTCTTTTGGACAAAAAAAGAAGTTAATTTAGAAATTTTTGTATCCTCTTTAAAAATTTGGAATCCTAACATGTCTTGTAGGGAATTTGATTTAGGGAAATTTTGTATCCTCTTTAAAAGCACCTTTAACTTAATTTAATTTTTATTGTTGTCACAGTAACTATTTACAAAAGAAAAAATTATTGCAAGAAATATATAAGTAATTAATTCTATAGAGATATGGAATGGGAAAATTAATGCTAAAAGTTAAAGAAGTAAAGTAGTGAGAGCATAGAAACGAAGTAAAAGTTGCCATGTTGATTTATCGGTAAGGTTGGCATTTCATAAAAGTTTACTCTAGTTTTTTGCATTAAAATTTTAAATCTTTCATTAGTTTCACTATTATAGAATGAGTATTTAGGTATAGAAATTATTGTTTCAAAAAAAAAAGTTGTCATTATTTTAGGAGAACCATTTTGCGAATTTTTTTGGTCTTTGATTTTTTATTATTTTTAGGATTTCCATGATAATAATCATGTTTTTCTTCTCAGAAAAATATTGACTGTAGGTAAGGGATCTTATCAAATTAATACAAAGGGAATTTTTTTTTTTAAATTCTCTTAAGGGCAAAACTACCTGGCCTTTCAAATTGAAATGCAATTTTCAAGAAAACGATATTTTCATTTTGATAGATTATCTTTTGTTTGTAAAAAATTTTGAAATCAAATGATAATTGTTATATTCTGATATCAATTTTTCAAAACTTAAAAAATTTCAAGTTTTAGATATCTAATCACATACATTGCAAAGTTCCACAATTTGGTACCAAAAATGGGAAAAATAACATTGTAAAACCATTAGTTTACCATTTTTACGTTTTCAAATTATTTTGAATTAAAATTGTATTAAAGGAGTTGAATTTTGGAGTTGGCACATAATAAATGATGGTCATTTAATTTTATATACATACATGTGAATTACAAATATATATTCAATAAATTATGGTAAAAAATATTCTTTTACTTGAAAATAGAATATTTTCATTTTGAGAGGAAAAGTAAATTTGCCCTTATTTGAAATTGAAAAAAATTTACAATCCTTATTGATTTTATAACCTCATCAATCCTTAAAATATTTCCCTCTTTCCTTTCTATTTATGCCTATGTTTTTTGTTTAGTTTATGAATGTTTTTATTTCAAATTGGCAAAACCTTTTTTGTCTTTTTCCTTTGTTTTGTCAAGACTCCAAAAATATACCTAAGATGATGTTTATATTAAGACGGTGTTATGTATACATTTAAGTTGTAAAGTAAAATAAAGAAAAAGAAATGTAGTGAAATGGAAGGTTGAGAGAAAGAGAGAAAAATATCTATGATATTGATTACGCTACCAAAAAGTGAGAAGTGTCACATTTTGGGACAGGATTGTATCATTTCAAACAATATTAGTGACATTTTATAATTGGATGCCCAAAAAAATTAGAATCATCTTGAAGAGTATGGAATTTCAACCTAATTATTGTTTTCTAGGCTGAAGTCCATGAGGTGTTTGTGTTGATATATAACTAATGTTTACTTCCTAATGTGATTATAGATAATATGGCAATACTTCCTAATTTATAAGTCATGCCCCAACTGTAGGAAACCAAGTACATCATGCAATGGAATTTAAAATTTTGGTTTCCACCAAGGATCCATACGAAATGAAATCAAACTAGAGTTTAGGGTTTGTACCTTGTTAGTATCGGTAAAACCGGTAGCGTTTTTTTGCAAAGATTGTTGTTTGTTGAATTACCAGCAAAACCAATTCAGCTCGGCCTCTATGGTATCCACACGATTGATCCAAGCCTATAGTTATTGTCACACAAATAACTAGAAAAAAGAGTATCAAAATTTGATTGTGATAGCAGCAGAATTTTGCTTTGATTTCTCAAGGAATTTGGTTAAGCGTTTTAGTTTCTTTTCTTGTAAATTCTTTCAAGAGGGAGACTGGTTTTCTTCAAAAGAATAAGCCCCAGAATTTCTTTTTTTCAATAAAAGGAGGCTATAGGTTTTCTTGCTTCTCAAGGTTGGCTAGCCGAATCCCATCATTAAGTATATATAGACGTAGATAGTAGTATTAGGGTAAAACTTCTTCTAAGAGTTTTACTTGAACTACCAAATTCTAATCTATTTAGGATTGGCTGCCAAACACAAGAATCCCATTCGAATTTGGCTTCTTAATTTCAATTTTAATTAATTTAATAAATCCAAAACTATTTTAGATTTATTAATACTAAAACCAAAACCATTTAGTATTAAATCTGAATACCGTATTAAATTGGAAAATCTTATAGAGTCCTATTCACATTAGGATTCTTGAGATTAATCAAAATTCATCATATGAATTTTACAGTCCTTTCTGGATATGATCTAAGTGAGTGACCCAATAGGTTCTCATAACGTTGGCCATGACATAAATCTATTTTATGCCATAAGCAGTGAGCGATGTTTAGCAACACATCAAAACTACCCAAGTTATGAGAATGTTAGTAACTCGACATTACTTATCATGTGATATATGTTACCATATAATCCAATCCTTTTGCCCTAGACATTTTGATTGAACATGAGCCATGGAACATGTCACGCTCGAATAGTTCAATATTTGCGTTTCTTGATTTCCGAGTAGACTCATTTAAACAAATGAGCTCGATATCACATATCGATTCATTTGAGCTCATTTGAACACGGCTATGCATTTTATGGTCTCACTCGTTGAAGGGGCCTAAAGATATCACTCCCATTATATAAGAGGGGCAAATCCTATCTTGATCAATGAACATCCACTACATGATTAATTGCATATCCAATTGCTACCTTCATAGTTTACCCTGTTACGGGTAACGTTTGGTAGTATCAAAACATGCAACTCTTTATGTTGGGATCTCTGATGACCTCAAGTCTAAAGATCATATACATCGTCATCACTATGAGATATGTTTATGATACTTTATATAATAATCCATATATCATTTCTTATGGCGGGTTGATCCAGTACATAATTCTCTAACATGTACCCATGTGTTGGCTTGATATTTCATATCTTGACACATGTTATCAGTCACTACACATACTGTTTTTAATGTATTAAAATGGTCACATTAATGATAATACTTGATTATGGATAATTTTAGAATAATTAAATTTTAGGGACATTATTCTATTTATTTATAATACATAGATATAGAATTAAACATAATAATAATAAATTTCCATTAATTATAAACGTTATGATACAATATATGTCTAAACCATCATCACGTGATTAGTCCTTAGGGTATAATCCAACAAACTCCCACTTGAACTAAAACCAATCAATTATATCTCTAATGCCTAATGATCTAGTGTGACAATCATGTCTCTGCTGTGTCAGAGGCTTTGTTAGTGGGTCAGCGATATTATTATTAGTTGGATTTTGCATATCTTCACATCTCCTCTCTCAATGATCTCTTGGATGAGATAGAAGTGCCAAAGTATATGTTTGGATCGTTGGTGAGATCTTGGTTCCCTAGCCTGTGCAATGGTTCAATTGTTGTCACAATAGCGCTCAATTAGATCGGTAATGCTAGGTACAACTCCAAGTTCAGTTATGAACTTTTTAATCCAAACGGCCCTTTTTGTTGTGTCGGAAGTAGTGATATACTCATTCTCTGTCGTAGAATCGGCTACTGTTGTCTATTTTGAACTTTTCTAACTCACAGCACCACCATTTAGGCAAAACACATAACTTGACTGCGATCGATAGTCATCTTTGTTGGTTTAGAAGCTTGCATTAGTGTAACTACTTACATTGAGTTCTTCCTCACCTCCATATATCAAGAATGTATCCATAGTCTTTCTTAAGTATTTAAGGATATTCTTGATAGTGATCTAGTGACACTCATCGGGATCTACTTGATATCTTCTCATCATGCTTAAAGAGTACGAGACATCGAGACGAGTACATAGCATGACATACATGACAGATCCAATAGCTGATGCATATGGAATCTTACTCATGCGTTGTCTCTCATCTTATGTCAAAGGACACTATTCCTTTGAGAGACTAATTCCATGCCCCATAGGCAAGAATCATTTCTTAGATTCTTGCACGCTAAACCGTTTTAGCACTTTATCTATGTATGTAGTTTGACTTAGGCCAATCAATTTCATTGATCTATTTCTATAGATCTTCACTTCTAATATGTAGGTTGCTTCACCTAAGTCTTTCATAGAAAAGCAACTTCTTAACCAAGTCTTTACAGATTTTAAAGAAGGAATGTCATTCTCAATAAATAGTATGTCATCTAAATACAATACCAAGAAGACAATAGTGCTCCCACTAACCTTCTAGTAGATACAAGGTTCATCTTCATTTTTAATGAAACCAAACTTTTTGATTGCATCATCGAATTGTAGGTTCTAACTTCGAGAAGTTTGCATCAAACCTTTCCAGCTTTTTCTAAAATTGTTTATATACATACATACATGCATACATACATACATACATATATATATATATATATATATATATATATATATATATAAACAACTTTAGAAATTGAAAATTGATTTTGGAGTTCTAAGGCCAACTAGAATGCACTGGCTATTTTGCTAATGAACTAGTGTGCCTTGTAGGGATTATCACCTTAGCGGCTATAGTGGGGAAAATACTTTTAGAGAAAAGTTATGATTTCCAACTTCTACATAATGGATGCCCCATTTCATTTTAATGCAATACTTGGGAGTCCTTGGATGAATCAAACCAAGGGCTATGGTTTTCCAATCATTGAGTTTGAAATTAACACACTAATCATAGAGGGACCTTTGTGCAAAGTGAGCAATTTGTAGTGACAAAAATAACCTTAGGACAAAACTTTTATGTCTAATATCTACTTAATGGATGCTTTATTTCCTTTTAATGCAATACTTGGGAGACCTTGGATGAATCAAGCCAAGGACTATGGTCTCATAGTCATTGAGTTTTAAAATTGTCCACTAATCACTTTGTGACCTCTGTGCAAGGTGATCAATTTGTAGGGTAAGAATATATGAGGATTGCACTAGAGGAAAACATATGGGATGGACAATAAAAATTAGAAAGATGTCAATCTAGTTGATAAATGAAAAAGAGAAGTTGACAAGCAAGCCTGAGGTTCTATCTTGGTAGAGTGCAAGTTGACAAGGAACTTCAAGTGAAATACAAGTTATGGATTTAGGGTTTTAGATATATTTATGATGAAATCCAACTTATAAGTAGAGATAATGATCATCCTGATTGGCTTAGGTAGAAGCCGCACTCCATAATGGGGAGAAGCATAATGTTATTGACCTATTAGATAGTATAAAATTGTTTTTGCATAGAGGCTAAACAACATGCTTGAAATATCTCCAAACTTGATGACGCATAAATTGACTTTTGACCCTAGGGTCAAGTCCCTTCAAAAAAAAAAAGGGAAAAAAAAACAAAATCATAACTTTATCTTTGAAAGAAACCAAAGCTATAAATAAAGAGATGAAGAAGTTTCTAAAGTTAGATATTTTGAAAGAAGTTTCTAAAGTTAGATATTTTGAAAGAAGTTTCTAACCAAATTTGGTTGGCAAATTTGTTAATGGTGAAGAAGCCAAATAAAGGGTGGGGCATATACATGGATTACACTAACTCTAATGAATATTGCCTTATAGACTATATCCATTGTGCATGATTAATCAAAACGTGGAGGCCGTTTTAGTGTATGAGGTCTAAATGTTTTAGATGCTTACAAAAGATGGCATTATATTCTAATGGACAAAAATGATACGTAGAAAACTACTTTTGTCACTAAACTAGGGGTTTTCTATTACAAGAATATGCCTTCTGAACTAAAAAATGCTAAAGCCACATATTAGAGATTGGTTAATTAGATTTTTACTAATAGTTGTGTGGGAATGTGAAGGTGTAAATGGATAACATGGTTATATAGAATGCAAAGATTAAAGACACACCTCGAGATTTAGAAGAGACTTTAGAGATATTGAGAGAAACAAATATGAGGTTGAATCCTAAAAAGCACACTTCTAGGGATAGTTCTAGTAAGTACTTAGGATATATGATTTCCAAATGTGGAATTGAGGTGAACCCTGAGAAGGTTCAACGTTTTATTAGCATGGCACCTTCTATGACTATGAAGGAGATCTATAAATTAATAGGGTGTTCAGTGGTGCTTAATAAATTTTTATCTCAGTTGATAGATCAAAACTTACCCTTCTTTCAAGTTCTAAAAAATGTCAAAGATTTCAATTGATATTTCAATCACTAGAAGGCATTCAAGGAGTTGGAGACACTTTTAGCTAGCATGGAAAAGTTGGTTGTACCTCACACGATTAGCACTATCTTAATAAAAGATGATCAATGTGTCCAAAGACATACTTTATAAATTGAGCTTCATAAGCACCCGAATAACGACATCTTCCTATAGAGAAAGTAGTGTTAGGCCTTGTTAATGTTGCCATTCATTTGAGGCCTTATTTTTAAGCATATCCTATTTATGTATTGATTGATCTGCCTATCAAATAGGTATTGTTGAAACTTGAAATTCAGGAAAATTGATGAAATGTGCTATTGAGTTGGATGAGGATGATATAATTTATCAAAGTTAGAATGTTACCAAGTGAAAAGTTTTAGCTGACTTTATAGTAAAAGTGCTGTTTAGAGGAGATGAGTTAGTGCTCAATCCTAAACCTTAGACCTCATCCTAGATTAGGGAACTAATAGATTGTTGGATATTTTCTATTAATGGGACCTGCAATGATGATTGGAGTGGAGCTAGACTTTTTCTTTGAAAACCTAATGGGATAGAACTCAAGTATAGTTAGCATTTTAACTTCAAAGCTATTAATAATGAAGCTGAGTATGAGGCATTGATTGGTGAGACTCTAGGAGCTATTCAACATACTTGAAGGGAATTTAGGAGCCGTTCAACCAACTTGCCAAGCATTTGATCCATTAAGGCATATTATGGGGCCGATGACAAGAGTTAGAGCTAAATGTGTTCAAGAAATCTTAAGTGGTTTAATCCATGACCTCCAAACTCATCAAGCATGCGGCCACGACTTGCAAGTCATTAACTTATTGCAAGTTCAAGTTAAAGGCCATCCTTGCTGGTTTTTATTTTATTATGGCAGAAATTTAGAGTTATTTTTAGTAACCAAATTTGTAAGCTTGCATGAACCCTTAAAGGGCCAAACTTCCAAGTCTGATTGGTTTTAAGGTTTTTATTTCCTTTTTATTTTAAGGATGCCTTTTAATAAATTAAAGGAAACCAGCCACCCTTCACCTTTAGAAATTAGATTAGGATTAGGATTTTAGTTGTTACCTTTTTAACAATCCTAGTATCCTATAAATAAAGGCCATTCGTCTATGACGTAGAATATACACGATTAGAAGATTTTGTGACATTACGTCCTTGAGAATTTGAGTAATTCAATCTCTTTGTTCTTGTAAAGAACAATCAGTTTATCAAACTTGACTAGTTTGTGGCATCTTTGAATCTTGTCAATCTAGTAGAACTTAGGTTGTGGTGACTTTTTGAGACTCATTTAAACCTTTTCTTGCTACCCACTTTTTGTGTAGATAATTTTGGTTTTGTTATTTTGTGGAAAAAAAATTAAGTTGCCTACTGGTTTTCCTAAAAAAAAAAAAATCCGAATTCCTTGAAGTTGTCCATCCCGAAAAATCCGAAATCTTATTGTCCATTCATAATTTTTGTGTTGATTTTTCGTGAATTATTCTTCTTTGTGTTAATATTTATGCTGTAAATTGTTCTCTTTCTGGTGAAAAAGAAAAAAAAATAGAAGAAGAAAGAAAGGAGGAAAAAAAAAAGTGGTGTTGATTCTTGAAATTTCCGAACCGAATTGTTGCATGCTATGTTTTTTTTTCTCTTCATGTTGATATTTTGGTGCTGTGAATTGTTCTTTTCCGTGAAAAGAAGAAGAATAAGAAGAAGAAAGAACCGTGGAAAAAAAAATCAAGAACAAAATCGAAAGAAAAGAAAGAAAGAAAGAAAGAAAGAAAGAAGAAGAAGAGAAGAACAATTCTTGTTTCTTGAAATTTTGTTTCTAGAATTCTTGAAAATTTGCTCTTGAATTCTTGCATCCTTGTTTCTTGAAATCTTGCTTCTTGAATTCTTGTTCTTGAATCATTGTTTCTTGAATTACTGTTGCCAAAATTACTTCAAGAATTGATCTTGAACGGTACTAAATTTTTAGTGTGTCCTGAAAATTCTAGCTTCTTGAATTTTGTTGAACCCGTGCATCAGTCTTGATTTGTTTTCTATTTTTTAATTCTTGTTGCCGTACTACCTTCCTAAAAATCATTGCCTTGAATTCTTGTTCAAGAGTTATTTTTGTGCCTTAAGAATTGTGACAAAATTCTGCACTTTTGACAGCCGAAAGTATAGACTTTTGTGGCTGAAATTGTTAACTGAAATTTGGTTCTTCTTGGCTGAAAATTCTTGTTCAAAATTAATTTAGTTCCTCCAAGAATTGTGACATTTTGGCAGCCAAAATTCTGGACCTTTGTGGCCGTAATCTTTGACTAAAACTTGGTTCCACCTAAATTCTGGTAGCCGAAAGTGGAACTTGCCTAACTCCCACATCAATTTTAGTACTATGGAAATCTACTTGATATCCTAATTGTTCTTATTCCAATTATTCCCAGCCACAATCAAGAGTGTTCTAGTCCTACACTTTTTTTTTATTGGGTGCAAACACAACCTTTTTTGGTTCCAAGAATTCCTTTTTGTGCCAAAAATTTTATTTCAGCCGAAAATACTCTTTGCCCAAAACATCTTTTGTCCGATTTTGGATCTAAATTGTGTGCTTCCTGATCATCATAATTATTTTGACTCAAAACTTGTTTTGTCTAGAATTTACATTTGTCATTATCCAATTGTAGTTTCTCAAAATTCTATTCCTTGTGCAAAGAAAATTCTAGCCTCAAAAACCCTTCACCTTTAGAAGTTAGATTAGGATTAGGATTTTAATTGTTACCTTTTTAACAATCCTTGTATCCTGTAAATAAAGGCCATTTGGCCATGACATAGAATATACACGATTAGAGGATTTTGTGACATTACGTCCTTAAAAGTTTGAGTGATTCAATCTCAGGAAAAATATTTTAAAGTTTATCTAGAATAATATTATTTATAGATTTGGTTTCTTTCATATAATTGTTTCATATAATAGGGGCAATTTGTAGATGATCAATTTTTGTAGACATGTGTGGAGTTAAATACCAACTATAGCTTCATCTCTATTGCTCATCCTTAGTCTAGTAGCTAGGTTGAGGTCACTATTGTAGGGGTTGAAAATGTTTTAGACAAGTTAAGAGTAATTGGGTGGAGCATCCTCCTAAGATCCTTTTAGCATATCATCCTACATTTCAGATTACATTTGGGGGATACCATATAATTTAGTTGTTCTACCTTATCTCTTTCTCATTCATATTAGACCTTATGGGACTAACAATTCTAGATCTACAATTATTTTGTTACATGGATCATCAAGGTATTTTGGTAGCTTCACACTTTATTCATAAAGTTTCTTCTCTACTTTCTCTCATTTCAGTTTCTACACTCTGTTTTCCAACTTGTCGTTGTAAGTTTTTTAAAAAAATATGCACAAAAGCTTTGGAGACTTAAGATTTTACTCATTTTTTTTCCTTTAGTTCATTTCTTAATACTTAGGATGATGTCATCCCTTCTTGTTATACTCGAGGTAAGAGTTGATATTTGTGTCTCTTGAACTTGGCATTATTGTTCATATTTCTTGGATGTTAGTTTTATTACCTCTATGAGTTTATGTTGTTCCTTTTGCTCTTGTTTGAAGGTTTTTATTAAACTCTTATAGGTGAAAGGTAGCAGCTATAATTTCATCTTAGCTTGTTAAAATTTCCACTTCTTATTTTTGTTTCTTCACTTCATTGTATTAGTGGTCAGTTTAAAACTTTGTGGGGTTTTGGGAATATGATAATAACCAAGATCATATATAGCGGAAATTTTTTTTTCATTAATTTTATTATATTTACATCTTTAAGTTAGAAGAATACAAACTAGAGAATAGATAGGTATAGAGAGTAGCCTTATTGTTAGCTTTTTCATCTAGGGTGTGACCTCTAGCTTGAGGTTGATTACAGCATCAGGGTTTTCTTTATAATTTCAACTTTGGGTGTTTGTTCTGAATGGTGACTTCTATCCCATGTCTTCTAATCTTGATGGTCATTTTGCTAAAGTTAATGGCAAAGTTGGAGAAGTCATTGGTTAAAAACAACTTTCTTACCAAGGTCTTGGTGAACTCCTCATGGTTTATTGCTCTCTCTCTTAGTTTCTTATTTTTCTCATTGAGTTTGTCCTTTCTATCAAAGCTTGGAGACTTCAGACTTCAGACGTCACTCATTTCCTTATAAGGTCTTTAGTTTTAGGTCATTTTATGGGTTTTTACCTTTGACTCCCAAAGTTGGGGAGTCAATGTTTTAGATTTGCCTATATATCCACTCACCACCACTAAAGCCTGCAGTGTCGTCTCCACAATGTTAATTTGTGTATGATACATTTCTATGCAAACACTAAGGGGGTGTTTGGGGGAAATGGAATGGAATGGGGTAGAAAATGATTGTTTGGTTGGTGGATTTGGGTTTAGGGGAATAGAATTAAAACCCTTGGGGTGGGTTTTGTTGAAACCCACCCCCCCTGGATTTGGGGAAAATGGAATAAAAAAAGATTCAAAACGACATCATTTTGAGTAAAAAAGACTCAAATGACGTCATTTTGAGTATGTTTTTTAATTTTTTTTTGTAGCTGACGTGACTAGGTGCGCGCCACGTGTAATGGTGGTTGCAAACTCACCACGGTTTCGCAACCGCCATTTCACCTATTTTCTTTTCTTTTTTTAAAAATAAATTTTACTAACTTGTAGAAAATATTTTTTTGTACAAATTGACATGCACTTTGATTATTTTTGGTACAAGATATGATTTTCTTAAATATAATATAATGTAAAATAATAATATCTTTATTATAATATTAATATTAAATTTTAATATAAAATCTATTAATAAATTTATTAATATTAATATTAAATTTTAATTTTAATATAAAATCTATTCCATTCCATTACAAAATAATACCAAATAATATAATTACTATCATTCCATTCCATTCCAAACTTTTCCTTCTATCAAATCCATTCCATTCCTAAACTCATCGTGTATACCACGGGCCACCTAAGATATAACGTCACTTACATTTGTTATTATTGTTCTTGCCTTAGCATCAAACTCTTCCAACAGCATGTTGCCTATAGATTCTTGGCCTTCTTTTAGACTTTGGACTTCCATTATATTCTAAGGCATTCTATTTTTTAAGACAATCAAGGGCATGTTGATTGTGTTTATTAAACCAACATAATCAATTGAGACCTCAATGGGGCCCTTTTTTTTTTTTTTTTTTTTGCATTTAGGCTTTTATGTTTTCCCCTCTCGGTGATGCCAACGAGCCCTTTGCTTGCCTTTTGGTACTTCATTTTAGCCCTTATTAAGAGCTCCCTATTTATAGGTTCTTTAATGATTACTCCTTTTTGGGAAGGTAGAGAGGAAGTTACACTTTTGATAGAAGAGACTCCCTTTGAGAGTTTCACCACTAACAAAAAACACAATAACCTATTAGCTTTCTTAATAGTTGAATATAACCTAACTAATGTATATTGCCCTATCCTCAATCTTTTTCTTCTTTGTTCTTTTGTTCTGTTTGTTTGAGGTTTTAGGCTTGACATCCACTATTGTTGGGCTCAAGTTATATTGCCCTAGCTCGACCTTAGAGAATTTCTCAACTTTATTGTTTCATAACTTTATGAACTTTGAGCCCTCTGGGTTGATATTTTTCCTAGTAGGGAATACATCATTTGCATCACTAGTCCATTTCCAATCCACAGGGGTTGGATTTGACAAAAAAATCTTTTCTTGCAATCATGGTTGGTACTTGGATTTTCAATTTTAAATCTTGACATAAAAAAGAAAATGATTGTTGATTTTTCATATAATAAAAATATCTAAATAATCATATAGTGCTCTTTATCGCCAAAGAATCTCAAACACTATTAGTCCTAATAGATTTGGGGATAGTTGTGCTAAGGCGATTTAGTACTATTACAAAATCTATATTACAAGGTCACATATGGGAAATTTGAGGATTGTCTTTAGTTATTCTTCATACATTACTCTGTAACCAATGGGAAGTTGACATGATTGCCACTCTGCTTTTGGGGTCTAACCTTATATATATGGAGTATGAAGAATTTCTTGTCTATAAACTTGACGTCAGCTTTCTCTAATAGAAAGATCACATATTCGTCGATTGGTTCATATTTTCCATGTATACAATAAGTGGTCTTTCAAATTTCAACCAGTTTTTCATCTTCTCCCTCTTTATTATCCCTTCAACTCTTTACTTTTTTCTCCCCTCTCATACATCATAGGGGTATGACTACTAGTCATTTTGTTGAAGTTCTTTTAGTTTTCTTTAGGGTAAAATTATATTTGCCATAATGATAACTTTTGTATCACTAGCTTAGGGATCATTGGATGATATTTGGGTGACACTACCTACGTTAGAATATCCAGACACTAGAGAATCAGAGCATGACGTGCTTGTGTTCTGCAATGTTGGGTTAAATTTGTGTGATTAGATGTCATTTGTTAGCGAGTTATTTTTTGATGGTTGTGTGTCTTTTCTTCTCACTAGAGATTGGCCAGAATTCCTTAGTTGTTTAGTTCTTTTAGGAGCTTTATCTATTAGGTTTTAAGAGAGTATTGGGGAACTTTGCAAATATAGCACCTTTGGTTAAGACATTTGTAGATATAGTAGCTTTAGAATTTTGTTCACAAATATAGTAGGTCAAGGTTGTTTGACCTAGTGAAATGACCCAAAACCCCCTCTATTTTCAAAAAAAATTAGAGAAACATTCGCACCTAAATAAACAATCATCGACATATCTTTATCTGTTTGTAACGGAATTAATGGCCAATTATCCTTCATCCTTCATTGAATCAACAACCCATCTCACCACGTCTATTTGTGAACCACGGCATGCACTCGATGAGCACAAAAACGGTCGAACGAGTAGACTATTATCGCGAAAATTTGCGTATAATTTTAGCTTCAAATTTGGTATCACGAGAGGGTGTGTTTACTGTACATATCCTATCATGAATAATGTGTTAATTTGTTTTATTTTAAAGTTGAACTGGGTTCGAACGATAATTTTGTTGAGCATATGTTGAGAAATATGTCGAGAATGATGAAAATCTGTGGAGAAATGTGTTGAACCATATGTCGATAAATGCGTCGAAAATTATGTCGATATATATCGATAAAATTGTCAAGGAAAATGTCGTGAAATATGTCGAAACATTTAGAAAAAATGTCGAGTATTATGTTGATAAGAATGTCAAAAATGATGTCGAATCTAATCTCGCGAATATGGTGCAAAATATGTCCAACACTATGTCGATGAATATGTCAAGTACTATGTCGATATGGGCATTATTTCATATGTGGGATTCAAGATGTCTTTGATTGATCCATGACGGGCGTGAGAGGAAAATTTGCTGAATATCCTATTTAGTTTATTAACTAATGTGTTGTACTGTTTTAATAAAACATCATGTATGGTTGCATAATTTGCTAATGGGATAAAAAAAAATTGCATAACAAATTGTTCTTGTGGAATTGAGTTAATTCTAATATTGAATAACTTACATCACAAAATGTCATCACTTTTTCTACCTACAAACAAATGGATTTGAACAAGTTTGCCGGTTGTGTCCACTCCTTCCACAACGACTACATTTCTTTGCAACTTTTTGCTCACCTATTGAAGAAATTCTATTTTTCTTACGCCTACCACTCTAAGCCTTAGGTTCTGGGGGTGATAGTTGAATTGCTAATACTTCATAGGGTACATTCCAATCCTTAGGATCATCAACCAGCATAATAGAATTTGCATAAGCACTTAAAAGTGCATCGATGTGATAAAGTGGCGAGTATAATGTGTAATAGTCAATTTGTTAGCGACGAATTACAGCTAATGCATGAACACAAGGGATTTGATCTATATCAAACACTTGACATGTGAAGTTTTTTGAAGCAAATCGACCATAACAGTCCGGTTTGCAATGTCTCATACTTACTATCAGTGTATATCAACCGGCTCAACAACATAGGATTGTGTTTATCTTATTTTGGATGCAATTTGAGTTCAATGTATAGGGTTGTCGATGTTTTCATTTCGCTAGCAACGGTACACCTTTCGTGAACCACATCTGGAGTGTGTTACGGACGTGATCAACCAAAGAATAATAGGTAATTTCTGGGTATCCTTCAATAATGCATTCAGACATTCAATAATGTTGGTAGTCATTATTGTATAACATCTTCCACCTGAATGTGCCATCGACCAACGTTCAATCCCAACTTCCCATAAATACTCGCTTACTCTTGAATTTTGCATTGAAATAAACGAGAACAACTCATTGAATTCAGTAACTGTGTAAGCCTTTGCAACCTTAAAGTATATTGTAATCACGTTATCATGTTTAAACTTTACTTTCAAGTTGTTGCTAAGATGATAAATATAGGCTCTGTGATAGGAGTTTGGGAAAACATTTGCAATGCCTTTTGATATGCTTTTATGTTAGTTAGAAACAAACACCAAGCCATCATTTTCATCGCCAATTGTAGCCTTTAGTCGTTGTAAAAACCACGCCCACAATATGTCATTTTCAGAATCAAAAATACCCCATCCGACAGGATAAACTTGGTTGTTACTGTCCATGCAAGTTGCAACGACTAATGACCCAGGATATTTTCCTTTCAGAAAGCAAGGATCAACAGTTATAACTAGTCGCATGTGTCTAAGGAATCCATGAATCGAAGCACCAAATGTGAACAATAAATGTTTGAATCTACCATCTTCTTCAATACTCAGCTCAGTAAAAGTGCCCGAATTTATTTCAATCATCATGTGTAAATAGGATGTTAGTATCCTAAATGCACCCTCGTAATTTCCTCTGACTTCGTGCAATGCAGATTCCCTCGAGCGCCAAGTTAACTGGTGAGCTGTTTGGTGCGTGCAAAAGTGTGTCAAAATATAGCTCAAACTCACACAAATTTACACCTAAACCTCACTTAATCAATGTAGGAAAGCTTAGGGATCATTTTCCACAGGAAAGGGGACAAAACAAGAATTTAAGTGCAATAAATCATTTGCAATCTATGTTACCTAGTGCAATGACATCAAGAGTGATATTTAACTAAGAAGCATGAAGAAAAGTATGCAAATAAATGGGAATACTAGAATCTAAATGCTAAGTTAAACAACTCAACTAAAACAAGGAGAGAAACACACAATTGAGGAAGAAGGGTGATCCTTGGGTTCAATGCAAGAGTAGGCTACTTCGACTCTCAAGGGCATCCGAGTTTAGGGCAACATAACCAAATGACTACATCTGTTCGCTCCGAATCTCCTTTCGGTCTAATCGGAATTTTAGAATGGGGAATCTTCTTTCGGTCTCATCCCCACCTAATGCACATTAGCGCCTATGGCTTCCACACAATTTTAATGCACAATTAAGCTTATGTGGTGGTTATTTCTTGTCTCAAACACCTAAATTTTAGTGAATGCTAGGTAGTTCTTCCTACTTTTGGCCTAAATTCATGCATATCCTAAAACACACACAAACACCAAGAACACACACTAAATGTGGCCACATTCAATGCATGTCATTCATTTAATTCAAGTAGGAAGACTTTAATTAATGCAAGCCCATCACTCTACAACCCACAAGGAATCAAAATAAACCTACCCCTTACATCAAGCACCAAGAATCACCCAAGACAATTTAGCCACTCATGACTTCAAGCAAACAACAACCGCAAGGAGATATAACCATTAAGAGCACAAGGAATTGAAAGAAATACTCCCCTGAATCAAAAGCGTGGTGATTCCGACCAAATCCTACACTTTACAAGCGAGGTTAGCTCCGAAGATTGAAGTTTTCAAGAGCCACAAGAACCAAACCCTAGCCCCAAATGAAACTCACGGTTTTCAGTTTGGGGAAAATATGAAAATATCTAAACTAACCCTAACTCTCTAATTCTTTTTGTGATCTGCACAAAATGGGGTATTTATACAAGTAGGGAAATTGGGGAACAATTGTGAAGCCTCAAAAACATGCGGGACTCGAATTGCAAAATCCACATTTTGCAGCCGGAGGTTGACCGCCGCGGCGGTGGTCTACACCGCCGCAGCGGTGTCAAAATTCTGTCCAGCTCCATTTGCTGTTGTATGAGGACCGCCACGGCGGTCAGAAAATTCTATCCACTCTCTCTTTGGTTCGCACCTTGTTCTGCTTTTGTCCGGTTTTGGCCCCTTTGTTTCCAGAATTTGAGAAAACTTTCTTCATAAAAGTTTTTTCTCTCTTTCCTTGATTTCCATAGCATCTTCAATCATCTCATTTGGACATTTGCATCAAGAGTTATGACTTCCGGAAGCTGGCTGATTTTTTCTCCCCTTTTTTCTACAAAAAGAGCAAAAGATGAGAATAAACAAGTATAATGTGATTTCTCTTCTAAACATAGCATATCTCAATGAAATCTGTGAAAAAGCATGAAAAACACATAGTTAAGTTTATGAATATTTGATTCTCATCATATACCCTCAAACTTGAACCATTGCTTGTCCTCAAGCAATTTTCTACGCATGGCAACAATATGTAGAATGCATTCATTGAGATTATGCACAGTTAGATTAGCAAAATGAATTTTCTTGATGGTGGCAAGCACTGGCTTAATTAGGCATCCACTCGTTGCCCCATTCTACTGAATAATGCCTATTAAGAGTTCTAAGAAATGGGAACATCTTGCCGTCTCTGGGGCTAGACAATTTCGGCACGTACTAATGCAATGCATGACCCTTTTTTCCTATTTCTCTATACTAATAGTCACACATTAAATGTTGTGTGTGTGTGATGGAGAAAGATGTTCATGAACAATGCAATGCAAGCACTGAGTAGAAGTCACGAAATCATGCCACTAGTACGCCCTAGAGTTGCACAGAAAAATTTCACTTCCTTGAAATCCTTAAGACTTTTTATTCCCTCTTTCCCTTAAGTTGTCATGCTGCCATTTGGGCAATCTTCGTTACATTTAAAAAACCATCATGACATTCCACTTAGGGTACTTCCTCACTCATTTACGCAAAAACTTTTTTTTTATGCCAAGAGTTTTTCGGCTTTTTATACTTCTACCACTCATACGAGTTCACTTAAAGGACATCCCTTAAGAGCATTCTTATAGCGGAGTGGCAATTATTCAACAAAACTGTAAATCTCATAAACAAGACTAAACAACAAGCCTAAGTCATCTTTCAAGTTTGTGAAGTGAAATGCTATGAATTTAGATTGGACTAGGAGCACTAAATTTACTCGCAACCACGTCATAATCAATACACTACATCTCACAAACACTCATCATTGATGTGCAATGTAAAAACACCATTTAATATGCAAAACTTTCCTGAAAATACAAGGAATCAAAAGACATGCATTACAAATTCCATGCTTACTCAGTCCAACATTTTTCTTCATTGACTAATGCTCTCATTTCTTCATCTCTCGCAAGCATTTGGTCAGTAAAATGTTTCTTAAGTGGTGCATGTTTCAGCCCTTACTTGCCAATCAATTTAAAGGTTCCAAAACAAAACAAGCAACATATTAAATTTTTCATTGAAAGCCTTAGTTTAAGCCAATTTCACACATGGAATCTCATGCATTTTCTTCCTATAAACACCCCCAAACTTAAGTCACATCAAAAGCTTAAGCCTCCACCCCCAAACTTAAGATGAGCATTGCCCTGAATGTTTCAAGAATGCACACATGAAGGGTGGGTTGGGTGGGAAAGAAGAAGAATTACATGTTTCGGTTGCAAAATTGTGAAATGACTTAAAGCATGTTGCATGATTGCTTATTCACACATTTCCTAAATGCAAACTATATGCATCAACATTTACACCCACAAGGACACGTAAAACTCAATTAACCAACAAAACAAAACAAACAAAGTGAAATAACTAAAAACAAAAGGATACGCAAAAGGATACGCTTGGGTTGCCTCCCAAGAAGCGCTTGGTTTTAATGTCGCAGGCTCGACTCAATGCATTGCCCCACATTTCAATTCAAGTAGAGGGTGGATACCCATTCCTTGCTTTTGTCAATTCCATCCCCCAAGTATGCTTTCACCCTATGTCCGTTTACCTTAAAACTGTTATTAGCGCACCTTGCTCCTTCAATTCTACCACCCCGTACGGATACACTTGCACTACCTCACACGGGCCTCCCTATCTTGCCTTCAACTTTCCTGGGAATATCTTCAATTTAGAGTTGAAAAGGAGCACTTTTTGGCCAGGGTGAAATTCTTTAGGAAGGATCCTCTTGTCATGCCATTGCTTTGCCTTTTCCTTGTGAATGCATGCATTGGTGTACGTCTTCAACCAGAATTCCTCCAACTCATTGATGTCCATAAGCCTTTTTTCAGTTCCACTCTGATAATCCAGATTCACAGACTTAAGGGCCCAAAATGCTTTATTCTCTAACTCAAGCGGAAGATGGCATGCTTTGCCAAACACTAACCGATACGGAGATGCGCCAATTGGAGTTTTAAAAGCTGTCCGGTAAGCCCACAAGGCATTATCCAGTTTTCTGGCCCAATCCTTTCGTGAAGTATTCATCACCCTTTCGAGAATGCGCTTGATTTCCTAGTTGGATACTTCGACTTGACCGTTGGTCTGAGGATGGTAGGCAGTGGCAACCTTGTGATAAATTCCATAACTTGCCAAAAGACTATCAAATGCCTTGTTGCAGAAATGCGTTCCCTCATCACTCACAATTGCTTTTGGCACCCCAAAATGAGTAAAAATGTTCTTCTTCATGAAATTCATTACACTCTTGCCATCGTCATGGGATAATGCCACGGCCTCTATCCATTTCGACACATAGTCCACGGCCACTAAAATGTAGGAGTTGCCAAAAGATGACGGGAAAGGTCCTATGAAATCGAATCTCCAAATATGAGCGTTCATTCATATTATTGCGGGGCATTTCATTCCTCCATGAAAGATTACCCATCATTTGACACCTATCACATTTCTTGCACCATATATGAGCGTTCTTGAAGAGCGTTGGCCAATAAAAACCACTTTGCAAAACCTTCAAGGCTGTCTTCTTTCCACTGAAATGGCCTCCATACGGGGACTCATGGCATTTCTCCAATATAGGCTCTTGCTCCACTTCCAGCACACACCTTCTGGGCACATCTTGAACAAGAAAGGATCATCCCATAAATACAATGAGGCATCATGCATTAATCTTTTCCTTTGCTGTTGAGACAAATCTGGGGGCATCTTCCTTGAAACCACATACTTGGCGATGTCGGCGTACCAAGGTTGTGCCATGGATTCATTCACCTCGAACACTTGGGTTAACACCTCGTAGTCTTCTAAGCTCAAGCCATAGGCTTTTATCAAAAACACTTTCTCATCCGGAAAAGAGTCCTTGATCAATACATGAGTATCTTGTTCACCCAATTTGGGATCTTCAATTCTAGAGAGGTGATCCGCCACTTGATTTTCAGTCCCTTTCCTATCTTTGATCTCCAAATCAAACTCTTGCAGTAGAAGCACCCAATGGATAAGCCTGGGTTTTGCCTCCTTCTTGTGCATAAGGTACTTGAGTGCGGAATGGTCAGTATGCACCACTATACCTTAGCCCACAATCTGTATAGCCTGAATTTATCCAATGCAAACACCACCACTAGCATTTCTTTCTCAGTAGTTGTATAGTTGCATTGAACCCCATTCAACAACTTGCTAGAATAATATATAGCATGGAAAATCCGTTCCCTTCTCTGGCCCAAGACTGCCCTTACAGCTAGGTCACTTGCGTCACACATAATTTCAAAGGGTTGAGTCTAGTCCGGCGTGACAATAATAGGGGCATGAACAAGCTTCATTTTTAGCATTTCAAATGCTTTCATACACTCTTCAGTGAAATCGAAAACCATGTCCTTCTCCAACAAATTGCACAATGGCTTGGCTACCTTGGAGAAGTCCTTGATGAATCTTCTATAAAATCCCGCGTGGCCAAAAAAACTTCTAATTCCCCGAATTGAAGTAGGAGGGCTCAACTTTTCTATCACCTCAATTTTTGCTTGATCCACTTCTATGCCTTTAGAAGAAATTTTGTGATCCAACACAATTCCCTCTTGCACCATAAACTGACATTTTTCCCAGTTTAGCACCAAATTTGTGTCAACACACCTTTGTAGCACCCGCTTGAGATTATTGAGGCAAACATCAAAAGAATTCCCAAAAACTGAAAAGTCATCCATGAAGATTTCTATGATATCTTCCACCATATCAGAAAAAATGGCTGTCATACATCGCTGAAAGGTGGCGGGGGCATTACATAACCCGAAAGGCATCCTCTTAAAAGCAAAAGTACCAAACGGGCAGGTAAAAGTGGTCTTCTCTTGATCTTCTGGGGTTATGGAAATTTGGTTATTCCCGGAATAACCATCTAGGAAACAGTAGAAGAGACATCCAGCCAATTGATCGAGGAGTTGATCAAGATATGGCAGGGGGAAGTGGTCCTTTCTTGTGACTTTGTTCAATTTCCGGTAGTCCATGCAAACCCTCCAAGCATTCACGATTCTTGTGGCAATCAGTTCTTGGTCCTCATTCATGATCACAGTCATCCCACCCTTTTTCGGAACACATTGGACTGGGCTTACCCACTCACTATCCAAAATAGGAAAAATTATCCCAAAGTCCAGCAGCTTTACCACTTCTTTCTTTACAACTTCCATCATCAACGGATTCAGCCTCCTTTGTCTTTCCCTCACAGGTTTAGCATCCTCTTCCAACAAAATTTTATGCATGCAAATCGAGGGACTGATACCCTTAATATCCGCAATGGTTCACCCAATGGCCTCCTTGAAAGTACTCAAAACCTCCAAAAGCTTTCTTTCCTGTTCAGGTTCCAAAGATGATGATCTCACCACGGGCAATGTTTCATGTTCTCCCAAAAACGCATATTTCAGATAAGAAGGCAAGGGTTTCAACTCAAGCTTGGGCGGCTCTTCGATGGACGGTTTCAGCTTATTCTTACCACTGGCCACCGGTAACACTTGGTCAACTTCAACAACTTCAGGTTCTTCCCCCACTATTTCATAAATGGACTTATCTACAAAACAGTTCTCAACCAACTCACAAAGCTGTTCATCTATTCTTTTATCTTCTTCATCAAACTCAAGGGGAACATTGGAGGGAATAATTACCCCCATTGCTTGAGAGTCAAGACACCACCCCTCCTTTAAAGTTTCACCAACACATTCATCAACCACATCTACCCGGAAGCAGTCTAGATTCCCCCTTGGATATTTCATGGCGTAATTCACATCAAACACAACCTTTTCTCCGTTGACCCGGAAAGTGATAGTTTTGTCCTTCACCCCAATGATTGCATCTCCAGTCGCTAGGAATGATCGTCCAAAGATTAGGGGCACCTCCTTGTCTTCCTCTATATCCAACACTATGAAGTCCACCAGAAAAATGAACTTATCCACCCTCACCAACACATCTTCAAGAATACCATTAGGCTTCACCAAAGATTTATCTACTAGTTGAAGAGTGATGTGGGTCTCCTTCATTTCATCCCCCATGCCAATATTCTGAGCTATAGAAAGCGGCATTAGACTCACTCTCCGAGCCTAAGTCACACAAAGTTTTTGAGAAATGCCTTGCTCCTATGTCACATGGGATGGTGCAGCTTTCGGGGTCCTTCATCTTCCTAGGAATAAGCAAATCTTTGCGAATGATGCAATTGCACTTTTCACTCAAGGCAATCACCCCTTCGTCTTCTAGCTTCTCTTTGTTCGCGATCAACTCCTTAAGAAACTTGGAGTATTTGGGAATGTTGGTGAGCAGGTCTACCAAGGATATGTTCACATGGATTTTCTTCATCACTTCAATGAACCTCTCGAAATGCTTGCTTCCTTCCACTTTTTTCCTTGGTTTAAGCAGAAAAGGAGGTGGTGGTGATGGTATGTCTTCAAAATTGTAAGGGCTAAGTGGCCCTTTTCTTCCTTTGTCCCGACCTCCCTTACTTTTCTCTTCCCTTGGCACAACTTCACCTTTTTGATTTTTCTCTAAAACTTCCACTTCCATCTTAGCTTCTTCATGGGCCATTTCATTCTCTTTAACATCACTTCCTTCTGAAGCCAATTTTCTTCCACTTCTAAGGGTTACTGCCTTGCACTGCTCCTTGCCCTTGAGGTTAACTTCAGTATCACTTGAAAGCACGCCCATGGGTCTCCGGTGAATGTCATTAGCCAGTTGCCCCATCTTCATCTCAATATTCTTCATTGTGGTCTCGTGCAAGTTCAACCTCATTGAATGGTTATCTAAAGTCTTCTCCGTCCTCCGCGTGGAACTTCTCACATGAAGCTGGATTTCTTCAAACTTCTTTATCATGATTTCCTCAAAATTCGGTCCATGGGATTATTCATTTGATTCCCAAACCTGGAGGTTGCCTTGATGCGTTAGAAGATGATGGCCCCGAATTGCCCCAACTTTGATTGCCTTGATTGCTCCAATTCTGGCCACCTCCTTGGTTGTTCCAACTTTGATTTCCTGCTTGATAGCTGCCCTTGTTGCCCCAATTTTGGTTGAAATTTCCTTGCTGGCCAAAATTCTTCATGAAGTTGACGGGTTCAGTCCAGACCAAGTCACATTGATCCATATGGTAGTCTCCTTGGCAAAGTCCACATATTAAGACCGGCTTCCCGTTCATCCTCGCCTCCTATGAATTAATCTTGTTGGTTAATGTAGCTAATTGAGCACTAATGTTTGTGCCGGCATCCATCTCTAGGAATCCCCATTGTCTCTTTGGTGACAACTCTCTAGTGTTTGGCCCTGAGCAACCGTTGTTAGCTATCCTTTGGAACAAATCTCGTACGCCTTGGACTGACTTATCCTTCAACGAACCCCCGGCACTAGCATTCACATTGCTTCTTGATTCCATGGTAGGCCCATTATAGAATAGCTGCAATTCGTATCCCTCCTCCATCATATGGTTTGGGCACCTTCTTAGCATTTCTTAAAGCCTTTCCCATGCTTCACCGAAGCTTTCTCCTTCAAACTGCCGAAATTGGTGGATGGCCATTCTCAACCGGTCCATCTTCGAGGGGGGAAAATATTTAGTGATAAACTTCTTGCACAGCTCCTCAAAAGTCTCAATTTGGTCACCACCAACTGCATCATACCATGACATGGCATGACTGCAGAGAGAGAATGGGAAGAGGATCCGCCGGATGGCATCTTGCAGCACATTATTCAAATTAAAGGTGTTGCATAGGGTGAGGAAAGCCTTGATGTGTGCATTGGGGTCCTCATTCTCCAATCCATGAAATATCGCTCCTTGCTGAATCAAACTAATGAGTTGGGGCGGAATTTGGTAGCTCTCAACTTCAATCGGGCAAGCACCTACACAGTTGTTGAACCTCGGCTCAAAGAACTCCCCAAACAACCGTCCTTGTTGTTGTCCCTGTTCAGCCATTGTGTTCGGTTCCACTCTTCTTTGTTCTCTTCTCAAGGTATTCTCGAGTTCCAAATCAAGGGTGAATTCCGCATGTCCTTGAGATCGAGTGCGGGGCATGCACCACAAAATAAGGAATCACTTACCTACACAAAAAAAAGAAAGCTAAAAATGAAAACATACACAAACACAAACAAGTCTTTTCTAAATATATACAAAAACACAAAACTAACAAATAATTAGAACACTTAAAAACTTAGTTTCGTTGCCCTTCACTGGCAACGACGCCAAAATTTGGTGAGCTGTTTGGTGCGTGCAAAATTGTGTCAAAATATAGCTCAAACTCACACAAATTTACACCTAAACCTCACTTAATCAATTGTAGTAAAGCTTAGGGATCATTTTCCATAGGGAAGGGGACAAAACAAGAATTTAAGTGTAATAAATCATTTGCTATCTATGTTACCTAGTGCAATGACATCAAGAGCGATATTTAACTAAGAAGCATGAAGCAAAGTATGCAAATAAATGGGATTACTGGAATCTAAATGCTAAGTTAAACAACTCAACTAAAACAAGGAGAGAAACACCAATTGAGGAAGGAGGGTGATTCTTGGATTGAATGCAAGAGTAGGCTACTTCGACTCCCAAAGGCATCTGAGTTTTGTGCAATATAACCAAATGACTACATCCGTTCGCTCCGAATCTCCTTTCGGTCTTATCGGAATTGTAGAATGGGGAATCTCCTTTCGGTCTCATCCCCACCTAGTGCACATTTGCGCCTATGGCTTCCACACAATTTTAATGCACAATTAAGCTCATGTGGTGGTTATTTCTTGTCTCAAACACCTAAATTTTAGTGAATGCTAGGTAGTTCTTCCTACTTTTGGCCTAAATTCATGCATGTCCTAAAACACATACAAACACCAAGAACACACACTAAATGTGGCCACATTCAATGCATGTCATTCATTTAATTCAAGTAGAAAGACTTTAATTAATGCAAGCCCATCACTCTACAACCCACAAGGAATTAAAATAAACCTAACCCTTACATCAAGCACCAAGAATCACCCAAGACAATTTAGCCACTCATGGCTTCAAGCAAACAACAACCACAAGGAGATATAACCATTAAGAGCACAAGGAATTGAAAAAAATACTCCCCTTAATAAAAAAAAAGTGGTGATTCCGACCAAATCCTACACTTTACAAGCAAGGTTAGCTCCGAAGATTGAAGTTTTCAAGAGCCACAAGAACCAAACCCTAGCCCCAAATGAAACTGACGGTTTTCAGTTTGGGGAAAATATGAAAATATCTAAAACTAACTCTAACTCTCTAATTCTCTTTCTTTTCCGCACAAAATGGGGTATTTATACAAGTAGGGAAATTGGGGAACAATTGTGAAGCCGCAAAAACATGCGGAACTAAAATTGCAAAATCCACATTTTGCAGCCGGAGGTTGACCACCGCGGCGGTGCCAAAATTCTGTCTAGCACCATTTGTTGTTGTAGAAGGACCACCGCGGCTGTCAGAAAATTCTGTCCACTCTCTCTTTGGTTCGCGCCTTGTTCTGCTTTTGCCCAGTTTTGGTCCCTTTTCTTCCGGAATTTGAGAAAACTTTCTTCATGAAAGTTTTTTCTCTCTTTCTCAACTTTCCATAGAATATTTAATCATCTCATTTGAACATTTGCATCAAGAGTTATGACTTCTGGAAGCTGGCTGATTTTTTCTCCCCTTTTTTCTACAAAAAGAGCAAAAGATGAGAATCAACAAGTATAATGTGATTTCTCTTCTAAACATAGCATATCTCAATGAAATCTGTGCAAAAGCATGAAAAAACATAGTTGAGTTTATGAATATTTGATTCTCATCATTAGCCCCCAATTTGGTGTATGCTAAGTTAACCCCCAATTTCGAACGAACATCTGAATTGATTTTGTTCAGTCTATACGGATGACATATGCCCGATACTTGCACTTGATCCATGAACCAATTACTTTGCTGCTTGCTTGCCGATTGTCACATTGAACCAACGATGATTGTCATGTACGGGTGTTGTCGTATTTAGTAATCTTCTAGGCTAATGAATTTCCAATCACTGTTATATTCATTCTCCACTTTCAATTTTTATCCTTACACCTTAGGTACTAAAATTTGCTATTTGCCCTAAGATCTTCCACTCAAACAAATGTTTCACAACAAGCATGGACATTCTCATAAACAAAAGATGCCTACTCTCAAACACATCCTTTACTGCAACATCTACAACTGCGGATAATCTATCAGAAGAAAAACCATCCGCATGCGAAGATGTTGTCCCCCTCAAAGCAATGAAGGTTTTTTTAATCGTCCAAATTGAATCCTCCTTTCTTCTTTCTGTAGAAATTATGTTTACATTCTCCACAAAGATCGTTTCATTAACCGGATCATCATCCTCATTACTTTCTAAATCATCTTCATCCAGTATGCTAACAATGTTCTCATCCAACTGTCTTGAAAGGATTACATCATTAGTCTAGATTAGATTATTAGAGTTCAAACATTTTATTGGTGAGGTACTGGCACCGAATTCATCTCCAGTTGCTCCAACCTCTCAAATGGTAATACATATAGGTATCCTGGCATCCTCTGACTGCTTTATAATCTCGTTTAGAAAACACTGCACGTGGTAATCATTCTTGATGGGTAGGACTGAGATCTTTAATAGGTACTTGGGTAGATATTTGATAACAAGTTTATTTTTTATTCCCAGGTCTAATCCCATGATGCATATGATGTTATTAACCATTTTTGAGAAACTTGCATCTTCATTTAACAATAGAGTTTCAACTCTCTTATAATTCATGTATCTATGCTCATTTGTTTCTGGATCAACAGACCATTGTCCACCATAAAGAACATGAACAGACCAAACATTTTGGTGCGTCATTCCTTACAAATTTCAACATTTAACTTAGTCAGTATGCAGTTCAAATTTCTTGTAACCTATATATTTTTTTAAATCATAAATGCAATTAACCTAACCCATGAACAAAAAAACATTTAACTCGATCGCTGCCCATTAGTTGCACACTACCCACTATTCAAACCAGAAAACTCTTCATTTACCTCTGCTCCATATCATTTTTAAAACAAATAAGCCACGTATAGAAACCTGGGTACCTGTAGAACAATGCTTCTTTTCATCGTGTTAATCTAGAGATGATGGAGCAAAATGTCATGATATACTCTATCATTGGGTGTGTGAACAGATGGTTTAAGTTTAGGTCTATTTGCAATGAAGTCTAATAAAATGTTCTCCATCAATAAGTGTAAATATATTACATCTAGGATTTTAAAAAAAAATCTAAAATTCATGTCCCGCACTAGAAGTCGCGAACTTGTTAAACATAATGATGGCGTTGTTGTCGAGACATACTTTAAAATGTCGAACTTAAGACGAAAAATGTCGAACAAAATGTTGTACAAAGTGACGAACAAAATGTCAAATATGTGGGATATTGTTGAAAAAAATGTCAAACGTAATGTTGTAACAAATGTCGAACTAAGTCTCGAACAAAATGTCATATGAAATGTTGAATATAATGTCAAATTTAAGTCGAAAAATGTCTAATACAATGTTGAAACAAATAGAAAATGTTGAACGAAATGTCGATTAAATGTCGAATGAAACAGCTTGTATACTCTATCAAAAACTGAAAACATAATAAGTGACAAAAATACCTTATTAAAAACTATAATTACTCATTGAAAAAATGAATTAAAGAATGAATTAGATAAAAGACTGTATACTCTATCATAAAAATAATGTGTTTAAAGAATGTTTATTTACATCCTTACATGTACTAATCGCTTCCTCGCTCTATCTAGGCTCCTGCATCTTAACGTGCTTCTCCTTTGCATGGAGGTAAAGTGTAGTCGCCATCTGTTTGCATGATTGGAGAGCATTATCCGGTGTAATTGTATTTAGTGGCAACCCATGGATAATGCATTCAATCCACTTTAATACGTATATACCACTGTCGCCACTCCTATAAAATAACCATGGGAAGACAAATATCATTAGTCCTAATATCATCGCAACTAACACGTATTATACTATCAAATGGTAGATACTTACCCCATTTCTTGGTGGACCAAAATTTCCTCTATTACCAATTTCCATTTATGACTTGGCCGTTTTTTGGTGAAGTATTTGTAAAACTCACATGCCTCAAGTAGCTTAGGCATTGTCACAACGAGATACTCCAACTTTGGTACTGCGACGATCCCTTGAGGCAATGGGTTGTACACATAGAATTTCTGTGCATACAAATCCATCTTCACCAGCATCCAATGATTGCCATCTATGTGACATGCGAATAACATGATGTTCACTTTCCAACAATCACGTTCAAATAGACAATCACCAACAAACTACTTCATTGCCAAGTTATCACCGTTTGGAACCCTCTAGGTGGCATGCAACTGCTTCATGACAATCTAACAAAAAGTAGATAAAATAATTCATAAAAAAATAAGTGCTCGAATTGAGTAAATAACATAGCAACGATTCTAGATAACTCACATCGAAATAACACTCTATAATTGAGATATCATTGCGGCCCATACAAATTATCCTCTTTCTTAGTATGGACGTATACAAATAAATTTACTGCAAACATAAAATATTATGTCGTTAGGATGTAATCATTAGTAATAATGTAAGCATGGAAGAAAAACTAAAACAAATAACTTACATGATCTTTGAGCCAAAATCATTTTGTCCACATTGTCCTCAACACTTTGGAGTCCAATGATAAAACCGCGTATCCAAGAAGAGGGGTGGTCTCTCCCTCATCCACTTTTTAATTTCATCAACATTGTTGGGAGCTGGCTGCACAACTAATCCACCAAATGTCTTCTCAACCGCTTCTAGGGTAGGAGTTGACTTCAAATTTTGGCCCCCTCGTTCTTCATTTTCAACTTCTTTCATCTCCTTTCCCTTTATTGGTGGTGGTGGAGTACTCTCTATTGGGATGATGGCTTCGGCCTAGGGGGAGTAGCGTGTTCATCCATGAGGTGATGAACAATATCCACTATATTAACTACCTCTTGTTCTCTCTTGACGGTATACTCACCCTCAGCCGTCCCAACATTATCTCCAGATTAGGCCCCTCACATTGACCTTGTGATCATCGATGGCCCGCTCGTTCTTATCATAACTCCATGCCTTATCAAGTTACCCAGCTTGGCCATCACCATCACCATATAAAGCTTCAGACGAGATAGTTAACAGATTGGATTGGGGTGTTGGTTGGGGCATTGGTTAAATGCCCATTAGATGGTGTACATATTTAGACATCTGTGTATAATTGGCAATTAGACACTCGACCACAATAGTTAGAAAATCCACTTTGTCGTCCAGTGCGGCCGAACGAGCTCGCTCAATTACCAGTTCATTTTTTGTCTCTTTCATTTGTAACACACACTTGTCTACACATGCAACCATCTGATTAATGAAGGCTTTTCGTTCCTCCTGCCTTCTTGCCTTGCTTAACCTTTGTCTTTTTGCAGGTTCTACATCCTCGGCTTCTCTGGCTCTCTTCCTATAAGACATGTAGAAACTTTCTTCAACCATTTTTTTGGAGTCTTTTTCATCTTTGCCAAACTCTTCCTCTTCTTCCCAACCCAAGAATTTTTCTCTTTCCTCAAGCCTTGGCTTTATTCGAGTAACTTTAACTTTCTGCAATACGTAATATAATAATATTCATTTTGCTCACATGCCTCAACTAATCAAGCATTGGTTAATAAACAAAACATACCTCCTAGTCGACTATTGTTCTTGACTAAATCTTCTTCTTTTCTTGATCTTTTCGTTGTGCATTCAACCCTTTCCATTTGCACATCCTGGGCTTGCATTTAGAGGTTTCGACCTTCTCAACCATATTGAACCGTTGGAGATGTGGCATTGTCTCATATGTAAACACCTAGGACATTGAAAGAAAAATCAAAGTCTCTTTAATTACGTGGGAAAAACCATACGACAATAGTCAAACTTAAGAAGTGTTCAGTATCCTTACCTCTATTGTAATTGGGAATCCCCCAGTGGTGTAAGTCCTGTGTTTTGGGTGATCAGTCTGTTTCAAGGCATTGATCATTGCCTTTCTAGCACTATCCACAGTGGCCTTGAAAGATAGGTCACCCTATGGCATTTCATCGAACTGCCTCTAATCACAAGCCAAATGAAGCATTTTATCTTCGATCTTGGTTCTCTTTGGCAAGCCAATGATAGAGGTGTATAGAAGCAAAAGTGTCATGGACACGACCTCATCATCTGTATACGTTGAGTTAATACGGTCGTAAGCCTTGAACACTTCATCATATGTGATCTCATCTTTTTGGCGTAAATGCTTTAGATACTTGGTGATTGCAGAAGGACCATCTGGTGCTCGATATTTGGCATATGCAAGCTCAAATCTCCTATCTTGAGCCCTGTGATGATGGCAAACTCTCTCTTGCCAAATGTAACCCTCTTCCCCGTGAAGTTGAAGTGTATGCTAGTATCCACTTTCGATCCCTCATCCACCTTAAGTTGCCTCAAAAACACGGAATGGATTATCTTTTTGCACCAAAATGTATGTTCATGGTCAACAGCAATTTTTTCACGACAACTCTCCATTCGGAGGATTTGTTTCTGCGTATTCGTCAATTTTGAACGGATCTTCTTTATATTGGCTTCATAGTAGCAGTACTACGAAACCTGGGCGGAGAAAAAATCACCTTCAACGACCATTTCATCCTTGAGATGATCCTGCATGAAATAAAGCAAATCAGTAGCAATGTAATGTTCAACAATGCATTCAACATATTTATCGACATAAAGATCGACAGTTTTTTCGACAGTGTGTTCGACATATTAGTCGACATATGTTTCAACCTAGTTCTGGATAGTGTGTTCGACTTATTTTTTAGTTTTCAACATAGTTGTTGACATAATTTCGACATTCTCGAGATTGTGTGTAGTGTTCGACAAAAAATTGTCGACAGTTTCTTCGACGTATGTTTCGACCTAGGTGTTCATTAACATTGTTTTCGACATATGCTACTCCAAACCTAGTTCAAATTTAAGCAAATACTGCTTTGTATATGCATGGTTTTATAGTGTTCGAACGAATGGTAAAGGGTTGAGTGCCAAAACCCTAACTTGTCTAATTTCTTCTATCATCTATGCGGGGTTATTCAACAAAAACGGAATATTTATGCCACCTATATATCAAATACAAAGCTTAATTTCAACTAACTTTCTTATTCTTGCCAGTCTGCTTATGAGATGTATGCTCTTCTATCTTCTTCTTGTCAAATAATGACAATCCACCTCGCATTTTTGCCATTGAGGCTATTTATGCTTGAAGGCAAGAAAGGTTGTGTGAACTGGGTATTGAATCGTCGAAGAATTCAGGGAAATGATTGGGGAATTTCGTATTTGGGATGAAACAGATGAACTAAAGGTGGAGTAGCAAAAACCAATCGACTACTCAAATTCAGGCACGTTTTTCAAACATGGGGGCTTTTTGGTCATTTCACTAAGTCAAACAGCCATAACCTGCTATATTTGTGGACAAAATTCTAAAGCTACTATATTTGCAAATGTCTTAACAAAAGGTGTTATATTTGCAAATTTCCTAGAGTATTGAGTGAAATTTTTGTGTAATTTTTTTTTTGATCGAATGTAAAAATTTACTAAGATAAAAAATGAGATTTTACACTATCACCGGGCATCCTTGGGCAAATTCCAAACTATCTCACTATCATGCCTATAAAATCATGACACTTGGGGTTGTCTTCTCACTATCTCACTATCTCACTATCTTACTGTTGCATTTTTCCTTTTGTCTTCTCATGCCACAGAGTTGTCTTTTGGGCTTTTGTACTATTTGATTCTCTTAGGGTTTATATAAACCCCGTAAGAAATAATTTCAAAATCCCACAAACAAGTTGATTTTTAATAAATAACCCATAATAGCCTAAAATGATTGCGATGAATATAAATCTTGACCCAATGCTTAGCAAAGCATTAACCAAAGGTGTAAAAACAATAGATGCTACACCCTAATAATGGATTTTAGGATAATAAGTATGGAAACACCAAAAGCAATTCCTTTGATAACTTCAAATGCAATAAAGAATTGATTTTTGTAAATAACTTTACAAATTGATAAATTCTCAAAATATCTATATAATTAAAATTATGGTTGCCCTTACATATATAGAAAACATGCTTATAATAATTTGGATCATAAGGTGGTGCCTCCTTTAATTTAGGAAAGAAGATGTTCCTCCTACAAATTGGGGAAACAAAATCCTTAAAAGATCGAATTAGACATGAGTTTTGGGTTGTGCTCGATTAACTAATTTAACATCAATGGTCTAATTAACTAATTTAACTCAATTAACAAATTAAATAAACTTAAATAACTCTGGCATAATTAACTCTGATCATCTTCAAACAGCCCACTCGAAGCTTCATTCATTTGTCAAGTTTTAACCCTTATAAGCAGTTCATCAACATTATCCAGTAGATCACATATCAAAACTTGTGCACTAGGGCTCTCATTAGGGTTCTTCAAAAGCTAAGCCCCTTCCTTAGAAAGAGGTGTATGTCTTCAAGTCTACATTATTATTATTATGGCACCTTGTCAACTGCTATGGTTGTCCCCTTATTCATTATTTGTAACGTTTTATTCAACTCGTTTCGAAAATTGCTCTATAGTCCCCTATTGCGCTATCGAGGCTTAGTTATATATGGATTGTTGTTGTCATTTGTTACTATAAAAAATCAAAGGTTTGACCTTTATTTTGTGTGATTGGGACGTTTCACATTTCAGCATTGTCTTTGTTTTGGTTAAGCCTCAATTTGCCATGGCCGCAATGAGATTTGAATAGCTTATGATAAGTGTATGACATCAGCTCAATGATAGTATGGTCCATGAGATGAGGATAATGAGGTATTTGTATTAGTATGTGAGTAGAGTTCATTTATGATTATATGGAACATGACAATATCTCCTAACTTGCAGGGTCATGACCTTATACATTTGGACATCCACTATAGGTATAAATTCAAATCTGGACAGGTAAAATTATATATTATTTGCTAAAGCATGCAAGTAAGTTAAAACTCTTTTATTGACTTGATCATCGGAGTGTTTACCTTGAGAAAAATTTTGAAATTTATTTTATAGGTAAGACTTATAGACTAAATAGGAGTTTAGTGTATGAGTTACCATAAGGTGACGGATCATAATTTCATCATATCCCATGAGAACCATATGGTCTTTGAGGTAAATTTTTTCTTGAAACCCTATACAATTATCAAGCTAGATTGGTTAAGTTAAATTAGGAGTGAATTAAATATTATTGTTTGAAACAAAATAAGTACAAGAAATTTTATAAATTAGTACTTATTCAACCACTAAAGTATTCATCAAATTGGTGGATTGCTAAGAGTCAAAATAAGTTTACACAAACAGTTACTAGTGTTATGCACTTTTTTATTAGAAAGAAAAAAAATAATTGAACATGGTTGTTTGTTTAAATCAATCTCAAAAGAAGAAATTAAAATATTAATGGTGTCACTTAGGTGGCATTTCGTTAAAGGGTGTCGGCATAAGGAAAGAGTGTTATACTCTTACATAGAGTTTTTTTAAGAGTATGCAAAAGTAATTTCGGAATGCATATCTAAATACTTAAACACCAATTAAACCCAAACTATACCTTGGGTTTTCTAGGGTAGAACTAAGGTTCACGTAAATCTCTTTTATTTTTATATTATTTCTATCTCTTTTATCTTTTCTCCCATGGGTCTGGTCCGGTATGGTTCTTGTTAAAAAAGGGGGAAATTTCAAAAATAGCAGGCCCACGTTGGTAGTTTACAAATATAGCAGCCCCGCTTTTTTCTTTTGAAACATGGCAGGTCAACTGTGTTTGACCATGTGAAAATACCACAATGTCCCTCAATATAGCAAACTGCATCGTTATTCTTCAGTAATCTTGATTCTTGATTCATTATTCTTCATTCTCAAATTGCGAGGATCATCATTTCACCATCTCATTTGCTGACTTGAACGGTTTACAATGATGTGTAGTCCATACACTGTTTTCATTCTCATTGTCGCTGTGTAGTAAGTTAGGACGAAAAACAAAACCCGATCGACGAACACAGAGTATTTCCTCTGCAAATAGGTTGTTTTATGGACCTACATCTTATACAAGCTTCAAAGAAAGAAATTATACACTTGTTTATGTACTCTACGATTTTGTTGACATTTTGGTCGATATGTGTATCGACATTTGTTTATGTATTCTATATATTGGTCGATGTTTTGGTCGACATTTTAGTCGACATTATACTCCACATTTGAGTCGATATATTTGTCGACATTTGAGACGATATTTTGGTCGACATTTTTGTCGACATTTTACTAGAGAGGTTAAAAATACGAAAATGCCACGGCATTTGAAACTCGCGCCCGTTCGTTTTCCCACTCCCATTCAGTTATCCCTCATCATTCGCAGTTACTTCCAAAAATTTTCAATTCCTTCCAAAAGGCTCCAGATCGATTCAGCACCCTTACCAACCAGCCTTTGCCTTAGTTCGAGTTCAGCAAAGTACCTACACCATCAATGGCACGCACGCGAGGTGAACGCCCGTCGTTGGACACAATGGAGGAGAAATCAAAGAATGTGCAAAAGAAAAAGGTCAGTTTTTTTCTAAGTGTGATGTTGAATGCATTGTTGTTTTACTTATTTGAAACTTCCTGTGTTGGTGAGTTAGCAGCTGATTGTTGTTTTGCTTATTTCTGCTTATTTGAACATTATATTTGAACGTTATAAGTTAAGGTTTTATTACATAGTGTTTTTGTTCATATACAACAAACGGTTGAAAGAATACGCGTTTGCAAATGTTAATGTTAGCCATAAACAGTTTGAGGATAAATACATGGAGACCAAATGCTGACATTTCTGTCGACTGTTTACCTTAGACTAAACCCTTGACTATATCGATTTAAGTGTCGACTAAAGTATCGAGTGAAGTCTCGACTAAAGTATCGATTTAAGTGTCGACTAAATTATCGACGAGAGTATGGAGTAAAATCTCGAGTGAAGTGTCGACTGAGAGTATGGAGTAAAATCTCGAGTGAAGTGTCGATTGAAGTATCGAGTAAAATATCGAATAATGTGACCAATTAAATCCACACTAAAAACATATTGTAGTTTCATCGAAACATATAAATGCTGACTAATCTGGGTGATAATTGTGTGGAACAAAATGTCAACTGCTTTGTTGAAGCTTCCTGTTATGTGCAGGAACATCTAAAGGATAGAATGGTCGTTCAAGGAGACTTTTTCAACGCCCAGGTTTCGCAGTACTGCTATTACGAAGCAAATATGAAGATGATCCGGTCCAAGATGACAGAGACGCAGAAGCAAATACTGCGAAGGGAGAGTAGTCTGGCTGCAATCGCTCTTGACCATGAGCATACATTATGGTGCAAACAGATCATACACTCCGTGATGATGAGGCAACTGAAGCTCGACGAGAAATTCACACGGGATAATAGTATATACTTCAACTTCGTAGGAAAGAAGGTGAAGTTCGGCAGGAGGGAGTTTGCCATCATCACGGGCCTTAGGATGGGAGATTTTGACATTGCTTTTGGCAAATACCATGCCCCACATGGTCCGGCACCAATCGTCAAGTACATTAAACCATTGGGGTCAACCGAGGAAGCCACGTATGATGAAGTGTTAAAGGCTTACGATCGCATCAACTCAACTTATCCAGACGATGATGTCGTTAGCCTTACGCTCTTGCTCTTATACACATCAATCAATGGCCTGGCGAAGAGAACGAAAATCGAAGACAAGATACTTCATTTGGCATGCGATTGGCCTCGGTTTGATGCATTGCCGTGGGGTGAATTATCATACAGGCAGACCGTTGATAGTGCTAGGAAGAGCATGATCAATGCCTTGAATCAAACTAGCCACCCACATCTTAGGACTTACACTCTGGGGGGATTCCCGCCTGCATTGGAGGTAAGGCTACCGATGTTGTTTTTAAGTTACGGTTTATGTTGTTATATAAATCCATATTATGCCACATCATCTTCTTATTTATCTTTCAATGTCTCAGATATTTGCATATGAGGTTATGCCACATCTAGAGCGTCTGAAGATGGTGCACAAGGTCCACATCGAAGGTGTAAAGCCTAGGATGTTCAGATGGAAGGCTGTGAACGCACAGCGTAGAGAACAAGAAAGAAAGCAAGTGTGGGAGAAACGAACTGCCGACGGAGAGGTAAGATTTGTGTAATTGAAAGTATTACTAAGTTATTTTTTTATTTAAATTATTGTATACCGACGTAATGAAATGATTGGGTTGTCATCATTTTATGTCTTGCTCTGTCTTGCCTGAGTAATATGTTCATGATATGCAGAAAGTGGTAGTTACACGAATAAAGCCAACTGAGGAAGAAGAAGAACATTTTTTGCAGTGGGAAGATGAGACGGATGATGAGGGGGCTGACCAATCAAGAGAAGCAGGAGAAGAATGAGATGAAGGAGAGTCCTCAACTTTTTATGTCTCATATAGGAAGAGGCCCAGAGAAGAAGAAGTTTCAGGAGGAGAAAAGAGAACAAAGGTTCGCCATGAGGCCGGGGTTGAAGCGCATCCTAGAAATGCCCAAAACACGCAGCTGCTTGAACGTCTAAGGCAGACTGAGCAAGAATTGTTCGATACAAGAGAGGAGCTCAATAGTCTGAGGGCGGATATGGATGCTAAAGTGAATGGCTTGACTATTCAACTCGAGCAGATGTCCGCGAAATTCGAGCAGCTGAGTGCATATGTACAAAAACGTATTGGTAAGGATTCTTCTCCTCCCCCGGCCAGTTCTTCGAGCGGTGATAGCAATGAAGAGGGGGGTCTAGACAGTGGTACTGAGGGCAATGAAGAGGGGGGATCAGAAGAAGGGGGGTCAAGCCTTGGAGACGGGGTTCAGGGCCTGGAGAGGGGGGATCTGGGCCTGGAGAGAGGGGTTCTGCTCCTGGAGAGGGGACCCCAAGTGAAGGGGGTCTTGATGAAGGCCCCGGTGATGGGGACAAGGCCCCTGAAGACGAACTGCCGGGTAATGCAGCTGATAAGGAGCAACCATTGGATCGGTCAAACGAAGAGGTCGATATAATGGATATTGTCCAACAGCTAACTGTTGAGCACAGTACTCCATCGCCAAAGGCCGCCGACCCTGCCGATAGTGCTCCGTCTCCGCCGATAAAAGAGAAGGGTACAACATCGACGGTAGATGAAGGCATTGTTGGGCAAAATTTGGGCCCGTCTCTTGACCTAGCAGTGGTCAATGAGAGCAAAGATACCGTGTCTTTGCCTTTGCTTTTGCCTTTGCCGCCAACCGAGGAACAAGAGAAAGAAATGAAGGAATGGATGACCGCCTCGGAAATTCGTTACTTATGGACCCCGCTTTTTCGGTGGACTCGAAAATGCTCGAGTCAATGTGGACCAAGGGTTTTTGGCTGTCAGATCACGTAATATTTCATGTTTCATCTATTGTCCATACTAATTTCGTTTTGTATGATTGTATTCTCTTTCTAATGTTTTTTGTTTTGCAGCAAATTGATTTGTATACTTCCATGCTGCGTAAACGGATCTTGGATAATGGCGGCGGAAGAATCTCGATTATGGAGTCATATTTTGATGCAAGTTGGACATTTAAATACTTTTGGCAAAAATTTGTCATATGTTAACTGTTTTCCTTATTTTATAGACTGGCATGAAGATGATACACGACACGGATAAGGAGGTGGACGTCGATGACTTGGCGCTTAAGCAATTCGTTGGTGATACTCCATTTCCCCACGACCTCAGGATGTTGGATTATATTCTATTCCCCTGCCACATTGATGGCAACCATTGGATGTTGGTGAAGATGGACATATATGAAAAGGAATTCCATGTGTTCAACCCATCGCCTCAAGGGGACATTGTCGTTACGAAGTTAGACTATCTAGCGAAGACAATGCCCAAGATATTCGAGGCCTGTGATTTTTACCAACACTACTCCAAATGGATTCCTCTGCAGGATAGATGGGAGGTCGTGGTGGAGCCCAATATGGTGCACCAAGAACCGGCGTAAGTTTACATTTGTCGGAAAGAAATGGTTACGTTGTTTAATCACAGTGTCTATATACTAACTTCAATTTCTGGCTTAACGTAAATGCAGGAGCGGCGACTGTGGTATTTATGTTTTAAAATGGGCCGAGTGTATTATCCACGGCGCGCCGCTCACCACAATCACACCAACGAATGCTTTGAAGGTGCGTCAACAGATGGCGTACACGCTTTTTGCCCACGCCTCCGAGCAAAATAAATTTCAACCGGATGGTAGAAGGAGAGCTAGGGCAGCTAGGCAACAAGCTAAGAAAAAGGCTACGCCAAAAGGGCGAAGGAAACCTTCAAAGAAGAAATGACATACAAGATGTCGTATAGATTAGATGATTACTTATAAATATATACATTTACATTATAGGTTTCAAATGTAAAAAAATACATTATAAAATGTAACTATATACATTTACACATTATACATTATACAAAAAATACATTTACAATGCAAATCTATACATTATACAAATCTATACACTATACATTATACAAATGTGTCATATTCCATGCTTAAATGTGTTAAATTCAATGTAGTGAAACTTGTGCTTCTAAATTTATTGGCATAATACTACATATGCATTTTAGTCGATATTTCTGTCGACAAATTGCAAGAGAAATTAAGATGGGGTTATTTAGTCGACATTTTGATCGACATTTTAGTCGATATTTTAGATAGTCGACATTTTAGTCTATATTTTAGTCGACATACTAGTCGACATATTAGTCGACAATTAATACCGTCGACAATTTAGTCGATATTTTGATCGACATCGACATTTTGTTGCAAAAATCGCGCGATCTCAACGCGCAACGGCGTCGTTGGGCCTGCGCGGGACAAGGAAAAAGGAAAGGGAAAAGGGCCAGGGAATTTTTATATTACTGCATAGGAACACATCTGTCCGCCCTATTGAGTGAAATAATTCTATCAGACTCTGCAACTAGTGATCGATCTACCACATTTCTAATTTCGTAGCAGTTTCATCGGTCGGGATACATTTCAGGTAAGGAGTATTTATATCGTCCTTCTATGAAATTGTTCACCCACATAATTCTTCTATGAGTTTGTTCACCTACATCTACATTGGTCATTTGCATTGGTCATACATTGGTGACCTACATCCATCTTTCTATTTTCATATTTCAGAAATGGCTCACCTGAACATTTGGACTGTCCATGTGTTAGTTGGCGGCGAATGGATAGTCGATCCCGTCACAAATGAACATAGATTCGTGAACCACCAGAAGCTTGACAGTATTTTGTTGAAAGAGGACGCGAGCTTCTCGGAAGTAGTTGATGAGATCATCGGTATCATGGGTCTAGACCCAGCACTAAGGAATAACCTAGTGATTCAAAACCTACCAAAGTATCTATCAAACATCGGTGTCTTGCGGATACAGAATGATCGCCAAGTCCAGTGTTTTTTGAATGACATTATAAAACGTTCTGAGGTCTCACGGGTACCATTATGTGTTACCGTCAAAGACGTTAGAGCAACGAACCTAGAAGATGGGGCTAGCAACTCGCCGATGAAGCGATTGAGCTCGGATAGTCCAATATGGACTAACAATGTCATTGTTTCAAGACAAATGGATGAGCGAATATTGACCATACCGAACGAAGTTGGTAGAGATAGTGATGAGGAGGAGGATCGGGTTGACCAAACATTTGTTGGGGAGGATCATGGACAACGAGTCCCCACGGAAACAAGACAGAAAAAGAAATTGAAGCAGATTACAGAGAGCGGGCATTGTCTAGACGCAACAAATTCATCACATGCGGATGCTGGTACCTCGTCTGATAGACTATCCACATTGGTGGATGTTGCAGTAAAGGATGTGTTTGAGACCAAACGTCATTTGTACATGAGGATGTCCATGCTGGCCGTGAAAAATTTCTTCGAGTGGAAGGTTATAAGGGCAAATAGCCAGTTTTGGTACCTACGGTGCAAGGACAACAATTGCAAGTGGATGTTGAATGCGGCTGCCATTGGGAATTCGGAAGCCTGGAGGATCACTAAATATGACAACACCCTAGATGTCAATCATGTTTGGTCCGAAGTGATAATCGGCAGGCTAACAGCCGTGTACTTGGCTCATGGATCAAGTGTAAGTACACGGACGTGTGTCAGCCGTATAGGCCAAAGGAAATCATTTCTAATGTTCGGACAGAGTTGGGTGTTAACATTACCTACCAAAAGGCGTGGCGATTAAGAGAAGCTGCATTGGACAAAATTAGAGGAAATTTTGAGGATTCATATAGGATTCTACCAGCTTATTTACACGTGATGAACGAGGTAAACCCTGGATCATTTATTGAGATAAGTAGAGAAGACGATGGTACATTCAAGTATCTGTTTTTCGCATTAGGTGCATCCATCCGGGGATTCCGCACCCACCTGCGGCGAGTTATTGCCGTTGATGCTTGTTTCTTGAAAGGAAAATACCCAGGATCATTACTTGTTACAACTAGCATGGACGGTAACAACCAAGTTTACCCCGTCGGATGGGGAATTGTTGATTCCGAGAATGACGCATCATGGGACTGGTTTTTACAAAAACTTAAGACTGCAATTGGTAACGATATGGATGGGTTGGTGTTTGTTTCCGACCGACATAAGAGCATTGCAAAGGGTATTGCCAATGTTTTTCCAGAATCGTTCCACGGAGCGTGTATTTACCATCTGAGCAACAATCTAAAATCAAAATTCAAAGACCGTTTAGGGATCCAATTATTCTTTAAGGCTGCAAAGGCTTATACGGTGGCTGAATTCAATGAGATGTTTGGAAATCTTTCACTACAAAATCCAATGGTGAGTGAGTATTTAAGAGATGTTGGGATTGAACGATGGTCAAAGGCGCATTCTGGTGGCTGACGGTATACAATAATGACAAGCAACATAGCAGAATGTCTAAATGCATTGTTGAAAGATGCCCGGGAATTACCTATCCATTCTTTGGTCGATTACATCCGCAACACTCTTCAGAGGTGGTTCCACGATAGGTGTACCGCAGCGGCCGAAGTGAAAATAATGACAACCCCATACATTGAAGATAAAATCGGCTCTAGGATGAGAGAAGCACAAGCGTACGTTGTGGAGCCGGTCGATATGAACCGATGGTATGTCCGAGACATTGCAAACCGTCGATTTGCTTGAGAAAACTTGCACATGTAGAGTGTTTGATATGGATCAACTCCTGTGTGTGCATGCATTAGCTGCAGCTCGGCGCCGACAAATTGACCATTACACCTTATGCTCACCACTTTATCACACAGATGCACTTTCAGGTGCATATGCAGATCCTATTATGCCCGTTGGTGATCCTAAGGATTGGAATGTGCCCGAAGATATTGTAGCTTTTCAGCTATTACCTCCGGAATCGAGGGCTAAGAGTGGTAGGCGCAAGAAAAAGAGAATTCCTTCAACCGGCGAGCATGTGGTTCAAAAGAAATGTGGCCGTTGTGGACAACACGGACATAACCAGCAAACTTGCTCAAATCCACTCGTTAGTAGAGAGAACCATTGATGACGCTATTTTCCTTTCCTCTATTGCATATTAAAATGTATTCAGCTTGGCAAGGAAATATGATGTTATATTACTACAACACAACAATTTGAGGAATAAAATAAATGCAATATTCCATTCCATTAATTTCTATATTCGAACCATTAAATATTGCAATAAAACCCATTTGGATCGCAATGGCCATGTGGTTTTCTTTTTCAATAAGTTTTTTCGACAATTGAGTCGACAATTTGGTCGACAAATTTATAAAAAAATCTAATCAAGAATGAGCAATGTCGATTAAAATGTCGACACAAATATCGACAAAAATGTCGACAAATATATCAATCAAAATATCGACCACTATATAGAACACATAAACAAATGTCAACCAAAATGTGGACCAAAATGTCAACAAAATCGTGGAATACATAAACGAATGTATAATTTTTTACTTTGAAACTTATATCATATGCAAGTCCATAAAACAACCAGTTTCCAGTGGAAATGGCCCATGTTTGTCGATAGGGTTTATTTTTTCATGCTAACTTACGAAAGCTTATATCTACACAACGACGATGACATTCAAACAAGGAAATCGTTCAACCCAGGCAAATGAGATGATGAAACGATGATCCTCGCGAATTCAGAATTCAGAATAATGAATCATGAATCAAGAAATAGTGAGTTGAAGTGAAACGATGAGGGACATTGTGGTATTTTCACATGGTCAAACACAGTTGACCTGCCATGTTTCAAAAGAAAAAAGCGAGGTTGCTATATTTGTAAACTATCAACGTGGGCCTGCTATTTTTGAAATTTCCCCTTAAAAAAGCTGTTGCGAAAGAATCGATCAATACCCAGTCAAAATGGTGTTGACTCGGGTTTGACCGTGTCAAAACTTCCACTTTTGCATAAAGTAATTTTAATCTTTTAGAATTATAATTTGACCTTAAATTTTTATAAAACTCATTTTTTAGGTATAAAGTTTTTAATTCTTTAAAACTAAATCTCTTAAATGTTTATATAAGAGAATTCTTACAATTTTTAATATGTTCTTAACTTTAAATATTTTTATATTATTTTTTCACAAATTTATTCAATTATACACTTAAAATTTCATACAATTTATACTCAATTTAAATTTAACTACATTAAAAATACTAAATAATTTGTCTCTAGTACATTTGTATATTAGTATTAATATTTTTATAATTAATTTATATTTATTATATCATAATGACATTATCCGATTTTTTACTACCGCTCCGACTGATTACCCTCTTAACTTCACAGTTTTGTACTCTAGTCTAGTTCTGATAACATTGCTTTTCTCATTAATCTTTATCTCTTATCACTCACTTATTTTTCTCTCTTATTCATTTTATTCTCACTTCTATTTATCTCTTGTCTCTCTCACTCCTCTTTCTTTCTCATCTCTCTATTAGTTCTCTCTTTGCTTTCTCCCTCATCTTTATTTTTCATCTCTTTTCTTTCTAATCACTCTCTCTATTTTCTCTCATTTCTTTTCTCAATCCACTTCTCTCTCATCTCTCATCTCTCAACTATTTTCTATCCTCTCTCTCATTTTTTTTTAATTTCTAACTCCTCTTTCTCTCTTGTCTCTCTCCCATTTTTATCTCTTCTATTTCCTCTTCTTTCTCTTTCATTATTTTTATTTACCACTCATCTTTCTCTTGCATTTCTTTTCAACATTTCTCTCTCTTTCTCTCTATACAACTTCCCTCTCTTCTCTTTCACTTATTTTTTTCATCTATTATTATTTTTCTCCATTATTAATTATATTATTGTATGAGTAAAAATATATTTAAAATATATAATTAATATTAGGGGGTAAAACAGAACTTTTGCCCATTTCAAATATGATATTAATTAAATCAAACATTCGTACTAATAGTAATATTCATATAGTATAACCATTATCTTTTGATTTTACTATCACCGGTCAATGAATCAAATGCCATATTACAATACTTTTTTTTCTTGAACCTTTTCATCCCTCTTCCATTTTTGCAATTTATATACTTTAACTTTGAGCTCATTCTATATAATTTTTAGGATAAATAGCATTATCAATCTCTAAACTTTGGATGTTAGTTTGATTTCGTCTCTCATGTTCAAAAAATTTCAATTTACTCCCTTAACTTGGAATTTGGTTCATTATTGATTCTTCTAATAGAATTCACTCAAACGAGACTTAGTGTATTCAATTTTTTATTTTTTTTAACAAATAGCCCTTGCATAAATGATGGGTAGACAGCCCCTTAATTTCATAAAATCAAAATTATAATTAATCAGATTGTCCAGAATTAGGTAGTATATGAAAAGTAACACTAGAGCTAAAGTGGAACCAGGCTAATCTGAATGTGAAAACTTGATCCCCATCCACAAATAACGCCGAACATGAGAGGGAATGTATTCCGTGCGTGAGTAAAGCCAAAAATGTTTTGTCTAGTAAGCTATCTTCGTCAAATTATCTGTGACCGCATTCGCATCTCGATAACAGTACGTGAGAGAGCTAACCAAACTCTTTTACCTCGTCATTCTCCGGATATACAATCTCAAACTCCATGGAATCAAGAATTGGCCATTCACCATGTCTACTAGCACCTTGGAATGACATTCCAACTCTATTGCCTGTATGCCAAGCAAACTGCAGAGTGCCATGCAAAGAACGACACTCGGTTCTCATGGATGAATCTAGTCCAAAATAGTCTATATAGGCAAAAACCAAACGTCCCAATTCATCCACTAGATGACTCTTTCGCTGTTATCAATTGTGCTCCTGTTAGTTTTCAATTTATAGCTATTATACCTTGGATATCAGCACCAAACCTGAATCACTTGGCCACTCAAATGATTTATAGCAGATGTATCAAGAAAATGATACCAAAATTTTCCCCAAAGCTTTAGATTGGGAAACCGCAATCCAATTTTCTCTATCAATAAAAACTCTACCTCTCTAATCATCCACCATTTGGACATCCTCTTTTGTTGGTATCAGTGGAAGTTCTTTGCCTTCCAAAGCACCCAACAAACCAATAGAGGCAAGATCCACAAGGCTACCTTCACCATCCGATATGCGCACCTAGTATGCCATATCTTCATGTATCGATTATAAACTGTTTTGGCTTCCCCTTGAATGCTCTCCTTATGCTCAAAATATGCCCAAATCTCTAAGGCCAAATCCGCGAAGGAAAAAATTTGATCAATGTCCTCAACCTTCTATTGTGCAAAACAAAAACATTTCAACGGCCCCAACACTCCAAACCTATATAAAGACACATCTAGTGGGATTCTAGCTCTCATCATTAAAGACATGAACTAGGCAATGGATTCACCCACATATCTAAGCCAAAAAAACTGATCAAAGGAAGAGCTCACCCCTCTACTTCAAACCAATTCGTATGTGACTTCATCGTGAATAATTCGAATGACGTTGGTTACCATATGATTTGATCAATCTCTCCATGTAGTAGTTTAACTGGTGTCCCCAAAATTTGATCCAGTATTGCATGTGGCAAAAACATTTGCAACTTTTTTACATCCCACCCATTAGTCCCAATGAAGTCCTTAATACTCCAGTCAACCTGAAGCTCAACCTTATGCTTCAATAGCCCATCCCTTAGCCAGTTATCGTTAAGAAACGATACCTGACCCACTTTAATATCCTAGGTAATTTGCTCCTCCATCAGCTCCCTGACCTTGAGCATATGCCTCTAAATATATGAACTTGTAACTAATAGGCTAACCATAGTCGGATGCTCTTTTCCTACATATTTGGACTTCAAATAAATAGCTATAAGGATGTCTACTGTCAAAATTTCCATCACAACTTACAATGAAATGCCTTGGCAACCTTCTCTAGAGACAGGAATCTAAATCCCCTTCTTCCTTTCGAACACACAACACTACTCATTTTCTCCAATGATATTTGTGGCCATATTCTGACTCTCCCCAGAAAAACTGTGCAAACAATCTCTCAGGTCATATATTACCCCCTTTGGGGGATGCAGAACTAATAACAAATGAATAGGTATAGAAATAAGGACATCTCTCACCAAAATAACTCTATTCCTTACCGATAAGACCTTTTTCGATTGACCTTATTCACCATTCCTAGAAATAAGCTCTTAGTCTTACGACTAGTATACAACGGACATACCATGTATGGTAAAGGAAGCAACCTTCCTATATAACCCATCACCACAACTACCACTCTCTTTCTTCTAACCCCACTGCTCTTCTCACGCACAAAAGCTGACTTTGAAAACTAACCAACTGCCCCCAAACTATCTCACAATCACGTATTACTTGCATCAATTTCCGCAAAGATCTATGATCCGCTATTTAAAAGATGATAATATCATTAGCATAGGATAGGTGTATAATCGACAGACAATCAAGGAGAGCGTTCAAAGACTAGACCTCTACCATAATCACAAATAGAAAAGGAGACAAAGGGCACCCCTGCTGTAACCTCCTTGATGAAATGAAATCCCCATGTGGCACTCCATTCACTAAAATTGAAAAATTACATCTCGAAATAAAAAACTAAACCATGTAAATCATCTCCTCACTACACCTAAATCTCCGCATAACTGCGTGCAAAAACACCTAGGATACTCGATCATAAGCCTTGGTCATATGCAACTTCAACACAACATTCCCACCCTTAGTCTTTTTGTTCAAATCAAGCATAAACTCTTGTTCTAGGAAAATGTTATTCAAAATCAATCAATCCTTCACAAGCCATTCTGTTGGGGAGATATCAACTTGTTCAACACCCCTTGTAGCCTTATGGCCAACACCTTCGCTATTATCTTATAAACGAAATTACATAAACTAATAGGTTGAAAATCTTCAAATGGTGTAGGGCTTTCCTTCTTTAGGATCAAAGTAATTAAAGTACTAGAGAACCCTTTAGGCAAAACGGCTCCACCTAAAAAACTCTCGGACAACTTTAGCTCCATCTGCCCCCACAGTCTCTCCCAACACTCTTGAAAAAACTTTCTTGAGAATCCATCATCTCTCGACGCACTATCTCCATCCATACTACGCATTCAATGACTAGCTTACATAATTTTTAAATACTTTGTTTAAATTGTATTTCTCATTACTTAAATCACTTTCAATTTTGGCATTTTGCAATTAAGACAATTAAAAGAGAATTTTATCTATTTATTTATTTTTGACATCTAATAAAAACTAATGTATGTTGTGAAAATTACAAAGTTGGATGTGATTAAATGCAAAATAAAACTTTTATGGAATATTTTAGGAAAGAATAAAGTTCGGAATGGTTATTTGCAATTTCCTTTTTTTTATTTTTTATTTTTTATTGTGGGTTCTTCCATTACCCTTTGCCTTAAGTATATGTAAATTATGTGATTGAATGCATTCAGTCTTATTTGATTAGATTCCATTAAAACGGTCAATTAAAATTGAAATTATAAATTAAGTGATTAAATTGAAATTTTTAGAACATGAGGGACTAAATTGAAATAAAGTTTTAGGTTGAAGGACTAATTGTGTTATTTATCCTACTTTTTAATAGGTAGATTTTTTTAAAACAAAAATTCCCTTCAATATGAAGAAAATCATAAATTGAAAAATATAACTTATTGAAATGTATAAATGTATATACGTAGAACACATTAAGAGTAATAATTAATTATATAAATTTTTATTGGTGTCTTTATATTTTAATTGTCAAAAATTATTACTTACAAAAGATATTATAAGAACTTTATTTAAATGTTAATTTTTCTTTTTTAAAATAAAGAAAAAGGTGAAATGTGATTTTCCCCCCTTAGAAAGAGAGAGAGTATTTATGTTTTATTTTTCTTTCAGTTTTCCGACTAGGAAGTTTCAACTCCCTTTCAATTTATACCCTTTATCACCCAAAAAAAAAATTGCGAATAAATGTTTATAACGTAAAATGATACAATTTTATAATTTGAAAGTAATGTTGTAACTTCCTTTCGTTAGAGTTAGCACAAAGTTTTGCTTGTTGTTTTGATACATTTGCTGTACGAATAATTACAATTTAACAAAATCCACCAAATACACTAATAAAATTTTTTTTAGCCGTTTCCCAATATATATATATATATATGTCTAATATATTAACACTTACTAATATACATACATACATACAGCAGAAATAATATCATATTTGATAGATAGATATTAACATTAAAGATATTTTCTCTAATTTGGAATTATTATGAATTTATTTTTATTTTTTTTTTAAAAAAAAGAATATTTATAGTGGATGAGAATCAACTCCCACTTTTCTTTTGGTAAATTGGCAAGGTGGTAAAAATTTTTGATTTCAATATCAATAAAATGCCCAAAGAAAAATCAAACAAAAGTAAAATCAACTTTGATATATCAACGTTGGGGTTAGTGTTGTAGATTTTTCACACAAGTGCACGTGATTGTTAACAAACAATAAAGAGTGAATACAAATTATCGTTCCCACAAAGACTAATGATTTACTAAATACCGAAATTAGAATAATTCTAACTTTATTTGAACAATTGTAAAGATACTTTCTAAATGAACTGAATTAAAACCAAATCTTAAACTATGCTAAACAAATTAATGGACAAATTTTATATCAGACAACTAAAGCTCTAGGGTTTTCGATTTCACAATAACTAATCCATCTTAATATTAATCTATCTCTATAATCTAAATTAATTTCCTGATTGATAGTCGAGATTCCCTAATTTATTTACTAGTCTCTTCTGAGATCTAATAAAAATTCCCCTAATTGCTAATTCACTATATTCCTATGTGAATTACAACAATTATAAAGTCATTAATTTCTATGGATTCCCATGTAGCGACTACACAAACCATGCAGGTATATTCCTATCCTACATGCAATTTATGGCATTTATCTCAATGAACTTGACACATAACTCCCCTTCTAGTTCGTTATGATTAACAGATCATCTAATTAGTGATCAAGTAATTAGAAGCATTAAGCACACAGATAAACACTCAACCATAGAAAATTAATTCAAACTATATCAATAGAAAAATAAAAAGACTTCATAGTTAGGCTACATCGTAGCCCTAGAAAAGTAAGTTAGTTCATGCTAAAATAAAAGAATATCATAAAAGTTTTGAACATAATTGAAAAGAGAAAAATAAAAGAGAAAAGCTAAGCAATAATCCGTAGGTGGCTGCTCATTTGTTTTCCAACTTCTGCCTCTCCTCTTCTCTCTGTTTGTTCTCTCCAGAAAAGAATGAATTCTGAATGGCCACAGACCCCCTCTTTATATAGGTGCAGTTGTTTTCTATTTTTCCTCTATTTTCCAATCGCTGCTAGGCTTGCTTTGTTTCCAAATTTACTTTGTTTCCTTGTTTCGGCTCTTGTGTTTCCCTTGAGTTTGGCAGCTTCTTTTCTCTTGTTTCATTTCGTCTTTTTCTTTCTTTGATTGTTTCCTTTTTTTTTCTTCTCCAGTCAGCTTTGTTTCCTTTTTTTCGGCCGTTTCTTTTTCTTCAACCTTTGTTTCCCAATTCAGCTCAGCTTGCTTTTCTTTTGTCTCCCACCTGCAACGGTTCTTGTTTCCTAATTCAACTCAGCTTTTGTTTCCTTTTTGTTGTCAAGCATTGCTTCTTGTTTGCTTCAAGTTGTAGCTGAAGAAATCTGGCCAAGTTTGAAGAGGTGAACCGCAGCTGAAATTTAATGTTCTCTCCAGAATTCTGCACTCTAAACTTGCTTCTCACGGGTTTTTATAATTTTCTCCCAAGCACACCTGCACCCACTTTTGTCTTGCAGTTGTAGTTGTAGTATCATTGCCCAACACCACTTTCTTTTCATTCTAATTGTCGCTAACTTGTAGTTCCTTGCAGATGAAGAATTCTTCTTTGTGCTTTGTTGTGTAGTTTTCTATTTTGGACTGAGTGGAATTCTCATTCCTTGCAGCTGTGAACTTCTTCTTGTCTTCCAATTGTGTGGCTGGATTTTTTTTTTCCAATTACAGCACGGCTGTTGTTTTTTTTCCATTGCAGTAGGAGTCTTTCTTCTTCTTTTCAATTGTGTAGCCACCAAAATTGAATGTCAAAGGTGCAGAGATGGAATGCATGCAAATTGACTTTCTTTGGTTTTGTCTTGCACTTGTTTTGTCCTTTCTTGCTTCTTTGTTTGTTTGTGCAGCTATCGGTTCTTGCATATCAAATTCCAAATTGGGAAGTTCAGTCTTGGCGCCCTCAGAAGCAAACTTCAGCTTATTCCCCATCCAATCCGGCAGCACAGCTTTCCGTCTTTTGTTTGTTATGGACCCCCAACTGGCTTTCTAAAGGACGCCCACGTGCAAGTATGTTGTTTCGAGATTTGTTAATGGCTGCCATTTCTATTCAAACATGCCTTTGTGGACTGAGAGCAAGGTCTCTGCTTGTCCAGCCGGTTAATGATGTAGAAGAAACTCCCAACACTTTCCATGATGAAGACTTATGTACTCTTCATTCACAAACAGCATTAGTTATTGAACTTTATATGAGCATTAAAGAGTAAATTCAGTTTCCAGAACACAAGTATGTTAGAATAGAAGTACACACGTAATCCACCCAATTTATTCCACATTTTAGTTAAAATAGAAGCATTTTAATCATTAAAATACAAGGGAATTATCCTAAGAAATATGAATTTTACAGTCTATCAGTTAGGTTGTTTTCTGTAGAGAGAAAATAAAGAGTGCTATTAAGGCATTACAGTTAGGGTATTAAAATGTGGAATAGCTATCACTGCTGCCCCTAACTGACCCTATAGGCAGTTGGCTAGGGTTATATTTATCAATAAGTTATTGCCCAATTAACTTATAACAAGTCTTCACTTATTGTTAATTATATTAGAACATATATTAAGGATTGAATACAATTAATCCCAACAATTTCCTCCTATGTTCTATATATAATTCGACAATACAGTGGGCAGTGTAATGTCCAACCAAACATGGATCATCCACATTCCAATCAATAGGGTAATGTCTAATCAGACATAGATAATCCATATTCAGTCCAAGACAGTTGATCTGGATCAACGAACTTTAGCAATATATTACTAAGCTCAGTCATCATTTGCAATCTAAATAAGTGAACCATAAATGTCTTGAATTTGTTTTGAAATCAGCATTCCAACATAACATTTGAAATAGATTTCAAAGCAATTCAAAACTAATAAGTGCATATTAGTTAGGTACAAGTGAGCCAACCAAAAATAGTCCAAGGCCTCACAAGCACAACAAACAAGCATAATAGATGTCCACAAATAAAGATAATAAAATGTAAGTCTCAAATAAATGGACTCCAACAAAATGGGCAATAGAGAACTGTCTTCTCTATATTTAAAGAAAGACTAGTCCCCCACAATCTCTATATGACCTCACTTATCAAGTAAGTCATCTTGGTTTGGATTCCAATCCATATTTGCTCATCCTGCTCTGCCAACTCCTGTAAATCAACAAATATGAATTTCATGTAAATGAATCCAACTATTTGTTTACTTTACAAATCAGTGTCTAGTTCTACAAAAGAACTTAGCACCTAACTATAGGCTAGAAATCAGTATCAGGCATCATAGTTAAATCTCAGTTAAGGATAAAACCTAAATCGTCTATTCTATAGAGGACCATATCCTATTAAGTTTCAATTAAGAACAAAATCTGAGCAGTCTGCTCAATAGAGGACCATTTCCATGCTTCAATGTGGAATGTTCGTATCAAAATTCCTTCCAAAGTAAGTTGCCATCATCAAATGTGGAATGATGCAGCTGCCTCGAGAAGTCTATGACATCAAATGTGGAATGACATAGGAATGATCAGAACATCATAAAAACATATAAGCTATTGCCTTTTTAGGCCGACAAAGGAATATTCGGTATTTCAAACAACCAAAAATGTAGGTTAAAACAATCTTACATAGTCTTTAACCCCATTTCCCCCACTGTTTGAAATATTCGATCTTTGGCTAAACCCTTTGTTAGAGCATTGGCTACATTATCATTTGATCTCACATCAACCAAAGTGATAACCCCACATTCTATAAGATAATGCAACATAGCGTGTCTCAGTCTAACATGTCTCCTCTTACTATTAAAGAGTGAATTTTTAACGACGTCGATCACTGCCTGATTATCACAGAATAGACTTAAAGGATTTATCTTTAGCTGGGTCAAAGGAATATCCATAATCAGATTCTTCATCCACTCTACCTCTTCTACAGCAAAAGCTAGAGCATAAAGTTTTGATTCCATAGACGACAATGCTATACAAGCTTGTCTCTTGGATCTCCATGCAACAGTAACTCCACCCAGTGTAATAACATAACTACTGGTAGACTTATTGTCTCCATTATCTGAACACCAAGAAGCGTCAGAGAATCCTTCCACAGTAGGAGGAAAATTAGAATAGCTTAGAGCATAATTTTGAGTACCTTTAAGATTTCTCATCAGCCTTGTAAGGGCATTCCGATGCTCTTTGCTACGATTACTAATGAAACAACTTAGCATGCTAACTGCAAAGGCTATGTCAGGTCTAGTGCAACACATAGCATACATAAGACTACCAATCAGTTTAGAATAATTTAACTGATCTATACTGGCTTCATCATTAGGGCTCAGTCTCTTTTTGTAATCATATAGTGTCTTTATCAATTTGCACTCCCTGTATCCCTAGGTAGAAAGTAGTCGCTCAATGTAATGAGCCTGGCTATGGGAGATCACTTGCCCATTAAAACTTACTTTCATACCAAGAATGGTATCTACTACACTAAGATCTTTCATGTCAAATTTGTTTTCTAAGTTGGCTTTCACATCCTTCACTACGGAAAGATCAAAACCGAGGATCAACATGTCATCTGCATACAAGCAAATAATTGCAACCTTATTTGACATAGAATGGAAGTAAAGGCATTTATTTGAGTAACTGGTTTGAAAATCGTAGCTCCTTACACCTTGTCAAATTTTAGATGCTACAATTTAGGTGCTTGTTTTAAACCATACAAGGATTTGTTTAACTTACAAACCTTATTCTCTAGACCCTTCATGACAAACCTTTCAAGTTAGTTCATGTAGATATCCTCAATTAGCTCTTCATTTAGAAAAGTTGTTTTGACATCCATTTGATACACTACAAGGTGCTCATTAGACGATATGGCAAGAAGAATCCTAATAGTGGATAGATGACACACAAGTGAGTTAACATAAAAATAGTCCACTCCACTTTGTTTTGTAAAGCCCTTAGCTACGAGATGTGCTTTAAATCGAGTTACTGATCCATGACTATTCAATTTCTTCTTCAACACTCACTTACAACCCACAGTCTTAGCCTTTTTTTGGCAATTCGACTAGCTGCCAAGTGTTATGCAAAAGAGAGATTATTTCATCATTAATGGCTTCTTTCCACAATAGAAAATCCCTAAATCTCATCGCCTCCTTATAAGAAGATGGATCATTCTCTAAATAGTATGTGACAGTCACTACCATACGTTTTGGGAACTCTCTCTCTAGTGGGTACTCTGATAGGAGTTGGTTCAACAACTAGCTGTGAGTGTCTAATGTCAAAAGGGTCTACTTCAAATTCTACAGGAGATTCTGTAATCATATATTTAGATTTAAAAACACTGAACCCTTGATCTTTGAGAAACTTGTTCTCAAAGAATTCTACATCTCTGGATTCTATCATTGCATTAGTGAAGAGATCCAAAAATCTATCTACAGTACTATCTTCTGCACTACCTAGATATACACAGGTGATTGTTCTAGGTCCCACTTTAGGTCTCTTGGAGTTATGTATTCTCACATAAGCAATGCATCCCAAAGTATTTAGATATCAATCTTACACAAATATCCATGCCATAACTCATAAGGAGTAGTGTTCAATTTAGAATGTGATAGTTTATTCAAGATTTGATTAGCAGTTAAAACGGCTTCTCCCCAGTAACAAGAATGCATGCCAGCAATCAGTAACATGGAATTTAACATTTCAGTCAAAGTCCTATTTTTCCTCTCAGCTATGCCATTTGGCTGAGGAAAGTAAGGAGCAATAGTTTTGAGTATTATGCCCTCAGTGGAGCATAGTTCTTTAAACTTTGTTAATGAATATTCTCCCTCTCTATCACTTTTAAATATTTTAATTCTTAAGTTCAATTGGTTTTTGAATCGAGACTTGAAAAGCTTAAACTTTTCAAAAAACTCATCTTTCGATTTCAACAAATAAACATGACAATATTTAGAAAAATTGTCTATGAATGTTACCAGATACTTTCGACCACTTCTAGTTGTGAAATTCTTAAAATCACATAAGTCAGAATGTATCAACTCTAGAAGTTATGTGCTTTTAGTTACTTGTGAGAAAGGTCTTCTAGTGATCTTAGTCTGAGCACACACTTCACATTTGTCAAATCGAGTAGATGTATTTAATGAAATTTGTTTAGTTTTGGCACCCTAAACCACTTTCTTGTAGTTAACATGTTCTAATTGATTATGTAACAATTTTGGATCAATCATTTTTGAACTTACATGACATACAGTTTCATTTGCCAAACTCAACCTATACATGCCATCTATTATAAATGCACATCCAAAATAGTGAGAGTTAATAATCAAAGTCACTCTACCAGATGCAAATGAAAAGCACATGCCAGCATTGTCTAAAAAACTCATGGAAATTAAATTTTTAAGAGTTTCAAAAACTACTTTAACAGATTGTAAAGTTAGTGTTTTACTTGAAAAAAGGTTGAGCTCTGTAGTGCCAGAGTGAGTCACCGTAACTGTAACTCCACTAGCAACTAACAGGGTCTCATTTACATTATTAACATCAATAAGCAATGACTTGTCGTTAGTGACATGACATAATGCTCCATTATCTGCCCACTACTTAGTAGGAGTACTGGCCTTCCCAGCCCCGATTATACCAACAAATGCTTGAGGCTCAGTCGGTATTGTAACCATATTGGTTTCATTCTATGGTGTACCATTTTTCAACATTTTAGGAAGCTTGCAATCAGCAGCCCAGTGGCCTCACTTCTGACAATTGTGGAACTTACCATTCTTCATTTTCTTTGATATGGGCTTTTCGGCCTCCAACTTAGTAGGCTCACTCTTCTCAAACTTGGATTTCTTTGTAAACCTTTTGGGTTGATAAGTATAGTTAGCTACTGCTTGAGTCGCCTGAGGTTGAACCTGAAATTGACTCTGAGTCCCCCCAACTAGCTCATTTTTGTTCACAGTAAGTGTCTCATCCTTAATAACAATGAGTCACTTTAACTCCTCTAGCTCAACTCTGTTCTTCCTTCTGAACACTTCTGTCCTGAAAGAATTCCAGGTAACAAGTAGCTTATTTTTTATAGCAACTGCTAGAAGTGTATCGGATATTCTGAAACCCTCTTTATTCAGCTTCTCCACCATATTCTCCAAGTCTGCAACCTAAAAAGTCATCTCCATATCACTCTTGAACCTCAAATTGAAGAACTTATCTCCCAAATGAATTTTGGATAGCTCATTACTTTTGTGAAACCAAGCATCTAGTGAGTCCCAAATCTTTTTAGTTGTCTTCACATTTGCATAAGAGTCCATCAAATAGTCTGACATGCAATTCAATAGATAATTCCTACAGTAATCCTCATCTTTATTCCAATGTGCCCTGTTGACCTTTTCAGTTATCTCCTCCAAAGTGTTAAATATAGTATAAAATATAAAACCATGTTTTAGTCTAAGTTGCACTGCTCGGCGCCATCTAGTATATTCATACTAGTAAATGATTCAAGCTTAAAAATCTTTAGTATTTTACTCTTAACCATCTCAAATACAGAAATAACAGAGTATAAAAAATTGAAACAATTACACCTCGTGTCCAACAAGCTCTCACAGTCAAATAGGGCCTTCAACCCTGGTTAACTACTCTGTAAGTGACTCTACGCTCAAAATCAGTAGTTGCAAACGTCAAAAACAAGTTCGAAACAATTGAAATACTTAAAAATGGCTCGCTGAAAAAAGTCAACGGTCGGTCAACAGTCTCGGTCAATGGTTGCAGGTCAAATAGGTTCAATCCGGGTTCGGTTTGGTCTGATTGGCTTGGACTAGGTTGGTTCCTAGGGTTTGGGTTGATTTTGGTTTGGCCCAATTATTTGTCTTTGGCCTAAACTCAAAAAGCAGCCAAATGTTTTATTTTTGGCCCAAAGAAATTTTCTGATCAGCCAAACACGCCCTTAGCCAGAATTTCAGCCCCAAACTTCTTTTTGCCGGAAGTTTGCCGTTCGGTCACCAAATCTAGATACACTGGTGTCAAAAGTTTTGTCTATTCGTAAGGCACAAAACCCAACTTGTATCATCGAATTACACCGCCTGAGATGGCAAGAATCTAAGTTTAAAATTTGCAATTTTCGAACACTCATTTGCAGATCCCAGCGAACTCCGACCTCCGATCGAGAAACTAATTGCACTTTTGAACTCCTCTCATTGAGAGCTAGAAGATGGACTATTTACTCTCTCAAAACAATCAACAAATCAAAAAGTTAATATATAATGCCTTAAGATTGTTAGGATTAGGTTGTTTTCTGTAGAAAGAAAATAAAAAATTGTGCTTCAAGCATTATAATTAGGGTATTAGAATGTGGAATACCTATCACTGCCCCCAACTTACCTTATAGGTTACCTAGGGCTATATTTGTCAATAAGTTATTGCATAATTAACTTATAATAAGTCTTTATTTATTATTAATTATATTAAAATATATATTAAGAATTTAATATAATTAATCCCATATATATATATATATACGCGCATACGTACATAGTCCTTAATTATACAATGTGAGATGTATATATATATATACATGCGCGCATACGTACATATTCTTTAATTATACAATATATATATATATATATATATATATGCGCATACGTACATAGTCCTTAATTATACAATGTGAGATGTATATATATATATACATGCGCGCATACGTACATATTCCTTAATTATACAATGTGAGATGTATATATATATATATACATGCGCGCATACGTACATATTCCTTAATTATACAATGTGAGATGATATATTGACTTTGATTTACCAATCTAATTCTAACTAGACTACACAAGCACCAACGTGTGCTGTGGAACTAATGACTGATGGGAACAGAAATTCTACATTGGCTGCATTTTCAAAAGTTGATGTTACGGAAAGCTTCTGGATGCTGTAGGTTTGTCTGCCATGTAAATTTTTGGAAAAGACGTTTAACATTTTAATGAGAACCCCAGTTGACAGACAAAAAAATTGTTGCCCGGCAATTAGTATGTGAAATCAACCCGAATTATAATTAATATATAGAATGATATTAGTTAACTTTTCCTTTTTTGGAAACAGGGTACAGAAGAAAAAACAACTTCTTTTGTTGTGGTTGTGGTCCAACTTTAGTGCCAAAATTTTGGGCACTGATTACTTTTAGGTTTTAATCCAAAAATTTCTTATGGAAAGTGATTTCCATCATTCGTCATCACGATGTCAACTTGCACCTAATGAATTATGACAATAGTATACGCGTATGTGAATTAAAATATATCCAATTGGTTAAAATATTTCTTTTTTGTTATAGAATTAATGTTCCACACTCAAATCATTTCATTTTCTCTTTCTCTTCATTCTGCACTCTTCTTTTTTCTTTGTTTTTAAAAAAATCTATCTATTTTTGACAATCGAGCCAAACAACGTGCTCGAAATAATTAGGGGTATTCAATTTTTGGATCAACTTGAATATCTGACCAAATCGAAACCAAAATTTTCAATATGGTTTTATTTTTTTGGGTTTTGGTTTGGTTTTCGGTTTTCACCGAAACCCGAATATATATATATATGTATGTATAATTACATAATATAAATGAAAAAATAAATATTACTATACATATAATATCAAAAAGATGTTAAATTATATTTCATGTATTATATATATATATGTGTGTGTGAAAATTTAAAATTTAAAATAATTTGTAAAATTATCAATGTTTGATTTTTAATTTATATTTTATTATATACAACACATATTTATAAATTATATACAAATAATGTTCTTATATAATTTATATATATAGTGTAGTAAATCGGAAAAGGCTAAATGTTGGAGAAAGTTAAATGTAAATTTATTAAAAACATTATGAAAAAAATAGATAAATAAATAAAAGAAATGAGAAAAAGGTTACATGTATAGTATACAAATACGAGAGCTCAATTCTCTTTTCTGATAACTTATTCATGTCCTATTTGAGTGTAAAACTTTATAATTTGAAAATAATAAGTTAATAACCACAATTCAATTCTTCTGCCCAATATTTCATTATACAGAATTTTTAATTCGGTTCGGTTTGAATTCGGGTTCGACTGAATTCGGTTTAATTTTCGAGTTAGGATTTGAAAAATCGAATAAACTAAAAACAAAATAACCTAAATCAAATAAACCGCCCGATGAATACCCCTCGAAGTAATTGCTTGAAGTAAGGAGATTTAAGTTCATGTTTCAAAATGTTTTACGTGTATTTATTTTTTAACTTCTTTTCCCACTTGTAACACGTGGGAATTATATCTCAAACGCAAGATTTTGAACGCGAAAATGACCTAATGATCTCTCATTAACCAACCTCGCAGCACAATGCCTGTTACCATTTCATATACATGTTAGACTTTAATATTTTCCTATTTCTAGTTATATATGTTTCTTTTCCCTTTGGATGGAGTTTTTATAAATTAAACTAGGTGGGGTATTGTTACAAATTGTTAATTGAGCTTGTTGATTGACTTGACACTTTCAGATGAAAAGTAAACTCGGCTTTATTAATACTGCTTTTTAAAAAAGTCATTTCCTCACGTAAAATCTTTCGACTTTTGTTTACTTGCAAGGAATCCATTAAATAGTCTTATAATCAAAGTATTTTGCGCTCAACCATACTCAGTCCAAGAAATCGGTGGAAAAAATAATTCAAACCTACCGGCCACCTCGAATGCTACAGCGACCACAAATCATGATGCAATTAATTGATAACTATTAGGGTGGATTGCATTTATTATTCTCGAAATTGATAAAAATTACCAATTGAACTTCAAAATTTGGTAAAACTATTAATACTTTCCTAGACTGGCAAAACCTCTAACATATGACCCCCTAAATGTCGGAATGATGATGTCAATTAGTGATGTCAACTGAAATTACTCTTGTGTGGATGAAATAACACTTCAAGGTTTCTCTCTTGTGCTTTTTAGACAACATGCCATTCCAAAAAGTTACTGAATAAATAAATACAAACAATGAATTAGATGTATTAAAGTAAGGAATGCACCACACAAAAACAAGTAGAACAACAAACACAGACACTTTGAATTCTTGTTCTATTTTGGAAATTCTAATTGCCGACAGAAATTCCAATTGAAAAGGTGAACCCAAAATTTGATCCATAGGTATGAATAGTTGTGTTAGGGTCTAAATAACTGGAACTTTTTAGCTACTAAATTAGCCTGCTTCATTTTTTTGAAGTGGAATGGTGTGTAGCAACTAGGTTGCAGGGTTTTACCCCTCAATCTTGGTTTGTTATGGCACACTCAAGTTACAACAACTCTATTGATAGTATGAAATATAAGCTAGTCACTTGTGGTGAATGTGGAAGGAAAGCCCTCGTACTGGTGTCTAATTCAATGAAAAATCCTGGAAGATTGGACTACAATTGTAGAATTCATGGGTGGTGAAAATGGGTAGTACTAGTAACAGTGGAATCTGAGGTTAACTTCTATCCTACGAAGAGGAGATTCGTAGTTGAAATGTATGAAGTTGGAACGAGTGTTGGTGCAAAAATTGTGAATAGGCCAAGTTGTAACTGTAAGGGGATTGTTTGGGTACTGATGGTCGCTAATTTAATTCTCTTGGCTGCAAACTTTGCTGGAATTTTAGTTCAGTTTGTAAGGGGTTGATAGGCTAGGACCAGTAATGAACTTTATTCACAATGTTTAGTACTTTTCAATCTTTAGGTTGTTGGAAAACAGCGACATACTGCACTGCCAAATTTTTCAGTATTTTGCCAGTGTGTTCCAATGTTTATTGTTTCATTGATGTTCAATGCCAAGATTCTATTTCCAGTATGTTATAACTTTTATTGTTTTGTTGATGTTCAATGGCAAGATTCAGAGTGATAATGTGTTAGTAAGAGGTGAGATGTATCCTAGTGTTCTAGTGTGGCTATTCCAACTTTCAATATCTTTCAAGTGTGTTACTAAGAGGTGTAGAATTGCAGTCCATACATATGCAATGAATAGCCTACTGAAAATATCATCTACATAGTTATAGTGTTACACCAACTGAAAATAAATAACTAATTACATTCCACATCTATGTTTTATTTTATGGATATTTCACGTGTAGTGGAGAAGACATATTAATAGCTTGATCAGAGAACAACCATATATAGCTAGTTCCATAGAAATACCATATCAAGAAATAGCTTAATTTCCATACAACAGAAAAAATAGCTTGATCGGAGAAAAGTTACATTGCACTTCATAAAAAATACCACATCCAAGCAGTACTTTAACAAGCCATATACCACTTCATCAAAAACACCAAATCCAAGTGGTACATTAACATCAAAAGTTAATATATTCATGGGTTGGGAAACAAAAGTAGGCAATACCAATCACACTTCATTTAAAACCATAATTAGTACCATCACAAGTGTCATACGGTAAACAATTATATCTCTACCATACTACATTCAAACCATATTTACTACATGTGACAAGAATAGTTTGGATTATAATCATCAGCCAAAAAAGTTGCATGCTGGTAGAAAGATGAAGCTCTCTTTTTCATTGGAAGAAATCTACATCCTTGGAGGTTGTAGATGCAGGTGGTGCACTTAATACAACTGGATTTCTTACCAAATTTGGTGCAGTAGGTGGTCCACTTCTACCTGTTTCTTGAGTTGCATTCTTGGTTTGAGATTGGGGACCTCTATTTTCAACCCTCCTTATACTGCTTGGCCTTAAATTAGACATTTCTGTCCTAGCACCATAAGATTATAGGTATCATTAGTGCTACAATCAAACAACATAGTGATTAGAGTTGACAGTAACTATAATGCTCCTATTAGCCATACCTGGAGATTAGAGTTGATAGGAAGTTGAGCATCACTTGGTTTGGCTCTTGGTTGTTGGCTCCTTCGCTAATTTTCACTCATTGACTGATCATTAGTACCATTGCTTCGATCCATATCCAAAGAATGAATGTGAACGACATTATATGTTAAAAATTCAGAAACCAAACATTCTTAGAAATATAAAATACTAAACCTTCATTTTGACTTTCTCTTTCGTTTAACTGGGCCTCCCGCACGTGTCCTTTTATTATGGCCAATTTGTGAACACTTGTTGCATCTTAATGTAGAAGACCTTTCGAACCCTAAAGTTGGTTCCTCTCATTCTTCCCTTCTTCTGGCCATTTTTGGTTTTCCAATTCTTCTCCTTAACTCTGGGGGAAAGCAGTTTGTAACCTCACTAGGTGCGAACTCAGGCCAAAAGGTTACATTTAGAATAGGGTTTATGAGATGCCTATAGGTCTTAACATACTAGTGTTTGGAAAGTATGGGGTTGTAATAGTTCTCCAAGCACTGTGTCCTATCAATTAATACCACGGCTGCATGTTTATAAGGAATTTAAGTGTGATTCCAAACTCTACAATCACATATCTTTTCCTGTGTAATCACCACATATGACAACCTCCTTTCTTTAACTTCATATGTAGTTCCATTTGAGTACACAAAAGTCATACTCCAACAAGCATCAGCCACCTTTCGCAACTTTTGCACAACCATTAGTGACTAAATGTTTCCATTGACAGCCATGATGATATCTTTTTTAAAATTTACCATCATTCTAGCCCTAAGTGTATCCATCAAGGTTAAAATAGGTTTCTCCCTTAAATTTCCAATCCAACTATTAAAGGACTCACTGGAATTGTTGGTTACGTGGTCATTTTTCAAAGCATGTGAAAATGTGTATCACGCCCACATTTTAGAGATAATTCTCTGTAACCATGTGCATGTTTCAAGTTTTATCTGTCACATTTTGGCCACTGCTTCATTATACCCTTGTTCTGTATATGCTATTGCAGCCCTGCAAAATAACTTCTGAAAAGGAATAGTTGGAAACTCGGCTCCGAAATTTGCAAAAAATGTGTTTGCAGCATTTTCTGTTCACGGTATGTGGAACCTTGACTACAATAGCTTCCATTAATCCTTGTAGGCATTTAAAAGCAGTACAAACAAGTAAAAGAACCATCATGTGAATTTTAGAATGGAATTGCATAAACTAGTAGGTAGTGTTACCTTCGATCGATCAGTCATGAAAATCCATTCCTTATGAATTGGAAATCCATCAAGTAGTTTAGACAACCAATAAAAAAAGAAGCACTAGTTGTCTTCATTCTCACTTTCTACCATAGCAAAGGCAATAAGAAATGACCCATTATTATCATCCATCCCAATAGCACTTAACAAACCCCTCCATATGGACCCTTTAAATGGAAACCATCAAAACCTATGTATGGTTTACACCCTTATAAAACCTTTTTCCATGCATCTAACCCCAAGAAGAACATCTTAACTAATGACATTGTAACTTCTATAGATATATGGAAATGAATCTTGGCAATGCTATGTGGATTAGTTTGCATCACCATCATGCAATACTTTGGTAATAACCTATAGGACTTTGAATGATTGCCATCCATCATTTCCAACGCCTTTTCCTTTGCTCTATATATTTGCATATCTGTTCGGAGCAAACCATATTTAAGTAGCTCATTTCTTATGATTTTAGGTTTCACATTATGATCTGTCCTAACAATGCCTTCTACTTTTTGGGCCATCCATTTTGCAGAAGCTTTAATGTTATCTTTGGTTGTAAGGAAGCATGCACTCTCTAATCACAAACTTCATCCCCACAGCTGGCACTCTTTTTTTTTTTTTTTTCATTCTTCACTCTTCAAAGTGAAACCCCAAAGAATGGAGTACTCATATAATACCAATCTAAAAGTATAAATAGACTCAAATATCATTCCTTGCATAAGTTTAAAATTTTCACACTCAAGAATGTGAAATTTAGACATATTTAGACAGGCTATGAGATCAGTTTCAAATTCACTATTAGATTCATGCTTAGTTGAAACCCTATCATTAGATTCATAATTGGACAAGTCATTATCACTGTCAGTTTCACATTCTAGGCCCTCTGTACAGTATGCATTCATTAACTCATCATCTAAATTAGCATGCATCACATCATCATCACTTATAGCATATAGCTAGTCTTCACTATCTTCATCCTCACTTATTATTTCTTTCACACTACATTGTGTGACTGCACTAGTATTCCCTACCAACTTCATGCTACTCCTAAATCTACTACTATGTGTGGGAAGGAGTTCTTTTCTAATAATTGGTAACTCTTTCTTCTAGTGTTACTGGTACTGGCCTTACTACTTCCCATTACAACATCATTCTCGATGTAGTGATATTCTCATAATTGACATATATATTGATTGACTCATAAGCACAAGCAGTTTAAACATTTCCCCAATCATATTTTCTTAGTCAATCCCTTTTCTATTTGAACTACCTGGCATATCACAAGTGAGGGACAACTGCATTTTTTCCCATCCATTTGGATAATTGAAAAACATGCTCATTTACATCAAAAAGCAAGACTATGTGGGAGTATTTATCAAGGTCTACACCTTTAATGGCATATATCTTATTTCCATAATGTAACTTAAGTTTAAATTCTCTATTAGTATTCACTAACATGAAAAATATATGAATAGTTAAAACTGAAACTCAATACAGAAAGTTTAGTATGAGATCAATTTCACATTCACTAAATTTAATTCTAGCAAAATATGAAAAAAATGCTTTTTCCAACCCCATAACACACTAAATGATATCATCCAACTGCAATTATATGCCCATGCCTCCTAAGTGAAGTAAAACACATGTAGACAAATATATATTATCTATCCTATGAGTCTTGACATTTATGAAAATGAACATATGTGATCAAATTTAAAAAAAAAACACGATTTCATAGCAGCAAAAGCCATAATATTAAAAAACTACCAGACTTTATTACAACCATAGCAACAAAAACTATGCATTTAGAAAATCCCCTAAAATATGTTGAATTAGGTTTCAAATTAGGGTTTCATGATATTTTGAACACACAACAATAGAATCAATCAACTTTGACAAATTAAATTTCTACAATTTCGAAGCAAAAATAAGGTCATGCAAGGTATGATCAGCGTGGTTTCTTACCATGTTTGTTGTTGACCCAAAATGCCCTTAGTAGATGATGACAATGAGTCCACAAGCTTCAGATGTGTGCTATTTGGCTTTTATACCATTTGTTCGCACTTTGATCACACAAAAATTGGTGTAGATTTTGTTACAAAATTACTGAACTATACAATTGAGAAAAAAACAAAACCCCACCTCTCGATTGAAGGATGGAAAAAAGACAAAGGCAAAAAAAAGATCTTCCTTTTTCACTTTTAAAAAGGTAAGGTCCTTTTCAGTCTTTTTATTTTTTTTCTTCTATATTTTTTAAATATTCTTGCCAGAAAGTCGGATGGTTTTTGTGTCTTCTCACACTATCCAACCTTTGACTTTACAGTCCAATTAGTTAAGGAGGATATTGGTAATTTCACCAAATCTCGGGATTCGATTAGTAGTTTTCATAAATCTTGTGGGTAGTAAATGTAATTCACCCAATATTGTTTTTTTGAAACTTACACTCACATGGGCTCGTTGAAATTTAGTTTGGATGCACTCAAACCTTATGGAAGATTCACATTTAGTTTATGAAATCCAATGTTATTTTGTTGATTTTGATTCATTTTGATCAATATTTTTTCCTTTTTCTTTTCGTTTTGCATTTTTATGATATTTTAAAAAACGTGGTTAGCTAATTAAGAAGTCATTAAACTTTTATCATATATATTTTTCACTACTTAAAGGTTTTTTTTTTTTTTTTAATTTAGATGATTCCCTCATTTAACAAAATTGTATAACAGTAGCTAGTTCGTTAATTTGAACCTCTAAGTCCCTTGTAAAGTTGTTGTACACTCATTGATTTGTTAGTTCTTATTAGAAAGGTTGTAAGATCTTAATTGTCATAGTTATGACTCATGTTAATTATTTATTATATTCCTTGTTGGTATTATGGATCTTGAAACATAAGACGATTTTGTAGCTGCTTTCTAAGGCTAGGGTTAACACCCGTGTAGATCCTAAACTCGTGGTAATGCAAGATACATTTATCAGTTTTATGTAGTTTGTAGAAAATATTTGTAAATTTTCATATATGAAACCCAATAAAATGGGCCAATTGACATTATCAGATGTACTGAATATGAGGACTCATTATTTGGGAAAAATTTTAATTTTAATTTTAATTTTAAAGATTATGTAATTACTTATTTCATATATATATATATATATATACACACACACACATATATTGCACCTAATTTTGGTATTGTAGCTATATCCCGACTCAAATTTTCTTTTCAAAGGTTAAATAGTTGGACATTGAACCCATTTCGAGTAGTGGTGTGATGTTGTATTATGTGCTGCTACATAATGTATCTTGAACTATATCTCTTTCTTTGTTGTATTTATAAAAATCTATCGCTTTTCTTTTATCTTTTTCGATTAAAAGTCAGAAAATAGATTTTTTGTTAATTTTTGTTGAAAACACAAAAGTTAATTTTACAAAAAATCAAGAAATGAGATAGGAACATTCTTATCAGTAAAGTTAATAAAATAAAAAAAATTAACGTTGTTGTTGATAGACTGACTATTAATATACAATTTTAATGATTAAAGTGCCCACATAATACCAACAAAATAATTCAATAACCAAAAATAAACAATCATAAAGTTTAATGGCTATTACAATTTTCAACCGTTAAAAACTTCAAGGTCAAATATATCTAATCAATAATGTCTATTTAAATTTTTGTATAGTATATCTAATTAAAAATGAATAATTTAGTTGAAATTTACTTATGGATTGATGTGTATAGATTAAGCTAAGTTACTAGTTAAGGACCAGAGTTCCAAATCTTAGAGTCCAAAGATCAGACTTAGGAGACAAGCGAAGTTCTGGACCTTGGAGACTTCAGAGACAAGCGAAGGTTTGGACCTTGGAGCCAAAGGCTGGGACTTTTGTGTTATCTACAACAGCACAACCTCCACTTAACTTTGGAACTCTGTGTCCAAAAATCACTAATACACTAAAAGCACACTAAGTGAGTAGGACCTTGGGTGACAATGACAAAATAGCGTTACAGCTGTAGCAAATGGGTTAAAGAATAAGGATAACAATCAATTCCTTTTTATTAGGGAAGAGGATAAGGATAACAACTAATCCCTCTTTATCAAGAAAGAGGATATATAGGTAGGAAAGATCACTAGGTAAGGGAATCTATTTCTGACAATTCAGAATATACTATACTCTGACTAAATATTGATGTATCATTGAAGAATCTACGTTGGAGAACCACTCTGGGATCTGTTTCGTAGGATTATCCATTGTTGAGCACACGAAAGATCTTGGATCGTGACAATTAAATTGGATTATTACTAGTTGCGGATTTCAACTTCATCAAGTGGCGCCATCTGTGGGAAAGAAAATTTTTCTTGATTTCTGAAGGAGTATTCGCAATTTCCTTTCAATCCCAATTTATACTGAAATGGCAGACACCAGATCTAAAGGCCGGAGAGCCGCCTAAGGAACTAGCCGAGGAGGAGCACGGTGTAGCCGTTCAGGACCAAGGGTGGATGATCTGTTACATCTGGGCGGCATTCCTGAATGATCAGAACATCACTCTGATCATGACGGTGGATGCTCTCAACATACACCCCGAAACCAAGACAAATCTCTAGCACGTAAACAAAAAGAAGATGATGAGTGGGCTTTTGCTAAGTTACATCATGCGTAGTTTGAAGAATTTTGTAGAAGTAGACATCACTCACGTCACTCTAGGGATGAACACAATCAGGGTGATCGTGAGAAGCTCGAACGAAAAAGAAACAATGACAAAAGTGTCGGCAACGCTTCTCATGCTAATAATAATTATGAGGATGAGCATCCTAGGGTTAAACCAAAATATAATCCTTAACATCCTCGACATGACAATTTTCTTCCAATCAGTAATCGGGTGCAGATGATATATATGGCTTGCTGAGGTCAGATGATGAAAGAGACGTTCCCTCGCCGTTTACACCTAATATTATGCAATATCCAACTCCGATTGGATTTAAAATGCCCGATGGAATCCCTTCCTATGAGGGGGATATTGATCCCTGGATTTCTTGTTATGATTTAAGTACGCGATCAAGTTCAAGAACGCTTCGATAGAGGTTATGTATAAAGCATTCTCCATCTATTTGAGCGGGAAGGCACGGGTGTGGATTGACGGCCTACCCTGTAATAGTATTTCCTCATTTAGGTGGTTGGCTCAACTTTTTAATACCGACTTTTTGTGAAGGAAGAAATTTCACAAGACTACAGCAGATCTGATGAATCTTAAACAAGCAACGGATGAATCCTCAAGTCATATGCAGAGAGATTCACCGATGAGAGCTTACAAGTAGTTGACAGAATAGATCAACCTTTATGAATGGTTTCAACCCAGGACCATTCTATAAAAAATTGGCTCGGGACATTCCAGTCAATACTCAAACACTTTGGCAGATAGTGGAAAGCTATACTAAAGGAAAAGAACCCAATAAAAAAGAAGAGAGAAAACGAGAAATATGAAAATGACATCAGGATGACACTAAGGGAAAAAATCACCCAAAAAGTGCCTTCAATCGTCTGAATTATAATAGAGGAAGGGTTTGTCAGAACCTCGATTTCAGAAAAAAAAAGCTTAACGGCATTGACTAAGAGTCGAACTAAGATTTTAGCCATACATAAAAATCTTCTCCGACCCCCAATCCCGTTAACTGCAGCGTCACACAAAAAACCACGGCATCTTTAGTGGACCGTTCACAACGATCATGGGCATGACACTGAAGATTGCAAGAACCTCAAGAAGGAAATAGAAAATTACATCCGCAATGAGATGCTGGGTCAATATATCCAGCGATGGCATTCAGAAACCCCAACTCCGATCTGGGTTATCGACATATCAGGATCTGGAAGCTAGCGACTAACTATGATGGAAGGGAATTTATTACCTCGAGTCTAGCAAGTTAGCAATTTAAAATGCTTCTATATTTAATTATTCTTCTTGTTGAATAAAATATTATTTTTCTCTTCTGAAATCCAGTAGAGGAACTTCGACTTCCCTGAAGTTGATTCAAGGTGGTGCAACTACCTTGCTAAGTTTTAAATCAAGGAATCCGCGTGCAACCTCGGTTTAGCTGAGTTTAGATGTGCACTCCATAACATTCCAAGAGGGTGAGAGGATATAGACATCCATATGAATGTCAAAAAAGAAAATTTTTTTATTTTTTCAAAGTTTCCGAACATCCTAAGGGGTGGGGAACTTTGCCTCAAAGTTTCCAAACATCCCATGGGATGGGGACATTCGCCTCAAAGTTCCCAAACACCATAAGAGGTGGGGGACTTCACCTTAAAGCACCCAAACATCCAATGGGGTGGGGACCTTTGTAACAAGGTTCTCAAGAACCTTAAGGGGTGGGGACCTGTCCTTTTTAAACGGGTTTCCATATTAGCGATCTGGGACCTCCAAGTCCTATATTCCAATTACAACTCCAGAATCTGTTGCTTGTACGAGTTTAGTGCACCATGAAGACTCTGGACCTTTTGACCTAATTGGTTAAAACATCCTAAAAAAGCCTACTCTTGATAAGACCTTCGTCTGACGTTATCAGACAAATGTCTGGGGAGGTGTATGATGTGTATAGATTAAGCTGAGTTACTATTCAAGGACCAGAGTTCCAGATCTTAGAATCCAAAGATTAGACTTCGGAGACAAGCTAAGTTCCGGACCTTGGAGACTTCGAAGACAAGCGAAGGTCTGGACCTTGGAGCCTTGTGCTACCTGCAATGGTACGGCCTCCACTTAACTTCGAGACTCTGCGTCCATAAATCAGTAATACACTAAAAGCACACTAAGTGAGCAGGACCTTGGGCACAAATGAAAAAATAGCGTTATAGCTGTAACAAACGGGTTAAAGGATAAAGATAACAATCAATCCCCCTTTGTTAGGGAAAATGATACGGATAACAATCAATTTCTTTTTATTAGGGAAAAGGATAAGGATAACAACTAATCCCTCTTTATCAAGGAAGAGGATATATACGTGGGCAAGACCACCATATAAGGGGATCAATTTCTGAAAACTCAAAATATACTATACACTGACTAAATACTGACTGTATCGTCGGAGAATCTACCCTGGAGAACCACTCCGGGATCTTTTTTGCAAGATTATCCATTGTTGAGCATATGAAGGATCTTGGATCGTGACAATTAAACTGGATCGTTACCAGTTGCGGATTTCACCTTCATCAAGTGGTGTCGTTTGTGGGAATGAAAAAATTTCTTGATTTCTAAAGGAGTATTCGCAATTTTCTTTTCAATCCCAATTTCATGTGATTCCAATTTGAAGGATCGGGAATAATTAGAAAGTTGCCCAAGATATGTTGAAGGAATGCTAGTTTGGATAGGTGTAAACCGCGACCTGTTATCTATAAAGATATAGGAACCTTGGTATACTAACGCCACAACCAACTACACCAAATTTGATTGATAAGTTTAGATCGAACGCCACAAGTTGATAAGTTCGTAGAATGCCACAACTTGATAAGTTTGTTGAACGCCACAATTTTTTGAGGAAAACTTGATAAGTTCTAAGTTTTCAAAGAACTCAAAGATGAGATAAAACTCACAATTTCAATTACTCAAGCTTGTTTCAAAGTAGTACAAAGTTGCCTATTTATAGACTATAAAAAGTCTTTAAAAAATAAATCCTAAATATCCTAGTCTAGAAGAAATAAATAATAATTTTGACTTTCTAACTTCTAGACTAGACTAATAAAAATTCTACATTTTAATATATTAATTACACACCATTATAGATGATTTATTGGCTACATAAAAGGCAAATTGAAATGGTACGTTGACCAAGTGTTAGAATGAGTAGTTCATGCAATCTTGAGTTGGCTTTCAAGACTTCGTTAAATTCTTCTTTGACTGAATTTTCAGCCATGACTTTTTGTCCTTCTATGCCTCAAAATAGATGATTGGCCATTGAATTTGAAGTCTTCAACACTTGACTACCTGAATAATTGTTGGTTGGAATTTGGATCATCTTTAGGACCAAAATTAATGTTTGACTTGGATCAAATGCACTCTTGAACTTGGAACTTCGCTCCTTTGAATTGGATGGGAAGTTGGGGCTGAGTTCGCATCTCTGGCTACAGAGTTCACGTCTTTAGCTCCAAGTTCGCATATTTGAGCTGAGTCCGGAATTTGGACTCTGAGTTTGCATCTTTGAGTCGAGTCTGCATCTTTGACTCTGAGTTCGCATCTTTGAGCCGAAGGTCAGAAAGTCGGTGCCGAGTTCACATCATTCTCCTCCACTTGAGAAGGATTTGTTCTCAAATCTTCAGCATTTGCATGATAGAGACTTAAGTAAGAAACATTGAAGGCATTGTGAAAGTTGTACTCACTCAGCAAATCAAGTCCATAGGTATTGTCATAAATGCGCTCTAAAACTTGAAAAGGTTCATCTCCTCTTGGTTGCAACTTAGATTTTCTTTATGTTGGAAAACCTCTCTTTCCTCAAGTGCAACCAAACCCAATCTCCCGGTTCAAAGATGAGCTTATCTTCATACGATACAAGACAAGGAAGAAAAGGAAGATCAGTACGGGAGATTAGAACCTGATATGGTTGACTAACCAGTGCGTTGGTTGGCTACTTCTCCCTTTGCCTACCTCTCTTTGTCCAACTTGTGTATCATCGTATAAGAAAATTCCGTGATAAGAGAGATGCGGTAGCCGACCCGGCAATATGACATAAGAAAGATCAGTTCCAGCGGTCGGTCTGTAAAGCAAGATGGCAGGGCCGGTAGCGTTCTCTACCCCTTGTTGGTTGCTCGTTCATATCTTCGCGTCTTCTTCTCAATGTTGAGTCTTGCCTTCTCATGGATTTGCTTCACAAATTCAGCCTTCTTTTTGCCATCTAAATTCAATCTCTCACTCACAAGAAAAGGTGTTAGATCAATTGGAGATAATGGATTAAAACCATAAAGAAACTCAAAAGGAGAAAATTTAGTGGTAGAATGCACATTCCTATTGTATGCAAATTCAACATGAGGTAAACAAACATCCCAAGTCTTAATATTCTTACCAATGATCGACCTCAACAAAGTAGATAAAGTATGATTAACAACTTCAGTTTGTCATCGGTCATAGGATGACAAGTAGTAAAAAACAAGAGTTTTGTACCCAATTTTCCCCACAAAGTTTTCCAAAAATAACTCAAAATTTTGGTGTCTCGATTAGACACAATGGTTCTTGGCATGCCATGCAAACGAATAATTTCTTTAAAGAATAAATCAGGCATATGTGATGCATCATTCGTTTTGTTGCATGCAATGAAATGAGCCATCTTTGAAAACCTGTCAACAACCACAAAAATTGAATCTTTTCCATGCTTAGTTATCGGTAAACCCAAAACAAAATCCATTGAAAGATCAACCCAAGGCTCTTTTGGAATTGGCAAATGTATGTCTAAACTATGAGGTTGGACCATTAATTTTGCCTTTTTACAAATGATGCAAATTTCACAAATGTTTACAACATTACTTTACATTTTTGGCCAAAAGAAATGCTCTTGTAAAATTGCTGAAGTCTTAGCTATACCAAAATGTCCCATAAGGCCTCCACCAAGTGCTTCCCTAACTAACAATTCACGCAAAGAAGAGTTAGGAATGCAAAGCTTGGATTTGTTAAACAAAAATCCATCATGCTTAAAGAACTTCTCAAAAGAACCCTTTTCACAAGCTTGGAACACTTGACCAAAATCAAAATCATCATGATACAACTCTTTAATTTGTTCAAAGCCAAGTAATTTAGATTCAAGAGAAGAAAGCAAGGCATACCTCCTAGAGAGTGCATTGATTACAACATTCTCTTTACGTTTCTTGTATCGAATAACATATGGCAATGTCTCAATGAACTCCATCCATATTGCATGCCTTTTCTTGAGCTTATATTGGCTTTTTAGGAACTTCAATAATTCATGATTAGTGTGGATCACAAACTCTTTAGCCCATAAATAGCGTTTCCACGTCTTCAAGGCTTAGACCAAGGTGTACAACTCTTTGTCATATGTAGGATAGTTTAGAGTTGCCCCACTTAGCTTCTCGCTAAAGTATGCTACGGGTCTTTCTTTTGCATCAAGACAGCGCCCATCCCAATACTTCAAGCATCACATTCAACTTCAAATGTTTTGTCAAAATTAGGTAAGGAAAGCAAAGGAGCATTTGAAAAATGAAATTTAAGCTTTTGAAAAGATTGCTCTTGTTCTTCTTCCCATTTGAATCCCACATTCTTCTTGATAACCTCGATCAAAGGTGCAACCAAAGTGCTAAAGTTCTTGACAAATCTCCTATAAAAACTTGCAAGACCATGAAAACTTCACACTTCATTAACACTTTTGGGAGTTTGCCATTCTTGAAATGCTTTCACCTCTTCCATGTCAACCGAAATACCATTGGAACTTACAATATAACCAAGAAAATTAACCTCATTAGTGCAAAAGGTACACTTCTTCAAATTGGCATAAAGCTTCTCCTTCCTGAGCACACTCAAAACACATGTTAGATGTTCAAGATGGTCATCCAAACTTCTTGAGTATACTAACATATCATCAAAATAGACAATCACAAACTTGCCAAGGAACTCAAGCAAAACATGATTCATTAAGCGCATGAAAGTACTTGGAGCATTAATTAGGCCAAAAGGCATCACTAACCATTCATACAAACCATGTTTTGTTTTAAAAGCAGCTTTCCATTTATCACCTTTTTCATTCTAATTTGATGATAACCACTTTTCAAATCAATTTTGGAAAAGATCATTGATTCATAAAACTCATCAAGCAAATCATCTAATTGAGGAATAGGATGGCGAAACTTTATTGTTATGTTGTTCACAGCTCGGCAGTCTATACACATGCTCCATAATCCATCTTTCTTTGGCACCAACAGAATTGGTACTGCACATGGACTCATGCTTTCCCGAATGCATTCTTTATCCAACAAGTCTTCAACTTGTTTTTGAAGCTCTTTGGTCTCTTCGGGACTTGTTCTATAGGCAGGTTTGTTTGGAATTGATGCTCCTGAAACAAAGTTGATTTGATGCTCAATACCACGAATTGGTGGTAATCCTTTTGGAACATCTTCGGAAAATATATCTTCAAATTCCTGCAAAATAGAAACAATACTGCTCGGTAGTTCACCGTTCACCGGTCAAATCAATAGAAACAATACTGCTCGGTAGTTCACCATTCACCTGTCAAATCAATAGAAACAATACTGCTCGATAGTTCACCAGTCAAATCATTACTGGACAAATGAGCTTCCTTAAACAAAATAAGCACAAAAAGTAATTGAGAATTTAGAGCACTCTTGATCTCACTTTTTTTTTTTGCAAATAAACAAAATTTTTCTTCCTTTTCACTCAAGATAAGTGCTTCTTTTCTCTCTTTGTTGCTCCTTTTCTTTTCACTTTTTTTTCCGCTCAAATCTTTCTTTTCACTCAAACTCTTTTCATTCTTTTTTTTTCTCACTCTCTTTCTTTTGCTCACTTTCTTTTTGTGCATCTTCTTGTAACCTCACTTGATCTTCATAGATTTGAGTGGGAGTCATAGGTACAAGAGTTACATTTCTTTGATTATGAACAAAAGAGTACTTGTTAGTAAAACCATTGCGACTAACACATCTATCATACTGCCACGGCCTCCCCAACAACAAATGGGTTGCTTGCATGGGAACCACATCACAGATCACTTCATCTTCATATTTTCCAATGTGAAATGACACCTTTACTTGCTTGGAAATGTGAACGTCTTCACAATCACTTAGCCATTAGAGCTTGTATGGCTTCGGGTGCTTTATTGTAGGGAATCATAACTTTTCAAGCATAGAAACACTAGCTACATTAGTACAACTTCCACCATCAATTATGACACTACATACCTTCCCATTAATGTACCACCTCGTGTGAAAAATGTTCTCCCGTTGTGCCTGTTTGTCCTCCTTGACTTGCATATTAAGGATTCGCCTAGTGACCAACAATTTACCATGGACTGGTAACTCATCTTCTTCCGATTCTACAAGAGATGGCATGGAATCTGATTCTTTCTCGTCTTCCGTTTCATATTCCCTATCATCACTTATTACCATTGCAAGCTTATTTGGACATTGGCTTGTGATATGACCCCTGCCTTGACACTTAAAACATTTAATGTCACGAGTTCGAGAGGTAGAGGGTTCATTGTTACCATTCGACCTTCTTTCCTTTGGGGTTGTTTTTGCTGGTTTTGAGGAAGTTGTAGACTTCTCCTCTTTCTTTGAAGTATTTGTCTTCCAAGTACTTTGATGTGTACTACAACTCCCCTTGAGTTGTTACTCCACTTTGACAGCCGTGTGTACCATATCTTGCAACTTCACATAATGGTACATTTCTACTCAATCTTGAATGTCACCATTTAAACCATTCAAAAATCTTGCCTTGGTTGCTTCCCGATCTTCTTCCACATTGGCTCTTATCATAGCAACCTCCATTTCTTTGAAATAATCTTCCACATTTCTACTTCTTTGCCTAAGGCCTTGAAGCTTGTTGTAGAGATTCCGAAAGTAATGGCCAGGTACAAATCTTTTTCTCATTATTGTTTTCATTTCCTCTTAAGTCTCCACGGGTCTTTCACCATTTCTTCTCCTACTCATCACAAATTGATCCCACCATGTGAATGTATAATCAGAAAACTCAGTGACGGTGAGTTTTACCTTTTTGAGATTGGAGTAGTGGTGTCAATCAAACACAAATTCCATTTTTTTCTCCCATTCAATATAGGACTTTGGATTGGACCTTCCTTGAAAGGAGGGATTTTCATATTGATGGCGTAAAGGTTGTTGTCTTCATTTTGCCTCCTCTAAGTTGTTCTTCTAGTGCGCCCAAAAGATTCCCTATCAAATTCATCATCAACTTCATCAAGCATTTCATCAAGCTCATTCACACACTTTCTTTGGGTGTTAGAGGTGTGTGAATGAGCTATTTGCGACTCCTCCTCCAATTGATCAATTCTTTCATGCAAAGGTTCAAGTTCTTGTCGTAGCAATCTTTTCATCTCTCTCATCAAGGCTTCGATTTGTAAGTTTTGTGGATGATTTTCCTCATTAGAATGGTGAGACATTTTGGAAATCCTGCAAGAAAATCCTCACAAATAATAATCACTCCAATCACACTCAAATTTCTCACAAACGAGATTTACACCCGTTACCTCTCTTAAGGTTCTTATTGAACTCACTTGAACAATCATCAAGTTAGAGTGTGATTTTCACAACTAGAACTTGTCAAACAATTTTTGTGTTCTTTAAGTTGTGAAATTGAATATACCAAGGAATAAGAGAAGATAACAACTTGAAAGATAGATGAAAAGAACAATGAACTAGATGAACAATAGAATTTATACAAGGTTGATTGAGAAGAAAGAACTTTATTGATGAATTTGTTGGCAACCTGGATAACAAGAGAAACAAATATTAGATCTCAAAGGAATCACAATTTAAGGAATGAAATTTTTGTATCCACTTCTTCCTTTTTCACTTTTTTTTTAAATATTCAGCCATCACTCTTTTTTTTGGCCTCTTTTCTTCTTCTTTTTTCATGGTTCTTTTTTTCTGAAAAGAATAAAGAAAAAAAGAAGTGGAGATGAGAAAGTGACTCCTTAAATTCCAAACTCACTGCTAGGAACCTTGCCAACCTGTGACAAAACCCATTAACAAAAATGTGAATCTTGAATTATAAAATCAAACCCACTGCTAGGAACCTTGCCAACATGTGACAAAACCCGCTAACAAAAATGTGAAGCTTGATTCTCAGGAAAGGCAAGAATGAGAAAGGATAAAATCAAAAAGAAAAACAAAAGATATGCAACCCTTAAAGATGGCTCTAGTATGTTGACCAAGTATTGGAATCAGTAGGTTCATGCATCTTGAGTTGACTTTCAAGACTTTATTAAATTCTTTTTTGATTGAATTTTTAGCCATAACTTTTCGTCCTTCTATGCCTCAAAATATATGATTGGCCATTGAATTTGAAGCCTTCAATACTTGACTACGTGAATAATTGTTGGTTGGAACTTGGACCATCTTTAGGACCAAAATTAATCTTTGACTTGGATTAAATGTACTCTTGAACTTGGGCATTCGCTCCATTGAATTGGATGGGAAGTTGGGGCCAAGTTCACATCTCTTGTCGCAGAGTTCACATCTTTGGCTCTAAGTTTGCATTTTTTAGCTGAGTTCGGAACTTTGACTCTGAGTTTGCATCTTTGAGTCGAGTTCGCATCATTGACTCTGAGTTCGCATCTTTGAAACGAGCCTGCATCTTTGACTCTGAGTTCGAATCTTTGAGCCGAATGTCAGGAAGTCAAAGCCGAGTTCACATCATTCTATATTATGCAATATCCAACTTCGACCAGATTTAAAATGGCCGATGAAATCCCTTCCTATGAAGGAGATACTGATCTCTTGGATTTCTTGTCGCGATTTAAGTACACGATGAAGTTCAAGAACGCTCTGATGGAGGTTATGTGTAAAGCATTCCCTATCTATTTGAGCGAGAAGGCACAAGTGTGGATTGACGACTTACCCCGTAACAGTATTTTCTTCATTTAGGCAGTTGGCTCAACTTTTTCATACCCACTTTTTTCAGAGATAGAAATTCCACAAGACTGCAACATATATGATGAATCTTAAACAAGCAAAAGATAAATCCCTCAAGTAATATGCGGAGAGATTCATCGATGAGAGTTTACAAGTAGCTGACAGAATAGATCAATTAGTAATTTCAGCCTTTATGAATGGTCTCAACCCAGGACCATTCTATACAAAATTGGCTCAGGACACTCCAGTCAATACTCAAACACTTTAGCAGATGGTGGAAAGCTATACTAAAGGAGAAGAAACCAATAGAAAGAAGAGAGAAAACGAGAAATATGAAAAACAATATCAGGATGACACTAAGGGAATGAATCACCTAAAAAGTGCCTTCGATCATCTGAATTATAATAGAGAAGGGGCAGAACCTCGATTTCAGGATAAAAAGCTTAACGCCATTGAATAAGAATCGAACTCAAATCTTAGCCATACATAAAGATCTTCTCAGACCCCTAGTCCCGTTAACTACAACATCACACCAAAGACCACGACATCTCTGGTGCACCTTTTCACAAAGATCACGGGCATGACACTGAAAATTGCAAGGACCTCAAGAAGGAAATAGAAGATTGCATCAGCAATGGGATGCTGGGTCAATATGTCCAGCGATGGCATTCAGAAACCTAACTCCAATTTCGGTCATCGACACATCAGGATCAAGAAGCTACCGACTAGCCACGATGGAGAGGAATTTATTACCTCGAGTCTGGCAAGTTAGCAATTTAAAATGCTTTTATATTTAATTATTGTTCTTATTGAAGAAAATATTAATTTTCTCTTCTTAAATCGAGTAGAGGAACTACGACTTCCCTGAACTCGGTTCAAGGTGGTGAAATTGCCTGGCTAAGTTTTAAATCAAGGAATCCGTGTGTAATCTCGGTTTAGTTGAGTTTAGCTGCAAACTCCATAACATCCCAAGATAGTGAGGGGATACAGACATCCATATGAATGTCAAAAAAAAAATTTATTATTTTTCCAAAGTTCCCGAACATCCTAAGGGGTGGGGAACTTTGCCTCAAAGTTCCCAAATATTCTATGGGGTGGGAACTTTTGCCTCAAAGTTCCCAAACACACTAAGGGGTGAGGGACTTTGCCTTAAAGTTCCTGAGCATCCTATGGTGTGGGGACCTTTGACTCAAAGTTCCCAAACACCCTAAGGGGTGGGGACCTTCGCATCAAAGGTCCTGAACATCGACACTAAAGTCCGAAACCTCGAACCTTTTGCTCACAGATATAATGTCTTGCAAAAGTTTCAAAGACAACTTCAGTTATTTTATTACATAATAAAATACAAACAGAAAACATTAAAATTTTCTTTTGCCTTTTCTCTTCTCCCCTTTATACTTAGTCCTCTCTTATAAGATCTCTATTAGAAGACCTTATTTTTAGACCTGTCCCTTTTAAATGGGTCTCCATCTCAGCGATCTAAGACCTCCATGTCCTACATTCCAATTACAACTCCAGAATCCGTTGCTTGTACAAGTTTAGTGCACCATGAAAACTGTGGACCTCTTGACCCCATTGGTTAAGACATCCTAAAAAAAGTACTAAGGGGCTTATGATGTGTATAGATTAAGCTGAGTTACTAGTCAAGGACCTGATTTCCAGATCTTAGAGTGCAAAGCTCAGACTTTGGAGGCAAGTGAAGTTCTGGACCTTGGAGACTTTGGAAACAAGCGAAGGTCCGGACCTTGAAGCCAAAGGCCAGGACCTTCGCCTGACCTGCATCGGCATGACCTCCACATAGGTTCGGAACTCTGCGTCTATAATTTGGTAATACACTAAAAACACACTAAGTGAGCAAGACCTTGGACGATAATGACAAAACAATGTCACAACTGTAACAAACAGGTTAAAGGGTAAAGATAACAATCAATCCCCTTTTATTAGGGAAAATGATAAGGATAACAATCAATTCCTTTTTATTAGGAAAGAGGATAAGGATAACAATTAATCCCTCTTTATCAAGGAAGAGGATATATACGTGGGGAAGACCACCAGTGAGGGGATCCATTTTTGACAACTTAGAATATACTATACTCTGACTAATACTGACTGTATCGTTAGAGATTCAACTCTGGAGAACCACTTCGGAATTTGTTTTGCAGGATTATCCTTTGTTGGGCACACGAAGGATCTAGGATTGTGACAATTAAATCGCATCATTACGAGTTGTGAATTTCACCTTCATCAAGTGGTGCCATCTGTGGGAACGAAAAAATTTCTTGATTTCTGAAGGAGTATTTACAATTTTCTTTTCAATCCCAATTTATACGAAAATGGTAGACACCAGATCTGGAAGCCGAAGAGCCGTCGAAGGAACTAGTCGAGGATGAGCACGATGTAGCTGTTCAGGACCAAGGGTGGATAACCCGTTGTAGAGATTCTGATGAAATTTTTGTATCCAATTCTTCTTCTTTTTTCACGTTTTTTTTTAATATTTGGCCACCACTTTTTTTTTTTTTGGCCTCTTTCTTCTTCTTTTTTTTCACGGTTTTTTTTTCTGAAAAGAATAAAGTGAAAAAAGAAAAAGTGGAGATGAGAAAGTGACTGCTTAAATTCCAAACTAATTGCTATGAACCTTGCCAGCCTGTGACAAAACCCGTTAACAAAAATGTGAATCTTGAATTATAAAATCAAACCCACTGCTAGGAACCTTGCCAACATGTGACAAAACCCGCTAACAAAAATGTGAATCTTGATTCTTAAGAAAGCCAAGAATAAGAAAGGATAAAATCAAAAAGAAAAACAAAGGATATGCAACCCTTATAGATGGCTCTGATACCAAATGATGTGATTCCAATCCGAAGGATCAGGAACACTTAGAAAGTTGACCAAGATATGTCTAAGGGATGCTAGTTTGGATAAAGAGATAGGAACCTTGGTATAATAACGCCACAACCAACTACACCAAATTTGGTTGATAAGTTTAGATCGAACACCACAAGTTGATAAGTGTGTAGAACACCACAATTTGATAAGTTCGTTGAATGCCACAAGTTTTTGAAGAAAACTTGATAAGTTCTAAGTTCTCAAAGAACCCAAAGATGAGATAAAACTCATAATTTCAATTATTCAAGCTTGTTTCAAAGTAGTACAAAGATGCCTATTTATAGGCTACAAAAAGTCTTAAAAAAATAAATCCTAAATGTCCTAGTCTAGAAGAAAAAAATAATAGTTTTGACTTTCTAACTTCTAGACTAGACTAATAAAAATTTTGCATTTTAATATATTAATTACGCACCATTCTAAATGATTTATTGGCTAAATAAAAGGCATATTGAAATGGTACGTTGACCAAGTGTTGGAATGAGTAGGTTCATGCATTTTGAGTTGACTTTCATGACTTCATTAAATTTTTCTTTGACTAATTTTTTATCCATGACTTTTTGTCCTTCTATGCCTCAAAATAGATGATTGACCATTGAATTTGAAGTCTTCAATACTTAACTATGTGAATAATTATTGGCTGGAATTTGGACCATCTTTAGGACCAAAATTAATCTTTGACTTGGATCAAATGCACTCTTGAACTTGAACCTTCGCTCCATTGAATTGGATGGGAAGTTGGGGCTAGGTTCATATCTCTGGCTACATAGTTCACATCTTTGACTCTAAGTTCGCATCTTTGAGCTGAGTTCGGAACTTTGACTCTGAATTCACATCTTTGAGTCGAGTTCGCATCTTTGAGTTGAGTTTGTATCTTTGACTCTGAGTTCGCATCTTTTAGCCGAATGTCAGTAAGTCGGAACCGAGTTCACATCATTTTATATTATGCAATATCCAACTCCGACCGGATTTAAAATGCCCGATGGAATCCCTTCCCATGAGGGGGATACTGATCCCTTGGATTTCTTGTCGTGATTTAAGTACATGATGAAGTTCAAGAACGCTCCGATAGAGGTTATGTGCAAAGCATTCCTCAACTATTTGAGTGGGAAGGCACGGGTGTGGATTGACGGCCTACTCGTAACAGTATTTTTTCATTTAGGCGATTGGCTCAACTTTTTCATACCCACTTTTCTTCAGAGGAAGAAATTCCACAAGACTGTAGCAGATCTGATGAATTTTAAACAAGCAAAGGATGAATCCCTCAAATCATATGCGGAGAGATTAACCGATGAGAGCTTACAAGTAGTTGATAGAACAGATCAATTGGTAATCTCAGCCTTTATGAATGTTCTCAACCCAAGACCATTCTATACAAAATTGGCTCGGGACACTCCAGTCAATACTCAAACACTTTGGCAGATGGTGGAAAGCTATACTAAAGGAGAAGAAGCTAATAGAAAGAAGAGAGAAAACGAGAAATATGAAAAACGACATCAGGACGACACTAAGAGAAAGAATCACCCAAAAATGTCTTTGATTGTCTAAATTATAATAGAGGAAGGCCAGAATCTACATTTCAACAAAAAAGCTTAATGCCATTGACTAAGAGTCGAATTGAGATCTTAGCCATACATAAAGATCTTCTTCTACCCCCAGTCCCATTAATTGCAGCATTACACAAAAGAACATGACATCTCTGGTGCACCTTTCACAACGATCACGGGCATGACATTGAAGATTACAAGGACCTCAAGAAGGAAATAAAAGATTGCATTCGCAATGGGATGCTGGGTCAATATGTCCAATGATGGCATTTAGAAACCCAACTCCGATCTGTGTCATCGACACATTAGGATCTGGAAGCTACTAGTTAGCAACGATGAAAGGGAATTTATTACCTCGAGTCTGGCAAGTTAGCAATTTAAAATGCTTCTATATTTAATTATTGTTCCTGTTGAACAAAATATCATTTGCTCTTCTTAAATTGAGTAGAGTAAATACGACTTCCCTAAACTTGGTTCAAGGTGGTGAAACTGCCTTGCTAAATTTTAAATCAAGGAATGCGCGTGGAACCTCGGTTTAGTTGAGTTTAGCTGCGAACTCCATAACATCCCAAGACGATGAGGGGATACAAACATCCATACAAATGTCAAAAAAGAAAATTTTATTATTTTTTTAAAGTTCATGAACATCTTAAGGAGTGGGGAACTTCACCTCAAAATTCTCGAACACTCTAAGAGGTGGGGAACTTCGTCTGAAAGTTCTCGAACATTCTAAGAGGTGGGGAACTTTGCCTGAAAGTTCTTGAACATCCCATGGGATGGAGACCTTCGTCTCAAAGTTCCCGAACATCCTATGGTGTGGGGACCTTTGTCTCCAAGTTCCCAAACACCCTGAGGGGTGGGGACCTTAGCATCAAAGGTCCTGAACATCGGCACTAAAGTCCGAAACCTCAGACTTTTTGCTCAAAGATATAATGTCTTGCAAAAGTTTCAAAGACAACTTCAGTTATTTTATTACACAATAAAATGCAAACAGAAAATATTAAACTTTTCTTTTGCCTTTTCTCTTCTCCCCTTCATACTTAGTCCTCTCTTGTAGGATCTCTATTAGAAGACCTTACTTTCAAACCTATCCCTTTTAAATGGGTCTCCATCTCAGCAATTTGGGACCTCCAAGTTCTACATTCCAATTTCAACTCCTGCTTGTATGAGTTCAGTACACTATGAAGACTTTGGTTCTTTTGACCTCATTGGATAAGACATCCTAAAAAAAACCTACCCTTGATACGACGTTCATCTGACGTTATCAGACAAAGGTTTGGGGGGTTTTTGATGTGTATAGATTAAGCTAAGTTACTAGTCAAGGACCAGATTTGCAGATCTTAGAGTCCAAAGATCAGATTTCCGAGACAAGCGAAGTTCCGGACCTTGGAGACTTCGGAGACAAGCGAAGGTCCGGATCTTGGAGCCAAAGGCCAGGACCTTCGCATTACCTACAACGGCACGACCTCCACTTAAATTTGGAACTCTACGTCCGTAAATTAGTAATACACTAAAAGCACACTAAGTGAGCAGGACCTTGGGCGACAATGACAAAACAGTGTTACAACTGTAACAAACGGGTTAAAGGATAAATATAGCAATCAATCCCCCTTTATTAGGGAAATTGATAAGGATAACAATCAATTCCTTTTTATTAGGGAAGAGGATAAGGACAATAACTAATAATTTTTTATCAAGGAAGAGGATATATACGTGGGGATGACCACCAGTAAGGGATCATTTTTGACAACTCAGAATATATTATACTCTGACTAGATACTGATTGTATCATCGGAGAATCAATTCCGGATAACCATTCCGGGATCTGTTTTGCAAGATTATCCATTATTAAGCACACAAATGATCTTAGATCATGACAATTAAATCGGATAGTTACCAGTTTTGGATTTCACCTTTATCAAATGGTTCCGTCTATGGGAAAGAAAAAAATTCTTGATTTTTGAAGAAGTATTTGCAATTTTCTTTTCAATCCCAATTTATAATGAAATGGTAAACACCAGATCTGGAGACTAGAAAGCCCCAAAGGAAGTAGCCGAGGAGGAGCACAGCGTAGCCGTTCAGGACAAATGGTGGATGATCTGTTACGTTTGGGCGACATTCTTGAACGATCAGAACATCACTCTAATCATGAAGGTGGACGCTCTGGCACCTCCAAACCAAGACAAATCTCTGGCACATAAACAAAAAGAAGATGATGAGCGGGCTTTCGTTGAGTCACATCGTGCGCAGTTTGAAGAATTTTGTAGAACTAGACATCACTCACGTCACTTTGGGGATTGTTCAGTGAATTGCAAGCATACAATATCAACAAGTAATATAGTAGTAAGTAGAGTATCGTTCCCACGAGGATTGTTTTAATTCAACCAATTACTTACCAAATTGACTAATTCGATAACAAGCTAGCCAATTAAATTACTTTCATGCAATTTTAACTAAATTTAACAAAGAATGAAAATTTTATAACAATAACAAATACTAAAAATTTACCAATTTAGCAAAGATGTTAGAGATTTCAATTTCACTTAATCAATCCTAATTAACTCTCTTGACTTGTCATGCAATTAATTTAAATTCCGAATTATGATGGTGAAATTTCCCTAATGTAAATTAATAGCCGACATCGGTCTAATAACCCTATTTAGATTAAAATCAACTCACACTTGGTCTAGGTGAATTTAGATTTCTAAATGCATTAGTAACTATGGAAATTTCCAGATTCAATCTAAGTAGCCATTACTTAGTTCTACTACCGAAACCACATAAACAACCTAGATTATTACGGTCTAATTGAATTCATGGTTTAATATCACATGAGCACATGCATGTTATCTCCACACGGTATCAAACAAGCATCAAAAATCAATTAAGTGGTGATCAATCACCTAAAAGCATTAAGAACATGATATTAAACTCATAATTGAAATATAAATTGCATGAACAAGTCTTAAGAATTAATTATTCATGATTAAGATCCATCTAATCTCTAACAAAAGAAATTAGAACATAATGAAATTTAGGCTAACCACAAAAATAAAAATAGACATAATTAAAATTAAAATAAATTCTGAAAATTAAAATAAACAATATAAAATATAAAAGCTATAAAATACTTAATACTTGAAAATAAAACACAATTAGAAATTCTTATCAAAACACAAGAGATAATACTACTAAATTGTTAAAATAAACTAATTAAACAAGAACAAAAAAAAAAAAACTAAACTAAACTAAACTAAACAAAACAATAAAAGACAAAACCATAAATGAAAGACTTGAAGACCAAGCAAACAATGAATTCTGCATGGTTTTGAATTCCACACCCGAAGCTTCCAAAGAGGAACAAAACAAACAATTTGCTACTTCTTTGTGAGTTCAAGTTGGCGGCTGTTATTTGCTGCAAAAACTAAACTCATTAACTACCCAAACAAGAAGAAAGAAATGATGAATACTTGACTGGAAAAGCTTGAAGAAACAACAAGAAAACAACTAAAATTATGCAGCAAAGAAATACAGCAAACCCGTAGCTTGCTAGATGAAAAGAAAAAATTCTGCTACTGCTTTGCAAATCCAGCTGGGCGGCTGTTCTATTTGCTAAACTACTGCAAACAATAAGAACAAAACAATGGAGAAAGAATGAAGAAAACAACACAAGGAAGGCTGACTTGCTGAAGAAAACCCGTGAGCAGGAATGAAGAAAACCGTAGCTACTGCTGAACTACTGAAAACAAAAGAAAACAAAAGAATGAAGAAAGCTGGTTGCTCTAAACTACTGCAGGAAAACAGAAAGAAAAATAGCTTGGCTAAACTAAATCTAAACTAAAGAAAGAAAATAAAAACAAAGGAAAGGAAATGCTGCTCTAAAGAATGGATGAAAATGGGATCTCCTTCCTCCGTTCCAAGCTTTGCTATTTATAGGCAAGGCTTTGTCCAGATTTTTTCTTTTCTTTTTTCTTTCTTTGTTCAGTCACAAACATGTGTTGTTGTCTTCCATGTGCTTGGCATCTTTTACAGCAAAGAAAGCAGCCCAAGCTTTGCTTTCCAAATGTCATTCTTGCTGCCCGAAGTGTGATTCTCGGCTGTTTGTTCCTTTCGGCTGCTTCTTGGCTGTTTTCTTTATTTTTCTTTTGCCTTTCTTTTGCCCATGTGAGACTGCATTTTGGAGATACTTTCTTGCTGTCCTCATGCATTTCTTTGTTCAGAAAAATAAAAGATTGCAGCTGGTTTTTTTTCTTTTGCATGTGCTGCTGTTTCTTTTTCTTTCTTTGTGCGTTGCTCGGCTGTCTCTTTTTCTTTTGCGTGTTTGTTGTCCGATTTGCTTCATTCTCTTTTTCCTTTTGCTGTGGAAGACGACGGACTGCAGGAAGTGGGAGAAATAATGGAGCTGATATGAACCAAATGGAAGTTATTGCTTCCTTGAGCTAGTGTTCTTTCCGAAGCATGGCCATTTGTGGCAAATAAACCAAACAAAATTGGTTATATAGTTTCCTTTGGCTTTTGACAATAGTCCAAGAAAATTGGTTAGTCCTTTTATCCTTAAATTAGAAGAAAATTCAAGATTATGCTAAAAAATTATAAAAATATTCGAAAAATTGGAAATCATAAAATCAAAGGATAAATTGGCCAAAATATGTAAAAACAAATTAAAACACAAGCCAATTTCTAACCAAAATTAATAAGAAAACCCTATATAAAATAGAGTTATCAGGGATGAACACAATCAGGGTGATCGTGAGAAGATTGGACGGAAAAGAAATGATGAAAATAGTGACGGCAATGCTTCTAATGCTATAACAATTATGAGGATGAGCATCCTAGGGTTAAAAAACATAACCCTAAACATCCCCGACATGACAATTTTTCTCCAATCAGTAATTGGGTGGTGGGCGATATATATGGGTTACTGAAGTTGGATGATGAAAGAGACGTTCCCTCACCGTTTACGCCTAATATTATGCAATATCCAACTCCGACAGAATTTAAAATGCCTGATAGAATCCCTTGCTATGAGGGGGGATACTGATTCTCTGGATTTCTTATCGCGATTTAAGTATGCGATCAAGTTCAAGAACGCTCCAATAGAGGTTATGTGCAAAGCATTCCCCATCTATTTGAGCGGGAAAGCATGGATGTAGATTGACAACCTACCCTGTAACAGTATTTTTTTAATTTAAGCGGTTGGCTCAACTTTTTCATACCTGTTTTTTTTCAGAAGAAGAAATTCCATAGGACTGCAGTAGATCTGATGAATCTTAACCAAGCAAATGATGAATCCCTCAAGTTATATGCGGAGAGATTCACCAATGAGAGCTTAAAAGTAGCTGACAAAACAGATCAATTAGTAATCTTAGCCTTTATGAATGGTCTCAACCAAGGATCATTGGTGAGCAAAATCGGTGTGTGCAAAAGTGCGTCAAAATAAAGCTCAAACTCACACAAATATACACCTAAACCTCACTTAATCTATTGTAGCAAAGCATAGGGATCATTTCCACAGGGAAGGGGACAAAACCAAAATTTAAGTGCAACTAATTATTTGCTATCTATGTGTCTTAAAGCAATAATTTAGAAAGTGATATTTAACTAACTAAAACAACACCATTAGAACAAAGAGAAAAACACACAAATGAGGAAGGAGGGTGATCCTTGGGTTAAATGCAAAGGTCGGCTATTTTGATTCCTAAAGGCAACCGAGTGTAGGGCATCTTAACTAAGTGACTACATCCATTCACTCCGAATCTCCTTTCGGTCTCATCGAAATTATAGAATGAGGAATCTCCTTTCGGTCTCATCCCCACCTAGAGCACATTAGCGCCTATGGCTTCCACACAACTCTAATGCACAATTCTAGCCCTAGATGTTTTAGCCAACTACTTCACACTCCCTAGTTCAAGTGTTTAATCTAAGAAACCACCTATTTTTCACTCCACATCTCCTTTCGGTCTCAATAGAATTAAAGAATAGAAGATCTCCTTTCGGTCTCACTTCTACCTTTGCACACTAAAACCTATGGCTTCCACACAATTTTAGTACACAATTAAGTTCATATGGTAATTGTTTCTTGTCTCAAACACCTAAATCTAGAGAATGCTAGGTAGTTCTTCCTACTTTTGGTCTAAATTCATGTATATTCTAAAACACACACGAACACCAAGAACACACACTAAATGTGGCCACAATTCAATGCATGTCAATTCATTAAATACAAGTAGGAAAACTTCAATTAAAGCAAGCCCATTACTCTACAACCAACAAGAAATCATAATAAACCTAACCCATACATCAAACACCAAGAATCACCCAATACAATTTAGCCACTCATGGCTTCCAACAACCAACAATCACAAGGAAATTTAACCATTAAAAGCATAAGGAATTGAAAGAAAATACTCCCCTTAATCAAAAGAGTGATGATTCCAACCAAATCCAAACACCTTACAAGCCAAAACAACTCCAAGGATTCCAGTTTTCAAGCCACAAAATAACCAAACCCTAGCCTCAAAGGAAAATCCCCTCAAGATTGGGGAAAATGTGCAAATAAAATAAAAACTAACCCTAACCCTATCCTACTTCTCTTGTTTCTGCAGAAAATGGGGTATTTATACAAGTAGGGATGTTGGGGAACCACTGTGAAGCTTCAAAAACTTGTGGGACTCAAAATGCAAAATGAAAAATTGCAGGCGGAGGTTAACCGGTGCGGCGGTCTCCCCAACCGCCGCGGTGGTCTCAACTTTCTGTCCAGAATTTCTTCTTTCGCGCGTTGTTCTGATTTTGTCCAATTTTGGTCCCTTTCCGTCCCGAATTTGAAAAAACTTTCTTCATTAAAGTTTTTCCTCTATTTCTCATATTTCCATATCATTTTGAATCATCCCATTTGGATGTCTGCATCAAGAGTTATGAGCTCTGGAAGATGGCTGATTTTTATCCCTGTTTGCCTCTTCTTTGGTTCATGCCTTCTTCTGCTTTTGTCCAGTTTTGGTCCATTTGCTTCCAGAATTTGAGAAAACTTTGTTCATGAAAGTTTTAGCTCTCTTTCTCATCTTTCCATAGCATCTTTAATCACCTCATTTGGACATTCTCATCAAACTTTATGAACTCCCGAAGATAACTGGTTTTTCACCCCTTTTTTCCTACAAAACCAATAAAAGATGAGAATCACAAATATAATGTGATTTATCTAATAAACATGGCATATCTCAATGAAATCTATGCTAAAGCATGAAAAACACATATCTAAGTTTATGAATATTTGATTCTCATCAAATACCCCCAAACTTAAACCATTGCTTGTCCCCAAGCAATTTTCTACGCATAGCAACAATATGTGGAATGTATTCATTGAGACATGCATATTTATATTCTCATCTAATTTTTTTTTTTATTAGTGGCAAGTACTAGCTTAATTAGGCAACCACTCGTAGCCCCATTCTACCGAACAATGCAAATTGAGAGTTTTAAGAAATGAAAACATCTTAATGTCTCCGAGTTAGACAATTTCAGCACGTAATAATGCAATGCATGACCCTCTTCTTTCTTGTTTTTCTGTACTAATCTTCACACATTAAATGATGTGTGTGTGTGTGTGTGATGGAGGTAAATGTTCATGAACAATGCAATGCAAGAACTGAATAGAGGTCACGAAATCATGCCACTAGTGTGCCCTAAAGTTGCATAGAAAAATTTCACTTCCTTGAAATCCTTAAGACTCTTTATTCCCTTTTTCCCCTAAGTTGTCATGCTACCATCTAGGCAATCTTAATCACATTTAAGCAACCATCATGACATTATACTTAGGGTACTTCCTCACTCATTTACAATTTTTTTTTTTTTTTTTGCCAAGAGTTTTTTTCGGCTTTTTATACTTCTACCACTCATACGAGTTCACTTAAGGGACATCCCCTAAGAGCATTCTCATAGCGGAGTGGCAATTATTCAACAAAACTGTAAATCTCATAAGCAAAACTAATAACAAGCCTAAGTCATCTTCCAAGTTTGTGAAGTGAAATGCTATGACTTTAGGGTGGACTAGGGGCACTACATTTACTCGCAACCGCATCATAATCAATACACTACATCTCACAAACACTCCTCTTTGACGTAATCAGTAACAACACCATTTAATATGCAAAACTTTCCTCCAAATACAAGGAATCAAAAGACATGCATTACAAATTCCATGCCTATTCAGTCCAACATTTTTCTTCATTGACTAATGTTTTCATTTCTTTACTTCTCGCATGCATTTAGTCGGTAATATGTTTCTTAAGTGGTGCATATTTCAGCCATTACTTGCCAACCATTCAAGAGTTTCCAAAAACAAAACAAGCAACATCTTGAATATTTCAATAAAAGCCTCAATTTAAGCCAATTCACCCATGGAATTTCATGTATTTTCTTCCTATAAACACCCCAAACTTAGGTTATATCAAAAGCTTTAAGCTTCCACCCCCAAACTTAAGATGAGCATTGCCCTCAATGCTTCAAGAATGCATGCATGAAGGGTGGGGTGGGTGGGAAAGAAGAAATACATGTGTTCGGTTGCAAAATTGTGACATGACTTAAAGCATGTTGCCTATTTGCACCTCCCCCAAACTTAAGATGTGTTGCACGTTAAGCATTAAAATTAGGGAGTGCATTATTCACAACATTCAAGAAACTATTATTAACAAAATTCACAAACAAAAAACACAAAATAAACTTTACCACTAAATGCAAAAACATAAAACACAAAAGAAAAAAAAATTCAAAAGCTTCATTTCCAATCTCAACTCAAGTGTCTATGCTAGGTTTTAAGAACTCATCAAGTTATTTCACTTAAAATTCAATTTTATATGCAACATTATGTTAAAGTTCATCAATGAATTTCTAGGATTTCAAATGAAAACACAAAATTGACAATTCATCCAAAATAACTCATTGAGGCATTTTGTCAAACACATGATGTGCATGGTGAAAAACTTGAAATTTCACAAAATTAGCAAGCACCCTAGCCTAAAAATTTAACAAACAGCCCAAACAAACCCAATTACACAATATCTAATCAATATTCATCACTAGGAATCATATTTAAAGCAATTCAAAATCACCGTTGTAATGAAATTTGAAAAGTTCAACCATACATACCTTGGATTCTTGGATGAATTTGATGGTGGAAATGTGTTTACAAAGGTGTTTGGATCACTTAAGATGGATTGGACTTGAAGAAGAATGTAAAATGCAAAATGTGGTTGAAAGTGGTTGAGAGAAAATTGCAAAAACAAAGGTAAGAAATGAAAAATGCGCCAAAAGCACCCCCGGGTATAAAAATGCGCCAAAAAGACACAAGGGCCAGAAAAAGACCGCCGATGGTCTCAGAAGCGTGGGAACCGCCAAGCAGTTAAAAAGACATGCGCGGTGAAAACTCTTGCCCAAAAAAAAAAAAAAGATTTTTTTTTTTTTTTACATTTCATCCCTTGTCTTAGCAAACATGCAAACTACATGCATCAACCTCTACATCCACAAGAAACAAAACAAACAAAACAAAAACAAGAAAATAAAACAACACAAAACAAAACCAAAACCAAAACCAAAACCAAAACAAACCAACACAAAACAAAATGAAACAAAATGGACTAAACTAAAACAAAAGGATACGCTTGGGTTGCCTCCCAAGAAGCGCTTGGTTTTAACGTCGCCGGCTCGACTCAATCCATTTCATCCTATTCCTTCCTTTATTCTTTTCCTCACATGTTTGGCCTCCTCTTCCAACAACATTTTTTTCATGCCAAACAAGGGACTAATACCCTTAATATCCTCAAGGGTACACCCAATGGCCTCTTTAAGAATGCTTAACCCCAAAAGCTTTTCTTCTTGTTTAGATTCCAAAGAAGATGATATTAACATGGGCAACATTTCATGCTCTTCCAAAAATGCATTTTCCAACCGAGGGAGTAAGGGCTTCAACTTGGGCGGCTCATCGACGGACGGTTTTAGCTTATCATCACCACTGGCCACGAGCAACTCTTGGTTGATTTCAACCACTTCAAAATCTTCCCCTATTATTTCATAAATGGACTCATCTACAAACCAATTCTTAACCATCTCACGAAGTTGTCCATCTATTCTATTATCTTCTTCATCAAACTCAAGGCGAACTTTGGATGGAATAATTGCCTTCATTGTTTGAGATTCAAGATACCACTCCTCCTTCACAGTTTCACCAATACATTCATCTACCATATCTTTCCGGAAGTAGTCTAGATTCTCTCTTGGATATTTCATGGCATCATTGACATCGAACATCATGGTCTCGTGCAAGTTCAACCTCATGGAATGGTCTTCTAAAAGCTTTGTGGAACTTCTCATCTCAAGCTGGATTTCTTTCATCTTTTTCATCAAGAGTTCTTCAAAATTTGGGTTTCTGTCCATGGGATTATTCATTTGATTCCCAAATCCTGAAGTTTGCCACGATGTGTTAGAAAACGATGGCCCCGAATTGTCCCAACTTTGACTACTTTGATTATTCCAATTTTGACCACCTCCTTGGTTGTTCCAACCTTGATTTTCTGCTTGGTAGCTGCCATTGTTGCCCATTTTGGTTGAAATTTTCTTGCTGCCCAAAATTATTCATGAAGTTAACGGGTTCGATCGCCCATCACATTGATCCGTATGGTGGTCTCCTTGGCAAAGTCCACATATTAAGACCGGATTCCAGTTCATCCTCGCCTCCAATGAATTCATCCTATCAGTTAATGCAGCCAATTGAGCACTAATGTTTGTGCCAACATCAAACTCTAGGAATCCCCCTTGGGGCAGAATTTCGTAGCTCTCAGCTTCAACCGGGTAAGCACTTATACGGTTGTTGAACCATGGCTCTAATGCATAAGCATTGAAATTAGGCTCTAAGAATTCCCCAAACAACCGTTCTCCTTGTTTTCCCTGTTCGGCCATTGAAAGTTAAAAATGAAAATATATACAAACACAAACAGGTATTGTCTAAATATATACAAAAACACAAAACTAACAAACAATTAGAACACTTAAAAAAAACTAGTTCCGTTGCCCTTCCCCGGCAACGGCGCCAAAATTTGGTGAGCAAAATCGGTGTGTGCAAAAGTGCGTCAAAATAAAGCTCAAACTCACACAAATATACACCTAAACCTCACTTAATCTATTGTAGCAAAGCATAGGGATCATTTCCACAGGGAAAGGGGACAAAACCAAAATTTAAGTGCAACTAATTATTTGCTATCTATGTGTCTTAAAGCAATAATTTAGAAAGTGATATTTAACTAACTAAAACAACACCATTAGAACAAAGAGAAAAACACACAAATGAGGAAGGAGGGTGATCCTTGGGTTAAATGCAAAGGTCGGCTATTTTGATTCCTAAAGGCAACCGAGTGTAGGGCATCTTAACTAAGTGACTACATCCATTCACTCCGAATCTCCTTTCGGTCTCATCGAAATTATAGAATGAGGAATCTCCTTTCGGTCTCATCCCCACCTAGAGCACATTAGCGCCTATGGCTTCCACACAACTCTAATGCACAATTCTAGCCCTAGATGTTTTAGCCAACTACTTCACACTCCCTAGTTCAAGTGTTTAATCTAAGAAACCACCTATTTTTCACTCCACATCTCCTTTCGGTCTCAATGGAATTAAAGAATAGAAGATCTCCTTTCGGTCTCACTTCTACCTTTGCACACTAAAACCTATGGCTTCCACACAATTTTAGTACACAATTAAGTTCATATGGTAATTGTTTCTTGTCTCAAACACCTAAATCTAGAGAATGCTAGGTAGTTCTTCCTACTTTTGGTCTAAATTCATGTATATTCTAAAACACACACGAACACCAAGAACACACACTAAATGTGGCCACAATTCAATGCATGTCAATTCATTAAATACAAGTAGGAAAACTTCAATTAAAGCAAGCCCATTACTCTACAACCAACAAGAAATCATAATAAACCTAACCCATACATCAAACACCAAGAATCACCCAATACAATTTAGCCACTCATGGCTTCCAACAACCAACAATCACAAGGAAATTTAACCATTAAAAGCATAAGGAATTGAAAGAAAATACTCCCCTTAATCAAAAGAGTGATGATTCCAACCAAATCCAAACACCTTACAAGCCAAAACAACTCCAAGGATTCCAGTTTTCAAGCCACAAAATAACCAAACCCTAGCCTCAAAGGAAAATCCCCTCAAGATTGGGGAAAATGTGCAAATAAAATAAAAACTAACCCTAACCCTATCCTACTTCTCTTGTTTCTGCAGAAAATGGGGTATTTATACAAGTAGGGATGTTGGGGAACCACTGTGAAGCTTCAAAAACTTGTGGGACTCAAAATGCAAAATGAAAAATTGCAGGCGGAGGTTAACCGCCGCGGCGGTCTCCCCAACCGCCGCGGTGGTCTCAACTTTCTGTCCAGAATTTCTTCTTTCGCGCGTTGTTCTGATTTTGTCCAATTTTGGTCCCTTTCCGTCCCGAATTTGAAAAAACTTTCTTCATTAAAGTTTTTCCTCTATTTCTCATATTTCCATATCATTTTTAATCATCCCATTTGGATGTCTGCATCAAGAGTTATGAGCTCTGGAAGATGGCTGATTTTTATCCCTGTTTGCCTCTTCTTTGGTTCATGCCTTCTTCTGCTTTTGTCCAGTTTTGGTCCATTTGCTTCCAGAATTTGAGAAAACTTTGTTCATGAAAGTTTTAGCTCTCTTTCTCATCTTTCCATATCATCTTTAATCACCTCATTTGGACATTCTCATCAAACTTTATGAACTCCCGAAGATAACTGGTTTTTCACCCCTTTTTTCCTACAAAACCAATAAAAGATGAGAATCACAAATATAATGTGATTTATCTAATAAACATGGCATATCTCAATGAAATCTATGTTAAAGCATGAAAAACACATATCTAAGTTTATGAATATTTGATTCTCATCAATCATTTGACACAAAATTGGCTCAGGACACTCCAGTCAATACTCAAACACTTTGGCAGATGGTGGAAAGCTATACTAAAGGAGAAGAAACCAATAGAAAGAAAAAAGAAAACAAGAAATATGAAAAACGACATCAGGATGACAATAAAGGAAAGAATCACCAAAAAAGTGCCTTCGATTGTCTGAATTATAATAGAGGAAGGGTAGAACCTTGATTTTAGGAAAAAAGCTTAACGTCATTGACTATGAGTCGAACGAAGATCTTAGCTATACATAAAGATCTTCTCTGACCCCAGCCCATTAACTGCAACGTCACACAAAAGACCACGGTATCTCTGGTGCACTATTCACAACGATCACGGGCATGACACTGAAAATTGCAAGGACCTCAAGAAGGAAATAGAAGATTGCATCTACAATGGGATGCTGTTTCAATATGTCTAGGGATGGCATTCAAAAACCCAACTCCGATCTGGGTCATTGACACATCAGGATCTGGAAGCTACCGGCTAGCCACTATAGAAGGAAATTTATTACCTCTTTAAAACGCTTCTGTATTTAATTATTGTTCCTGTTAAACAAAATATTATTTTGCTATTCTTAAATAGAGTAGAGAAACTACGACTTCCCTGAACTCGGTTCAAGGTGGTGAAATTACCTTGCTAAATTTTAAATCTAGAAATCCACGTGTAACCTCAGTTCAGTTGAGTTTAGTTGCAAAGTCCATAACATCCCAAGACAGTGAGGGGATACAGATATCCATACAAATGTCAAAAAAGAAAATTTTATTATGTTTCCAAAGTTTCGGAACATCGTAAGGGATGGGAAACTTCACATCAAAGTTCCCGAACATTCTAAAGGGTGGGAAACTTCGCCTCAAATTTTCTGAACATCCTAAAGGGTGGGAAACTTTGCCTCAAATTTCCCAAACATCCCATGGGGTGGGGACCTTCGCCTTAAAGTTCCCAAACACCCTAAGGGGTGGGGGACTTTGCATTAAAGTTCCCAAACATCCTATGGTGTGGAAACCTTTGTCTCAAAGTTCCCAAATACCCTAAAGGGTGGGGACCTTCGCATCAAAGGTCCTGAAAATTGGCACTAAAGTCCGAAACCTCGGAATTTTTTCTCAAAGATATAATGTCTTGCAAAAGTTTCAAAGAAAACTTCAGTTATTTTATTACACAATAAAATGCAAATAGAAAAAATTAAACTTTTCTTTTGCCTTTTCTCTTCTCCCTTTCATACTTAGCCCTCTCTGGTAGGATCTCTATTAGAAGACCTACTTTTAGACCTGTCCCTTTTAAATAGGTCTTCATCTTAGCGATCTGGGACCTCCAAGTCCTACATTTTAATTACAATTCCAGAATCTGCTGCTTGTATGAGTTCAGTGCACCATGAAGACTCCGGACCTCTTAACCTCATTGGTTAAGACATCTTAAAAAAAGCCTACTCTGGATAAGACCTTCGTATGACGTTATCAAACAAAGGTCTAGAGGGCTTATGATTTGTATAGATTAAGATGAGTTACTAGTCAAGGACTAGATTTCCAGATTTTAGTCCAAAGATCAGACTTCGAAGACAAGTGAAGTTCTGGACCTTAGAGACTTCGGAGACAAGCAAAGGTCCGGACCTTAGAGCCAAAGGCCAGGATCTTCGCATTACTTGCAATGGCACGACCTTCACTTAACTTCGGAACTTTGCGTCTATAAATCAGTAATACACTAAAAGCACACTAAGTGAGCAGGACCTTGGGCGACAATGACAAAACAGTGTTACAACTGTAACAAACAAGTTAAAGGAGAAAGATAACAATCAATCCCCCTTTATTAGGGAAAATGATAAGGATAACAATTAATTCTTTTTTATTAGGGAAGAGGATAAGGATATCAACAAATCCATCTATATCAAGAAAGAGGATATATACGTGAGGAAGATCACCAGTAAAGGGATACATTTCTGACAACTCAGAATATACTATATTTCTACTAATTACTGCTGTATCATCGGAGAATGAACTCCAGATAACCACTTCAGGATCTGTTTTGTAGGATTATCCATTGTTGAGTAGATGAAAGATCTTGGATCGTGGCAATTAAATCGGATCGTTACCAGTTGTGGATTTCACCTTCATCAAGAGGCACCGTCAAAGGGAACGAAAAAATTTCTTGATTTCTGAAGGAGCATTCGCAATTTTCTTTTCAATCCCAATTTATACTGAAATGGTAGACACCAGATTTGGAGGCTGGAGAGCCGCTGAAGGAACTAACCGAGAAATAGCACAACGTAGCCGTTCAGGAGAAAGGGTGGATGATCTATTACGTTTGGGTAGCATTCCTGAATGATCAGAACATCACTCTAATCATGACAGTGGACACTTTGGCACCCCCAAACCAAGACAAATCTTTGGCACATAAACAAAAGGAAGATGATGAACGGACTTTCGCTAAGTCACATCATGAACATTTTGAAAAATTCTGAAGAACTAGACATCACTCACGTCACTCTGGGATGAACACAATCAGGGTGATCGTGAGAAGATTGAACGGAAAAGAAACGATGACAAAAGTGACCGCAACGCTTCTCATGCTGATAACAATTATAAGGATGAGCATCCTAGGGTTAAACCAAAACATAACCCTAAACGTCCTCGACATGACAATTTTTCTCCAATTAGTAATCGGGTGGTAGGCAACATATATGGCTTGCTGGGGTCAGATGATGAAGGAGACGTTCTGATAAGAACTTAGCTCTGACTTCCCAACCTTCGACTCAAAGATGCGCAGCTCTGACTTCCCGACCTTCGACTCAAAGATGTGCGGCTCTCACTTCTCAACCTTCGACTCAAAGATGCGAACTCAGAGTCAAAAGTGTGAACTCTGCAGCCAGAGATGCAAACTTGGCTCCAACTTCCAATCCAATTCAATGCAGCGAAGGTCCAAGTTCAAGAGTGCATTTGATCCGAGTCAAAGATTAATTTTGGTCCTAAAGATGGTCCAAATTCCAGCCAGCAATTATTCACGTAGTCAAGTATTGAAGACTTCAAATTCAATGGTCAAGCATCTATTTTGAGGCATAGAAGGAAGAAAAGTCATGGTTGAAAATTCAGTCAAAGAAGAATTAATGAAGTCGTGGAAGCCAACTCAAGATGCATGAACCTACTCATTCCAACATTTGTTAACGTATCATTCTAATGTGCCTTTTATTTAGCCAATTAATCATCTAGAATGGAGCGTAGTTAATATAATAAAATGCAGAATTTTTATTAGTCTAGTCTAGAAGTTAGAAAGTCAAATTAATATTTATTCTTCTAGACTAGGTTATTTAGGGTTTTTTTTAAGACTTATTTTAGCCTATAAATAGGCATCTTTGTACTACTTTGAAAACAAGCTTGTGTAATTGAAATTGTGAGTTTTATCTCATCTTTGGGTTCTTTGAGAACTTGGAACTTATCAAGTTTTCTTCGAAAACTTGTGGCGTTCGATCTAAACTTATCAACTAATTTTGGTGTAGTTAGTTGTGGCGTTATTATACCAAGGTTCCTATATTTTTATAGATAGTGGGTCGCGGTTTACACCTATCCAAACTAGCATCCTTTAGACATATCTTGGCAACTTTCTAAGTGTTTCCGATCGTTCGGATTGGAATCACATCATTTGGTATCAGAGCTATCTCTAAGGGGTTGCATATCCTTTGTTTTCCTTTTTGATTTTATCTTTTCTTATTCTTGACTTTCTTGAAATTCGAGATTCACATTGTTGTTAGTGGGTTTTGTCACAGGTTGGCAAGGTTCCTAGCAGTGAGTTTGGAATTTTAAGGAAACACTTTTTCATTGCCACTTCTATTTTTATTACATAAAAAAAAAAAGAAGTGTTGGTCGAATATGTATATATATATAAACAAAAAATAGAAGAAGTGGATACAAAAATTCTTTTCTTGAAGTTGTGATTCTTTTAAGAGCTAATATTCTTTTCTCTTGTTATCCAGGCTGCCAACAGATTCATCAACAAAGTTCTTTCTTCTCAATCAACCTTGGATAAATTTCCATTGTTCATCCAATTCACTACTCTTCTTATGTTTATCTATCTTTCAAGTTGCTATCTTTTCTTATTCCTTGGTATTTAATTTCACAACTTTAAAGAACACAAAAATTGTTTGATAAGTTTTAGTTGTGAAATTCATACTCTAACTTGATAATTGTTCAAGTGAGTTCAATAAGAACCTAAGAGGGGTAATGAGTGTAAACCTCATTTGTGAGAAAATTTGAGTGTGAGTGGAGTGATTATTATTTGTAAGGATTTTTCTTGCAGGATTTCTAGATTGTCTCACCATTCCAATGAGGAAAATCTTTCACAAAACTTACAAATCGAAGCCTTGATGGGAGAAATGAAAAGATTACTACGACAAGAACTTGAACCCTTGTATGAAAGAATTGGTCAATTGGATGCAGAATCTCAAATGGCTCCTTCACACACCTCCAACATCCAAAGAAGGTGTAAAACACAAGGGGTGGAAGATGAAGAGCTTGATGAAGTTGATGATGAGTTTGATAGGGAATCTTTTGGGCACACTAGAAGACCGACTTGGAGGCGGCAAACTGAAGACAACAACCTTAGTGCCATCAAGATGAAAATTCCTCCTTTTCAAGGAAGATTCGACCTAGAGTCATATATTGAATGGGAGAAAAGATAGAATTTGTGTTTGATTGTCACCACTACTCCGATCTCAAAAAGGTAAAACTCGCCTTCACTGAGTTTTCTGATTATGCATTAATTTGGTGGGATCAATTTGTGATGAGTAGGAGAAGAAATGGTGAAAGACCCGTGGAGACTTTGGAGGAAATGAAAGCAATAATGAGAAAAAGATTTGTTCCTAACCATTACTATCGAGATCTCTACAACAAGCTTCAAGACCCGAGGCAAGGAAGCAAAAGTGTGGAGGATTCTTTCAAAGAAATGGAGGTTGCTATGATAAAAGCCAATGTGGAGGAAGATCGGGAAGCAACCATGGAAATATTTTTGAATGATTTAAATCGTGACATCCAAGTTCGAGTGGAAATGTACCATTATGTGGAGTTGCAAGATATGGTGCACACGGCTGTCAAAGTAGAGCAACAACTCAAGAGGAGTGGTAGTACATGTCAAAGTACTTGGAACACAAGTACTTCAAAGAAGGAGAAAAAATCTACAACTTCCTCAAAACCAGCAAAAACAACCCCAAAGGAAGGAACATCGAAAGGTAACAATGAACTCTCTACCTCTTGAACTCATGACATAAATGTTTTAAGTGTCAAGACAGGGGTCATATTGCAAGCCAATGTCCAAATAAGCTTGCAATGGTGATAAGGGATGATGGAGAATATGAAACAGAAGACAAGCAAGATTCAAACCCCATTCCATCTCCAGTAGAATTGGAAGAAGATGAGTTACCAATCCATAGTGAATTGTTGGTCACTAGGTGAATCCTTAATGTGCAAGTCAAGGAGGACGAAGAGATACATCGGGAGAACATTTTCCACACAAGATGCGACGTTAATGGAAAGGTTTGTAGTGTCATAATTGATGGTGGGAGTCGTACTAATGTGGCTAGTATCTCCATGGTTGAAAAGTTAGGTTTGCCAATCATCAAGCATCCGAAGCCATACAAGCTCCAATGGTTTAATGATTGTGGAGAAGTCCGAGTTTCCAAACAAGTGAACATGCCATTTCGCATTGGGAAATATGAGAACGACATGATTTGTGATGTGGTTCCCATACAAGCAGCCATTTGTTGTTGGGGAGGCCATGGCAATATAACAGACGAGTCTGACATGATGGTTTCACTAACAAATATTCTTTTGTTTATAATCAGAGGAATGTAACTCTTGTGCCTATGTGATGTGAACTCGGATCTGACTTCCCGGCTTTCAACTCAAAGATGCGCGGCTCAGATTTCCCTACCTTTGGCTCAAAGATGCGAACTCAGAGTCGAAGTTTCGGACTCTGCTCAACGATGTGAACTTGGAGCCAAAGATATGAATTTTGTGGCCAAAGATGCGTACTTGGCCCCAACTTCCCACCCAATTCAATGGAGTGAAGGTCCAAGTTCAAGTGTGCATCTTATTCAAGTCAAAGATCAATTTTAGTCCAAAGTTGGTACAAATTCCAGCCAACAATTATTCACAAAGTCAAGTGTTGAAGACTTCAAATTCCATGGCCAATCATTCATTTAAGGCATTAAAAGATGAAATTCAACCTGGGAAAATTCAATCAAAGAAGAGTTTAATGAAGTCTTGAAAGCCAACTCAAGATGCATGAACCTACTCATTCCAGCACTTGGTCAACATCCCATTCCAGTAAACCTTCATTTCAGCCAGCATATCATCTAGAATTATGTGTAATTAATGTACTAAAATGCAGAATTTTTGTTGGTCTTGTTAAAGTCTTGTGTAGAACGTAGAAAATCAAATTAATATTTATTTCTTCTAGAATAGGATTTTTAGTATTTATTTATTTTTAAGACTTATTTTAGCCTATAAATAGGCATCTTTGTACTACTTTGAAAACAGGTTTTGAGCAATAGAAATTGTGAGTTTATCTCATTGGTTCTTTAAGAACTTAGGACTTATCTAGCTCTCCTTGGAGACTTGTGGCGTTCGTACAAACTTATCAACCAATTTTTGGTGTAATTGGTTGTGGCGTTTTATATCAAGGTTCCTATCTATTTCATAGGTAGTGGGTTGCGGTTTACACTATCCCAGTCTAAGTGTCCCTTAGACATATCTCGGGCAACTTCTAAGTATTTCCGATCCTTCCAATTGTAAATCATATCAGCTAGGTCGAAACCACATCATTTGGTATCAAAGCCATCTCTAAGGGCTGCATATCCTTGTTTTCCTTTATATTTTTATCCTTTCTTAATTCTTGACTTTCTTGACATTCAAGATTCACATTTTCGTTAGTGGGTTTTGTCACAGGTTGGCAAGGTTCCTAGTAGTGAGTTTGGAATTTTAAAGAACCACTTTCTCGTCTCTATTTCTATTTTTGTTACATTATATATATAGAAGAAGTGGATACCAAATTTCATTTTCTAAAGTTGTGATCTAATATTTTCTTTTGTTATCTCGGTTGCCAAAAGATTCATCGATAAGTTCTTCTCAACCAACCTTGGCCTAAATTTCCATTGATCATCTAGTTCATTGTTTCTTAACTTTGTTTGTTCTTCAATTTGTTTCCTACTCTTATTCTTTCATATATTCATTGTTCATAGTTCTCTTATATTTGATTTGTCATATTTTCTTGGTATTCATCTTCATAACTTAAGAACATAAAAATTGTTTGATAAGTTTAGTTGTGAAGGTCACTCTCTCCCTTGGTAATTGTTCAGTTCTGTAAGAACCTTAAGCGAGATAACGAGAGTGTGAGTGGAGTGAATATTATTTGTGAGGATTTTTCTCGCAAGATTTTCAGAAATGTCTCACCATTCCAATGAGGAAAATCATCCACAAAACTTACAAATCAAAGCCTTGATGAGAGAAATGAAAAGATTGCTACGGCAAAAACTTGAACCCTTGCATGAAAGAATTGATCAATTGGAGGCGGAATCTCAAATGGCTCCTTCACACACCTCCAACATCCAAAGAAGGCGAAAAACACAAGGGGTGAAAGATGAAGAGCTTGATGAAGATGATGATGAGTTTGATAAAGAATCTTTTGGGCACACTAGAAGACCAACTTGGAGGAGACAAAAAGAAGATAACAATCTTAATGCCATCAATATGAAAATTCCTCCTTTTCATGGTAGATCCAACCCGGAGGCTAACATTGAGTGGGAGAAAAAGATGGAGTTTGTGTTTGATTGTCACCAATACTCTAACTTAAAAAGGTAAAAATTGCTGTCATTGGGTTTTCCGATTATGCATTAACATGGTGGGATCAATTGGTGCCAAGTAGGAGAAAAAATGGGGAAAGATCTGCTGAAACTTGGGAAGAAATGAAAGCAATCATGCGAAAGAGATTTGTGCCTAGTTACTATTATCGAGACCTCTACAATAAGCTTCAAGGGCTTAAGTAAGGAAGCCGAAGTGTGGAAGATTATTTCAAAGAAATGGAGGTTGCGATGATAAGAGCCAATGTAGAAGAAGACTAAGAAGCCACCATGGCTAGATTCTTGAATGGACTGAACCGAGACATTCAAGACCGAGTTGAGATGTACCATTATGTAAAGTTACAAGATATGGTACATACGGCTGTCAAAGTAGAGCAACAACTCAAAAGAGGAGGTAGTGTGCGTCAAAGTACTTGGAAGACGAGTACTCCAAAGAGGGAGGAACGACCTACGACTTCCCTGAAGTCAGCCAAGACGACTCCAAAGGAGACGACTTCCAAAGGTAACAATGATCCTTATACCACTCGAACTCGTGACATTCGATGTTTCAAATGTCAAGGTAGGGGTCACATCGCAAGCCAATGTTTGAACAAGCTTGCAATGATCATAAGGGATGATGGAGAGCACGAGATAGAAGATGAAGATGAATCCGACCCCATGCCAGCTCTTGTTGAATCAGATGAGGAGGAGCCAATCCAAGGTGAGCTATTGGTTACGAGGTGAGTTCTTATTGTGCAAGTCATGGAGGACGAAGTGGCACAAAGAGAGAACATTTTTCACACTCGATGCTACGTTAATAGAAAGGTTTGTAGTGTCATAATTGATGGTGGGAGTTGTACTAATGTGGCCAGTATTTCCATGGTTGAAAAGTTAGGTTTGCCAATCATCAAGCATCCGAAGCCATACAAGCTTGAATGGCTTAATGATTGTGGAGAAGTCCGAGTTTCCAAACAAGTGAATGTGCCATTTCGCATTGGAAAGTATGAGGACAAGGTCATTTGTGATGTGGTTCCCATGCAAGTAAGCCATTTGTTGTTGGGGAGGCTATGGCAATATGACAGGCGAGTTCGACATGATGGTTTCACTAACAAATATTCTTTTATTTATAATCATAGGAATGTAACTCTTGTGCTTATGAGTCCTAATCTAATTTATGAAGATCAAGTGAGGCTACAAGAAAATGCAAAAAAAGGTAAAAAAAAAAAAGGAAGAGAAAAAGAAAAATGAAAAAGAGTTGAGCGGCAAAACAAAGATTGAAAAGAAAAAGGAGAGAGAAGAGCATTCATTCTGAGTAAAAAAGAAGAAAACATCTATGTGTTTGCAAAAAAAAAAAAAAAAAAGAGATCAAAAGTGCTTTAAATTCTCAACTTCCTTTTGTACTGATTTTGTTTAAAGAGGCTCATTTGAATACAAACGACTTGGCTGGTGAACTACCGAGCAGTATTGTATCTATTTTGTAGAACTTTGAAGATATATTTCTAGAAGAAGTTCCTAAGGGATTGCCACCACTTTGTGGTATTGAACACCAAATTGACTTCGTCCCAGGGGCTTCCATTCCAAATAAACCTGCTTATAGGACAAGTCCCGAAGAGACTAAAGAACTTCAAAGACAAGTTGAAGACTTGTTGAACAAGGTTGGGTTCAGGAAAGCATGAGTCCGTGTGTTGTACCAGTCCTATTGGTACCAAAAAAAGATGGGTCCTGAAGGATGTGCATAGATTGTTTAGCCATGAACAACATAATGGTAAAATATCACCATCCAATTCCTCGATTAGACGATTTACTTAATGAATTATGTGGTTCAATTGTGTTTTCCAAAATTGATTTGAAAAGTGGTTACCATCAGATTAGGATGAAAACAAGTGATGAATGAAAAAGTACATTTAAAACAAAACATGGATTGTATGAATGGTTAGTAATGCCTTTCGGCTTAACTAACGCACCAAGCACTTTTATACATTTGATGAATCATGTTTTGAGAAAATTCATTGGAAAATTTGTGGTTGTTTATTTTGATGACATTTTAGTGAATTCAAAAAGTTTGAATGATCATCTTGAACATCTAACATGTGTGTTAAGTGTGCTCAGGGAGAAGAAGCTTTATGCCAATTTGAAAAAGTGTACCTTTTGCACTAATGAAGTAAATTTTCTTGGTTATATTGTAAGTGCTAATGGTATCTAAGTTGACATGGAAAAAGTATAGGCAATTCAGGAATGGCAGACTCTCAAAGGTGTTAGCGAAGTGCGAAGCTTTCATGGCCTCGTAAGTTTCTATAAAAGATTTGTCAAAAATTTTAGCACCTCGGCTGCACCATTAACTAAAGTCATTAAGAAGAATGTAAGATTCAAATAGGAAAAAGAACAGGAGCAAGCTTTTCAAAAGCTTAAATTTCAATTAACCAACGCTTCTTTACTTTCTTTCCCTAATTTTGATAAAACATTTGAAGTTGAGTGTGATGTTTCAGGTGCTGGAGTAGGCGCTGTCTTGATGCAAGAAGGAAGACTCGTGGCATACTTTAGCGAGAAGCTAAGTGGGGCAACTCTGAACTATCCTACCTATGACAAAGAGTTGTACGCCTCGGTCCAAGCCTTAAAGACATGGCAACACTACTTATGGGCTAAAGAGTTCGTGATCCACACTGATCATGCATAATTGAAGTTCCTGAAAAGCCAATACAAGCTCAATAAAAGGCATGGAAGATGGATGGAGTTCATTGAGACCTTTCCATATGTCATTCAATATAAGAAAGGTAAAGAGAATGTTGTAGCCGATGCACTCTCTAGGAGGTATGCCTTACTTTCTTCTCTTGAATCTAAATTACTTAGCTTTGAACAAATTAAAGAGTTGTATCATGATGATTCTAGTTTTTGTCAAGTGTTCCAAGCATGTGAAAAAGGTTCATGTGAAAAATTTTATAAGCATGATGGGTTTTTATTTAAAGAGTCCAAGCTTTGCATTCCTAAGTCTTTTATGCGTGAATTGTTAGTTAGGGAAGCACATGGTGGGGGATTTATGGGACACTTTGGCATAGCAAAAACTTTGGCAATTTTGCAAGAACATTTTTATGGGCCAAAACTAAAAAGTTTTGTTGTGAAAATTTGTGAAGGCTGTATTATTTGCAAGAAAGCAAAATCAAAGGTTCAACCTAATGGCTTATACACACCTTTGCCAATTCCAAAAGAGCTGTGGGTTGATCTTTCAATGGACTTTGTATTGGGATTACCAAAAACTAAAAATGGGAAAGATTCAATTTTTGTGGTAGTTGATAGATTTTCAAAAATGGCGCATTTCGTTGCATGCAATAAAATGAATGATGCATCATATATTGCTGAGTTGTTCTTTAAAGAAGTAATTCGTTTGCATGGAATGTTGAGAACCATTGTATCCGATCGAGATACAAAAATTTTGAGTTATTTTTGGAAGACTTTGTGGGGAAAATTGGGTAAAAAATTCTTGTTTTCTACTACTTGTCATCCTCAGACCGATGGTCAAACTGAAGTTGTTAATCGTACTTTATCTACTTTGTTGAGGTCGATCATTGGAAAAAAATATTAAGACTTGGGATGTTTGTTTACCTCATGTTGAATTTGCATATAATAGGAATGTGCATTCTGCCACTAAATTTTCTTATTTTGAGATTGTTTATGGTTTTAATCCATTATCTCCAATGGATCTAACATCTTTGCCTGTGAGTGAGAGATGGAATTTAGATGGCAAAAAGAAGGCTGAATTTTTGAAGCAAATCCATGAGAAAGCAAGACTTAATATCGAAGAGAAGACGCGAAGATATGAACGACAAGCCAACAAGGGTCGTTATAAGCTCATCTTTGAACTGGGAGATTGGGTTTAGTTGCACTTGAGGAAAGAAAGGTTTCCAACACAAAGAAAATCCAAGTTGCAACCAAGAGGAGATAAGCCTTTTTAAGTTTTAGAGCGCATCAATGACAATACCTATAGACTTGATTTGTCCAGTAAGTACAATGTTCATAATGTCTTCAATGTTTCTGACTTAAGTCTCTATCATGCAAGTGCTGAAGATTTGAGGACAAATCCTTCTCAAGAGGAGGGGAATGATGTGAACTTGGCCCTAACTTCCCGACCTTCAACTCAAAAATGCACGGCTTAGACTTCCCGACCTTTGGCTCAAATATGCAAACTTAGAGTCGAAGTTCCGAACTTGGCTCAAAGATGCAAATTTGGAGCCAAAGATGTGAACTCTACAGCCAAAGATGCAAACTTGGCCCCAACTTCCCACCCAATTCAATGGAGCAAAGGTCCAAGTTTAAGTGTGCATCTTATCCAAGTTAAAGATCAATTTTAGTCCAAAGTTGGTCCAAATTCCAGCCAACAATTATTCATGTAGTCAAGTGTTGAAGACTTCGAATTCCATGTTCAATCATCCATTTTGAGGCCTTAAAAGATGAAATTCAGCCGTGGAAAATTCAGTCAAAGAAGAGTTTAATGAAGTCTTGGAAGCCAACTCAAGATGCATGAATCTATTCATTCCAACACTTGGTCAATGTACCATTCCAATAAACCTTGATTTCAGCCAACATATCATCTAGAATTATGCGTAATTAATGTATTAAAATGCAGAATTTTTATTGGTCTTGTTAAAGTCTAGTCTAGAAGTTAGAAAGTCAAATTAATATTTATTTCTTCTAGGCTAGGATATTTAGGATTTATTTATTTTAAAAACTTTTTTTAGCCTATAAATAGGCATCTTTGTACTACTTTGAAAACAAGTTTTGAGCAATAGAAATTGTGAGTTTATCTCATTTGGCTCTTTAAGAACTTAGAACTTATCAAGTTCTCCTTGGAGACTTATGGCGTTCGTACAAACTTATCAACCAATTTTTGGTGTAATTGGTTGTGACGTTTTATACCAAGGTTCCTATCTATTTCATAGGTAGTGGGTTGTGGTTTACACCATCCTAGTCTAAGTTTCCCTTAGACATATCCCGGCAACTTCTAAATGTTTTCTATCCTTCCAATTGTAAATCATATAAGCTAAGTCGAAACCACATCACACTCCTGTCAATACTCAAACACTCTGGTAGATGGTGGAAAGCTATACTAAAGAAGAAGAAGCCAATAGAAAGAAGAGAGAAAACAAGTAATATGAAAAATGACATCAGGACGACACTATGCAAAAGAATCACCCAAAAAGTGTCTTTGATCATTTGAATTACAATATAGGAAGGGCAGAACCTTGATTTCAGGAAAAAAGCTTAACATCATTGACTAAGAGTTGAACTGAGATCTTAGCCATACATAGAGATCTTCTTCGAACCCCAGTCTTGTTAACTGCAGTTGCGGAATTCACCTTCATCAAGTGTCGCTATCTATGAGAACAAAAAAAATTCTTGATTTCTGAAGGAGTATTCGCAATTTTTTTTTTAATCCCAATTTATACTGAAATGGTAGACACCAAATCTGAAGGTTAGAAAGCCACCGAAGGAACTAGCCGAAGAGGAGCACGGTGTAGCCGTTCGTGACAAAGGGTGGATGATCCATTACATTTAGACGGCATTTCTGAATTATCAAAACATCACCCTAATCATGACGGTGGACGCTTTGGCACCCCAAACTAAGACAAATCTCTAGTGCGTAAACAAAAAGAAGATGATAAGTGGGCTTTCGCTTAGTCACATCGGTAGCAGTTTGAAGAATTCTACAGAACTAGACATCACTCATGTCACTCTGGGAATGAACACAATCAAGGTGATTGTGAGAAGATCAGACGAAAAAGAAACAATGACAAAAGTGACGGCAAGGCTTCTCATGTTGATAACAATTACGAGTATGAGCATCCTAGGGTTAAACCAAAACATAACCCCAAACGTCCTCGACATGGCAAATTTTCTCCAATTAGTATTCAGGTGGCAGGCAATATATGTGGCTTGCTGGGGTCAGATGATGAAGGAGACGTTCTAATGTGAACTCGGCTCTGACTTTTCGACCTTCAACTCGAAGATGCGCAGCATAGACTTCTCGACCTTCAGCTCACACTTCCCTACCTTTGAGTGAAGATAGGAATTCTACGAGCGAAGATGCGAACTCTAAGACCAGAGCTGTGAACTTGGCCCCAACTTTCTATCCAATTCCATGGAGCGAAGGTCCAAGTTCAAGTGTGCTTCTTATCCAAGTCAAAGATCAATTTTAGTCAAAGTTGGTCCAAATTCCAGCCAACAATTATTCATGTAGTCAAGTGTTGAAGACTTCAAATTCAATGGTCAAGCATCTATTTTGAGAACTTGAAGAATGAAATTCAGCCTTGGAAAATTCAGTCAAAGGAGTATTAATGAAGTCTTGGAAGTTAACTCAAGGTGCATGAACTTACTCATTCCAACACTTGGTCAACGTACCATTCCAATGAGCCTTCATTTCAGCCAACATATCATCTAGAATTATGTGTAATTAATATATTAAAATGCAGAATTTTTATTAGTTTTGTCTACAAGTTAGAAGGTCAATTATTATTTATTTCTTCTAAACTTGGATATTTAGAATTTATTTTTTAAGACTTTTTTTAGCCTATAAATAAGCATTTTTGTACTACTTTGAAAACAAGTTTTGAGCAATAGAAATTGTGAGTTTATCTCATTTGGTTCTTTAAGATCTTAGAACTTATCAAGTTCTCCTTGGAGACTTGCGGCGTTCGTACAACTTATCAACCAATATTTGGTGTAATTGGTTGTGGCGTTTTTATACCAAGGTTCCTATCTATTTTATAGGTAGTGGGTTGCGGTTTATACCACCAATCTAAGCTTCCCTTAGACATATCCCGGGCAATTTCTAAGTTGTTCCGATCCTTCCGATTGTGAATCATATCATCTAGGTCAAAATCACATCATTTGGTATCAGAGCCATCTCTAAGGGCTGCATATCCTTGTTTTCCTTTTTATATTTTATCCTTTCTTAATTCTTGACTTTCTTGACATTCAAGATTCACATTTTTGTTAGTGGGTTTTGTCATAGGTTGTCATAGGTTGGAATTTTAAGGAATCACTCTCTCATCTCCACTTCTATTTTTATTACATTAAAAAAAAGGCCATAAAAAAAAATTCTTGCCGAATATTTAAAAAAGAAAAGTGCTGGCCGAATATATATATATATATATATAATAAAGAAAAAAAATAGAAGAAGTGGATACAAAATTTCATTTCCTAAAGTTGTGATCTAATATTTTCTTTTGTTATCCAAGTTGCCGAAAGATTCATCGATAAGTTCTTTTCAACCAACCTTGGCCTAAATTTCCATTGATCATCTCGTTCATTGTTTCTTAACTTTGTTCGTTCTTCAATTTGTTTCCGACTCTTATTCTTGATATATTCATTGTTCATAGTTCTCTTATCTTTGATTTGTCATATTTTCTTTGTATTCATCTTCACAACTTAAGAACATAAAAATTGTTTGATAAGTTTATTTGTGAAAGTCATTCTCTCCCTTGGTAATTGTTCAGTTCCATAAGAACCTTAAACGAGATAACGAGAGTGTGAGTAGATTAAATATTATTTGTGAGGATTTTTCTTACAGGATTTTCATAAATGTCTCACCATTCCAATGAGGAAAATCATCTACAAAACTTACAAATTGAAGCCTTGATGGGAGAAATGAAAAGATTGCTACGGCAAGAACTTGAACCCTTGCATGAAAGAATTGATCAATTGGAGGTAGAATCTCAAATGGCTCATTCTCACACCTCCAACATCCAAAGAAGGCGAAAAACACAAGGAGTGGAAGATAAAGAGCTTGATGAAATAGATGATGATTTTGATAAGGAATCTTTTGGGCACATTAGAAGACCAACTTGGAGGAGACAAAAAGAAGATAACAATCTTAATGCCATCAAGATGACAATTTCTCCTTTTCATGGTAGGTCTGACCCGGAGGCTTACATTGAGTGGGAGAAAAAGAAGGAGTTTGTGTTTGATTGTCACAATACTCTGACTTCAAAAAGGTAAAACTTGCTGTCATTGAGTTTTCACACTATGCACTAACATGGTGGGATCAATTGGTTCTAAGTAAAAGAAGAAATGGGGAAAGATCGGTTGAAACTTGGGAAGAAATGAAAGCAATCATGTGAAAGAGATTTGTGCCTAGTTACTGAGACCTCTACAATAAGTTTCAAGGGCTTAAGCAAGGAAGCCGAAGCGTGGAAGACTATTTCAAAGAAATGGAGGTTGCGATGATAAGAGCCAATGTAGAATAAAACAGAGAAGCCACCATGGCTAGATTCCTGAATGGACTGAACTGTGACATCCAAGACCAAGTTGAGATGTACTATTATGTGGAGTTATAGAATTGGTGCATACGGTTGTCAAAGTAGAGCAACAACTCAAAAGAGGATGTAGTGTGCGTCAAAGTACTTGGAAGACGAGTACTCCAAAGAAAGAGGAACAACCTACGACTTCCTTGAAGTCAACGAAGACGACTCCAAAGGAGACGACGAAAGGTAACAATAATCTTTCTATCTCTCGAACTCGTGACATTAGATGTTTTAAATGTCAAAGCAGGGGTCACATCGTAATCCAATGTCCGAACAAGCTTGCAATGATCACAAAGGATGATGGAGAGTACAGGATAGAAGATGAGGATGAATCTTACTCCATGCCAGCTCTTGTCGAGTCAGATGAAGAAGAACCAGTCCATGGTGAGCTATTGGTTACAAGGCGAGTTCTTAGTGTGCAAGTCACGGAAGACGAGGCAGCACAAAGAGAGAATATTTTCCACACCCGATGCTACGTAATAGAAAGGTTTGTAGTGTCATAATTGATGGTGGTAGTTGTACTAATGTAGCTAGTGTTTCTATGGTTGAAAAGGTAGGTTTGCCAATCATCAAGCATCCGAAGCCATACAAGCTTGAATGGCTTAATGATTGTGAAGAAGTCCGAGTTTCCAAACAAGTGAACGTGCCATTTCGCATTGGCAAATATGAAGATGAAGTAATTTGTGATGTGGTTCCCATGATAGCAAGCCATTTGTTGTTGGGGAGGCCATGGCAGTCTATAGACATGTTAGTCACAATGGTTTTACTAACAAGTACTCTCTTGTTCATAATCAAAGAAATGTAACTCTTGTACCTATAACTCCTAGTCCAATCTATGAACATCAAGTGAGGTTACAAGAAGATGCAAAAAAAGAAAGTGAGCAAAAGAAAGAGAGTAAGACTTAAAAAAAAAAGAATGAAAAGAGTTTGAGTGAAAAGAAATAGTTGAGCGAAAAAAAAGAGTGAAAAGAAAAAAGCAACAAAGAGAGAAAAGAAGCACTTATCTCGAGTGAAAAGGAAGAAAAATTTTGTGTATTTGCAAAAAAAAAAGAAAAAGTGAGATCAAGAGTGCTCTAAATTCTCAACTTCCTTTTGTACTAATTTTGTTTAAAGAGGCTCATTTGAGTACTAACGACATGGCCGATGAACTATCGAGCAGTATTGTATCTATTTTGCAGGACTTTGAAGATATATTTCCAGAAGAAGTTCCGTAGAGATTGCCACCACTTCGTGGTATTGAACACCAAATTGGCTTTGTCCCAGGAGCTTCCATTCCAAATAAACCTGCTTATAGGACAAGTCCCGAATAGACTAAAGAACTTCAAAGACAAGTTGAAGACTTGTTGAATAAAGGTTGGATTTGGGAAAGCATGAGTCCGCGTGCTGTACCAATCCTATTGGTACCAAAGAAAGATGGGTCATTATCGAGCCGTGAGCAACATAATGGTAAAATATCACCATCCAATTCCTCGATTAAACGATTTACTTGATGAATTATGTGGTTCAATTGTGTTTTCCAAAATTGATTTGAAAACTGGTTACCATCAAATTAGGATGAAAACAAGTGATGAATGGAAAATTGCTTTTAAAACAAAATATGGATTGTATGAATAGTTAGTAATGCCTTTCAGCTTAACTAACGCACCAAGCACTTTTTATGTGCTTGATGAATCATGTTTTGAGAAAATTCATTGGAAAATTTGTGGTTGTTTATTATGATGACATTTTAGTGTATTCAAGAAGCTTGAATGATCGTCTTGAACATCTAACATGTGTGTTAAGTGTGCTCAGGGAGGAGAAGCTTTATGCCAATTTGAAAAAGTGTACCGTTTGCACTAACGAAGTAAATTTTCTTGGTTATATTGTAAGTGCTAATGGTATCTCAGTTGACATGGAAAAAGTAAAGACAATTCAGGAATGACCGACTCTCAAAGGTGTTAGTGAAGTGCGAAGCTTCCATGGTCTCGCAAGTTTCTATATAAGATTTGTTGAAAATTTTAGCACCTTGGTTGCACCATTAATCGAAGTTATCAAGAAGAATGTGAGATTCAAATGGGAAGAAGAGCAGGAGCAAGCTTTTCAAAAGCTTAAATTTCAATTTACCAAAGCTCATTTACTTTCTTTGCCTAATTTTGATAAAACATTTGAAGTTGAGTGCGATGTTTCAGGTGTTAGAGTAGGCGCTATCTTGATGCAAGAAGGAAGACCTGTGGCATACTTTAGCGAGAAGCTACGTGGGGCAACTCTGAACTATCCGACTTATGCCAAGGAGTTGTATGCACTGGTCCAAGCCTTGAAGACATGGCAGCACTATCTATGGGCTAAAGAATTCGTGATCCACACTGATCATGAATAATTGAAATTTCTGAAAGGCCAACATAAGCTTAACAAAAGGCATGCGAGATGGATGAAATTCATGAGACCTTTCCATATGTCATCCGATACAAGAAAGGTAAAGAGAATGTTGTAGCCGACGCACTCTCGAGGAGGTATGCCTTATTGACTTCATTAGAGTCTAAGTTATTTGGCTTTGAGGAAATTCAAGGATTATATTGTGATGATTTTGATTTTTGTCAAGTATTCCAAGCATGTGAAAAAGGTTCATGTGAAAAATTTTATAAGCATGATGGGTTGTGAAAATTTAGCAAGAACATTTTTATTGGCCAAAAATGAAAGGTCTTGTTGTGAAAATTTGTGAAGACTGTTTTATTTGCAAGAAAGCAAAATCAAAGGTTCAATCTAATGGCTTATACACACCTTTGCCAATTCCAAAAGAGCCATGGGTTGATCAGTCAATGGATTTGTCTTGGGATTACCAAGAACTAAAAATGGGAAAGATTCAATTTTTGTGGTAATTGATAGATTTTCAAAAATGGCGCATTTCATTACATGCAATAAAATGAATGATGGATCATATATTACTTAGTTTTTCTTTAAATAAGTAATTCGTTTGCATGGAATGCCGAGAACCATTGTATCCAATCAAGATACAAAATTTTTGAGTTATTTTTGGAAGACTTTGTGGGGGAAATTGGGTACAAAACTTTTGTTTTCTACTACTTGTCATCCTTAGACCAATGGTCAAACAGAAGTTGTTAATCGTACTTTATCTACTTTGTTGAGGTCGATAATTGGTAAGAATATTAAGACTTGGGATGTTTGTTTACCTCATGTTGAATTTGCATACAATAGGAATGTGCATTTTGCCACTAAATTGCTCATTTGGAGATTGTTTATGGTTTTAATCCATTATCTCCAATGGATCTAACACCTTTGCCTGTGAGTGAGAGATTGAATTTAGATGGCAAAAAGAAGGCTGAATTTGTGAAGCAAATCCATGAGATTGCAAGACTCAACATCGAGGAGAAGATGCGAAGATATGAACAACAAGCCAACAAGGGGCGTCATAAGCTCATCTTTGAACTGGGAGATTGGGTTTGGTTGCACTTGAGGAAAGAAAGATTCCCAACACAAAGAAAATCCAAGTTGCAAACAAGAGGAGATGGACCTTTTCAAGTTTTAGAGCGCATCAATGGCAATGCCTACAGACTTGATTTACCAGGTGAATACGACATTCACAATGTCTTCAATGTTTCTAACTTAAGTCTCTGTCATGTAGGTGCTGAAGATTTGATGACAAATCCTTTTCAAGAGGAGGGGAATGATGTGAACTTGGCTCTAACTTTCCGACCTTCGACTCAAAGATACACAATGCAGACTTCCCGACCTTCAAGCGAATATGGGAACTATGCGAGAGAAGATGCAAACTCTGTGACCAGAGCTACAAACTTGACCCCAACCTTCCATCCAATTCCATGGAGCGAAGGTTGAAGTTTAAGTGTGCATCTTATCTAAGTCAAAGATCAATTTTAGTCCAAAGTTGGTCCAAATTCCAGCCAACAATTATTCATGTAGTCAAGTGTTGAAGACTTCAAATTCAATGGTCAAGCATCTATTTTGAGGACTTTAAGAACAAAATTCAGCCATGGAAAATTCAGTCAAAGGAGTATTAATGCAGTCTTGGAAGTTAACTCAAGGTGCATGAACCTACTCATTCCAACACTTGGTCAACGTACTATTCCAATGAGCCTTGATTTCAGCCAACATATAATCTAGATTTATGTGTAATTAATATATTAAAATGCAGAATTTTTATTAGTCTTGTCTAGAAGTTAGATGGTCAAATTATTATTTATTTCTTCTAGACTAGGATGTTTAGAATTTATTTTTTTAAGACTTATTTTAGCCTATAAATAGGCATCTTTGTACTACTTTAAAAACAAGTTTTGAGCAATAGAAATTGTGAGTTTATCTCATTTGGTTCTTTAAGAACTTAGAACATATCAAGTTCTCTTTGGAGACTTGTGGTGTTCGTGCAACTTATCAACCAATTTTTGGTGTAATTGGTTGTGGTGTTTTTATACCAAGGTTCCTATCTATTTCATAGGCAGTGGGTTGCAGTTTGCATCATCCAGTCTAAGCTTCCTTAAACATATCTCGAGCAACTTCTAAGTGTTTCTGATCCTTCCAATTATGAATCATATCATCTGGGTCGAAATCACATCACATTGCCTCGTCGTTTACGCCTAATATTATGTAATATCCAACTCCGACCAGATTTAAAATGCCCGATAGAATCCCTTCCTTTGAGAGGGATACTGATCCCCTGGATTTATTGTTGCGATTTAAGTACGCGATGAAGTTCAAGAACTCTCCAATAGAGTTTCTGTGCAAAGTGTTCCCCATCTATTTGAATGGGAAGGCACGGGTGTGGATTGACGACCTACCTTGTACCAGTATTTCTTCATTTAGGCGGTTGTCTTAACTTTTTCATACCCACTTTTTTCTGAGCAAGAAATTCCACTAGACTGCAGCAGATCTAATGAATCTTAAATAAGCAAAGGATGATTCCCTCCAGTCATATGCGGAGATATTCACCGATGAGAGCTTACAAGTAGCTAACAGAACAGATCAATTGGTAATCTCAGCCTTTATAAATGGTCTAAACCTAGGATCATTCCATACAAAATTGGCTCGGGACACTCCAGTCAATACTCAAACACTTTGGTAGATGGTGGAAAGCTATACCAAAAAAGAAGAAGCCAATAGAAAGAAGAGAGAAAACGAGAAATATGAAAAACGACATCAGGACGACACTATGGGAAAGAATCATCTAAAAAATGCCTTCGATTGTCTGAATTATAATAGAAGAAGGGCAGAACCTGGATTTCAGAAAAAAGGTTCATGCCATTGACTAAGAGTCGAACTGAAATCTTTGTCATACGTAAAGATCTTCTCTGACCCCTAGTCTCGTTAACTACACGGCATCTTTGGTGCACCTTTCACAACGTTCACAGACATGACACTAAAGATTGCAAGGACCTCAGGAAGGAAAAAGAAGATGCATCAGCAATAGGATGCTGGGTCAATATGTCCAGCGATGGCATTTAGAAACCCAATTCCAATCTGGGTTATCGACACATCAGGATCTGGAAGCTACCGGCTAGCCACGATAGAGGAAAATTTATTACCTCAAGTCTGGCAAGTTGGCAATTTAAAACCTTTCTATATTTAATTATTGTTCCTGTTGAATAAAATATTATTTTACTATTCTTAAATCGAGCAGAGGAACTACAACTTCCCTGAACTCGGTTCAAGGTGGTAAACTGCCTTGCTAAGTTTTAAATCGAAGAATCTGCGTGTACCCTCGGTTCAACTAAGTTTAGCTATGAACTCCATAACATCCCAAGATGGTGAGAGAATATAGACATCCATAAGATGGTCAAAAAAGAAAATTTTATTATCTTTCCAAAGTTCCCAAACATCCTAAGAAATAGAGAACTTCACCTCAAAGTTCCCAAATATCCTAAGAAGTGGGGAACTTCGCCTCAAAGTTACCGAACATCCTATGGGGTGGGGACCTTCGCCTCAAAGTTTGCAAACACCCTAAGGGGTGGGGGAGTTCGCCTTAAAGTTCCTGAACATTCTATGGTATGGGGACCTTTGTCTCAAAGTTCCCAAACACCTTAAGGTGTGGGAACCTTCGCATCAAAGGTCCTGAACATTGGCACTAAAGTCCGAAACCTTGGACATTTTGCTCAAAGATATGATGTCTTGCAAAAGTTTCAAAGACAACCTCAGTTATTTTATTACATAAAACGAACAAAAAATATTAAACTTTTCTATTGCCTTTTGTCTTCTCCCTTTCATACTTAGTCCTCTCTTGTAGGATCTCTATTAGAAGACCATACTTTCAAACCTGTCCCTTTTAAACGGGTCTCTATCTCAACGATTTAGGACCTCCAAGTCCTACATTCCAATTACAACTCTAGAATCTATTGCTTGTATGAGTTCAGTGCACCATGAAGACTCTGGACCTTTTAATCTCATTGGTTAGGACATCCTAAAAAAAGCCTACTCTTGATAAGACCTTCGTCTAACATTATCAGACAAAGGTCTAGGGGCTTATGATGTGTATAGATTAAGCTGAGTTACTAGTCAATGGTAGATTTCCAAATCTTAGAGTCCAAAGATCAGACTTTAGAGACAAGGGAAGTTTCGGACCTTGGAGACTTCGGAGACAAGCGATGGTCCGGACCTTAAAGCCAAAGACCAGGACCTTTGCGTTATCTACAAGGGCATGACCTCCACTTAACTTCAGAACTTTGCATCCATAAATCAGTAATACACTAAAAGTACACTAAGTGAGCTGAACCTTGGGCGACAATAACAAAACAGCATTACAGTAGTAACAGACAAGTTAAAGGATAAAGATAACAATCAATCCCCTTTTATTAGAGAAATTGATAAGGATAACAATCAATTTCTTTTTGTTAGGGAAGAGGATAAGGATAACAACTAATACCTCTTTATCAAGGAAGAGGATATATACGTGGGGAAGACCACCAGTAAGGGGATCCATTTTTGACAACTCAAAATATACTATACTCCGACTAAATACTAACTGTATCATCGGAGAATCAACTCCAGAGAACCACTCTTGGATCTATTTTGCAGGATTATCTATTGTTGAGCACACGAAGGATCTTGGATCCTGACAATTAAATAAAAAATCATTACCAATTGCGGATTTCACCTTCATCAAGTGGCGCCGTCTATGGGAACGAAACAATTTCTTGATTTCTGAAGGAGTATTTGCAATTTTATTTTCAATCCCAATTTATACTGAAATGGTAGACACCAAATTTGGAGGCCGGAGAGTCACCGAAAGAACTAGCCGAGGTGAAGTACGGCGAAGCCGTTTAGGACAAAGGACGGATGATCAGTTACGTTTAGGCGGCATTCATGAACGATCAAAACATCACTCTAATCACAATGGTGGATGCTTTGGCACCCTCAAACCAAGATAAATCTCTAGCACTTAAACAAAAAGAAGTTGATGAGCGGGCTTTCGTTGAGTCACATTGTGCGCAATTTGAAGACTTCTGTAGAACTAGACATCACTCACGTCACTCTAAGGATGAACACAATCAGGGTGATTGTGAGAAGATTGAGCGGAAAAGAAAAAATGACAAAAGTGATAGCAACGCTTCTCATGCTAATAACAGTTACGAGGATGAGCATCTTAGAGTTAAACCAAAGCAAAACCCTAAACGTCATCGACATGACAATTTTTCTCCAATTAGTAATTGGGTGGCAGGTGATATATATGGCTTGCTAGGGTTGGATGATGAAGGAGACCTTCCCTCGCTGTTTACACCTAATATTATACAATATCCAATTCCAATTGGATTTAAAATGCCCAATAGAATTCCCTCCTATGAGGGGGATACTGATCCCTTTAATTTCTTGTCGCGATTTAAGTACGCGATGAAGTTCAAGAACGCTTCAATGGAGGTTATGTGCAAATATTCCCCATCTATTTAAGCGGGAAGGCACTGGTGTGGATTGACGGCCTATCCTGTAATAGTATTTATTCATTTTGGTGGTTGGCTCAACTTTTTCATACTCGCTTTTTTTCAAAGAAAGAAATTCCAAAAGACTACAGCAGATTTGATGAATATTAAAGAAGCAAATAATTGGTAATCTCAATTGGTAATCTCAGCCTTTATGAATGGTCTCAACCCAGGACCATTCTATACAAAATTGGCTCGGGACACTTTAGTCAATACTCAAACACTTTGGTAGATGGTAGAAAGCTATACTAAAGGAGAAGAAGCCAATAGAAAGAAGAGAGAAATTGAGAAATATGAAAAATGACATCAGGACGACACTAAGGGAAAGAATCACCCAAAAAATGCCTTAAATCGTCTGATTTATAATAGAGAAAGAGCAGAACCTCGATTTTAGGAAAAAAGCTTAACACTATTGACTAAGACTATCAAACTGAGATCTTAGCCATACATATAGATCTTCTTCGACCCCCAGTCTCGTTAACTGCATGTTACACAAAATGCCACGGCATCTCTAGTGCACCTTTCACAACCATCACGGGTATGACACTGAAGATTACAAGGACCTCAAGAAGGAATAGAATATTACATCCGCAATGGGATGTTGGGTCAATTTGTCCAGTAATGGCATTCAAAAACCCAACTCCGATTTGGGTCGTCGACACATTAGGATCTAGAAACTATCGGCTAGCCACGATAAAGGGGAATTTATTACCTCAAGTCTAGCAAGTTAGCAATTTTAAACACTTCTATATTTAATTATTGTTCCTGTTGAATAAAATATTAATTTTCTCTTCTTATATGAAGTAGAGGAACTACGACTTCTCTAAACTAGGTTGAAGGTGGTGAAACTACCTTGCTAAGTTTTAAATCGAGAAATCCGCATGTAACCTCGGTTCAGCTAAGTTTAGCTGTGACCTCCATAACATCCCATGACAGTGAGGGGATACATACATCCAAACGAATGTCAAAAGAGAAAATTTTATTATTTTTCCAATGTTCCCGAACTTCCTAAGGGGTGGGGAACTTCACCTCAAGGTTCCCGATCATCCTAAGGGATGGAAAACTTCGCCTCAAGGTTCTCGAACATCCTAAGGGGTGAAGACCTTTGCCTCAAAGTTCCCAAACACCTTAAGGGGTGGAAGACTTCACCTTAAAGTTCTTGAACATCCTATGGTGTGGGGACCTTTATCTCAATGTTCCCAAACACCTTAAGGGGTGGGGACCTCGCATCAAAGGTCCTGAACATCGGCACTAAAGTCTGAAACCTCGGACCTTTTGCTCAAAGATATAATGTCTTGTAAGAGTTTCAAAGATAACTTCAGTTATTTTATTACATAATAAAATGCAAATAGAAAAAATTAAACCTTTCTTTTGCCTTTTCTCTTCTCCCTTTCATACTTAGTCCTCTCTTGTAGGATCTCTATTAGAAGACCCTACTTTCAGACCTGTCCCATTTAAATAGGTTGTCATTTCAGTGGTCTGGGACCTCCAAGTCCTACATTCCAATTACAACTCCAAAATCTCCTACTTGTATGAGTTCAGTGCACCATGAAGACTTTGGACCTCTTGACCTCATTGGTTAAGACATCCTAAAAAAAGCCTACTCTTGATAAGACCTTTGTTTGACATCATCAAACAAAGGTCTAGGGGAATTATTGACGTGATTCCAATTCGAAAGATCAGGAAACACTTAGAAAGTTGCCCGGATATATCTAAGGGATGCTAGTTTGGATAGGTGGAAACCGTGACCCGCTATCTATAAAGAGATAAGAACCTTAGTATAAAAACGCCACAACCAACTAAACCAAAATTGGTTGATAAGTTTAGATCGAACGCCACCAGTTGATAAGTCATAGACGCCACAACTTGATAAGTTCGTTTGAACGCCACAAGTTTTCAAAGAAAACTTGATAAGTTCTAAGTTCTCAAGAAACCCAAAGATGAGATAAACTCACAATTTCATTACTCAAAGCTTGTCTTCAAAGTAGTACAAAGATGCCTATTTATAGGTTAAAATAAGTCTTAAAAAAATTCTAAATATCCTAGTCTAGAAGAAATAAATAATAATTTGACTTTCTTACATCTAGACAAGACTAATAAAATTCTGCATTTTAATCTATGAATTATACATAATTCTAGATGATATGTTGGATGAAATCAAGATACATTGGATTGGTACATTGACCAAGTGTTGGAATGAGTAGGTTCATGCATCTTGAGTTAGCTTCCAAGACTTCACTAATACTCATTTGACTGAATTTTCCAGGGCTGAATTTAATCTTTTAATGCCTCAAAATGAATGATTGACCATGGAATTTGAAGTCTTCAACACTTGACTACGTGAATAATTGTTGGCTTGAATTTGGACCAACTTTGGACTAAAATTGATCTTTGACTTGAATAAGATACACACTTGACCTTGGACCTTCGCTCTATGGAATTGGATGGGAAGTTGGGGCCAAGTTCGCAGCTCTGGTCGTAGAGCTCGCATTTTCACTCACAGAGTTCCCATCTTCGCTCACAAGTCAGAAAGTGTGAGCCGAAGGTCAGGAAGTCTGTGCCGCGCATCTTTGACTCAAAGGTCGGAAAGTCTGAGCCGCGCATCTTTGAGTCGAAGGTCGGGAAGTCAGAGCCGAGTTCACATCACTTATGATATGTATAGATTAAGTTGAGTTATTAGTCAATGACCAAATTTCTAGATCTTATAGTCCAAAGATCATACTTCGGAGACAAGCGAAGCTCCGGACCTTGGAGACTTCGGAGACAAGCGAAGCTCCGGACCTTGGAGCCAAAGGCAAGGACCTTTGCATTACCTACAAGGGCAGGACCACCACTTAACTTCGGAACTCTGCATCCATAAATCAGTAATACACTAAAAGCACACTAAGTGAGCAGGATCTTAGGCGACAATGACAAAACAGCGTTACAGCTGTAACAAATGGGTTAAAGAATAAAGATAACAATCAAACCCCCTTTATTAGGGAAAATGATAAGGATAACAATCAATTCCTTTTTATTAGGGAAGAGGATAAGTGATGTGATTTTGACCCCGATGATATGATTCACAATTAGAAGGACCGAAAGCACTAAGAAATTGCCCAGGATATGTCTAAGGGAAGCTTAGACTGGATAGTGTAAACCGCATCCCACTACCTATGAAATAGATAGGAACCTTGGTATAAAAATGCCACAACCAATTACACCAAAAATTGGTTGATAAGTTTGTACGAACGCCATAAGTCTCCTATGAGAACTTGATAAGTTCTAAGTTCTAAGTTCTTAAAGAACCAAATGAGATAAACTCACAATTTCTATTGCTCAAAAGTGGTACAAAGATGCCTATTTATGGGGTAAAATAAGTCTTAAAAATAAATTCTAAATATCCTAGTCTAGAATAAATAAATAATAATTTTGACTCTCTAACTTCTAGACAATACTAATAAAAATTCTGCATTTTAATATATTAATTACACATAATTCTAGATGATATGTTGGTTGAAACCAAGGCTCATTGGAATGGTATGTTAACCAAGTGTTGGAATGAGTAGGTTCATGTTCCTTGAGTTAGCTTCCAAGACTTTATTAATACTCCTTTGACTGAATTTTTCCAAGGCTAAATTTAGTCTTTTATTGCCTCAAAATGGATGATTGACCATGTAATTTGAAGTCTTCAACACTTGACTACATGAATAATTGTTGGCTGGAATTTGGACCAATTTTGGACTAAAATTGATCTTTGACTTGGATAATATGCACACTTGATCTTGGACCTTCACTCCATGGAATTGGATGGAAAGTAGGGGCCAAGTTCGCAGCTCTGGTCGCAGAGCTCACATCTTCGCTCGTAGAGTTCCCATCTTCGCTCGCAGGTTGGCAAGTGTGAGCCGAAGGTCGGGAAGTCAGTGCCGCAGGTCTAGAAGTCTGCACTGTGCATCTTTGAGTCGAAGGTCGGGAAGTGTGAGCCGAGTTCACATCAATAAGGATAACAACTAATCTCTCTTTATCAATGAAGAGTATATATACGTGGGAAAGACCACCAGTAAGGGGATTCATTTATGACAACTTAGAATATACTATACTCCGACAAAATACTGACTATATCATCGGAGAATCAACTCCGGAGAACCACTCTAGTATATGTTTTGCAAGATTATCCATTATTGAGCACATGAAGGATCTTGGATCGTGACAATTAAATCAGATCGTTACTAGTGGTGGATTTCAACTTCATCATGTGGCGCCGTTTATAGGAACGAAAAATTTCTTAATTTCTGAAGGCGTATTCGCAATTTTCTTTTCAATCCCAATTTATACTTAAATGGTAGACACCAGATTTAGAGGCCGGAGAGCCACCGAAGGAACTAGCCAAGGAGGAGCACAGCGTAGCCGTTTAGGACAAAGGGCGGATGATCTGTTACGTTTGGACGGGATTCCTGAATAATCAGAACATCACTCTAATCATGACGGTGGATGCTCTGGCAACCCCAAACCAAGACAAAATCACTGGCACGTAAACAAAAAGAAGATGATGAGCGAGCTTTCACTGAGTCACATCATGCACAGTTTGAAAAATTCTGCAGAACTAGACATCACTCACGTCACTCTGGGGATGAACACAATCAGAGTGATCATGAGAAGATCAGATAGAAAAGAAATGATGGCAAAAGTGATGGCAACGCTTCTCATGCTGATAACAATTACGAGGATAAGCATCCTAGGGTTAAACTAAAACATAACCCTAAATGTCCTCGACATGACAATTTTCCTCCAATTAGTAATCGAGTGGCTGGCGATATATATGGCTTGCTAGGGTCGAATGATGAAGGAGATGTTCCCTCATCGTTTACGCCTAATATTATGCAATATCCAACTCCGACCGGATTTAAAATGCCTGATAGAATCCCTTCCTATGAGCGGGATACTAATCCCTTAGATTTCTTGTTGCAGTTTAAGTACGCGATGAAATTCAGGAATGCTCCGATAGAGGTTATGTGCAAAGGATTCCCCATCTATTTGAGTGGGAAGGCACGGGTGTGGATTGACGGCCTACCCTGTAACAATATTTCTTCATTTAGGCAATTGGCTCAACTAAAGGGTGGGGAACTTTGCCTTAAAGTTCTCGAACATCGTAAGGGGTGAGGAACTTCACCTCAAAATTCCTGAACCTCCCATGGGGTAGGGACTTCGCCTTAAAGTTTCCAAACACTCTAAGGGGTGGGGGACTTCGCTTTAAAGTTCTCGAACATCCGATGGGGTAGGGACTTTTGTCTCAAACTTCCCAAACACCCTAAGGGGTGGAGATCTTCGCATCAAAGGTCCTAAACATAAGCACTAAAGTTTGAAACCTCGAACCTTTTGCTCAAAGATATAATGTCTTGTAAAAGTTTCAAATCAGTTTTTTTATTACATAATAAAATGGGAACAAAAATCACTAAACATTTATTTTGCTCGTTTGCTTCTCCCCTTCATACTTAGTCCTCTCCTGTAGGACCTCTATTAGAAGACCCTACTTTCTGACCTGTCCCTTTTAAACAAGTCTTCATCTCAGCGATCTGGGAGCTCCAAATCCTGCATTCCAATTGCAACTCCAGAATTTGCTGCTTGTACGAGTTCAGTTCACCATGAAGACTCTGGACCTCTTGACCTCATTGGTTAAGACATCCTAAAAAAAGACTACTCTTGATAAGACCTTCATCGGACGTTATTAGACAAAGGTCTGTAGGGCTTATGATCCGTATAGATTAAGCTGAGTTACTAGTCAAGGACCAGAGTTCTAGATCTTAGAGTCCAAATATCTGACTTCGGAGACAAGCGAAGTTCCGGATCTTGGAGACTTCGGAGACAAATGAAGGTCAGGACCTTCGCGTTACCTGCAAGGGCACAACCTCCACTTAACTATGGAACTCTGCATCCAAAAATCAGTAATTCACTAAAAGCACACTAAGTGAGCAGAATTGATGTGAACTCGGCCCTGACTTCCCCACCTTCGACTCAAGATGCGCATGCAGACTTCTCGACCCGCGGTGCTGACACTTCCTGACCTTCGAGCGAAGATGCGAACTCTATGACCAGAGCTGTGAACTTAGCCCCAACTTCCCACCCAATTCAATGGAGCGAAGGTCCAAGTTCAAGTGTGCATCTTATCCAAGTCAAAGATCAGTTTTAGTCCAAAGTTGATCCAAATTCCAGCCAACAATTATTCACATAGTCAAGTGTTGAAGACTTCAAATTCCATGGCCAATCATCCCTTTTGAGGCATTAAAAGACGAAATTCAGCCTTGGAAAATTCAGTCAAAAGAGTATTAATGAAGTCTTGCAAGCCAACTCAATATGCATGAACCTTCTCATTCCAACACTTGGTCAATGTACCAATCCAATGTATCTTGACTTCAGCCAACATATCATCTAGAATTATGCATAATTCATAGATTAAAATGCAAAATTTTATTAGTCTTGTCAAAATCTAGTCTAGAAGTTAGAAAGTCAAATTAATATTTATTTCTTCTAGACAAGGATATTTAGGATTTAATTATTTATTTTTAAGACTTATTTTAGCCTATAAATAGGTATCTTTGTACTACTTTGAAAACAAGTTTTGAGCAATAGAAATTGTGAGTTTATCTCATTTGGTTCTTTAAGAACTTAGAACTTATCAAGTTCTCTTTGGAGACTTGTGGCGTTCATACAAACTTATCAACCAATTTTTGGTGTAATTGATTGTGGCATTTTTATACCAAGGTTCCTATCAATTTCATAGGTAGTGGGTTGCGGTTTACACCATCCAGTCCAAGCTTCCCTTAGACATATCCCGAGCAACTTCTAAGTGTTTTCGATCCTTCCAATTGTGAATCATATCATCTGGGTCGAAATCACATCATTTGGTATCAGAGCCATCTCTAAGGCTTGCATATCCTTGTTTTCGTTTTTATATTTTTTATCCTTTCTTATAATTCTTGACTTTCTTGACATTCAAGATTCACATTTTTGTTAGTGGGTTTTGTCACAAGTTGGCAAAGTTCCTAGCAGTGCCCCTAATGTTCTTTAACATCACTTGCGGCCATGTCTTCATCTAGACAATTTGACTCCTCCTTACTCTGACTTTTATAGATTCCATTACCTAAATTAGTCATGGTTCGAGAGTTTGGACATTGAGAAGTCACATGTCTTCGCCCTATGCACCTAAAACATTGGATAGAAGAACTAGTTTTAGAACTATGTGAACTGGGCGAAGGTTTAGGGTTACTTACCTTTGAAGAAGTTTGTGATTTAAACCTCTTCTTATTTGCTGGATTAGATGCTTTCTTTGCGGATGCAACATGAGCAATTGTGCTTTCCATTTGATCAAATCTCCTATGGACTAATTCTAGAGCCGAAGCTAAGTCCTTAAGATATTCTTTCATATCTTTCTCTTGTTCTTTCGAGTTTCCATCTATCTTTGCACAAGCAATGTTAGTAACAAAAATTTCCTTCCTCACTTCCCTCTAACCAATTGCCCAATGTATGATATTCTCACCAATTCAAGGCTTATATCTCTTGTTTATAGTGATGGGGTTGTTGAGTAGGTTCACTCACACTCAATTGCCTTTCTAAAAGTTCTAACTCAGATAAGCGTCAAGAGTCTCAATAAGTTAGACAATTAGATGCAAATTAAAGAAAGAAACAAAAATTTAAGAGGTCAAGAAAGGCAAGAAAACAAAAAGCAAATTACTAGAACAAGAAAATAATTTTCGGCTGAATTTTACAAAAAAGGGAAAAACAGGTTTTCAATGGCCGAAAAGAATTATGCAAAATGGTTCTTTATGTGCTTATGATAAAGTAAAACTTGGTAAATATGATTGTATCTTGCTCAATAGATTGGTAAATATGATTGTATCTTGCTCAATAGATCAAAACTAAAATCAGACTTCATAGTAACTAAAATTCTTGATCAATTCCAATTTCAAACATGATTTGATTTCCTTCAAGAATTCTTTCACAACAAGTTTCCAAAATTCCAACAGCCAATACTACAACTTAAAGCACAATCTTGACAACAAAATTCAACAAACCAAGCCTTCTTAATCTAGTAATTCTCACAAGAATAGATATAACATAAAGCTGGATAGAAACTAGATTATATGATGTGCAAAAATTCTGCAAAAATTCTAGACAGAAACTGGAAGGGTTTTTTCTGAATTTTCAACAATAGTTTTAGTTTTTCAACACACTTTTGGCAGCAACAATTCAACAAACCAAAGTCTCTTTTATCAACCAATATCAGACAGCAAAATAGAGCACAGAACTAGATTTAACACAGGAACAGGCGACAGAAAATCTAGGCAGAATCGGTCTTCTTTTTTGTAAAAAATCTTTCACGGCAAGTTTTAAAATTTCCAGCAGCGATTTACTAATTTGGTGACAAACTTTCAGAAAGAAGGTTCAACAAGGCAAAGTCTTTATACTCAGATAATATCCACACAAAAGTTTAGACTCAAAATTGGGTTGAAACTTGAAGCATATGATCATAAACAAAAGTCGGGTTTTCTGGGATAATTTTGCCACGACAATTCTCAAAGTTTTTCCAACAGTTGTTTCTTATTTTATCCACACAATTTTGATAGCAAAAATCAATAAACCAAGGTTTCTTTTATCAATCAATATTCACAAAGCAAGATAGAGCACAGAACCAAGGTTTTTAAGCAAGAAAGAGGCGAAGAAAACTAAAGACAGAAAAATGGGACAGAAACTTCACAATTGGATGAGGGATTTTTATTTTTTTGGTTTTTAAGCACAGAAATAAGAAGAATTCATAGGAACAAAACAATACTTACAGCACACAAGAGCAGTAAGTTGGAAAAAAAACAAATATACACAAAAAGATATGAACAACTCAAATGAGCAACCCAAAGGCAGCTCTCCTTGTCAAAGAAATAGGGAGAAAATCGAAACTTAAGAAGCTTGAAATTTGGAAAAACCGAAGGCAGAAATTGAAGGCTACCACCATCGGGTTTTGCTACTTATTTCTTCGGTTGATTGTGTAACAATTAACTTGGGACTTGGAGACAATCATGTGGATACTGTAGAGGCAAGGCTCTATTGGGTTTTGCTATAATTCGACAAGCAAAAATATTCTCAAGAAAGTTCTACTGTTTCCGATAAGGTAAAATACTTCTCTACCGGTTTGATATCACTTCGTAAGGATCCTTGGAGAAAATCAAAAATTTTAAATTTATGTTGCGTGCCATCTTTGATTTCCTACAGAAAGTAGTCTTCTATTTCAAGGACTTAAATATGAAATTGTTAGATAGAAGACTTTCTTATATAAGGAGTGCCCACGCCTTATGCATAAGAGTCTTCTACCTACTTGTCATATTTTTCACTATTTTTTTTCTCTTGTCTTTTGGTTTTAGATTTCCCTTTTGTGTTTGAATAAGACATTAATTTTAGAGTTTCTAGATTGATGATTTGTTGAGTTTTATTATTTTAAACTTATGGTTTTTCAAAGAATTGGTTGAAATATATGTACTAAATAGTTGTGATCTAGGTGAGAAGAATTGAAATAATAGTGGTTTGTAATGTGCAAATTTCATTGAAAATATGATTGTAAAAGACAACATATTGTAGTATGGCCAACTATGACATGGTTTTGTGCATTTTCATTGTAGTGTTTTCTATTTTTCAACTCTCACATTATAGCATGTAGTGCACCATGTTATTATGTGATGGAAATTTTTGTTTCAATTCAAAGTTTTCTTTTTCCTAGTCCCATTTGTTTTATTTCTACCAAACTTTCATACTTTTTCTTGGTGCCTTCATGTGTTGAACTTCTATTAACTGATTAATCTTTTCAAATCTTTTTCAATCTCTATTAGATATTAGAATTGTAGTGGTTTATGGTAATATGAATGAGGAAAGTGACTAGCCTTATGGAGTGTTTATTTGCATTATATTGTTTGTCTTTTTGAACTTATTGTGTTATTATCCCAAGTCCTTGCCTACTCTATTTTACCACTCTAATTTGTGATTGAGTTTCAAAGATTATGTTTGGGAGTGTCATTTGCATTATTATTTATTGCTTTCTTCTATGATTTATAGGTACTCATCATTATGAGGAGTATTTTTTATTTTAAATTTATGTTGACACCCTTAACCACATCAAAGGAAAGTGTGCCCTTCTTCCCCACAGATATTTTGTTCCTTATGTTTGCAGTTCAAGGAAGTTATTTTGCCCCTTTATCTTTATATTTTCACTACTTCATGTGAATATGAGTTTATTTTCCATGCATTGGGGACAATGTATGATTAAGGTGTGGGGGGAGGGTTCTTGTATTTTAATGAGGAAAGTGTTCCATTGTTTAAATGTTTATTTCAAATTTTCTTCAATATATATATATAGATATATATATAGATATAAAACAAAATGTTTTGAAATTTTTTTTCAATTATGCTTGACATTTTTGAGTATTTTCGGTAGAATCTCTCTCTTTTGATACTTGTTTAGAATAATTTCGAATTAACATACATTAGTGTTTTGAGTTTGGACTATATCAAAGAGGCAAGTATGATTAGTTTCTTGTTTTGAATGTTTTGAGTAGCTCGTTGATCTTGATGATTGATTTGAAGGAGAATGTGCAAAATTTGATACGTTTAAACACTTGTGTGCGCATTTGAACCTAAGAGCATTTTCTTTTTCTTGCTTTCATTTTCTTTGTTAAGTGTTGTCAAACATGGTGTGCTTATTCTAGAACTTGCTCTGCCAAATTTATGAATTCATGCTTTGAAATGATAAGAATATTAGGTTTAGCCAATTTAGACTCTCTAAAATACCTACCTCCATTTTATATACCCTTAGATAACCCTTGTTGAGCCTAACCCTTTATTTGTTGTAATACCTTATTATTTAGTCCTGAACCTTTTGTCTTTGTTTACCATTGTTGAACCCGTTGTCAAGAATATGTGGGAATGAATTGCATGATAAACACCTTGATGATTGTCAAAAACAAGGAAAAAAAAGTATGAAAAAACAGTAAAAAATGAAAAGGGTGACAAAAGAAAAGTAGTGGAATTTATCCCCTGTGAATATAGCGATTGGACAAATGAAGTTTCTCAATTGTATATAAAAAAATCCAATTATGCTATATAATTGCAAAAAGGGGGATGAATGTTACTTGAATTTAAGAAAGATGGATCCAATGGGCTACCAATGTTGTTTTTTGTGAATCATGCAAGGAAGTTCATACATATCTTGATTTGTATAATCTAAATTTTCCTTCATTTTCCTTACCTTGACCTAAACCCTATTACTACCCTTGTAAAGGCCTTTTGATTTTTGTATGAATTCATGTTTAATAAGTGGTGGAGATGTGATATATGAGCAAGCCTATAGTAGTGGCATGCTATATTTGATTTGGGTGCTAAACGAAACCTCTAAACACTTTGAGTGTATAAAGTGCAACCTATGAGAAGGTATCGAATTTTGTTGCATTTGATTTCAATGAAATTGTCAAGATTGATAAGATGTGTATGTTTTGTTTGGAAAATTCACGTATGAATACTTTTTTGGATTGTTATTCCCACTTGGATTTTTAATGTATACTAATGACTTTGAATTATTTGTGGATGAGTTAAAAAAGGGGAGGGGATGAAGAAAAGATAATTGGTATGTTGATCTAGTGCATGCTTGAGGACAAGCTTGGTTTAGGTGGGGGGAATTTGATAAGACTCAAAATATGTATATCTATTGTTCATATTCCCCCAAATTTAGGTTGATTCTATGATGAACTTAATGGTTTGGTTCTTTTTTTGTTTTAGATGTTGAAAGTAAAAATTTGGAGAAAAATGGGATAGGGAGCAATGTTTTGAATTGAATTTGTGAAGATTGGGAGTAGAAGACTTTATCCCGCTAGGCTTGAGTACGTTTAGTAGATCAAAATTTCAACCAGAAGACTTCCTTATATAAGATGTGGGCACGCTTTACCAATTTGTTAGCTGGGTGAATTTTAACTTAAAAAGGAAGCTTATGGGTGATTAATTGCAAGGAAAGATGTTTTGATTGTAGCAAAATTAAGAAGACTCCTCTATTTTATTTAGGAATATTTTCTATTTTGTTTATCTTTTCTTTTAGATTAGAATTTGACTTTTAAAAATCTTTTTAGAATTGGTATTCTTACCAAATTTTTAGTATTTTTTTTTCCTATAAAAAAAACCCTAGGGGCAGCACAAACAATAATTGCACGCCTCCATCGTTAATCTACGTTTCTCACATTTTCTTCGTTCTTAGAGCCAATCTTTCAAGAAATTCAAGGAGTCATATTTGCCACCATGAGAGGCTAAATACTATTTTCTAATTTAAGGAATATATTGATTTCAATTGCTATCCCTATGATGTTTTGTGCTTAATTTATATTTCTCACTTTTAGTTCATGTACTGATTTATTCTTGATTTTATTTTCTACGAATGATTGATGTTGGTTAATATGAAAATTAATTCTTTATCTTTTATTCTATTGCTATCTATGAGTTTAGTGATTAGTAATTGTCATAAATGAGTGGTACAAGTAGTAAATAGGTTAATTATGTTTCTAAATCAAAATATGCATACTTAATTTAGGGGAACCAATGGGACAAGATTAATTATTCACAACAATCTTGGTTATTTAATTTTGGTTTAACTATTTTTACCGATCTAAATGCTATAATTAATTTAATATGGAACACTATTGTGCCTAACCAATTAATGATAAGTTTTGATTTGGATGCTGGGTTCAGTCAATTATTTTAGGAAAACAGAAGGTTTATTACGGCTATCCTAATAAGTCTTCAAGTTAAATATTTAAATTTGCAAGATAATTATTTGTAACCTATGATCACTAATGTAATTGAATGAAATCACCTCCCTTAGATCAGAAACTCGGTAATACATATTTTTTTCTCTTTTTTTTTTTGGTTTGATTATTTATTTTAATTATTTCCTAGAATTTAGTTAATTGGTTATTCACTCCAAAATTCCCCAATTTTATTTTTACTTGTTTTGAAACTTAAATATACTTTTAGTTCCTCTAGGATTTGACCTAGTCCACTATCACTGCAAAATCAATTTGTAATCACTAGAAGTCAGTGATTAATCTTGTAGGTTTCGACAAACCTGTCAATGGGGCATGTGATGAAGAAAAAGGGCCTTCTTGGTTATCATTCCTCCAATTGCTACCTTTTCCCCTCCAATGTCCATTGAAATTCCCTTGATTGTAATTATTGACAAATTGGATGGAATCCATTTTAAGGTGGCACTAGTTAGTATAATATTTGCCTTGGCATAATCCACAACTAATTCACCGATTGATTCCCCATTCTTACCTTCAAGGTTAGTAGCGCTATTTAACTTAAAAAATCCAGCCACCTTTTTGTGTGGTAGCTTCCTATCATTGGGCCAAAAATACCCATTTTCTACTATCCTTGTGAAAAGTTCTTGTACTTTCTCTACTTGTTTGTTTTTTAGAGTCTACCAGCACTAGCATTAACACTAATTCTAGGCTTCCCCTCGAGACCATTATAAATGATTTGCAAGTAAGAGCCATCCTCCATCCCATGGTTGGGCCATTTCCTTATCAACTCTTGGAATCCCTCTCAAGCTTCAATAAAAGACTGTCTCTCACATTGTCTAAATTTATAGATATCCATGTGCAACTTGTTTATTTTAGATAGTGGAAAATACTTGGTGAGGAATTTTTCCCTTAACTCCTCTAAAGTAGCAATAGAAGCTACAGAGATGAAGTCATACCATGAGATAGCTTGTCCCCTAAGACAAAATGCAAACAAAATTTTTCTTACCTCATCATGAGGTACCCTATTCAACTTAAAAGAGTTGCAAAGAACAAGAAGCCTTAATGTGGGCATTGGGGTCTTCATTGTCATGCTCTTGAAAGATCACCCCTTATTGAATGAAGCTTATGAGTTAGGGAGGAATTTGGTAGCTTTTGGCCTCAATTTCATAATATCCATTCAAATTATCAAATCTCGACTCAAAAAACTCTCCAAATAACCTTGCCCTTGGTCAGCCATTCTTTGTGCTTCTAAACCCCTTCTTACTTACCTTAAATTCCTTTTGAGTTTCGAATAAAAAAAAAAAGTCCAGTTGACCTTGAAATCTTGTTTTTGGCATAAACTGGTCTTCACTACACTAGAAAATTTAACAATGCCAATTAAATAAGGCAAAACACTAAACACTCAAAGCAAATTAAACATCTCCGTAATGGCACGAAAAGTTTACTCCATCTTCAAGTGAAAATATTTGATAATTATAAGTTGTTTAGAATATTGTTCATGATGTGTTATAATGTTTTGAGAATTTGAATATTCTTTGTTGATGGCAGTACAATTTTTTTCTTTGGAAAAGTAAATTTGAGTTTTGCCCGAGGTTGAACAAAAGTTAAGTGTTAGAGAATTTGATAAATCCATTATTTGCATGTATGTATGTGATGATCTACTTAACTTTTGCTATGAATTTGTCAAGTTTTGAGTGTAATTTTATTTAGCTTGTAGGAAAATATGTTGAACTTTGAGAAGATATAGTATAATGAAGGATATGTTGGGAAAAATTCCTTAGAGTTTATAATTAGACACATTTTAAGGTGCTAATCAAGGCAAAAAGGTTAACTTAGAAAGTCTTACTATGTGATTACACCTTGGTCAATAAAACTTGTGGCCAATCACAATCCAATTTGGGAAAATTTTGATGGCATTGGAGCGATTTTCTCTTAAATGTGTGATCTCCTAAATTTTGGCTTTGATATCTTACTATTACAACTATATGTTTCCTGTCAAACAGGAGAACAAAACAAAGCATATGAAGTCTCCTATTCCTTCTTTCATTTTTTTTTTCAATGTTTTCTCTAGAAGAAGTGGTGGTTAAGAGAAAGAAGATGGCACTATTTCCACTATGAGTGGCTAGGTTTTTATTTGTTTTGATTCAAGGGGTTTATTTTAATTGTATTCGTTGTGAGGTTTTATACAGAACTCGAATTTCTAACTTTTAATTCAAGTATTTGTTATTTCTTGATCTTTTTTTAATTTATGAATAATTTTTATTGATTAATCTTAAATTAATTCAATGTCTTTTTCCATTGCTATCCATGAATTAAGTGATTTGTAATTGCCATGAATGATTGGTATACGCAGCAAATAGTTTATTGAATTGGTTTTCCTTTTCTATCTTAACTTTTTCATTTTCGTCTCCTCTTTCTCTTTTTCAGAATTGATGGCCTTGTGGAAAGAGACATGGAAATCCCTAATACTCTTGTATGATATGTGTTTCCTAATCTCATAATTACAAATTCTAGTGATGGCCATCTTTATAACATCTACTTCTAAAATCGACCCTCTACGCCATTTTCTTGAATTCCGAAAGTATTTCTCTACACTCCATGTTTCTAAATAGTTGAATATAATTAAATGATTAAAACCTCAAAATGTGTTTTATAGAAATTCATGTGGAAATTTTGCTGCATTTATGCCAAATCAATATAGAGTTTGACTACAACGTGCTGTACCATTCTAGTGCTACATCTATAATGTGTGCGGATAGGATTCTAGGAATACAAAGGTGCAACATAATTACCACAATTAATCAAGTAACAAGTATAAATTCACACAAATAAGTGCAAGTATACACTTTTTATTAAATTGTGGAAGTAGTGTTGATCCTTTGACAATGTTATTATTTTGAGGGATTTATTTTTTATTTAAAAGCTAGGAGGCAATTTAAATAGTTAAAAACTACAATTTTACTAAATTAAAATGGGGGAAATTGAATTAAACAAACAAGAGAAAAATAGGAAAAACTTAAATATTTAATCCCATCTAAAATTTGGAAATAATATTTATGCTTTAATCCCTAAGAAGTGATTAAGGTTGTCTCTATTTCTCTCTGGTTGTGTGATTTAACTCTAGAGTTATGCATTTAAAGAGGCAACTCTTCTTTTTTGCTCTAGGTTCTATCCCTAATCCTAAGAATGGAATGATATAGATCCTATTCCTAGTCAACCGTGCCATATAATACAATAAATTGATAATATAAAGTCTACTAAATCCTCCTACAAACTCCTATGCAATGATTAATATGGTTCTAATTACGAAGATGTAAACTTAATATAGATTGAACAATCAACAAAGGCAACAATACACACAGTTTATGAGGCCTACATAATTTGCATGCTTATCAAATGAAAACTTACTATTAGACATTAACTTGCATTACCCAATAATATAAATGAATACTACAAGAACAAACATCAACGATTCATAATCAAATCTAAGAAATTACAAGAGTTTAGCTATACATAATTATGAAAAGATACACCAGATTGAAGAAATAGAATATAAAATTCAAGTTTTAGAGTATAGGACACTCTTTTTCACAAAAGAACTAACCAACATTTAATCTCCAACCCCAAGCTCCAATTTCTCTGTCTTTTCCCTCCACACTCTCAAGAATCCTAGGTTAAGATAGATTCTTTTGTGACTAGATTTTTCCAATTCTAGGATTCTACCCTTCAATAGCCTAAAAGAATGAGTTTTTATAGGAGTTACACCTATGGGCTCATAACAAGTGGCCCAAATAAAAAAAGAAGTATTCAACGGGGTTAAAAGGGACAAAATTTGCTAAGTGCACAGGCTTTATGTTGGGTCATTGCACTATCACTGCAAGTCATGCTGCCTGCATGACCTCGGTCACAACCTGTGTGACTGACCACTAGCTCCTTCCTGATTTATCTTGGCTTTATCCCGATTTAGTGCAATAGTGCTCATTTTGAATGGTCTTTGAGGGCTTTCTAAATAGAATTAGACTTAACTTCTTCATAAAAACTAATACGCACCTAAAGGCCAACAAGGACCTCCCAATACCACCAAATTCCATGAGCCCAAAATTGCCAAGAATTGAACAAGACGTGATCCGATGGAACCACAAGTACGGGTTAATTAAGGCTAGCAAATTAGGCACAATTGTAGATACCTAATCCTATAAACTATAATCAAACATACAAGGTGGTAATTGATGGGGTAGAAGAAGCCACAACTTGTTATGAGCAATTAACCAGTCAATAAGTCAAAGAACACCACAAGGTGAACCTTGATAAGCTCCAAATTAAGTTCAAAAACAAGAACTTAAGTGTGAAGAAAACCGCATGAATTTTATTAATCTCTCAATGTCTGAAATTTTTGCTATGGAGGGATGTATATATAGTAGTAATAGCAACCCCTCTTGGTCTTACAATTGAACTATTATTAGTGGTTTGTTACCACAAGAATAGGGCAACTAAACCCTAACATACATGGACTAAAATTAAAAGATAGAAATCCTAACCCTAATATAATTTACTCTTGCCTAAATTTTAGCCATATTGGCACCTAACTTATTAAAAACCTATTAAAATTATGAAAATAAAATATTAAAATAATTAAAATAAATTTAGGGTTTTTGACTTAGTGTTATGCGAAATCCTAAACTCTAGGAAATGCTAATATAAACCCTAGGGTGTTCCAAACCTTCTAATTTAAAACAACACTATTAAATCTTATAGAAGGCTTTTAATGTGGCCCACAATCAAAAAGATTGTGCAATTTTCTTATCATTCCCCCTCTCCTCGAAAGATTCAACATCGAATCTGAAAATTTTCGTGGATGCAATTTAGCTCTCTTTGGCAACAAGAATTGCTCCTTTCACATTTGCACCCAAACCCAATCTCCTAGTTCAAAGACAAGAATCACTAATATGGCACATGATCTCAAGTTTTTTAGAATTTTTTCCCTTGCTAAAGGTTCATCGACATGGCTTTGAAGCTCCTTCGTCTCCTCGGATTTAGCTTGATATGCAAGTCGATGTGGAATTATAACTTTGGAAATGAAGTCAATTAGATGTTCTATCCGTTGAATGGAAAGTAATCCATGTGGTAGTTCATCGGGACAAACATCTCGATATCCCTAGAAAAGGGTAGAAACAGAACTAGGAAAAGCCATCAAGGTCATTAGTGACTAAGGAAATCTCTTTATATGCAAGTATAATGAGAAGCTTGCAATTAGAATTCTCCCTATCTACATCTCTCAAGCTCACATAAAAGCTACTTCTTACTCTTTTTTGCAATGACTTTTCTTTTGAACCCTCTTATTTTACCTTGAAAAATCTCTTGGGTCCCTCAGTTTCCTCTCCATTTTTACCACTCAAGCTCACAAGTTTACTCTTTTTTTGTCGCTCACTCTCTTTTGGCTTTTGTTCTCCATCTTTTTACCTTTGATCAAATTCACTCTTTATTCTCTTTTGTTCACTACAAACTTCTTGTGGTGAAATAGGAACAAGTACAATGGATTTACCATTCATTACAAACGAGTACTTGTTTGTAAAGCCATCACGACTAGCCTTCCAATTGAATTTCCATGTACTTCTTAGCAATAGATGACCAGCTTGCATTGGAGCCACATCACAAAGGACCTCATCCTTGTATTTACCAATGGAGAATGGAACTCTTACTTGTAGATTCACTTTTACCTCCACATTGTTGTTATTCAACCATTGTAATCGATAAAGTGAAGGGTGTTTGGTCATAGGCAAATTAAATCTCTCAACAAGAAAAGTGCTTACAATGTTAGTACATAAGAACACACACTCTTTCATTCACTCGACAACTAGTGTGAAAGATGTTGCTCCTTTGTTTCTCATCATCATTTTTGACTTGCATGTTTAAGGCTCGAATAGTCAATGGATTGTCAACTGGCTCAAGCTCTTGTTTAAGATCACTATCTTCTTCGATCAAGGTAGGCATCCCCTGACAATCTGAATCTTTCTTGGTCTTATAGGTCCTATCATCTCGTAGGGTCATAAACTTCTTATGAGGACATTGATAGGCAATATGTCCCTTGCTAAGACACTTGAAACATGTGATGTCTCTACTTTTAATTGGCTTTTGGTTCTCCTTAAGCTTCGGACCTTTAGAATTCCTAATATCTACTTTTTTCTCCTTTCGATTCCCATTGGACTTCCAAGTTGATGAAGTGCTGGTCACATATCCTTTTGCCAATCCATTTCTTTTCAATTGCCTTTCCACTTTTTTTGTAGTATGTACCATTTCTTCAATGTCGAGGTAATGTTGAAGCTCCACCACATTGGCAATGTGTGGGTTTAGGCCTTGCAAGAATTGTGCCATTGTTGCTTCACGATCCTCCTCCACATTGGCTCTAATCATAGCTATCTCCATCTCCTTGTAGTATTCATCTAAGTTTTGAGCCTTGTCAGATCCCATGCAACTTCCAATATAGTTCCTTATAGTAATGCACGGAACAAATATTCTCTTCATCACTCTTTTCATTTCTTCTCATGTGGTGATTGGTGGATTTCGATATCTTGTCCTTGATTGTACAAGTTGATCTCACCATACCAAGGCATAGTCGGCAAACTCTACAACGGCCAACTTTACTTTCTTTTCTTCAAAGTAGTAGCAGGCAAAGACATGTTCGACTATCTTCTCCCTTTCGAGATATGCCTTGAGATCACTTTTCTCATGGAAGAGTGGTATTTTCATTTTGATGCTTCCCAGGTCATGATCTTGGTTTTGAGTAACCCCTTCTTCTTAGATTTGCCTTTTTTGAGACATCAAACTCTTCTTCCTCCTTTTCGAACACGGGGTTTTGGTGTGTTCGTTGAGATTGAGAAACACCCTTCGGCGCTCCCTTGACACTTGATTCTAAAGCAGTGAGTCTTGCATTGATGGATTCCATCATGAAACTCATTCATGTGATGTGTTCTCTTAAGGTCTTTTACTCAGGAGTTTCCTTGGGTGCTTCAGCCATAGTGCATTAATTGTGAAAGTACAAAAGAAGATAAAATATCCTCACAATTCCTTTCCCCCAATATCCCAAACCTACTCTACTTTCACCAGTGTATCACTCAAAATTCGCTTTTTCAATGATGAATATCAAACTTTTGCCTTTTTTCTCTCAGAGTCACAAGCGAAAGTTTTATTTGAACTCAATTCAAGAGCTACACTTTGTTAGACTGAATGACACTATTAACTTATAGGATGATAAAGAAAATTAAGCATAAAAAATTATGTACAAGAGACCAAAGAGAACAAATAAGACTCAAAGAAAACTCAACAAGAACTTTTGGGAGTTAGGGTTTTTTCGGATGACCGAAAATTTTGATTTAAAAATAAGAAAAATTCAAGCTAACAAAACTAAAAATTTGGCCAATTATATACTATCTAGTGGCCGAATTTAATGATTATGGCTGCGGGAAGAAATTAAGTAGTTCCAATGCTTTTGTAATTTGGATATAAGAAATCAAATTGGAGACTAATTGGGATCCGACTAATACTAGGAACTTAATTGCAATTAAAGGTTGAATTAAAACTTAAATTGTTCTAGGGATACAATTTCTTTTTTGGTAGAAAAATAAGATGTGGCAAGTAGAATTTTGTCCAATTCAAAAATAGGGATCAAGAATTTGAACAATCAACAAAAAAAAATAGACTAGGCAATACCCCATTGGACTACGCTTTAACTGTGAACTTCTTGATTTTATTTATTTTTTTTCTTTGTCTTTTTTTTTCTCTTAATCAAGGTTGAAGCAAATTTTTTTTTTAAGGGCAATTCAGATAAAAAAAGGAATTAATGCAGCATAAAATCGCAACAAGAACAAATGAGACAAACATTTTTGTTTTAATTCGGCTGCAATAAGAATTGTTAGCCAATTATTGAAGTCAGGTAGTATTCCTGTTTCAGCAAGCAGAATTTTCTGGACACGAATTAATAAAAAAATTTGCCGAGAACAAATTAATTGGATAAGAAATAAGATAAGCTATGGAACAATTTAATTTTGAGACAATAATTAATGTGAATAGAATTACACTTGCAGCAGAAATAAAATCGGACAAGGATGCTTTTCGCTAGGAAGAAGATAAATAAGGCAGAAATAAGTTGTTGGCAAGAGATGGAGCTAACAGGAAAAAAATGAGAAGAATAATTAGACAACTAATGATTTTGGCCCGAAAATTTTAAAGAGGATCAAATTGCGGCTAGCAGTAATTGTTCAGGCAAAGAATAAAAGTTGGGTAGTAATGATTTAGAACAAAACAATTTAGTCAAGAATTCAATTCAGTCAACAATATTAATGGATTGGAGCAAGAACAAAGATGACAACTAGGCAGAACATACTTTCAGTAAGATAGCAAATTATGGATAACCAAAAAAAAAAAAAATTCCAATTAGGACAAGAATAATTGGATAGAACCAAAAATTATATGTCGATAGCAGAACAAGTAATAATTTGAGCAGTAGCAACTTGGGCAGAAAGGAATAATTTTTGTTAGACTGTCAATTTGGTTTTAGCTGTACTCAATGCAATGATATATATATATTTTTTAATATCAATAGAAGGATGGGCAAAAAAATATCAAGAAGTAGAAAATGAAGGACTAGAGTCAAAACGAATTCAACTATGCATGCTTTGCACTCTTCATAGTTAGTGCTTCTGTTTTTGCCCTATGTTTAAGTGGAAGACAAATTGGGCACTACAATATTCTATCTCTTTTTCCACCATGGCCTCCATGTTTGCCAAGATAGGAGACTTTGTACATATATTCATGCATTTCTTAGGTAGTTTTGTTTCTCGGTCACTAGTTCTTTTACTTCCTCTTAGGTAGTTTTGTTTTTGCAATCTTCGAAAATAGGAAAAAGAGGAAAAAAAAAGGAAAAAAGATGCACACAAAGAATAAAATTGCAAAGGAAAAAAGAAAAAAAAAAGAGAAGATGGAAAAAAGGAAAAAAAGGGCAAAAATAAAAACACAAGAAAAAAAAGAAAAGGACAAACGGAAAAAAAGTATAAATATTGTGTACAATGAAGCTTGGTGTCTTAGCTCTCACTCAAGGAACTTTCTTTTGCTTTCTCTCTACTCCCAATTTCTTTCTCTCATCTTTTTTCTCTAATCTATTTTTAACCCTACATTCTGATATCCATTTTCTGGCTTCTTTCACTGCCCGTTGTTATTCTCTCCATAGACGGAATATAATTCCTCGGTTGGTTGGGCCAATTTTAATGTTTCTTTTCTGTTAGAAAGCAGGAGCAGTTTCATTCTTTCTCTTTGTTTCTTTTTTGTTTTGGATTCCTCTTGGCTGAACTGCAATCTGCTCTCTATTATCATTAAATTCTAGTTGGAAAGTTTTTCGTTTCAATGTTTTGTTCTTTATGGTCAGGATCTCCTCATTACCCCTCTCTAATCCAAAGATATTTTCTTTTCTCCCTAATCTCTTTTTCTCCACATGCTGGTTTCATATTCTGGCTTCACTCTCTTTTCTGTTTGGACCCTTTTTTACTGGACCACTAGTGCTCTCTGTTGTTGCTTCATCCATGATGGACTGTTATTGATTGATTAGACTGATTTTTTGAAAGTCTGATTTCCATTTCAAGACTCGACATAGGCCATTGTTTCCTGTTGAAGATTAGCAGCATGAAGATTTTGGTATTATCTATTTTGGTCTTTTAAAATGCTTATATGCCTTTTAGAAGCTTCTATGTAATTACTACAAATCATGTATCCCAAGATTGCAATTGATGTTTCAAGATATAGTGGCCAAACTTAGTCATTTAGTTGAAGTTAACTATTTCCACTATATCTCACAACATCAATCTTTTGGCAATCTTTTTTGTTATTATTGTTTTCTTCCTTTGTATAGACTACGATTCATGTTCCCTAGTCAAAGACTAGCTTTTATTGTTGTAACAAATGAGATAGTGGTCACCCAACCACTATTCCATTCTCCTCCTTGGCTATTAATTTAGACCAAGGAGATCACGTAGCCTTCATTGGCTAACAACTTGTACAGTCCTATTTTTCAATTCAATGGAATTACTATCGTTTCAAGGAAAAAAAATGAATTCAAGAACAAAAGACAAACAAGATTCCAAGAACAAGTAGAATTTACCAAGGGAATAAATAAGAAAATAAAAGAAAAAAATATGAATAACCTGAATTGCTCTGATACCAAAAATTGATACGCACCTGAAGGTTAGCAAGAACCTCTCAATATGACCAAATTCCACAAGTCCAAAACTAACAAAATTGAACTAGATGTGATATGATGGAATCACAATTACGGAATTGGTTAAAGCTAGCAACTTAAGCACAATTGTAAATACCTAACCCTCTAGAATCTAATCAATTGTACAAGGTAGTAACTAATGGGGTAGAGGATGCCACAACTTGTTAGACTCAATTAACAAGTTCATAAGTCAAAGAACACCACAAGGTGAATCTTGATAAGCTCAAAATTAAGTTAAAAAATAAGAACTTAAGTGTGAAGAAAACCTCACGAATTTTATTAATCTCTCAACGTCTAAAATTTTTTCTATGGAGGGATGTATTTGTAGTAGTAATAGCAGCCCCTATTGGTCTTACAATTGGACTAGAATTAGTAACGTGATTCCACAAGAATTTGGCAACCAAACCCTAACATATTTTGACTAAAATTAAAAGACACAAATCCTAACCCTAATATAATTTACTATTGCCTAAATTTTAGCTATATAGGCACCTAACTTATTAAAAACCTATTAAAATTATGACAAATAAAATTCTAAAATAATTAAATAAATTTAGGGTTTTTGAGTTAGGGTTAGTGAAATCCTAAACCCTAGGAAATGCTAATATAAACCCTAGGGTGTTCCAAACCTTCTAATTTAAAACACAACTATTAAATCTCATAGAAGGCTTTTAATGTGGCCAACAATCAAAATGATTGTGCACTTGAGTTCTTATAAAACATTGTAGTCATCCTCTTAGTTTTCAATTCCTCAAGAATCGTTTTTGTAACTCAAGATATAGTCATTCTTCGGAAATGTGTTAGTCATCAACTAGTCAAGTTGCATTATGGCTTTTACCTCAATTTTGATCTAGATGCTAGTTGATTTACAAGAAACTCAAAACAATAGCACTAAGTACATTCAAATATATATCCAAGATCTATTCATTTAGAAATGTAGAAGAAAAGATATGTCCTATTGAAATCTAGTCCCTTAGCTACCCATTCATCAATTCAAGCACTATCTCCCTCCATGTTACACCATTGATGGTATTTGATCAAATTTGATCCTTTTCTGAGTTCTTTATACCGCTAAAATATTTTTATCTACAAAACATATAAAAATACAATATTAGGGCCTATTTATTTCAATAAATGATGTAAAACTCCTAGTTTTAGGGTTCACTTAAGAACTGCTTTAGTACTCTCATGAAATTCCTCCAAACTTGAACTTGTACTCATCTTCAAGGAAATAGAACCAAATTATTACATTCAAAACTTGTTGACACATCTTAAAACACAAAGAGAAAAAAGTTAGAGTAGAGAAAATAGCATCCAATTTTTAAAGTTATTCAATGCATAATTCATTTCCAGCCCTTAAGCTTTCCAATTACTTAGAAACTTCTCATGCATAGGTACTTGAAAAACCACTTAACTCATGCAATGCTTACTCATTTGGTGCCAACCTCTCTAATTAACCATTATTCAAAAGTACTCATTTGTAACATTAAACAAATTGTGTGTGTAGGTGTGTGGTGGGTACCACTTAAATCAAGCATGCCCTAGTGTCAAATGCTTATCTTGAGAGTTTCAATTCCTTGGATCAACACCCACTTTTCAACAACAATCTCATTGACCACAAGAGGAATATTACACCATCTTTAAGATCATTATACATTTTATTCTCTCTATATTTCCACTCTTCCCCTCCCCTCCCGAGGCCCCAAAGATGACACTTTGCCTCATAGACGTGAAAGCCACACGTTTGTTGAATTGGAGCCTAGTTACTTAACAAGTCACATTCATTAGAGTAATAGCTCACTTTATTCATTAGTCTTGGGTTTTGTGGCTCCATTTTCCTGTTCCTACTCATATAAGTTCATTTAACTTAAGACAAAAGACCAAGAGTAGTCTTATAGGGGAGTAGCAACATATTTGCAAAAATTAAAAAGATTAAATCACAAATTTCGTCATCAGCATTTGCACTAAAGTTCTTTTTAGTCCCCAACATTTAAAACGGTTCTTTTTAGTCCTTGACATTCATAAACTTGTCAATTTAAAACCAATGACCGGCAATAACCCATTTACCCGGTTAAATGACCTTTGCTAGGCACGCTGTCTTATATTGTGGAGGGGTATTTTTGGAATAGCCATTTTGGCATCTTTTTCTTGCTTTTTTACAGGGAAAACACCAACCCATGTTCAATTTTTGCAGAGAAAAAGATCAAGAAATAAATTGAAGTTAGCTAACAATCTTTTTTGGATAGGTCTTTTTCTCCGTCTCTCTCTGCTGCAACACAACCTTTACACAACAACAATTTCTTTTTCTTCTCCCTCATTTTCCTTTTTGGAGAACGGGGAAGGTACTCTTTTTCCTTTTTTTAAGTAATTTTAAGTCCTTATTTTTTAGGGTTTAGTCATCTATTTTAGAGGTGCCTTTGGTTCGCTATATGAGAATTGAGTCTCCATCTTTTGGATTTTTTTGATGGGTTTATTTATTTTTTTGTTTTGAAATTTTTTTTGCTTGGTTTAAGATTTGCATCTTCAGATCTGCGGTGAATTAGCCAATTTTTTACTAAATAAGATGATTAAGATGATATAGATGATGTGGATTGGCAGATCTACTCCTTCGAACGATGTGGTAGATGATGAAGTTGCTGAATATGATGACGATGTTGATGATGAAAGTAAGATGTTGATGTGGATGGTGAAGCCGATGATTAAGAAAAACTTCAAATCTCTCTCTATTTGCCTAAAAACTTCAAATCCCATTTTCGCTGAATCTTGTAGAAATCGTAAAAATTCAACCTATTTTGAAGGAAAAAAATTGGGATTTTCAATCAGCAACAATGGTTCATCATCATCCACTGAATCATCATCCCATCACCATACTCTTAAAGTCTTTCTATTTTGTAATTATATCACATTGGGCACAGCTTCAAGCTGCATTTTCCTAATGCTCTCTCTGAGATTAGTCCCATCTCTTTGTGGATTCTTCTTAATCCTCCTCCACATCTTGACCATAGCGGGGGCAATTTCGGTGCAGGAACATGATGTGGAGCTCATATGGTTTCTATAGTTTTGATTGCAATATTTCAAGGATCTATTTCAGTGTCTATCTTCACAAAGACCAGCAATTTTGTTGGGAATTTGAAGTCTTATGTGAGGGAAGATGATGCTGCTTTGATACTAAAATTGGCTGGTGGATTGTGTTGCAATTTTCTGCCTAGAGTGGGTGGTTCTAACACTTGCATCTTTCTTGAAGTATTAAGCTTATATGGATGGGGATAATAATGATGTCTGTCACACAAGTGTGATAAGAAGGAGTCCTAAGGTTCAAGATCAAGAGGATTTGAAGGATTGGTCATGGCCATTTCATGTCTAATTGCCGAAAGAATGGATTTCATTGATCATACTATATATGATGGGATGATTATTTTTGTTATACATTATTTGATTCATTGTGTTTCTTCCATTTTGTTATGGGCTGGTGATGGGATTGAGGTTTATATAATTTCATGGGATTTAGCTGCAAATGATTGCACTAGGTGTATAGCTACCATAATATTCTCTATACATTTTATTGTGGTTGTACTAACAAAATGTTGCAATTCTGCAACTTTTGGTTAAAAAAAAAGATGAAGGTGATGATGACTATGAGGCTGAAGATTATGCTGTGTTAAAGATTAATAGAACCCAGAACTTGTTATAAAAACTGAAAGATTTGAACTTTACTAATGTTCAACCACACGAGGAAATGCCTCACTTGGATTGGAATCATTCACAGCGAAATTTGACGAATACCAATGAGAGTTTGGCTTTTGCCATTGTTCCTCTGCCAACCAATTTATAATTTAACTTCAATTTATTTCTTGATCTTTTTCTCTACAAAAATTGAACATTGGTTGGTGTTTTCTCTATAAAAAAACAGGAAGAATATGCCAAAATGGGTATTTCAAAAGTACCCCCTCGAATATAAGACAGCGCGCCTAGCAAAGGTCATTTAACCGGGGAAATGGGTTCTTGCCGGTCATTGGTTTTAAATTAACAAGTTTACAAATGTCAATGACTAAAAAGAACCGTTTTAAATATTAGGGACTAAAAAGAACTTTAGAGCAAATGCTGAGGATGAAATTTACGATTTAATCAATTAAAAATAAACAATTACCCGAGTCATGTCAAAACTATGGTGTATCGCTAACAATCATTGTAAATATAGGTTGAATCATAGGTCACATCACACCAAAACATTAATATTCACAAAGAAAAAGTCTAATTCACCCTTTTCTTTTGCTTTCATTAGTGTTCCCTAATTAAGTGCTCAAAACAACTAGGTTAAGATGATAAAATTTTCATCTAAGTAATGTTTACTCTAAGATATCAACAACTTACTTTTTACACTACCAAGTTGAGGATTATACCATTTATTTCATTGGTTATATGCTTTATTTCACTTCATTAGTCTACCTATAAGTCAAAAAGAACTATCATATCACTTCTATAGGCATTATTATCTATTTCCTTGCTTATTTAACACAAAAGCCATAAAATCATAAGGATTTTTTTTATTTTTTAAAAAAAATTGTAATATTAACTAATATTAAATGTACTACTAACACAAATAATGAAATCACTCATATGTCACTTACAATGTAATTACATAAAAGAGTATGATCATAAAGAGAAAATTAAAGTTTGAAAACTAGACTCCCCCTTTTATATCAAGTTTCAATATGTCAATAAGTCTATCTTCATTCTTACTTGAATGCCCACAATCTCTTTTAGTCCCATCCAAAGTATTCTTACTCATAAAAAAAGTGAAAATAGAAAAAAAAACTCACTTAGTTCACAATAAAGAAAAAGAAAATGAACACTAAAAAAATGAAGAACATAAAGAAGAACACACATTAAGGTCCTAAACATCCCATAGCATAAATAAGCTAAATATATACACATAAAATACATCAAAAATAGTACGGCAACTAGTTCTCCAACCCCCCCCCCCCCCCGGCCTCCCTCCAACTTAAATATGCATTGTCCTCAATGCATCACTAAAATTTCCAGAAAGGGATTAGTTGACAATTCCATTGTGCACATTTCTCTTCCCCAAAACTTAAAATGTGACATAATTCATCCATAGAAAGAAATGTAGTACAAGGATTGGAATTAATGTTTAAGGGAATCACATGTCTAAAGCTATTAAAGTCTAACTCCAAGTATTATGTAATCTAATCAACTGAAATTAAAAAAAAAAAACTATTACATATAAACTAAATAAGAATATGAGTATGGCATCATGTTGATTTCTTTTTTTCTTTCAATTTTTTATAGCATGCACTTGATTCTAAGAACATTCTAAAATCATTTTAATTTCATCAAAACAACAAAATTATCAAATAAACATCTTAAACAATCATGCACGTACTTCAAGATCACTATGCAATCAATCTAGCTAAAAGCTACATGATTAGTTTTAAAATTAGTTTCATGCTTAAAAATGATGCATATAGGTATTGTAAATTGTTTTACTAAGTTTAAACTCATATTATCACTTGAGACCCGTTGATAACCAGAGTTCAAGACCTAAGACTCACTCTTCTTGAATTGAACTAGAAATCCCTTGTTGAACCAAAACCCTTGTTCAAGAAGTTTAAACTAAAACTTTGATTACAAGACATCATAAATAAGGGTAAAGGTGGCAAAATGTCTATAGTCCCAATGGGTAACGAATGAAATGGGAATTATTAGGCCCCCCACATCCATTAAAAATGCCCAATGGGAATAAACGGAAGGCATATTATGGGGATGGGATTTTATTGGGTGGATTTTGGGACACCCAAGGGTCCCAATGAAAAAAGTTAAATGGGGAATTATTAGATAATATTGGGTAACTATTGGGTAATGTTAAATAATCAATGGAGAATGATAATTTTAATTATTTTTATTTTTTAAATATGTTTATATATATTATTCATAAATAATTTTTATTTTTTCTATTTTAAAATTGTGGCAATTGTAGGTGGCCGAACTACTAATGGGCCTGCCGCTAACCACTGCCGACTAACCAGATTCTTGCTAAATTCTAAGAACTATGTCAGAATCTAGTCGGAATCCGATTGGCGAGTGGTACTTGGAGGTGGGTAACCGATAATCCGGACCATCAACAGCCGCCATTTAATATTAATGGGATCCAAAAAGGAATTGGGAAATTCCATTCTCACCAACCCCAAAATTTAGTGAGAATTACATTTCCCATTTCTACTAAGTTCCTACCCATTTAAATCCCACCCAATTCCCATCATTCCCTCCTAATTGCCACCCTAAATAAGGATATCAAAGGTTAGTTAATAATTCAATAAGAGTTTCACAAAGAGAACTTTGCAAGATTAAAATTAACAAATTCACAAAAGAACTCACAAGTGAAAAGAAAACCTCACAAGTTTTATTAATGATTTTTCTCTGAATAGCATATGGTCGAACCACCCCTATGTTTATAAGGTTAATGTTGGTCTAAAAGTTGCCTATTTATTCTAAGACTCTTCGTAAACATTTTGGAAAATAATACTAATTACTTGACCTTTAATACAATTTGGAACATATCTAAAAGGTCCCTTAAAAGGTTGGTCGAGAAAAACCCTAAACAAATTGGAAACTAAATTCCTAAAACAATTAAAAGAAAACATAACAATTACTTGGCTGAGTTTTACATGCCTATTTTTAGCTAGGATGCTTAATTTTAGAATATTTGGGCTTCTAAATAAACTAAAAGATTTAAACACAAGGTCCATTGGTAATTACATTCAAGACATTAATTCATTTGGGATTGTAATAATCAATCTTAGACTTTTCTTTAACTTCAACTTTTTTAATGATCCCATTAAGTAATTCCTTGATAGGAGAAAGTTCTTGGTGAGAAATTTCTTCCTCAACTCTTCAAAAGTAGTGATAGAACTCCTGAAATGGAGTTGTACCATGACATAGCTTAGCCTCGTAGAGAGAAAGAGAACAAAATTCTTCTAACAACATCCTAAAGTAGCCCATTCAACTTGAAGGTGTTACAAAGAGCAAGGAAGGCCATTATGTGGGCAATGGATCTTTATTGTCAAACTCTTGAAAGATTGCCCTTTCTTGGATGAGGCTTCCTAGTTGGGGAAGAATTTGTTAGTTTTCAGGCTCCACTTCGCAATATCCATTGAAATTATCAAATCTTGACTCAAAAAACTCCCCAAATAAGATTGCCCTTGGTCTGACATTCTTTGAGCTTTTAAATCCCCTCTTGCTTGTTTTAAATTTCTTTCAATCTTTGAATCAAAATCAAAGTCCAATTGAGCTTAAGATCTTATTCTTGGCATAAAGAAGAAGAAAACCAAAAAGTACCTGTAAAGGAAACCAAAAATAAGCTAAACTAAATAAATATTAACTACAATAGATAATTTAACAAAGCAAATTAAATAGGGGAAAGCACAACACACTCAAAACAAAGTAAACAGTTGTAGCAATAGTACCAAAAACTTGATGTTTGCGTATTGGAATATTAATTGCAACACGATTACCACTATAAATAAAGTAATAAAATCTAAATTCAGACAACAAAGCACAAGAATCGCTTGTCATTGTATTGTACAAAGAGGGTTGATCCCTCAAGGATATTGTTATTTTGAGAGGTTTATTCTTTACCTAGAAGTCAAGGGACAATTTAAATAGTTAAAGATTACAATTTTGCTAAATTAAAATAAGGGAAATAGAGTGAAACAAAAAAGAGAAAAGAGTGAAAAACTTAAACATTTAATTAAACCCAAAATTTGGAAACAATAATTATGATTTAATCCTTAAGAAGTTATTAGGGTTGTCTCTATTTTTTCCTACTTTTGTGATTTAACTATAGGGTTGTGCAAATGAAAACACAAATTCTTTCACACCTCTGCACACACACTGCAGGTGCGATTTTTGGAATCTTTTGCACACTTCATGCGCCATAGTCGCCCAGTGTGGGCGATCTGTGGTGCGATGCTGTGTGCGACGCCTTTTTTTTTTTTTTTTTTTGGCCTCTCTCTTGTGAGGGTCCTTTTCCCCTAACGTGGGGCCTTTTCCTCCAATGGGGGGTCTTTTCCTCCTACGTGGGGTTTTGTTTCTAGTTTGCTTGCAGGGCTATTCAACGTATGCGGTAGTAGTTTGGTTTCCGAGCTATTTAACGTATGCGATAGAGTCATACAAGGCATGGAGCAACCATTAGGGATGTGGCTCGACACTCTGGTTGCAGTTCAGTTTCGCTTAATTTCATGCATTTTTATGATTCTCTAGTAGATGGCAATCAACTAGTTTGTATAGGTATCTTGATTGCAATTGATGTGATCTGTGCACTAATCACATTAATTCTTTTGCGCAATCTTTTTATTTTTCTTGTCTTCTTGTGCACTTTGCTTCATGGGTCAGTCATCTGCTGTCAAACCATGAAGATCATTTAGCCTTTTTGGCTAAGTCTTGTACATCTTTTGCCATTGGCAATTTAACAAAATTCTATCGTTTCAGAGAAAAAACTATAGGGTTGTGCATTTAAAGAGGAAACTTGATTTTTGGCTTCTTATTCTAGTAGTACTTGATTCTAATAGTATAGTTCTAAATTTAATGTAGATTGAACAATCAACACAAGCACCAATACACATAATTTATGAGGCCTACAAACATACTATTTAACATTAACTTGCATTACCTGTAACACAAATCAATGAAACAAGAATAAATATCAACAACCCATAATGAAATTTTAGAGATTATAAGAATTTAGCAACACATAATTATGGGGAAAAAAAACACCAACTTGAAAATATGAAATATAAAATTTGAGTTTGAGTATAGGAAACTACCTTTTTATAGGAGGAACTAGCTCAAATTTAATCTCTAACCCCAAGCTCCAATTTCTTCCAAATATGGAGTCTTTTCCTAGTAAATTCATGTGATGACTAGGTTTTTCCAGTTCTAGGGTTCTCCCCCTTCAATAGCCTAAAAGAATGAGTTTTTATAGGAGTTAGATTAATGGTTTCTGGCAGGTTTGTCGAAGCCTCCAAAATTAATTACTGATCCTCTAATTCTTTGTAGCAAAAAGTGGACCACAAGCACCAATAGGAAATCTGTAAAGCTCTTAGTCACGTAAAAGAGAAAGGTGTTTGAAATTGATTACTAGCTAGGGAAATTTAAATAAGGAAAGTAGACTAACTGAATTAACAACAAAATAAATGACGGACTATACACTCTTACCAAAGCTCTGACCCAGGGAATGTGATTTTTGTCAATGTTTCTCGATCATTGGTTTCATGCAATATTCTCATTAGTTTAAACATTTAACCAAAAATCCACTAGAAAGCTAGAAGATTTTGTGTTTTCCGAATTTATCTGTTTGAACCTAGCATCCAAAAAAACCTAACTCTCAACCAACTGGGCACGATAGCGTTCCATATCGAATTGAAAGTAGCATTAAGCCGGAGAAAACGGCTAAATCAAATCCAAACAACTGAGATAGCTACAGTTCTCTAGATTTTGGTTCATTAATTCTTCCTTAACTAAACTACACTATCGCTCTCACTCTACAAATGCAGATTAGTCTCGGTGCCCTTGATTTCAAATGATTCTAAACAATTACGGATTTAGATCATATGTAAAGCAATTGAAGAATTAGAACTAGTTGAGTCGTCAATTCAAATAATCCTAATTGTTCATATCAATTCTATCAAAATCAACGAACATCCAAACATAACAAGAAATTAATTAAACCATAACATCACGAAGAAAACATTGACTTCCATCCCCCTGGATCAAAAATAATTATTTAGCCACTCATGGTGGTGTTGAACATCCTTCAATTGAAAAGAAAAGAAGAAACCAACGTGTGTTCTTGGAGGAGTGGAACGGCGGCTGTTTTTTTTTCTTCCTTCCTTGGATGATAGTCCCCCCTCTCTAGGTTTTTTCCTTCATAGGAATCCTATTTAAAATAAAACTAACTTCCTAACGTGTAGGAATTCCCATAGGAGTAGGATTCCTAATCCTAATTTATTTCCTAAAAAGACAACACTATTAATAAATGTCTTGGTACTAATTTAAGACGGAAAAAGGGAAATGAGAATATTAAATGCCAATTATGAAATAGGTCTTGACTTCTTCCAAGAATTAACTGCAATGCCTTTGATGTAAGACGAGACCTCGCCTTAGTCGAAGTCCATTGCTGAGTTCTCCTCCCATTAAATTCCTTCCAACTTTTACGTGCTCCAATCCACGTGTAAGCAAAATTTCACCAATTCCTGCTTGTAACTCCTAACATCACAATTTTAGCAAATAAACACCAATTAGTTCAAATTCGGCCAGAAATAAAGTGATAATTAACATCAAAAACAGGCACAATTATCACTTTATCACACCCGCACACCAAGATTCTGCTTGCCCTCAAGCACTTAAAAGATAGACTTTAAAAAACACTCACCCACACCAATTTTCAAAATATTTAACAAAACATCAAATGTCATGCACAACTACGTCAAATCAAACACCCTCAAAATAACAAGCATGTCGCAGCACCCCTGCACCCGAACAAGTTATACTCCCCAACAATCCTTCCAGAATCAAAGAATAAACATGATTCAATCATTGTCTCACGGTACCACTCAAAGCACTCAAAGTGTATAGGGACATTGATAAGCACTCAAAACAACACAATAGCTTGACATCACCATAGGCTTGCAAATATACCACATCTCCACCATCAAGTATGATTTCAATACAATAATCAAAGGGTCTTTTCAGGGTTGTAATGGGGCTAGGGTGAAGGTGTGATAAAAGGAATTTTAGGGTTAAAAACATGAAAAAGAATGTAATGACCAGTGGCAAAACTTGAAACTTCACCCACTCGTGATGCAACTGTCACCTGTTACATATGCCCAAAACTTCCTAACATAATTACAATACAACTCGCTCAGTAATAAAATTCCAGCTCTTCTTTTTTTATCTTTCTCTCTTTTGTTTTTTTTCTTTTGTTTTTTTTTTGTTTTTTTTTTCTTTCACGAAGAAATTATTCTTCAGCAACAACGATACAAAATACAAGGAATATCGAAACAATAACCATGCAACTCACAAATGTGCAACAAGGAAGATGTATATTGCTAAACTTGATGCCACTAATCATCACACCCTTTCAATGTAAAGGGTCCAAGAAAGGGCAAAAATAAAAAGTTCGTGGTTAATATGTAGTGGTTAAAAATCAAAGAAAAAGTCAAGGCTCAAAATAATTCACTAATGGTTAATTCACAATGGTTGGCCTTTTACTAGGTTATATTGAAAGGATAAAACTTAAGTGCCCTTGTCATTTTATTGCACAAATCCAAAGATGATTTTGACATGCATAACAAAGCAAGTTCTAGCTTAATCAAACCATGTGTGTATCACTCATCAAAGAAATTCGAGCACAAAAGAATGGATTGCTCATTATAGGCTCAAAACTCACAATAAGCAAGTTTAGGTCAAATCATGCTATTGATCATCCAGATTAATTGTCAAGAAAGTTGTCACCCACCAAGCAACAAGAGTAACTGCTAACGCTTGAAGTTTTAGGTAATTCAATTCAACTTCATAATGCGTGCCACACACAAAAATATAAAACAACCTTTAGAAAGCAAGTAGAAAACACACAAAATATATTATTTCAATGTTTTATGCAACAAAACACACAAAATACCCTAAACACACAAAATATATTCGAAACTTCCTCCCCCACACCAAAATCATACATTGTCCCCAATGTATGCACACAAAAATCAAAAAATAAAAGGCATAACATAAAAACACAAAAACTTCCCTGAAAAATTACGTGTTAAGAGGGAAAGGTGGGATGAATCCATTGTGTTGAAAGAATGCATCTAAATTTGCCTTCATTTGATTAACAGTGTCGGTCAGGGAATAGAGTTGCATTCTCACGGCTACAAGTTGGTCCGCGTCATTGGTGGAAGAAGACGACGGTATTGAACGGAAAGGAACGTTATCAGGGGATGCATCCGGCTCGTCATCGCTGAGTTGAGCATTGGAACGTGCCATCGTCTTGTTGGAGGGAGGAGGATGAGATCTTTCCTTGGCAACTTTCCCTGTAAATTTAAGAGAACCCTTCAAATCCGATTCCGACGGAGGAAGCGTGGCCTTTCCTTGTCCAAGGCGGTTGCGTTTCCTAGCAGAAGAAGTCTCCCCGTTCATGGCAAATTATGCGTAATCAGCGGCAGAGCAACGGTGGTGGATGGCGGCAGACCGGAAGGGACAGCTGCGGACGACGAATTGGGTCTGCGTGGCCGGCGGCTTCGCGATCAGCAGCTGTGCGGGGTACCTGCGTGGAGGACGGTGCTAGTAGTTGAAGGTTGTGTGGAATTGGGTGGTCAAGACTGGTGGGTTGAAGTGTTACTGGAATTGGGGAAAAGAAGGAGTTTTATTTTTTCTGGTTGCGCGTGTGGCTGCAGTTCCAAAGGCCCAGAGGTACCATGAGCTTTAAGTGAGGTCTCGCCCTATTTGCGTTCCATATCTGGAGTCACGCAAATAAAAATCGAGTAAAATGCTTACTACTTTCCTTTCTCCTCCAGTGTTGCAGTAGTGAATAGGCGAGGTCTCGCCTGAACGCACCTTCATGTCTGTAAATCACACCAAAACAAACAATAAAAAGAGTAAAATTAAAGCAAACGTTCCCCCTTTTTTTTTTCATCTCTCTTTTTTTTTCTTTTTCAAATATTGTAATCCTAATTAAAAACAAGAAAAATCAAACAAAATAAAAATTGGGTTGCCTCCCAATAAGCACAAGTATTTAACGTCGTATGCCCGACGACCTGTTATTCATTCAATCTTAGAAATAATTAGGCACCGTCAATTGAGTGCCCTCCGTCGTGGATGCATCAATACCTTCATAAAACTGCTTTAAACGATGACCATTCACCTTAAAAATCTTGTTCGTATCCACACTTTTTATTTCCACTGCACCATGTTGAAAAACGTTAGTGACAACAAATGGTCCAATCCATTTAGACTGCAACTTACCTGGCATGAGCTTCAAACGAGAATTATAAAGCAAAACTTTTTGACCAATTTCAAATTGCTTCCGCAAAATCATTCTGTCATGAAACAACTTGGTCTTCTCTTTGTAAAGTCGTGAATTTTCATAAGCTTCCAATCTCAATTCTTCCAGCTCCTGGAGTTGCAATTTCTGTTCTTCTCCAACCTTCTCCATGTCCATATTACATTTACGCACCGCCCAGTAAGCTCGATGCTCAATCTCCACAGGCAAATGACAATACTTCCCAAAAACTAACCTATAGGAGGACATCCCTATAGGAGTTTTGTAAGCTGTTCGATATGCCCAAAGTGCATCATCTAGGCGTAAACTCCAGTCTTTCCGCCCTGAATTGACTGTCTTCTCTAGTATGGATTTTACCTCACGATTCGACACCTCGGCCATGCCATTTGTTTGGGGGTGATAAGCTGTAGCTACCCTATGATGGACTCCATATTTCTTCAAAAGGGTTGCAACTACACGATTGCAAAAATGACTTCCTTGATCACTGATGAGTACTCTTGGAATTCCAAACCTGCTGAGAATGTTAGACTTGATAAAACCTACAACAACTTTGGAATCGTCAGTCTTGGTGGCTTTCGCTTCCACCCACTTGGACACATAATCAACAGCTAAAAGAATGTAGAAAAAACCAAAGGAGGAAGGAAAGGGTCCCATAAAATCAATTCCCCATACATCAAATATTTCACAAACAAGGACCGGAAATTGTGGCATCTCATTCCTACGGGATATGGAACCAGTGCGTTGACATCGTTCACAAGTCTTGCAATATTGATATGCATCTTGAAAAATAGTTTCCCAATAGAACCCACTATCCAGAATCTTCCTAGCTGTTCTTTTAGGTCCAAAGTGTCCCCCACATGCATAATTATGACAAAAGGTTAGTATGGATTTATGCTCACTATCCGGCACACATCTCCTAATTATCTGATCAGAACAAAATTTCCACAAAAAAGGTTCATCCCAAACATAATATTTGGCCTCACTTCTAATCTTTGCTCTCCTAGATTTACTAATGAAACTAGGCAAATCTCCCGTAACCAAATAATTCACAATGTCAGCATACCAAGGGATCATACCTTTTAGTTGAAACAATTGCTCATCAGGGAATAGTTCGGAAATGGGCAAACAATCTGGTTCTCTTACTAACCTGCTTAGGTGGTCTGCCACAGAATTTTCAGCTCCTGGACGATCCTTTATCTCCAGATCAAATTCTTGGAGTAACAAAATCCACCGAATGAGCCTTGGTTTAGATTCCTTTTTCGCCAATAGATATTTCAGAGCTGCATGGTCAGAGAACACAATTACTTTAGAGCCTAGCAAATAAGATCGAAATTTATCTAAAGCAAAAACAATTGCTAAAAGCTCCTTCTCTGTGGTGGTGTAGTTGCTTTGAGCTGGATTCAAGGTTCGAGATGCGTAGTATATCACATGGCTTCTCTTATCCACCCGTTGGCCTAGCACTGCTCCCACGGCGAAGTTACTAGCGTCACACATAATCTCAAAGGGCGTTCGATCGGTGGCTGAATAATCGGAGCTGTGGTCAACACCTCCTTAAGCTTGTCAAATGCTTCCTTACACTTCATTCCAAACTCAAACTCCACGTCCTTTTGAAGAAAATTAGTTAAGAGCAAGGCTATCTTCGAGAAATCCTTTATGAATCTGCGATAAAAGCCTGCATGACCAAGAAAAGAGCGAATTCCCCTAACATTTGTAGGGTAAGATAAGCTCACAATTAAATCAACCTTGGCTTTATCTACTTCTATTCCCCAAGAGGATACCACATGCCCTAAAACAATCCCTTCAGTGACCATGAAATGACACTTTTCATAGTTCAAAACTAAGTTGGTTTCTATGCATCTTGTTAAGATTCTATCCAAATGAACTAAACATTCATCAAAAGAATCACCATACACAGTAAAATCATCCATGAACACTTCAATGCATTTTTCAATATAATCAGAGAAAATGCTCATCATGCATCGTTGAAATGTACCTGGAGCATTACATAACCCAAAAGGCATTCGTCTATATGCGAACGTGCCAAACGGACATGTAAAAGTGGTTTTCTCCTGATCTTCTTGGGCAATCACAATTTGATAGTAACCAGAAAATCCATCAAGAAAACAAAAGAAAACCTTACCAGCCAAGCGTTCCAACATCTGATCTATGAATGGTAGTGGGAAGTGATCTTTCCTCGTCGCCAAGTTGAGCTTCCTAAAATCAATGACCATTCGCCACCCACTTTGGATTCTGGTGGTTACTAACTCATCATGTTGATTCTTCACCACAGTGAATCCAGTCTTCTTAGGCACCACGTGGATTGGACTCACCCATTCGCTGTCTGAAATTGGGTAAATAATGCCTTCTTCTAGGAGTTTCAAAATCTCCTTCAAAACCACTTCTTTCATTGTAGGGTTGAGCTTCCTTTGTGCTTCTCTGACTGGTTTGACATTATCCTCTAGATGAATCCTGTGCATACAAATTGATGAACTGATTCCTTTGATATCTGCTAAGGTCCACCCAGGCACCGAACAGCAATTGATGGACTGATTCCTTTGATATCTGCTAAGGTCCACCCAATTGCTGTTCGGTGCCTTCTCAAAACTTGAATCAACCGTGCTTCCTATTCCTCCGTCAAGCCTTTTGCAATAATCACGGGTAAAGTCTCCTTATCACCTAAATAAACATACTTAAGGTGATCTGGTAAGGCCTTTAACTCCAGCTTAGGTGCCTGCAACACGGAAGGCATCGTTGACATATAAGAACCAAAATTCTCAATATTAAAACAAATAGAGCTAGTTGGGGTTTTAAAATGAAAATCGTGAGCCTCATTTGTCTTATTTCCTGTAGTAGTATCCTCCAATTGCTCATTAATTTCCAAATCAACATCCCCATCCCCTTCTTCAAAGATTTCCTGTACAATTGTTTCAACAACATCCATTGAACAAAGTGAGTGAGATTCAGCAGGAAATTTCATGGAATCGAAAATATTAAATTTAACTATGTCCCCATCAAATTTAACTGAAACCGTTCCTTCATCTAAATCAATATTTGTCTTGGCTGTCAACATGAACGGTCTTCCTAACAGAAGGGTAGCTGAATCTTGTGCATCATCATCGTCATCCTCAGTCTTCATAATAAAGAAATCTGCTAGGAAGATCAACTTATTCACCTGCACTAAGACATCCTCTACAACACCCACAGGGTGAGCTTTAGATCTATCAGCAAGTTTAATAATGACGCCCGTTTTCTTCATTGGACCCAAATTCAATTTGCAATATACAAAATAAGGCATGACATTTATTGAAGCTCCTAAATCGAGCATAGCACGCTCAATTCTCTTATCTCCAATTACACAAGGTATTGAAATCATACCTGGGTCACAACATTTTTCAGGCATTTTCCTCAAAATTATGGCGTATGATCTCCCATGCTAACTACCTCATCACCCTTCAACTTCTTCCTATTGGTGCATAGCTCTTTTAGAAATTTCGCATACCTTGGTATTTGCTTAATGGCTTCCAACAGGGGTATGTTGATCTCCACCTTTCTAAATGTCTCCAAGATCCCTTGTTCATATCCTTCTTTTTTATTTTTCGCTAACCTGCTAGGGAAAGGTGCAATATTAGGTAATGAAGAATCACCCTTTACCTCACTGTTTGCTTTTGCACTTTCTTCTTTTTCCTCACTTTCATCCTTCCTTTGAGCCCCTTCATTGTTGGATTGACTTTCTTGCAACTCCTTGCCACTCCTTAGAGTAATGGCACTTACGTTCTCTTTCGGATTGACCACAGCCTGAGAAGGTAGTTTTCCTGAATACTGAGACTCCAGTTTACCCATACTTGTGGCTAATTGGCTCATTTGATTCTCTAGATTTCTAATACTCGCCCTTGTCTCCTGTTGAAATTGCTGAGTATTAGTTGCGAGGGCCTTAACTATGTCATCTAAGGACATACCTGAATTAGGAGGTGTGGCTTGTGTCAATGAAGGAGGAGGTCTGAATTGGACTTGAGGCTGATATCTTGGTTGGCATCCTTGATTCCCATAACTGAAATTGGGATGGTCCTTCCAGCCAGGATTGTATGAGTTGGAAAACGGAGCATACCTCCTTTGAGGATGATTGGGATATCTACCAGCTGCATTAGCTTGTTGAACTGGCTCCTCTTGCAGTGTTGGACACATGTCTGTAGGATGCCCAGGCGTTGAACAAATTCCGCATACTCTGGCATTTTGCATTTGACCTACAGCTACCTGACGAAGCAAACTAGTTAAATCAAAATTTTGATTTTCTAAATTGGAAGAGTTTACCTCATTAATCTTCCTGGTGGTTCTGTCCAGCCTTGTACCAAACTGTTGAGAATTCTCTGCCATGTTAGAAATCAACTGCCTTACTGCCGCAAGGGTTTTATTAACTAATTCTCCTCCACTAGCTGCGTCTATCATACTCCTGTCCATGGGCAATAATCCCTCATAGAAATACTGAATCAATAGCTGCTCAGGAATTTGATGGTGTGGACAACTAGCACATAGATGCTTGAAGCGCTCCCAATATTCATGTAAGATCTCACCATCGAATTGTCTAATGTCACATATATCCTTTCTGATATTGGTAGCTCTTGAGACGGGAAAGAATTTCTCTAAAAATAACCACTTTACCTCATTCCATGTATTAATTGATCCTTCAGGAAGATCATAAAGCCAATCCTTTGCTTTATCTCCCAAGGAAAAAGGAAAGGCTCTTAATTTGACCTGTTCTTCACTAACATTCTGTGGCCTTAAAGTGGAGCAAACCACGTGAAACTCTCTCAGGTGTTTGTGAGGATCCTCACCTGCAAGACCACGAAAAATAGGGAGTACATGTATCAGTCCAGATTTTAATTCAAAAGCGGCCTTCAAGTTTGGATAAGTAATGCATAATGGTTGCTGGTTAAGGCGAGGAGTAGCTAGCTCTTTCAAGGTTGGATCTCTGGCAGCCATGAGGATTTCAATGTCACTTCTCTCGTCAACAAATGGAGATTCTCCAACCAATAAGTCGGTTGGCAAGGTCTCTAACTCAGTGATAGATGCTGCTTCTTGTTTAGTCCTTTTTCTCAACTCCCGTGCTAACTTCTCAATTTCTGGAATGTATTCTAACCCTTCTTCTTTCTGAGAAGCACGAGTTAACATCAACGAAAACAAAAAAAACAAAGAGTAGTGACTTTGGGAACTTTCTCAAGTTTCCCCGGCAACGGCGCCAAAAATTTGGCGGGTTTGTCGAAGCCTCCAAAATTAATTACTGATCCTCTAATTATTTGTAGAAAAAAGTGGACCGGGTCGATCCCACAAGGAAATCTGTAAAGCTCTTAGTCACGTAAAAGGGAAAGGTGTTTGAAATTGATTACTAGCTAGGGAAATTTAAATAAGGAAAGTAGACTAACCGAATTAACAACAAAATAAATGACGGACTACAACACTCTTACCAAAGCTCTGACCCAGGGAATGTGATTTCTGTCAATGTTTCTCGATCACTGGTTTCATGCAATATTCTCATTAGTTTAAAACATTTAACCAAAAATCCACTAGATAGCTAGAAGATTTTGTGTTTTCCGAATTTATCTGTTTGAACCCAGCATCCAAACAAACCAACTCTCAACCAACTGGGCACGATAGCGTTCCATATCGAATTGAAAGCAGCATTAAGCCGGAGAAAACGGCTAAATCAAATCCAAACAACTGAGATAGCTACAGTTCTCTAGATTTTGGTTCATTAATTCTTCCTTAACTAAACTACACTATCGCTCTCACTCTACAAATGCAGATTAGTCTCGGTGCCCTTGATTTCAAATGATTCTAAACAATTACGGATTTAGATCATATGTAAAGCAATTGAAGAATTAGAACTAGTTGAGTCGTCAATTCAAATAATCCTAATTGTTCATATCAATTCTATCAAAATCAACGAACATCCAAACATAACAAGAAATTAATTAAACCATAACATCACGAAGAAAACATTGACTTCCATCCCCCTGGATCAAAAATAATTATTTAGCCACTCATGGTGGTGTTGAACATCCTTCAATTGAAAAGAAAAGAAGAAACCAACGTGTGTTCTTGGAGGAGTGGAACGGCGACTGTTTTTTTTTCTTCCTTTCTTGGATGATAGTCCCCTCTCTCTAGGTTTTTTTCTTCATAGGAATCCTATTTAAAATAAAACTAACTTCCTAACATGTAGGAATTCCCATAGGAGTAGGATTCCTAATCCTAATTTATTTCCTAAAAAGACAACACTATTAATAAATGTCTTGGTACTAATTTAAGACGGAAAAAGGGAAATGAGAATATTAAATGCCAATTATGAAATAGGTCTTGACTCCTTCCAAGAATTAACTACAATGCCTTTGATGTAAGACGAGACCTCGCCTTAGTCGAAGTCCATTGCTGAGTTCTCCTCCCATTAAATTCCTTCCAACTTTTATGTGCTCCAATCCACGTGTAAGCAAAATTTCACCAATTACTGCTTGTAACTCCTAACATCACAATTTTAGCAAATAAACACCAATTAGTTCAAATTCGGCCAGAAATAAAGTGATAATTAACATCAAAAACAGGCACAATTATCACTTTATCAGTTTCATAACAATGGTCCAAATTAGTAAAAGTGTATTAAAAAATGTCAAAAGAGTCAAAATTCACCAAATAAGGGCATGGGCTTCGAGTTGGGTAGTGTGATTGGCCACTAGCTCCTTCCTCTTGGCTTTATCTCAATTCAGCACACAAGTGCTCCTACTGAGTGGTCTTTTGAGGACTTTCCAGGTATAATTAGTCAATTTCTTCATGAAATTTGTAGCTCATCCTCTTAGTTTTCAATGCCTCAAGAATCATTAAAATTGGACTCCTATAACTTTAGATATAGCCATTCTCTCGAAGAAATTGGAAATAAATGGTGTTTCAATTTTGATTTAGATGCTGGCTAATCTGGAAGACACTTGAAATACCTACATTAAAGTACATGCAAAGAGTTCTCCAAAACATCCAAAATCTCTTCATTTGGTCATGTAGAAGAGGAGATACATCTTATTCAAATTTGGCCTCTCGGCTTTCCATTCGTCCATTCAAGCATTATCTTCCTCCAAGCTACACCATTAATAAACTTTTCTCAAATTTGACCTTTTTTTCTTACTTCTATATACCTCTAAAATATTTTTATCTAAAAAACATGTGAAAACACAATATTAGTATCCATTTATTTCAATAAACAATGTGAAACTTCTAGTTTTAGGGCTCATTTCAGGACTATTTTTACATTCTCATCAACCTACCAACAAGGGAACAATCTCAACTTTATAATATTCGGTACTGCTTAATTATCTACACTATAATTCAAATTGAGAAAATGTTCGCTTGCCCGTTGGCCATCTTCTCTGTGAATTCAAGAATTCTATACCCCCTTGGAAACTTATACTCCCTGTTAACCCATTCTAGATAAGGCCATTAAGGAATTGATTAGCCCGGCACTCCCCTTTCTTCTTGGAGAATAATTTGAACCAGTTCCACCATCCCATCTTGTATCATTGGGTGTTGATGAGAATCAAATATTCATAAACTTATATATGTGTTTTTCACGCTTTTGCATATATTTCATTGAGATATGCCATGTTTATTAGAGAAATCACATTATATTTGTGATTCTCATCTTTTGTTTGTTTTGTAGGAAAAAGGGGATAAAAATCACTCATCTTCCGAAATTCATAACGTTTGATTCAAATGTCCAAATGAGATGATTAAATATGCTATGGAAATATGAGAAAGAGAGGAAAAACTTTCATGAAGAACGTTATCTCAAATTCCTTAAGCAAAGGGACCAAAACTGGACAAAAGCAGAACAAGGCATGAACCAAAGAAGAGGAAAAAGGGAAAAACATCAGCCATCTTCCGAAGTTCATAACTCTTGATGCAGACGTCCAAACGAGATGATTCAAGATGCTATGGAAAGCTGAGAAAGAGAGAAAAAAACTTTCATGCAGAAAGTTTTCCCAAATTCCGGAAGAAAATGGACCAAAACTGGACAAAATCAAAACAATGCGCGAAACAAAAAAAGGGTTGGCAGAAACTTTTGACCGCCGCGGCGGTCAAAACGACCGCAGCGGCGGTCTACTGTTCATCCAAAACTTGAAATTTGCATTTCGCGTCCCTAATGTTTTGGAAGCTTCACAATTGTTCCCCAACTCCCTATTTGTATAAATACCCCATTTTCTGCAGAAACCAAGCATGTAGGAGTTGGCTAGGGTTAGTTTTTTGTTTATTAGCACATTTTCCCCAATCTTGAGGGGATTTTCCTAAAGGCTAGGGTTTGACATTTTGTGGCTCTTCAACACTTCAATCTTTGGAGTTGCTTTGGCTTGCTAAGCGTGGAATTTGTTGGATTCACCAATCTTTTAATTAAGGGAAGTATTTCTTACAAATTTCTTATGCTTTCAATGGTTGATTCTCTTTGTGATTGTTGGTTGTTTGAAGCCATGAGAGGCTAAATTATCTTGGGTGATTCTTGGTGTTTGATGTATGGATTAGGTTTATTTTGATTCCTTGTGGGTTGTAGAGTGAAGGGCTTGCATTAATCGAAGTTTTTCTACTTGTATTTAATGAATTGACATGCATTGAATGATGGCCACATTTAGTGTGTGTTCTTGGTGTTCGTGTGTGTTTTAGAATATACATGAATTTAGACCAAAAAGTGGGAAAAACTATCTAACATTCTTTAGATTTAGGTGTTTGAGAAAAGAAACAACTACCATATAAGCTTAATTGTGCACTAAAATTGTGTGGAAGCCATAGGTTTTAGTGTGCAAAGGTAGAAGTGAGACCGAAAGGAGATCTTCTATTCTTTAATTCCATTGAGACCGAAAGGAGATGTGGAGTGAAAAATAGGTGGCTTTCTTAGATTAAACACTTGAACTAGGGAATGTGAAATAGTTGGCTAAAACATCTAGGGCTAGAATTGTGCATTAGAGTTGTGTGGAAGCCATAGGCGCTAATGTGCTCTAGGTGGGGATGAGACCGAAAGGAGATTCCTCATTCTATAATTCCGATGAGACCGAAAGGAGATTTGGAGTGAATGGATGTAGCCACTTAGTTAAGATGCCCTACACTCGGTTGCCCTTAGGAGTCAAAGTAGCCGACCCCTTGCATTTAACCCAAGGATCACCTCTTTCCTCATTTGTGTGTTTCTCTCTTTGCTTAAGTTGAGTTCTTCAACTTAACATTTAGATTTAATATTCTCTTTTATGTGCATACTTTTATTCATGCTTCTTAACTAAATATCAATCTTTACATCACTATTTGGCAAATAATTAATCGCACTTGAATTTGTGTTTTGTCCCCTTCCCTGTGGAGAATGATCCCTATACTTTACTACAATTGATTAAGTGAGGTTTAGGTGTAGATTTGTGTGAGTTTGAGCTATATATTGACGCACTTTTGCACACACCGAATTTGCTCACCAAATTTTGGCGCCGTTGCCGGGGAAGGGCAACGAAACTAAGTTTTTAAGTGTTCTAATTGTTTGTTAGTTTTGTGTTTTTGTATATATTTAGAAAATACCTGTTTGTGTTTGTATATATTTTCATTTTTAACTTTCAATGGCCGAACAAGGAAAACAAAGAGAACGGTTGTTTGGGGAATTCTTAGAGCCTAATTTCAATGCTTGTGCATTAGAGCCATGGTTCAACAACCGTATAAGTGCTTACCCAGTTGAAGCTGAGAGCTACCAATTTCAACAAGGGGGATTCCTAGAGTTTGATATCGGCACAAACATTAGTGCTCAATTGGCTGCATTAACCGATAGGATGAATTCATTGGAGGCGAGGATGAACTGGAATCCGGTCTTAATATGTGGACTTTGCCAAGGAGACCACCATACGGATCAATGTGACGGGGCCAGGACTGAACCCCTCAACTTCATGAATACTTTTGGGCAGCAAGGACATTTCAACCAAAACTGGGGCAACAATGGCAGCTACCAAGCAGGAAATCAAGGTTGGAACAACCAAGGAGGTGGTCAAAATTGGAATAATCAAAGCAATCAAAGTTGGGACAATTGGGGGCCATCGTTTTCTAATGTATCATGGCAAACTCCAGGATTTGGGAATCAAATGAATAATCCCATGGACAGAAAACCAAATTTTGAAGAACTCATAATGAAAAAGCTTGAAGAAATCCAGCTTGAGTTGAGGGGTTCCATGCGGGTTAACAAAGAAGAGGTAGTGTTCGATGAGAATGATGCCATGAATTATCCAAGGGGGAATCTAGACCACTTCCGTGTAGATATGGTAGATGAAGGTGTTGGTGAAATGATGAAGGAGGAGTGGTGTTTTGAATCTCAAGCAATGGAGACAATTATTCCCTCCAAAGTTCCCCTTGAGTTTGATGAAGAAGACAAAAGAATAGATGGACAACTTCGTGAGATGGTTGAAAATTGTTTTGTAGGTGAGTCCATTTATGAGATAACAGGGGAAGAATTTGAAGTGGTTGAAATCAACCAAGTGTTGCCGGTGGCTAGTGGTGAAGATAAGCTAAAACTATCCGTCGATGAGCCGCCCAAGCTTGAGTTGAAGCCCTTACTCCCTCGGTTGGAACATGCATTTTTGGAAGAGCATGAAATGTTGTCTGTGTTAATATCATCTCCTTTGGAATCTAAACAAGAAGGAAAGCTTTTGGGGTTAAGCATTCTTAAAGAGGCCATTGGGTGTACCCTTGAGGATATTAAGGGTATTAGTCCCTTGTTTGGCATGAAAAAAATGTTGTTGGAAGAGGAGGCCAAACATGTGAGGAAAAGAATAAAGGAAGGAATAGGATGAAATGGATTGAGTCGAGCCGGCGACGTTAAAACCAAGCGCTTCTTGGGAGGCAACCCAAGCGTATCCTTTTGTTTAAGTTTAGTCCATTTTGTTTCATTTTGTTTTGTGTTGGTATGTTTTTGTTTTGTGTTGTTTTGTGTTGTTTTGTTCCTTTTTTTTGTTTTGTTTGTTTTGATTTTTTTTGGTTAATTGAGTGTTATATGTTCTTGTGGATGTAGAGATTAATGCATGTAGTTTGCATGTGTGCTAGGAAAAAGGAAGAAATGTAAAAAAAAAAAAAAAGGGGCAAAACCCGAAGGTTTTGACCGCCGCGGCGGTTAAGAGCAAAACAGGAGACCGCCGCGGCGGTCTACTGCTGATGGGTTGTATACCCGTCGGCTACCTTTCTATTTACTCATTTCTCTCCTCAATTTCACTTCATTTCTCTCAACCACTTTCAACCACATTTTGCATTTTACATTCTTCTTCAAGTCCAATCCATCTTAAGTGATCCAAACACTTTTGTAAACACATTTCCACCATCAAATTCATCCAAGAATCCAAGGTATGTATGGTTGAACCTTTCAAATTTCATTACAACGGCGATTTTGAATTGCTTTAAATATGATTCCTAGTGATGAACATTGATTAGATATTGTGTAATTGGGTTTGTTTGGGCTGTTTGTTAAATGTTTAGGCTAGGGTACTTACTAATTTTGTGAAATTTCAAGTTTTTTACCATGTTCATCATGTGTTTGACAATATGCCTCAATGAGTTATTTTGGATGAGTTGTCAACTTTTTTTGTATTCATTTGAAATCCTAGAAATTCATTGATGAACCTTAACATGATGTTGCATATAAAATTGAATTTTAAGTGAAAAAACTTGATGAGTTCTTGAAACCTAGCATAGTCATGTTTTTAACTACTTTAAACCACTTGTGTTGTCAAAATGTTAAGTTTAGAGGATTTGACACTTGAGTTAAGTTGGATGTGAAGTTTGTGAATATCTTCCTTTCGGTTTTATGTTATTGCATTTCGGTTTAAAGTTTATTTTTCTGCATTTTGATAATTTATTTTCTTTAATTTGTTTTTTGTAAATTTTGTTAATATAGTTTCTTGAATGTTGTGAATGATGCACTCCCTAGTTTTAATGCTTAATGTGCAACACATCTTAAGTTTGGGGGAGGTGCGAATAGGCAACATGCTTTATGTCATTTCACAATTTTGCAACCGAAAACTTGTATTTCTTCTTTCCCACCCGCCCCACCCTTCATGCATGCTTTCTTGACGCATTGAGGGCAATGCTCATCTTAAGTTTGGGGGTGGAAGCTTAAAGCTTTTGACATAACCTAAGTTTGGGGGTGTTTATAGGAAGAAAATACATGAGATTCCATGGGTGAAATTGGCTTAAATTGAGGCTTTCATTGAAATATTCAAGATGTTGCTTGTTTCGTTTTTGGGAACTTTTGAATGGTTGGCAAGTAATGGCTGAAATATGCACCACTTAAGAAATATATTACCGACCAAATGCATGTGAGAAGTAAAGAAATGAAAGCATTAGTCAATGAAGAAAAATGTTGGACTGAATAGGCATGGAATTTGTAATGCATGTCTTTTGATTCCTTGTATTTGAAGGAAAGTTTTGCATATTAAATGGTGTTGTTACAGTGCACGTCAATGAGGAGTGTTTGTGAGATGTAGTGTATTGATTATGATGCGGTTGCGAGTAAATGTAGTGCTCCTAGTCCACTCTAAGTTCATAGCATTGCACTTCACAAACTTGGAAGATGACTTAGGCTTGTTGTTAGTCTTGTTTATGAGGTTTACAGTTTTGTTAAATAATTGTCACTCCGCTATGAGAATGCTCTTAGGGGATGTCCCTTTCGTTGCCCTACACTCGGTTGCCCTTAGGAGTCAAAGTAGCCGACCCCTTGCATTTAACCCAAGGATCACCCTCTTTCCTCATTTGTGTGTTTCTCTCTTTGCTTAAGTTGAGTTCTTCAACTTAACATTTAGATTTAATATTCTCTTTTATGTGCATACTTTTATTCATGCTTCTTAACTAAATATCAATCTTTACATCACTATTTGGCAAATAATTAATCGCACTTGAATTTGTGTTTTGTCCCCTTCCCTGTGGAGAATGATCCCTATACTTCACTACAATTGATTAAGTGAGGTTTAGGTGTAGATTTGTGTGAGTTTGAGCTATATATTGACGCACTTTTGCACACACCGAATCCGCTCACCAGGTGTTGAAACTGCTACTGCAGGAAATGCGGTTAAAAATCACCATGCCTAAAATTGGTGCTGCTAGATTTCAAGATTTGTAGCTTGATGTGTATAGGACCCAATTTTACCCAATTTTTCCCATTTTAAACCAAAGGCTAGCCTTTATCTCATTCGAGAATCAAAGGTCGGATCTCAATGACATGTGAGGACTAAAGGTGGGATGAATCAAAGGTCAGACCTTAGCAACACGCAAGGGCCAGAGGTGGGAACTCAGAAACATGCAAAGGCCAAGAGCCTAAACTTCAACAGCGTGTCCTCCAGGTAGACCTTGAACTCTGAGTCTGAAAGTTGAAAATAGAAACACACTAAAATCACACCAAGTGCAAGGGACCTCGAATTCCCATGATAATAGACGGGAACTCAGTGAGGTCGTGCTTATTGGTAAGGTCGTAACAACATGCTACAATCACGGAGAAATACAACGGTGTGCAATTAGCAGTTACAGCTATAGCCAAAGTGTTGAAACATGATAGCAAATCCCGCAAATGGAGGGAAAAAGTATATAAGCCTTGAAAATGACCAGATATGGGGACACTCTCTGACAATTGGAAAAATATTACACTCTAACTAAGTTTTGACTTAGGCATCGGAGAATTTACCTCAGAGAACCACTCCGAGATCTGTTTTGCAAGAACATTCACTAACCAGGAAGACGAAGAATCTCAGGTTAGAACCATCTTATTGAATCTTAGTCAATTTACAGATTTATCCTTCATAAAGTGGTGTCGTTTGTGGAGATTTTTAATTTTTGAAGGAATATTTGCAATCTACTTTCTCATTTCGACTGATATTAAGATGGTGGATACCAAATCTAGAGAACAGAGGGCAGTTGAGAGAACTAGCTAAGGAAGAACATGGCGTAGTCATTCAGGACCTACAGAAAACGATTCATTGCTTTTAGGTGGAATTCCCAAATAATCAGAGCATCCCTCCATCTATGAAAGTGAGCATTCATGATGCACTACTTCAAATCGAGACAACTCTTCAGCACAAAGACAATATGAGGTAGATGAGAGGTCTTTATAGAGCAACACCGTGCACAGTTTGAAGAGTTCCATAGAGCTAGGTATAATCCACATCCATCCAAGGCTGAACCAACACATAATAACCTGGAGCGTGGCTGACAGAGGAGTAATGATGATGGAAATGAAGTTTCAGCCTCTCTTGCTGACAATAATTATGCAAATTACCGTTTTAGAGTTAGGTCGAAGCATGACCCAAAGCGTCCCCGACATAATGATTTCCCTCCGATCAGCAACAGGGTGGCTGATGAAATTCACTATCTGTTGGGTTCTGATGATGAAGAGGATGCCCCATCACCTTTCACGCCTAATATCATACAATACCCAATGCCGGCAGGATTTAAATTGCCTAACGTGATTCCATCCTATGAGGAGGATTCTAACCGCCTAGACTTTTTATCGCAATTTAAGTATACGATGAATTTCAAAAATGCTCTGATGGAGGTGATGTGTAAAGCATTCCCCATTTATCTGAGTAGAAAGGCGCGAGTGTGAATTGATGGCCTACCACGTAAGAGCGTCTAGTTATTTACACGCTTGGCGCAGTTTTTCTATACCCGCTTCTTTCAAAGGAAAAAGTTCCACAAAATGGCCGCAGATCTGATAAATCTCAAGCAAGTGAATGATGAATCTCTCAATTCGTACATGGAAAGGTTTAACAATGAAAGCCTTCAAGTGGTTGACCGAACAGATTAGTTGGTAATCTCTTCTTTTATGAATAGTTGACCTTGGATTATTCTACACAAAATTAGCAAGGTACACTCCAACTGATACTCAGACGCTATGAAAAATGGTGGAGAGTTATACAAAAGGAGAAGAAGTCAATAGAAAAATGAGAAAAAGTATCAAGAATATGCCAAAGGGAAGAACCCTCAAAAGAGCGCCTACAATAGGCTTGAACTATAATCGGGGTTGCCTAGAGCCTCAAATTCCGGAAAAAAGTCTCACGGCACTGACCAAGAGTCATTCCTATATCTTGTCTATTTATAAAGATATTCTCAAACCTCCGGTCCCCCTAACTGCAGCATCTTATAAGCGACCATAACATTTGTGGTGTGCTTTCTATAATGACCATGGATATGATACAGAGGACTACTAAGATCTCAAGAAGGAAAAAGAAGATTGCATCCGTAATAGAATACTTGGTTAGTACGTCCAAAGATGGCATTTTCACTTTGATAGAGCCCAACCTCAATCTGGAGGCCGGAGAGGTGGCTACCACTCAAGAGAGCAAGGTGAAAGACAATTCGGGCAAGGTCCACCTTCACATCAAATAAACTATCAGCTGAGATGGGATCCTTTCATGAATCAACCTTATCAACAGTACCAAAATAACCCTCAGCAACAGCTGACATCCCAACCTTTGCCTAATGACAACCGCAATGTTACTAGTATCATCCATGCCATATTTGGTGGTTACCTACAAAGTCAGTCGCAGTCTGCGATTAAAACCAATGTTAGAAGAATTCCTCCTCAAGAACCGATCCACAAACGCTTCAAACATTCTGAGGTTATCTCTTTTTTGGAGGAAGATGCAGTTCCCACCATTAGCCTACATAACGATGCTTTGGTCATGAAAGCCATAATGGCACAATAAAGAGGTATATCGATTTTTATGTTGATGATGGTAGTGCAGTCGATGTCCTATATATTGATTATTTTCGCAAGTTGAGGATCGACTTTGTAGCATTATACTTGTCCAGTATGCCTTTAGTGACATTTGTTCACGAAGTCATTCATCCGATGGGCATAATCACACTTGCAGTTACAGGGAGGGATTACCCCCGAGACAAAACTATAATGACATACTTCTACGTCATGGATGCCTCATCTTCTTTCAATGCAATCATTGGAAGATCATAGATGAACAAGGCCAAGGCCATTTGGTCACCTTACCATATGGTCATGAAATTCCCTATGAAACACAGAGTGGCATCAGTTCGAGGAGATAAATATGCGGCAAGGGAATGCATGTATATCGCCATCATAGGTAAAATTACTTTGATGAAAGGTACATGCCATCCAGATTTCGAAAATGTTACAATTCGACCCTAATGTGACACCTCAGTGGAGAATAGACAAAGGCAAAGGTGCAATAGTTCCTTCCAAAAATCCTGAGGTTACACCTCGAGACCTCAAAAAAATTGGGAATCTTGAGGTCACACCTCAGGATACCTTTGGGAACTCTGAGGTTGCACCTCAGAGACCCCAAAATACTACGAGTTTTGAGATCACGCCTTATAGCTCCCTAGAGGTCGGTATAAAAAAAAATGTTCCGTAGAGATCACCGATGAAGTGTAAGAAGTCATAGTAGATGACGGTCACCCTGACAGGACAATTAAGGTGGGAGCTACACTGCCGACCTTAATCAAAGATTGCGTTATTTGTCTCCTCCGCCAATACAAAAAAGTTTTTGCATAGGACTCAGAAGATATGCCTAAGATCTCGCCATCTTTGTTGACACACAAGCTCAAAATTGATCCCAGGGTGAAGCCTGTCCAGCAAAAGAAAATATCGCTACACCAGATAGAAACCTGGTGATCAATAAGGAAATGAAAAAGCTAATCCAGTCTGATATCATCAAAGAGGTATTCTACCAAACTTGGTTATCTAATCCAGTAATGGTCAGGAAACCTGAAGACAGTTAGCGAATGTACATTGATTATATGGATCTTAATAAACACTGCTCAAAAGATTGTTACCTTTGCCGGTGCTTAACTAGAAGGTTGAAGCCCTATTAGGATATGAGGTCCTTATGTTTTTCGATGCCTATAAAGGTTATCACCAAATCCTAATGGCTAAAAAATTGCCAAAAAAACTGTTTTCATCACAAAAATGGGAGTTTTCTACTATAAAAATATGCCCTATAGGTTGAAAAATGCAGGAGCAACCTATCAACGCCTGGTCAACCAGATATTTTCCAATCAGATTGGTAGAAACTTGGAAGTATATATGAATGACATGGTAATAAAGTCAAAGAAAAGTGAAAGTGCACCTAGAGATCTGGAAGAAACTTTACAAACCATCTTAAATGTTGGAATGCGTCGGAATCCCAAAAAATGTACTTTTAGGGTATCTTCTAGCAAATTTCTAGGATTCATGATTTCTAAGAAAGGAATTGAAGCCAACCTAGACAAGATAAGAGCTATTGCTGAGATGACACCTCCTTCAACCTTAAAAAAAGTTCAGAAGTTGACTGGGTCATTAGCAGCTCTGAACAGATTCTTGTCGCAATCTGTAAATCGACATCTCCCGTGCTTCCAAACATTGAGGGAAGCCAAGAACTTTAAGTGGAATAAAGATTGCCAGAAATTTTTTAAAGAGTTAAAAAGGCATCTAGCAAGTTTGCTAGCGCTTACGATACCTACACCTAGAGAAGTCTTGTATTTATACTTAGTGACCTCAAACAATGTTGTAAGCATAGTACTCATCTGGGATGCAAACAGCATACAAAGACCAGTATACTACATCAGACGTGCCCTTCAAGAAGCCAAAACACGGTATCTCCCAGCAAAGAAAATAATCCTAGTTTTAATTCATGTTGCCCAGAAGTTGTGACCTTACTTCCAAGCACATTCTATATGTATTCTTACTGACCAACCCATTAAGTAGATACTTTCCAAACTGGAGGCTTCTAGAAGATTAGCCAAATGGGTCATAGAATTAGGGGAACATGATATAAATTATCAACCTCGAACAACGATAAAGGCTCAAACCTTGCAGATTTCATAGCAGAAATGCCTATTACAGAGACCTCGAATATCAACCTCTTGCCATCACCTGAGTCCACAGGAAAAGAAATTGAAGGCTAAAAGGCCTAAACCTTATACATAGATGGTGCTTCAAATGAAGATGGTAGCGGAGCGAGATTGTTGCCCCAAAGTCCGAAGGGCACAAAGATTACATATGCTTTGCGTTTCGACTTCAAAGCAACTAACAATGAAGTTGAATATGAAGCCTTAATCACAAGACTAATACTGACTCAAAGGATGAAGGCAAAAGAAGTGCATGCCTACAGTGACTTTCAGATAGTTGTCAATCAGGTACAAGATTCCTACAAAGCCAAGGAACCTCAAATGAGGAAATACCTCAACAAAGTATGGCGTGAACCCTTGGATAACTTGTTCCAAAAACTCACTACACAAGTTCTTCCCCTTGGATCAGAATAGGTCCTCAACCCCTTGATAACCCGGTCAAGAAACCTTGGAATCAATAGATGGATGGAATCCGAATTTCCTAGGAACAAATCTAGGAAATCAAGAACAAAAACACACAAATTCGAATTTGTGTAATTTGCAAAAATTTACAAACTAGAACCAAATTTTCATTTCATCAATTCCTAATTAGGATTGCTCAAGCTAGGTTCTTTAGGACCAAATGGGCTATATAACTCTTTGGGCTACATGACTCAAATTACCATATAATTAAGACTAAGCCCAATGTTCCTAAGGGTTCTAAGAAAAATAATAGTCAAGCCAAATCCATTGTGGTTACAATTTGGAATTTGGTTCCTAGTACATTAATAAACATGGTCTTGTCAATCTTGGTCTTCTCCCCATCCTTTGGGGCGTTGGATGAGTTTTCTTTGTTCTAGCCCTTGTCAATCATGCTTCGTTTTCATCTCCATTGAAGGTAGTACTTACATTGTACTTACCTAGAAGGTCAATCTTGTAAGCATTGTCATTGATTTTTGCGACAACTTGGAAAGTGAACCCACACTCCAATCCACACCCAATCTCACCAAAAGTGACTTTCTTTTGACCCTTGTTTTGCATTCGATATAGAATTCATTCATCTTCTCAATATTAAATCAATTGGATGTTCAATTCCTCTTTTGGGCTGCAATCAAGCTAGCGTAGCAGTCGAAATACATCTAGGTTGGATGGCAAGTCGACTAAGTAGAACATTAGATTCACAACACTTAGGAAGAAACAAAACACGATAGTTATGTGACACAATTATCAATTGCCAAGGTCTACCAAGCAATAGGTGACTGGCTTGCATGAGCCCACACACACAAAACTTCATCTTATCTACAAGCAAAGTCGGAAGCAATGTAGTACAAACTACCATTGTCAATAACAAGTATACTCACTCTCACTTCGATCGTGCCATCACCTCGAAAAAACCATATTTCAGCATTAGGACACTCGTGCATAATGTCCCCTGCCTTGCACTTGAACAAATTCCAATTTGTGCCATAATGGGTTTTGCTTGACTATTATTTTTTTAGAACCCCTTAGAATTATGCCTTGCTGAAATTCTGTCTTTATTCGTGTGTTGGTTTTTTTTTTTGATAAATCCGTATCTTTGCTCTCTTGATAAATCCGTATCTTGCTCTCTTGATAAATCCAAAAAAGGGATAGATAGAAGAAATTGTTGGGCAAAAATCGAGTTTCTTGTTGGAACTTGAGAAAAAAAAAGAGAGGACGATAGGTGGTCTATTTGAGTACTTACGGGCAAAATCCGATATCGGAGTAGAAAGTTATGACCTTTGAAGTTACATGCAAAAATGATCCAAAATTCTAAATTATTGTGATCATTCCTTTGTGTAATATTGAGTTGTGGTCCAAAAATTCTGATTTTTTGTGTGTCTCACTTTCGTGTAGAAAAATTGAATTCTTGTATTTTTGGTACTGTTTTAGCCCGAGTACTCAAACACTTGGTGAGTGAATTTGGGGAATTGGGAGGAAGTGAGGACTTATTAAGGAATCCTATGAGGAGATGTTAATTGATTCCAATTTAGGATGTATCAAAATGAAAATTCCTCAATTTTTTGGTAGCAAGATCCCTGCTTTTTTTTTGAATAGTGCGATAAAATTAAAGAGGTTTGTTCCACACCAATACTATAGGAGATGTTCAACAAATTGCAAAAGATCACCCAAGGAAATAGGATCGTGGGATTATTTACTAGTTGTTGAGACTACGATGCTTCGTCAACATTCAAATGTATCACAAGGCAATGAAAGGCGAGAGGCGGCTTAAGAGAGGGGGTGTCCCTTTCAACCAACCCCACAGACTTCAAATTCCTTTGAAGAAGATTTAAGTACCGACTTCAAAAAGGCCAACTTATGCTTCAAGTGCTAATGCTGCTCGAATTATGGTTAGAGGAGGTGATGATGGCGAATTATGGAGTGAGAAAGTGACTATGAAGATATCTTTAAATGTTCGTTAAAAAGGAGAACAATGTTCAACGCCGTAATATCTTCCACACTAAATGCACCATCAAGATAAACTAAAATTGCCCACACTTCGCATCCATCCATATACACGCGCAATGGTTCAATGAGAGTGGAAGTGAAAGTCACAAAACAAGTCTTGCTAAATTTTTCACCAACAAATACAAAGATGAAGTTTTGTGTGATGTGGCTCTCATGCAAAATTTTGGTCCTATTGTGGTAGACTTGGCAATTTGTTTGGTTAATGGTAGAAAAACTACTTTCTCGCCTTGTCGCTAAGGAAAATTTGAAAATTCTAAGCCTAAGCAATATGAGTTAAATGAAGTAGAACACATTGAGAGAAAACAACCAAATTTTTATGCAAATGTAATCTAATGTTCTACTTAGTGTCGACTTGCCATCAACCCTACGTTGAGATTTCTAACATAAACATACCAAACAAGCGCAAGGTCGACTTTGTCCGAGTTACATGATATTGAGAAGATGAATGAATCCTATGCTCAAATGCAAACAAGGGAAAGAAAGTCACTTTTGAACCAGAGATTGGGTGTGGGGTTCATATGCAAGGAAAGGTTTCGATGGACCTTTCCAAGTTGTCGAAAATAAATGACAATGCTTACAAGATCGACCTTCCGTAAGTACAATGTAAGTACTCATCCAAACAACCCGAAAGGATGGACCCGAGGAAGATTTTCCTAGAACCCCTTAGGAACATTGGGCTTAGTCTTAATTATATGGTAATTTGAGTCATGTAGCCCAAAGAGTTATGTAGCCCATTTGGCCCTAAAGAGAAACCCTAGCTTGAGCAACCCTAATTTTGTAAAATTTGATGAAATGAAAATTTAATTACACAAATTCGAATTTGTGTGTTTGTTGTTCTTGATTTCCTAGATTTGTTCATCCATCAATTGATTCCTTATCTAGGGGTTGAGGACCTAATTCCACCTTCAAGGAACATACCATCTCCAAGGAAAGATTTGAAGAACTTGTGTAGTGAGTTTTGGAACAAGTTATCGTGATCTTTTGTAACTTGTTGAACATCTCCTGTAGTATTGGTGTGGAACAAATCGCACGCCTCCTTCTGCCCTTTTAGTAAATTCAACCACGGCTAACTTGACCTTCAAATCCTTTCAATTTTATCAAGAATTGAGGAATTTTCATTTTGATACATCCTAAATCGGAATCAATTAAATGCCTCATCATTATCATGGCCATATGTGGTCTTTGTAGATTGACTTCAAATAAAACAGTTTATAAGTCCTCACTTCCAAATTCACTCACCAAGTGTTTGAGTACTCGGTTTGTATAAGTGAAGGGACGGATTCACACCACTCAATTTGCTCTTCCGTTTCTATTCTTACTCAAACAATGTTACACAAAGGAATTTACAACAAGTTGATGTAGCTGACAATGAGATTAGAATGAATTCTAAGGAACCAATGAAAGCAGTACAAAAAATACAAGAATTCAATTTTTAAAACAGAATGTACACGAAAAATCAGTGAGACACACAAAATTTCAAAATTTTCGGACCACAACTCAATATTACACAAAGGAATTTACAACAAGGTAATGTAAGTGGACAATGAGATTAGAAGGAATCTAAGGAATACAATGAAAACAGTACAAAACACAAGAATTCGAATTTTTGGTAAGGAATCGACAAACTGAATGCAAAATCAGAATCTAAATCAGTGAGACACACAAAATTTCAGAATTTTGGATCACAATTCAAGAATTTTCAGATCACAATTCAAGACACTTGAAGAGAAGAAATTTGGACAAAGTAGCTTGCATTGGTGGTAATTGGTCAAGAATGTTTAGGTTCAAAATGTGAAGGATGTATATGGATAAGTAGAAGGTATATGGATAAGTAACAATCCAAAGTACAATCGGAAAAAGGCAAATCTGTTTTTCCAAATCAGAAATTTTACTAGTTTGGCATGGTAACGAGATCTACAAGCAGACTTTGGGGTCCTCAAGTTTTCTACTCAAGTCCCAAAAAATTTCAGCAATTTTCTTTTTTTTTTTTTGTTATCTCTTTTTTTCAACTATAATATATGGAAATAAGTATGGATTTATCAAGAGAGCAAAGATATGGATTTATCGCATAAACAACAATTGGATAAGCAAAACATCAATACATTTGCTTCATCAATACAAGAACATACCAATGATGATGATATTCAAAACAACAAGAAGATTGAGGAGATAAAGAACATACCAATGATGATGATTTTTTTTGTTGATAACTTGTTCCAAAACTCACTACACAAGTTCTTCCTTGGATCAACCCTTTCCTTGAGATGGGTATGTTCTGAAAAGGTGGAATAGGTCCTCCCCCCCCTATATAACGTGCAAGAAACCTTGGAATCAATAGATGGATGGAATCCGATTTCCTAGGAACAAATCTAGAAATCAAGAACAACAAACACACAAATTCGAATTTGTGTAATTTGAACCAAATTTTCATTTCATCTATAAAGATACAAGCTAGGGTTCCTAATTAGGGTTGCTCAAGCTAGGGTTTCTTTAGGACCAAATGGGCTACATAACTCTTTGGGCTACATGACTCAAATTACCATATAATTAAGACTAAGCCCAATGTTCCTAAGGGGTTCTAAGAAAAATAATAGTCAAGCCAAATCCATTGTGGTTACAATTTGGAATTTGGTTCCAAAGTCTAATTAACAAGACCCAATTACACTTAGTACATTAATAAACATGGTCTTGTCAATCTTGGTCTTCTCCCCATCCTTTTGGGCCGTTTGGATGAGTCCATTCAAGGCTTCCTTCATTTTCTTTGTTCTAGCCCTTGTCATCATGCTTCGAGTTCGAAGTCTCTTCAATGCTTGTTGGATTCATATCAAAGTATGTCAACTTAGTCATTCTTTTGATGGTTTTAATATTGTACAAATACCCAGGTTGAGTAATAAAATGGCTAACGCCCAAAGCAAGCTAGCATCATCGGCTTTCTCTCATTTTAACAAGAAAGTTCTAGTAGAAGTACTTCCTTTGTAGGAACACTGAAGAAAAAGTCATAATGACTATTAAAGAAATAGGAGATAACTAGATGACTCCTATTTGGAGATATTTGCACAGTGGAGAATTGCTTGATGACAAGAATGAGGTGAGAAAATTGAAGCAAAAGGCTCCCCATTATACTATACAAGACGGCATCTTCTACAAACAATCCGACCTTCAACCTTTGCTTAGATGCATTGGACCTCAGCGGCCAAACTATATACTCCAAGAAGTGCACCTCGAATCTTGTGGAAGCCACATAGAACCCCGCGTGCTCGCTAAGAAGATCATTCGTTAGGTTTACTACTGGTGGACCATGTTTAAAGACGCTTATGACTTCGTGCAGAAATGCGTTAAATGTCAACTTTATACTCCCATAGTTAGAAAAAGCCCAAATGAAGTTGATCAACATCTAGAGTTCATGGCCTTTCACATAGTGGAGAATAGATATTTTGGGACTTTTTCCTAAAGCACCAAGACGTTTGAAGTTCTTAATAGTTGCCATCGACTACTTCACTATGTGGGTAAAGGCCGGACCTTTGGCTACTATCACTGGAAAAAAACGTCCTGAATTTTGTGTGGAGCAAAATCATTTGCAGATTCGTTATCCCTTATGTGATTATTTCAGACAATATAAAACAGTTTGCAAATGATCCTTTCTGCTCCTGGTACGAAGAACTTCAAATTAAACAAAACTTCACTTCTATTGTGCACTCACAAGCCAACGGCTAAGTTGAAGTCACAAATCACACAATACTACAAGGACTCAAAACTCGACTGGATAAAACAAAAGGGGATTGAGTGGAGAACCTGTGGGCTTATCGCACTACACCTCGGACAGCAACAAAAGAAACCCCTTATAGCTTAACATATGGTTCAGAAGTCGTCATTCCAGCGGAGATTGGAGTTCCAAGTCCCAAAGTTGTAGCCTTTAATGCTAAGGCTAACGAAGAGGAGGTCTGATTGAACCTGGACTTATTGGAAGAGCGCCAAGATCTAACCTCGGTAAAAAAAGCACAATACAAGTAGGCCATGACCAAATATTATAATGAATGGGTGAAAATCAATGAATATGCCTTAGGAGATTTGGTCTTATGGAAAAATGAAGCAAAAGCCAAGCTCAAAAGCTTGGCAAGCTAGAAGCTAATTGGGAAGGCCCTTACAAAGTCATTGATGCGTCAAAGTCTGGAAGTTATTGCCTGGCTGGTGAGCAGAATCGGTGTGTGCAAAAGTGCGTCAAAATAAAGCTCAAACTCACTCAAATATACACCTAAACCTCACTTAATCAATTGTAGTAAAGCATAGGGATCATTTTCCACAGGGAAAGGGACAAAACCAAAATTTAAGTGCAACTAATTATTTGTTATCTATGTGTCTTAAAGCAATGATTTAGAAAGTGATATTTAAATAACTAAAACAACACCATTGAAACAAAGAGAAAAACACACAAATGATGAAGGAGGGTGATCCTTGGGTTAAATGCAAGGGTCGGCTACTTTGACTTCTAAGGGCAACCGAGTGTAAGGCATCTTAACTAAGTGACTACATCCATTCACTCCGAATCTCCTTTTGGTCTCATCGAAATTATAGAATGAGGAATCTCCTTTCGGTTTCATCCCCACCTAGAGCACATTAGCGCCTATGGCTTCCACACAACTCTAATGCACAATTCTAGCCCTAGATGTTTTAGCCAACTACTTCACACTCCCTAGTTCAAGTGTTTAATTCAAGAAAACCACCTATTTTTCACTCCACATCTCCTTTCGGTCTCAATGGAATTAAAGAATAGAAGATCTCCTTTCGATCTCACTTCTACCTTGTGCACACTAAAACCTATGGCTTCCACACAATTTTAGTGCACAATTAAATTCATATGGTAGTTGTTTCTTGTCTCAAACACCTAAATCTAGAGAATGTAAGGTAGCTTTTCCTAATTTTGGTCCAAGTTCATGTATATTCTAAAACACACACGAACACCAAGAACACACACTAAATGTGGCCACCATTCAATGCATGTCAATTCATTAAATACAAGTAGGAAAACTTCAATTAATGCAAGCCCATCACTCTACAACCAACAAGAAATCAAAATAAACCTAACCCATACATCAAACACCAAGAATCACCCAAGATAGTTTAGCCTCTCATGGCTTCAAGCAAACAACAATCACAAGGAAATTTAACCATTGAAAGCATAAGAAATTCGTAAGAAATACTTCCCTTAATCAAAAGATTGGTAAATCCAACAAATTCCAACACTTAGCAAGCCAAAAAAAACTCCAAGGATTCCAGTTTTCAAGCCACAAAAAGAACCAAACCCTAGCCTCAAAATGAAACTCACGGTTGTGAGTTGGGGAACAAATGTAAAAATCTAAAAACTAACCCTAACCCTACTCTATACTACTCTATCTCATCTCTATGTCTCCATGTTCCTCTCTATATGTGTTTTCTGCAGAAAATGGGATATTAATACAGGTAGGGGCGTTGGGGAGAAAATGTAAAGCTTCCAAAACATTAGGGACGCGATTTGCAATTTCCAGGATTTTAGGCGAAGGCTGACTGCCTTGTTCTGATCTTGTCCATTTTTAGTCCCTTTGCGTCCCGAATTTGAGAAAATTTTCTCATGAAAGTTTTTCCTCTCTTTCTCAGCTTTCCATATCATCTTGAATAATCTCATTTGGACATTTTCATCAAAAGTTATGAACTCCGGAAGATAATTGGTTTTTATCCCCTTTTTCCTACAAAACAAACAAAAGATAAGAATCACAAATATAATGTGATTTCTCTCATAAACATGGCATATCTCAATGAAATCTTATGCAAAAGCGTGAAAAACACATATCTAAGTTTATGAATATTTGATTCTCATCACTGGCCACAATAAAGAGGAACTTATTACCCCGAGTCTATCATGTTAGCAATTTGAAATGTTTTTATTTTTTAGGTTTTGTTTGATAAATAAAATATTATTTATATATTCAATCTTTTTAAATCGAGTAGGGGAATGATGACTATCCTGAACTCAGTTTAAGGTTGGTGAAACCACCGTGCTAAATCATAAATCGAGAAAATCACATATAACCTTAATTCAGCTGAGTTTAGCTACGAACTCCATAACACCCCAAACGGGTGAGGGGAATATGAACATCCGTAAGGATGACAAAATGGAACATCCTACGAGGTGAGAAAAAGTTAACATTTATTAAATCCCAAACACCCTAAGGGATGACATCTCGAATCACTCAAAAGTCCCAAACATCCTAAGGGGTGGGGATCTTGAATCACTCAAAGTTCCCAAATATCCTAAGTGGTGGGGACCCAATGAATAAAATTCAATTACTTTATTTAATAAACATATTATAGACAGGAAGAGTTTATAATTTCCTATTTCCTATTTCCTTTCCTCTTTTCCACCTCATACTTAACTCTATCCTAAAGATACTTATTAAACATTGCATCTTTTCTCTTGTACGCAGGAGTGTCTTGCTAACCTTGTTGGGCCAAGAGTTCTAACTCTTCCATCATCACTTCAACAAGGTCCCTGTCAACAGGCATCATCTTCAGACTCGCCTCCTTCAAGCAAGTCTCCATCTTTTCAATTTTCGATCTCCAGGTCTTGCACTTAAACTTCAATTCAAAGATCTACTTCTTATAAGGCCTAAGCGCACCTTGAAGACCCTAAACCTCTCACTATTTACTATCAAACTCATTAGTCATGGCACGAACTTCTTCATCCCTACCTTTTAGTAGAGAGTGTGGCAATCATCTTCTTATTCTTTTCATTCTCTACACTAATTGATCTCTCTCTAAGGATCAAATCTCCCATTGCCCGTTGTTGTTTTACCTTGTCTTCTTTAAGACTGCAGTTTAAATGTTCGAGATGGGCAATTTGATCCTTGAGATCTTTATTCTCATTTCCTATTCTAAGTATAGTACCTTGAAGCTCAGTACACGGAGCTTCCAGCGTCCTACCTTTCTCATGTAATTTATTAATACCTCTTGAAGGCAATAAACAACCCTGATATAATAGGAATAAAAAGATAAAAAGCCTTAATCAGAACTTCATTAATCTAAAAGAAAATAGTCCTTACAAAAAAATAGAAAAAAAAATAAAAAGGCCTAAGAGCTAGCCTTTTTTTGGGTCTCTTCACCTCAAGATGAGGTCCCGGCTTCCTGCTGGCTTCGGGGGACTTCACCTTCTAGGATCATGAGGTCCGAGTCTTCATTAGCCAAACAGGCATCGAACTCCTCTAAGGTCATAGAAGAGTTTTGAGATGACACATGTTGTAATAATGTGAAAGAACTATCAAATCTCATCATAGTATCAACATAGGCCTTCTCGACCCTCGCCATGGCCTAGGGGTCATAACTAGGTAGTTCTTCCAACTTAAGAGTTGGAAACTTTTCTTGAATCTTGATGGCCGCTTCAAGCCGTTCTATCTTCTTGGTCACCTGGGACAAATTCACCACAAAATTGCCAAAGTCTTATGTGTGGAAAACTTCCCTCATTAGCAACTTCGCAAATACCCCCTAGTCAATACTTTTGAACCTCTGGACCTCAGATTCTCTTTCCTTTAGTTGTTGGCAGAGAGAAGACACCTCTTTCTCCAACCTCCTTCTCAACTCAAGAGTTGCCAACACCTCTTCCTCTAATTTCCTCCTCACCTCAAGGGATGCTGCATCTACATCCCTAAGTTGAGCAACCTCAACTTGATGCTTTGAGGCCTTTATACGGCCTGCTCATTGGCCCTGAGAATAAATTCCATCCACGCAATCAATGTGATGAAAATATGAGAGCCAATGCTGAAACAATAAACCATCCAGCCGAGACAACTCAACCAAATCCGAGAGAAACAAATCTAAGAGCACAAGTTGGATGTTTAGTTGAGAACTCGTCCACAATATGTCCATAACTTGCTCCATAGAAAGGAATTGATGGTCCTATGACTAGGTCATGAATTAAGAGAATGCAAATTGCCTTAACATCTCTTATAATTGAATTAATTGAAGCTCAAGTCAAGGCAGTAAGGAAAGCATGGAAGACTTCCGAACTTAGTTCATCATATGTCATTCTAGTTATCATGAAGACTCGAGAATGAAGGATCGAGTGTGGTTGATTTTCACTTGTGTAATCAAGATCCTTAGTCCACTTCTCATCACAATCCAAGTTCGAATTTGGAAGGTTCCAATTCGGGAAGAAGCAAATCAACTCAGCCGCCACTTTATCTAATCCGAACTACACTTGGATTCAACTTTGGGCAATATTGTATTATTTCTTCTTCAATCAAAAGGCCAGCCATAATGTTTAGAGAAGCTTCCAAATCTATAGCCATGATAATTAAAGAAGCTTCCAAATTCAATTCAAGGAGAGGAAACAAAACTACTGGCCGAACTCAACTCTAATCTAGTCCACACTTGGATTAGTTTTAGGCAACTTTTTGTTCTATTTCTTTTTTATTAGACTAGGAGTCTTTTCTTTTAACTAATTAGTTTTCTAAAAGGCAAGGAATTCTAATCCTTTTAGAGGAAAGATTTTCTCTTAGCTGCGCATTGTAATCTATATAATAAAGGCCATTCGGCCATAAGAAAATACAGATTTGATTAATTACAAACCAGAGAGCTTTATTGCTTTTCTTTGAGTTCTAGTTTAGAATTTACTTTGAGTCTTTAAGGATAGCCTCTTAAGTTCATGTTTAAACTATTTTGTTGAGTTTCTTTCCCTCAACAATCTGAGTGTACCGGTTGGTTCCAAGGATAGTCCCATTCGTAACTTTGAGTTTTGGATAATTCCTTCGGGTGTCAAGTGGACAAAAGCAAAGTCCTTCTTCAATCTTGGAGTTGGTGTCTTACTAAAAGAAGAGTTAATTCAACCTAGAGGATGATACTAGGACCTACACTCTGGTATATGTTCGAATTTTAATCTTTGGTTTAAGATTCATACCAGTTTGTTATCAGAGTTGCCTTTGGGTTGCTCCTTTGAATTGTTCATATCTTTTTGTGTATATTTGTTTTTCTTTCCAACTTACTGCTCCTGTGTGCTGTAAGTATTGTTTTGTTCCTGTGAATACTTGTCCAAATTCTTCTTAATTCCGTGCTTAAAAACCAAAAGAAAAAGTTCTACCTGAATTGTAAAATTTCTGCCCGAATTCATTCTCAGTTTTCATCAACTATGTTGTGTATGTTTCTTTGATTTTTTTCATTTCTGTTTTGTATATCTGAGTTCTTGTTTCTGCCCATGATCTCTTCTTAATTCTCTTCTTATTTTCGTGCCTAAAAAACGACATAAAAATCTCTATCCGAATTGTTAAACCTCTATCACAAGTTTTGCTCCCAAATTCTACCCAAAATTTTCCATCTCTTGTTTCAGTTTTTCGTGCCTAATTCTTGTATTTAAAATCCGGGTTCTGTGCTCTATTCTACTGTATAAATTTTTATTGATAAGAGAATACTTTGGTTTTCCGATTGTTGCTACCGAAAGTGTGTTGAAAGATTGAAAACCGTTGCTGAAAACTCAGAAAACCCGTCTAGAATTCTGCCCAGAATTTTCCATAGCCTATTTCAGTTTTTCGTGCCTAATTCTTGTATTTAAAATTCGGGATCTGTGCTCTATTCCACTGTATGAATAGAGCAGACTTTGGTTTGCCAATTTTTGTCGCCGAAATTGTGTTGAAAGATTGAAAACCGTTGTTGAAAACTCATAAAACCCGTCTAGTTTCTATCCAGAATTTTTGCACATCATGTGATCTAGTTTCAACCCAGTTTTGAGTTTATTCTCTTCATGTGAATATTGTTTGATCAATAAGACCTCATCTTGTTGAATCTTGTTGCCTAAAGTGAGATATAAGTTGAGAACCCGAACTTGGAAATCTTTGAAAGAAATTTTCACAGAAAACCCGTTTCTGCCTCCTATTCATATACTTCAAAATTTTGTCCCATTCAAGGACAAAGCCAGAAAGTTTACTCTGGGTGGGCCGAGAATAACGTTCTCCTATTTTCTTATTAGTCAAATAAGTTTAAATTTCATTCCTCACAAAGCAAGTATTCGTTTCAAACAAAAATTTGAGAATGAGAAGACTATTCAATCCTAAAAATTTATAATTCAAAGCATAATTGAGTGAAAATAAAAGAAATACAAAAAATCAAACAAAAAGAAGCACAATATATTGATATCACGTTTTAGTACTCCTAGACAGTTTGGGACTAGAATGGGGTCATAACTCTACTAGAAATTTTCAAATAAGAATCAAAACATGCATTAGAGTCAAAACAACACTAAAATAGAATCAAACAGGAGAATGAACTATATCCTAAGATCAGATATTCATCATTTGCAATTTCCTCGCCTACAAACCAAATAAAACAGAGGGCATGGGCATAATTTCCCTCATTCCAATAACAGACCTGTGAAACTATCAAAAAACAGCCCAACAAACTTGCAACCACAAACAGGCATCATTACAACTTAAGAGAAGAATCTGAATTTACATCAAATGCACTGGGACTTGTTTGGGAAATCACACATTAATGCCATTTTATAGAAGTAATTTAGGATGATTCGATCTAAAGCAATAATATACTCCTTGGTATCTGATGCAAATCAGAAGATATTAGAAAGTTTCAATGCATGAAATAACTTGACTCTCTCCAATTCATTACTTTGTGCTTTCCCAGAATTTGTTCAGGAAACATAATTACATTTTGTCAAACTTTACAAGACACGAAAGTCAGAAACACCACCATTTCAAAAACCAAAATCTTAAGGGCAATTAAACAAAAAGGTAGTACACTTAAAAGGGTAAAAGTCCCAAATGACTACCAAAGAACAAATGAACATATGAAATTAAATTAGAATCCCCAACTCAGAGCAATCTTAATATTACCCGTCCATCACAAAAGAAGAACAATGATAAAAATGAATACATAAAGGCTCCGGAAACAAAGATACTGAAAATACTACTAACAAGTTGAATAACAACAATACAAAGATTCTGACTTTATGCTTTAAAATAATACAAAGCACAGGACAATTTTTAGACAGACAAACGACAAGCATCAAGATACAATCTTTGGTGAAAGAAAACCATATATGAAAATCCTACACACACATATATATATATAAGTAGTACACCTTTTGGGGATATTGGGAGGGGCCAACTGAAAAAGTGCAGATGATTCCTTCAAACCATTCAATGAAGGCAATTGCTGATACGAATCCCACAAACTATTTTTCAATTTACTAAAAGAGGTTTGCCTTTTTGTTGGGGTTTATTGAAGTAACAATCGGAACCTTTTTATTTTCAGTAAATTCAGTAAACTCCGATAATGGTATTATTTATGGATGTTGAAATGGATATGCCAGAGAATGTAGTGATAATGGTGGCTATGTGAGGGAGGTGGATATAGGTAGTAGAGTTTTCAAGAGTGGTGGTGGTGGGAAGATAGGGCATGGCGTCAAATTCCGACCAGGATAGCTGATGATATGAAGACGGCGATGTGAGTGACTGTTAGTCGAAGGAAAACTTGGGCCATATGGCCAAATTAAAAAAAATAAATTTTGGGTGGCCAAATTAAAATTTTAAATATCATAATGAATTTTTTTTTTGGAGTTTGGGTGGCCTTGGCCCACCTGGGCCATATGGCCCCTCCGTCTCTGGTCCCATTCTTTGTATATCTTTTCTTGTGGATATTATTTGATCAATAAGACCTCGTCTTGTTGAATCATTTTGCCTAAAGGGTGTTATAAATTGAGGCTTCAACTGCAAAAAAATTAGAAACTTGTCTTGAAAGAAATCCGGCCAGAAACCGGAAAGGCCGATCTCTGAATGTTGTTTGTTTTTGCCTTCGGTTTGGTTGATAAAGGAGACTACTGTTTATTGAGTTTTGTTGTCTTAATTGTGCAGCCTAAGTTGTGATCCAAATCGTGATAGTCTCTTCTAGAAGCTTTTTGAGATTTGTTGAAGAAAAACCGTCCAGAAACACCACTGAAAACCCAAAATCCTAAACTGAAGTTTCGGCCTATTTTTCTGTATTTTCTCGTTCAGTTGTGAGTCCTGCTTGATTAAGGACTTTGGTTTTTGTTGAATGATTCTATCAAGATTGTGCTAAAGTCGTGATATTAGCTGCTAGAATTCTTAGAAGCTTGTTGTGAAAGAATTCTTGAAGGAAAACCGAAGACTGCATGGAATTGGTTTTGGTCCAGAATTGCAAGTTGTTGTGAAGTCTGAGTTTGGTTTGATATATTGAGCAAGATAAAATCATATTCACCAAGTTTTACTTCATCACAAGCATATAGAGAACCATCTTTTACTGATTCTTTTCAGCCAGAAACTCTAATTCCGTCACTTGACAATTTCAGTCTTAAAATTGTTTTCTTATTTAAGTTCTTTGTTTTCATTGTTTAATCTCATTACTTGTTTTCTTTTTCTCAGAGCTTTGTCTTCATGTCTTTCTTGACCTCTAAAGATTTTATTCTTGCTTTAATTTGAATTTAATTATCTATTCTTTGAGATTTTTGAAGCTTGTCTTGGTTAGAACTTGTAGAAATGTAATTGAGTGTGAGTTAACCTACTCAACAACCCCATCACTATAACAAGAGAGATAAGCCTTACTTTGGTGAGAGATTCGTACATTGGGCAAATGGTTAGAGGGAAGTGAGGTAGGAAAATTTTATTACTAACATTGCTTATGCAGAGATGGCTACAAACCCAAAAGAACAAGGAAAAGACATGAAAGAATACCTTAAAGGCTTAACTTCGACTCTGGAATTAGCCCATAGACGATTTGATCGAATGGAAGCCACAATGGCTCAAGTTGCATCCGCAATGAAAGCATTCAATCCATCAAATAGGAAGAAGGTTAAACCACAAAGTTCTTCAAAGGCAAGTAACCCTAAACTTTCATCCAGTTCAAATTGTTCTAACACTAGTTCTTCTATCCAATGTTTTAGATGCTTAGGCAGAGGACATGTGACTTCTCAATGTCCAAATTCTCGAACCATGACTAGCTTAGGTGATGGAATCTATAAAAGTGAGAGTAAGGAGGAGTCAAATGGTCTAGATGAAGACATGACCGCAAGTGATGTTAAAGAACATTGGGGGCATGAAAAGGATCAACTGACTAGAGAATGTTTGGTTACAATAAGAGATTTGAGTGCTCTACCCGAAGAAGCTACCGATGATCAAAGGACAAATCTTTTCCATTCTAAATGTTTAATTAAAGGTCAAATTTGTATGTTGATTATTGATGGAGGATCTTGTACTAACCTAACTTCTACTTATCTTGTAGACAAATTGAAGCTCAAATGTTCCTTGCATCCTAAACCATACAAATTACAATGGATGAATCAAAGTGGATCACTCCGTGTCACAAAGCAAACCTTGGTAAGTTTTCAAATTGGAAATTTTATTGACCAAGTTCTTTGTGATGTTGTTCCTACGCAAGCTACCCACCTACTATTAGGACGACCTTGGGAGGATGATTATAATGCAAGTCAATCCGGGAGGACTAATAAGTATCACTTTAACAAGGATGGAAAAGCCTTCACACTAGCATCATTGCCACCTTCGAAAATTAGTAAATTTCAACAACAACGAAGGGTGAAGCACATAGAGTGGAAAAAGGAACAAAAGAAGGTTGAAGAAGGTTCAAATTCTGCTCAAACCGTGAGTAAACAAAATCCTTCAACTTCTAAAGGTAAGGCTTTGGTTCCCATGAATGAAACTGAAAGTATACAGCCATCACTTGAAAATTTTAAAGGTAGTTTCTATGCTTGGATGAGGGATGTTGATAGAACTTTAAATGCAAGTAAAGAATGTGTGCTAAATATGTTTCAAGTGGCGTTGTTTACTACTAAATATCCCCACATAATTTGTGTTAACATCCAAATAAATGTGTTAATTATTTTTTAAGGGGTGTTAATTATTGTGGTTATTCCCTACTTTAGAATATTTATGGTTTTAATCCACTAACCTCTCTTGACTTAGTGCCATTGCCAAGTAATGAGAAAATAAATCTTGATGGTACAGTAAAGGCTAAGTTTGTTCAAGACTTGCATGCGAAGGTACGTCTTCAAATCCTCAAGGAGAATGAACATTATGCTCAAGCTGTCAATAGAGGAAGAAAACACTTACATGCTCGATGAAGAAATAAGCTTCATCCTCAAGGAAATGGTCCTTTCCAAATTATTACACGTATGGGCAAGAATGCATACCAACTTGTCCTTCCAAGTGATTTATGGTAATAGTGCTACATTTATTGTCTCTAATATTTCTTTGTTTGAGTTGGATGACGAGTTTATGGACTTGAGGGTGAGCCCTTTCAAAGAAAGGGAGTCTAATGAACATATGAGAGTGAAGGCTGAAACAATCAACCATCCAACTGAGACAACTCAACCAAATCCGAGAAAAACAAATCTAAGAGCACAAGTTGGATGTTTAGTTGAGAATTCGTCTACAATACGTCCACAACTTGCTCCATTGAAAGGAATTGATTGTCCTATAACTAGGTCACGAATTAAGAGAATGCAAGTTGCCTTAACATCTCTTATAATTGAATTAATTGAAGCTCAAGTCAAGGCAACAAGGAAAGCATAGCAGACTTCCGAATGTAGTTCATCATATGTCATTCTAGTCATCAATGAAGACTCGAGAATGAAGGATCAAGTGTGGCTGATTTTCACTTGTGTAATCAAGATCCTTAGTCCACTTCTCATCACAACCTTTAACATTCTCGAGTATGTGTTAAAAGAAGACTATTTATAGGTTACAAAAGTCTTTAAAAAATCCTAAATATCCTTGTCTAGAAACTAGAAGAAATAAAGATTAATTTTGAACTCACTAACTCCTAAACTTGACTTTGACAAGACCAATAAGAAAATTTGCATTTTAATTTATTAATTACACACCATTTTAGAGGATATATTGGCTGAAAAATTTTCACATTGGAATGGTGCACTGACCAAGAGTTGGAATAAGTAGATTCATGCATCTGGAGCTAATTTCCAAGACTTCATTAAATACTTCTTTGACTGAATTTTCAGCCATGAATTTTCGTCCCCCTATGCCTCAAAATGGATGATTGACCCTTGAATTTGAAGTCTATTTGACTACTTGAATAATTGATAGGCTGGAATTTGGACCAACTTTAGGACCAAAATTGATCTTTGACTTGGATCAAATGCACTCGTGAACTTGGACCATCGCTCCATTGAATTGGATGTGAAGTTGGGGCCAAGTTCACATCGTTAGCCGTTGAGTTCACATCTTTGGCCACTGAGTTCACACCTTTAGCCACTGAGTTCGCACCTTTGGCCGCCGAGTTCACATCTGGTTGCCAATTCACGTCTTTGGCTCTGAGTTCACATCACATTTTTTAGCTGAGTTCACATCACTACCCCTACTAGACTCACCTATGTCATAATCAAAAAAATTCCCTTGACCAGACAAGCCAAAAGAAAAAGTTGGCTATCGTCTATGTCCTTAAGAAAAATGTACTGGTCTAACAATGTTGGTTAAATATCTCATCGTTTTCTCACTCTACTTTCTTTCTCATCATTTTTATCACTCTTTTTCTCTCTCATCATTTTCTAACTCTTATTCCTCTCTCATCATTTTCTCACTCTTATTTCTCTCTCATCATTTTCACACTCTTCTTTCTCTCTCATCATTTTTCTTACTTTTTTTTTCTCTCGTATCATTTTCTCACTCTTCTTTCTCTCTCGTTATTTTGTTCACTCTTCTTTCTCTCTCATCATTTTCACACTCTTCTTTCTCTCTCATAATTTTTCTTACTCTTCTTTCTCTCTTATCATTTTCTCACTATTCTTTCTCTCTCATAATTTTTCTTAGTCTATTTGCTTTCTCATCATTTTCTCACTCTACTTTATCTCTTATAATTTTCCTCACTCTTCTTTCTCTCTCATCATTTTCACACTATTCTTTCTCTCTCATAATTTTTCTCACTCTTCTTGCTCTCTCATTATTTTCTCACTCTAGTTTCTCTCTCATCATTTTTATCACTCTTCTTTCTCTCTTATCATTTTCTCACTCTTCTTTCTTTTTTTTCATTTTTTCACTCAATAATAAAATGCTTAAGATAAGGGTATTTTAGTCATTTTAACACTATTTATTAGTCATATTTACCCCAACCAAACACACGAATAATGATTGCACCCCATGCAATTCCTTTGAACCAAACTATTAAAAAGTCCATTCAATTCATTTCCAACCTAATTCAATTCCCACCAAATTTATATTCAATTCCAACCTTATTCATTACAGTAAATCAAACGTGCCACAAGTGCCAAGGATTTTAGAGGCCCAGAACACGAGGTGAGAATTCAGCAAAGTCGTGCTTATCCACAAGCGCGTAACAACAAGATATAATTATGGAAGGACATTGCGGCATGCAATTAGCAGTTACAACCATACCTCACGTGCCAATACGTGACAACAAATCCCATGAATAACGGGATAAGGTATATAAACCCTAAAGACTACCAGATATGGAGACATTCTCTAACAACGAAAAATTACTATACTCTGATTTAGGCATCGGAGAATTTATCTCGGAAAACCACTCTGGAATCTGTTTTGCAGGGATTATCACTAATCAAGAAGACAAAGAATCTTGGGTCAAAGTCATCTTGTTGGATCTTAGTCAGGTTGTGGATTTAGACTTCATCAGTTATACTGAAGAGGAAAAAGTCAACAAAAAGAAGCAAGAAATAAAAAATGAGAAAAAGTATCAGAAGAATGCTAAAGGAAAAAATACTCAGAAGAGTGTCTTTGACAAGTTGAGTTATAACCGAGGTTGCTTGGAGCCTTGAATTCAAGATAAGAATCTCAATGCTAAGATCCTGTTTATTCATAATGATCATGGTCATGATATGGATGACTACCAAGACCTTAATAAAGAGATAGACGATTGCATCCGTAATAGGATGCTTGTTCAATATGTCCAAAGGTGGCACTCTCGTTTTGATGAAGCCCAACCTAAGTCTAGAGATCAGGAAAGTGGCTACCATACCTAAGGATAGGGTGAAGAATAAGGTAGACAAGGTGCGACATGAGGAGAGAATTCAATAAAGTCGTGCTTATCTACAAGCGCGTAACAACAAGATATAATTATGGAAGGACGTTACGGCTTGGAATCAGCAGTTACAACTGTAGCCCACATGCCAATACATGACAACAAATCCCATGAATGGGTAGATAAGGTATATAAACCCTGAAGACAACCAGGTATAGAGACATTCTCTAACAATGAAAATTTACTATACTCTGACTGAGCTCTGACTTAGGCATCAAAGAATTTATCCCGAAAAATCACTCTGGAATCTATTTTGTAGGGATTATCACTAATCAAGAAGACAAAGAATCTCAGGTCAAAATCATCTTGTTGGATCTTAGTTGGGTTGCGGATTTAGCTTTCATCAGTTATACTAAAGGGTAGCCAACAAGAAGAAGCGAGTAAATAAAAAATGAGAAAAAGTATCAGAAGAATGCCAAAGGAAAAAAATACAGAGAAGAGTACCTTCGACAGGTTGAGATATAACTGAGGTTGCTTGGAGCCTTGAATTCAAGATAAGAATCTCAACGTTGAGATCCTGTCTATTCATAATGATCATGGTCATGATACGGAAGACTGCCAAGACCTTAATAAAGAGATAGACGATTGAATCCATAATAGGATGCTTGTTCAATATGTCCAAAGGTGGCACTCTCGATTTGATGGAGCCCAACCTAAGTCTGGAGATCGGGAAAGTGGCTATCATACCAGAAGATAGGGTGAAGAATAAGGTAGACAAGGTGTAGTCAATGTCATATATATTTTTTGCAAGCTGGCCTTGGATAGAAACCTGGTAGTCAATGAGGTAGTGAAAAAGCTACTCTAATATGACATCATCAAAAAGGAATTCTACCCAACTTGGTTATCTAATCCAGTACTGGTCAAGAAACCTGATAACAGTTGGTGAATGTGCATTGATTACACTGATCTTAATAAGTACTGTCCAAAAGATTGTTATCCCTTACCGGTGATTAATTAGAAGGTCGAAGCCAATCAAGGTCCTTTTATTTCTCGATGCCTATAAAGGTTATCACCAAATCCTAATAGCTGAAAAAGGTGCCGAGAAAACGGTTTTCATCACAAAAATGGGAGTCTTCTGTTATAAAAAGATGTCTTTTGGGTTGAAATATGCAGGTGGAACCTATCAACGCCTGGTCAACCAGGTATTTTTTGATCAGATCGGTAGAAACTTAAAATTATATGTGAACAACATGGTAATAAAGTCGAAGAAGAGTGAAAATGCACCTAAAGATCTGGAAGAAACTCTATAAACCATGTTAAAGGTTGAAATGCGTCCAAACCCCAAAAAATATACTTTCAAGGTAGAATTTGGTAAATTTCTGAGATTCATGGTTTCTTAAAAAAGAATTGAAGCCAACCCAAAAAAGATAATGGTCATTGCCAAGATGGTGTCTCCTCGAACTTTAAAAGAAGTTCAAAAGTTGACCGGGTCATTAACGGCCTTGAATCGATACTTGTCACAGTCTACAGATCAGCATCTTTTGTTCTTCCAGACATTGAGGGAAGCAAAGAACTTTAAGTGGAATAAAGATTAGCAAAAAGTTTTTAAGGAGTTAAAAAGGCATCTGGCAAGCTTGCTAGCACTAACAATACCTACACCTGGGGAAGTCTTGTATTTATACTTAGCAACCTCAAACAATGCTATAAGTGCAGTACTCTTCCGTGATGTAAACAGCTTGCAAAAGCAAGTATACTACATCAGCCGTGCCCTTCAAGAAGCCGAGACGCAGTATCTCCTAGCAGAAAAGATAATCCTAGCTTTAATTCATGCTGCCTGAAGGCTGCGGCCTTACTTTCAAGCACATTCTATATGTGTTCTTACTGATCAACCCATTAAGTAGATACTCTCCAAACCTGAGACTTCTGGGAGATAGGCAAAATGGGCCATAGAACTGAGGGAACACAATATATATTATAAACATCAGACAGCAATAAAGGCTCAAGCCTTTGCTTATTTCATAGTAGAAATGCCTACTATAGAGACCTCGAATGTCAACCTTCTGCCATCACTTGAGTCCACAGGGAAAGAAATTAAAGGCTCAAAAGCCTAGACCTTGTACATGGACGGTGCTTCGAATGAAGTTGGTAGCGGAATGAGCCTATTGCTTCGAAGTCTGAATGCCACAGAGATTACATATGCTTTGCATTTCAACTTCAAAGCAACTAAGAATGAAGCTGATTATGAAGCCTTGATCACAGGATTAAAGTTGGCTCAAATGACGAAAGCAAAAGAAGTCCATGCCTACAGTGACTCCCAAATAGTCGTCAATCAGGTACAAGGTTCCTATGATACCAAGAAACCTCAAATGAAGAAGTACCTTGACAAGGTATGTCAACTTAGGCATTCTTTTGATGGTTTTAAGATTATACAAATACCCAGGTTTAGGAATAAGAAGGCTGACACCCCAAGCAAGCTAGCATCATCGGCTTTCTCTCATCTTAACAAAAAGGTTCTAGTAGAAGTATTTCCTTGTAGGAGCACTAAAGAAAAAGTCACAACGACTATTGAAAAGATGGGAGATAACCGGATGACTCCCATATGGAGATATTTGTGCAAAGAAAAATTACCTGATGACAAGAATGAGATGAGAAAATTGAAGCTAAAGGCGGCCCGCTATGTGATGCAAGATTGGCATCATTTACAAATGATCCTACCTCCAACCTTTGCTTAGATGTGTTGGACCTTAGTAGGTAGATTATATACTCCAAGAAGTACACCTTGAATCTTATGGAAACCACATAGGACCCTGCATGCTCGCTAAGAAGATCATTCGTTGGGGTTACTATAGGCCGACCATGTTTAAAGATACTCATGACTTCGTGCATAAATGTGTTAAATGCTAACTTCATACTCCCATAGTTAGAAGACCCCAAATGGAGTTGATCAACATCTAGAGTTTGTGGCCTTTCACATAGTGAAGAATTGATATTCTAGGACCCTTTCCTGAAGCACTAGAATGTTTGAAGTTCGTAATAGTCGTCATCAACTACTTCACTAAGTGGGTAAAGGTTGAACCTTTGGCTACTATCACCGAAAAAAACATCCTGAAGTTTGTGTGGAGCAAAATCGTTTGCAGATTTGGTATCTCTCGTGTGATTATTTTAGACAATAGGAAACAGTTTGCAGATGATCCTTTTCACTCCTAGTGCGATGAACTTCAGATTAAACAAAACTTCACTTCCGTTGCGTACCCACAAGCCAACAGCCAAGTTGAAGTCACAAATCGCACAATACTACAAGGACTCAAAACTCAGCTAGATAAAGCAAAAGAGGATTGGGTGAAGAACCTCCCAAACATCCTATGGGCTTATCACACCACACTTTGGATAGCAATGGAAAAAAACCCCTTATAGCCTAACATATGGCTCAAAAGCCGTCATTCCAGTAGAGATCGGAGTTCCAAATCCCAGAGTTGTAGCCTTTAATGTTGAGGCTAACGAAAAAGATGTCTGGTTGAACTTGGACGTATTAAAAGAGCACTAAGATTTAGCTACGTGTAAAAAAAGCACAATACAAGTAAGCCATGGCCAAATATTATAATGAACAGGTGAAAATCAATTAATTTTCTCTAGGAGATTTGGTCTTACGCAAAAATGAAGCAAGTCGGACTCAAAAGCTTGGCAAGCTATAAGCTAATTGGGAAGGCTCTTATAGGGTCATTGATGCATCAAGGTCTGGGAGTCATTGTCTGGCCATAATGGATGGGAACTTATTACCCCTACTCTGGTATGTCAGTAATTTAAAATGCTTTTATATTTGAAATATTAGTTAACAAATAAAATATTGTTCTTATATATATGCTTTTTATAAATCGAGAATGGGGGTCTCAAATTGAACTAAAATCCCAAATATCCTACAAGGTGGGGACCTTGGATTGAACGACTAAAATCCCAAACACCCTTCGGGTAGGGATCGCGAATTACTCATTGTTATTAATTTAAGCATAGTACACATATATATGAGGAGTTTACATTTTTCTTTTTCCTTTATTCTATTTCTCCTTATAACTAACCCTATATAGAAGACACATACTGAACATAGGAACTAAAAACCCTTGTTCTGACAAGACCTCAACCCTACATTGTCATGCCAAGGTCCAGGGGGCTTATGATATATATAGGATCTCAGCTAGAACTCAGAACTTGGCAATGTAATTGGGATCTTGGCCATATGTGAGAACTTCACACCAGACTTTGATCTTGACAGACCATAAGTCACGATCTCAGACCAAGAGTCCAAATCTCAAACCAAAGAGCCGGATCTCATGCCAATGGTCTTTATGCTTTTATGTTTGAAGTATTAGTTAATAAATAACATATCATTCTTATATATGCTCTTATAAATCGAGAAAGAGAATGCCAATGACCCTAAACTCAGTTCAAGGCTGGTAAAACCACCTTGCTAAATCATAAGTTGAGAAAATCACGTGTATTCTCGGTTCGATTAAATTAAGTTGCAAACTCTTTAACATCCCAAGAAAAGGTGAGGAAAATATGAACATCTTATGGGGTGAAACCCCGAACACCCTCAGGGGTGAGGAGAATATGAACATCCTATGGGGTGAAACCCCAAAAATCCCAAGGAGTGGGGATCTACTTATCTTATCAAAAGATTCAATTAATGAAATCCCAAACATCCCAAGGGGTGGGGATCTACCTATCTTATGGAATCCCAAACATCCAAAAGGGTGAGGATCTTGGATTATTTATTTTACTAGAATGATCAATGGATAAAATCTCAAATATCCCAAGGTGTCTCTTTGCCCCTGCTAAGTCAAGAGTTCTAACTCTTCTAGCATTGTCTCGACGGGATCTCTATCTACAGGCACCATGTCTAGGCCACCTCCTTGAGACGAGTTTCCATCTGTTTCACTGTTGCGAGGGGCCTTTATTCTCTTTTCCTTAGTCGAGGCCCCCAGCCTCGGCCATTCTCTTCTCAACCTTCTTCTTCGAAGGCTCCACAACCACTGCCTTCCTAGAAGAAGCATCCTCGTCATGACCAGACCTCAGCCTGACATTGCCACACCAAAGTCTGTGGGGCTTATGATGAGTATGGAATTTACATAAGTATGTGGCAATCATGGGCACAACAATATCCCGCAATCACGGGCACAACTGTATGTGGCAATCACAGGCGACAATGACGAAGAAATGCAATAGCTTGTAATCAGTAATTAAAACTGAAACCAACAGACTAAGTTGTAACAATCAATTCCCCCAAATCATTGAAGTGAATATATAAGTGAGAAAAAAAACCAAATAAAGGGTTTTCTGGCAAATTCAAAGGATTACATACATACAAAATTCTGACTTAAGCATCGGAAAATTTACCCCGAAGAACCACTCCAGGGATTGTTTTGTAGGTCTAACTACTGTTGAGAGAGACGGAAAATTTCGAATTGTGATCATTTGAGCGGGTTGTGGATTTGGCCTTAATCACATTCCATCTCTAAGTTACACCATTGAAGGAATTATTCTCAAATTTAGTCTTTTTTCTAACTTCTTTATACCTTTACCATGTTTTACTTAAAAGTACATGAAAAAACATAATTAATATCTATTTAATTAAAAAAACGATGTAAAATTTTAATTTTAGAATACATTTAAAGAGTATTTTATACTCTAAGCAACTAATTACAGAACTAGCATGTAATCGGGGACCAACTCTCCTAGCCTTTGATATTGCCAAAGAGCCACTGCTTTAATGAAATCCTAATTGAACTGTGTCATGTTTGGTCATCTTTAATCGAAATCAATTCAACCAATTTTGGTAACTTTTGGTCTCAAAGCTATCGGAAAAAGCCTTTTTTGTTTTCAAGAAAAGAATATGAATAAAAACTTCACTACAAATCTAAGACCCTATCTAAACTAGTTATTGTATTTTAAAATGAGTGATAAATTGTATGGTTTTTCCTCTTTGATAGTCTGTTTTAGCTGTTATTTCCACTCCATTCATACTTATCTCTACCAAAAAATTTATTGATTATTAGTCTTCATCCAATTTTCCAAATCTTGATCCTTAACCGAATCATTTCTCGTTAGGGGTGTTCAAAATCAATTATCCGATCTGAACCTAATCTAATCCACACAAATGCGGATAGGATTCAATCTGAATATTTGGGATCGGATCGGTTTTTTATTCGATTTGATCCTCTATTTTTATTTTCTATTACTTTCTTTTTCATATATAATGTTAGATGATTTAACTTAGATTTGAAATTACTAGTTTCATGTTAAAAAATTATCTATTTTTATATAAAGATAATAAATAAATTTCATGTAAATATTTTAATTTGTGTATTTGTTGTGTAAATTAATTTCTGTATTTTCATATAAATATTTTAATTTATTTTGTCACAAATTGACTAATTTTAATTAAAGAATTATTTAAATTATAAAATAATACTATTTTATATTTTATATCTATTTTTGAAAAAAATTTATAATTTTTTTTTCAAAAGGATCAAAATGGATCGGATCAGATTGATTCGCCGATCCGATCCGAAAATTGATCCATCTATGGATCAAAATGAATACCCCTATTTCTGGTGACTCTAATTTTTGACAGAATTACCAAATTTAATGGTGACAATGTTAAATAAGCTTTCCTTAAACGTACTCAAATTTTTAAATAAAAAAAGTTGACAATTGAAAACTTGCTAAAGAATGAAAACACACTAAACATAACGACTTTAAAATCTTTATAAAAACTTAATTATTGTAAATGAAATCGAGCTCAAAACTAAGTTATGGTGTGTGGGCGGCTGTCTAATACTTTTGCAAGAAACCAAATGAAAGATAACTCTTCCTAATTAAATAAATTTTGAAAAATCTAATACTAGCTTCTACCTGCTTTGTAGATGTGAAGGTTAACAGCACATGGAACTCGAAATTTACTGAACGAGCTTTTCTTACATCTGGGCATTTAACAAAATCAGAGGGACAACGAGGCGCCCATATTTTGCTCCATTTCATTATTTTAAATAAAGCTACCGGTAAAAATAACAAATATTGAAATTCAAGCACTTGTCTTCTTAATTTTAATTGGAGTAAAATGTGCAATCTCTACACTATTGGCTTCACTCACTTGGGCTTCACCAAATCCCCAATCCAAATAGGCCTTAATAATGCGGGCAACGCTGTGAGAAATGGAAAAAATACAAACAGCCAGCTTCAAATCAGAATAAAAAGGGCGATTTTCATTGTAAATAAAACTTTTCTCATTTCTCCAAAGAAATGCCCGGGAAAATGTTGTTCTTTTAGACATCCACCATGTTTGCGTTATGTTTCCTATCACAATCTTCACTTTGCCAAACTCTTGAACTCTGCTTCACGCTAAGTTGCTCATAATAAGAAATTTATAACCCAAAATTATCGAACATTAAAGAAGCTCATTCAATTCAATTTGAGTGAATATGATACAATTGCATCCAACTCCACCGTTCATTCTATCCAGGTTGTAAGATATCCTCATAAGAAGAACAAAAAGGCTGCCTCTAAGTTACACCATGGCCACCTTGTTCCTTATACGAGAGCAGGACTCAAACCAGCAGAGGTTTGCAAATTGGCAGCATAGTCACGTGCCCACAAGTCAAAGTGTATGATTTCCTCGAGAGATGGAGAAGACACCAGTTCTGCTTGATGCTTCTCGCATGTCATCTCCACAACCTTGAAAATGTCCAGATAGCTGATTCTGAAATATTAAATGATCCATTAGCTCTATGCCTAAAGCCCAGAAGCTTAAATTTGGTGGTCACTTACAAAGTCTGAATGAGTCTATGATCAAGTGGCAGTATGCTTAGTCTTAAAACAAAGAAAATACAAATTTCAATTGCAGATGGATTGAATGTCAAAATAGGTGAATCCCCTACTCTGTCTGGATACCTACTTTTGGAATTTTTCCATTTGTGTTATTATAGATGAAAAGAAAATTTTGTTGACAAACTAGCAGTAAGTGGTAGAACCATAACTAAGAAGTACAACCTTTAGTGGTCCACCAGAATCATATATAAAGAAAAGTGAAGTTGACATACTTTTCATTGATGAACATCTCAACAGCTTTCTCATTTGCTGCACTCAGAACGCCAGTCATGGTCCCTCCAGCTCGACCAGCAGCATATGCCAGGTCCATTGATGGGTACTTCACATTATCAGGCGATTTGAATGTCAAAGAACCTAGCCTGTATGATAACAGAAGTTATTAGGAGCAGAAAATCTAGTAGCTCAAGGATTCAAATATAAATTAAGAAAAAATTGTAGCATTCAAAAGCCAGAGAAAGGATCAATTGCATAACAAATTCGAAATGTTAAGGAATAGAAATGGAAATGGAAATTACTTGCAAAGATCAAGGCGGGGCCAAGTTATCTCAGAACAGTAAATCCTCTCTGGCCAGGACATGGTGTAAAGAATTGGCAAACGCATATCAGGCCATCCCAGTTGAGCCAATACAGACGAATCCTACAAAATGGGAACAAATAGGGGAAGATTTCATGCTATGAGATCACAAAATAATCGAGTCAATGAATCATAGCACAGAATAAGCTTATAAGCTAGGCTTTTGTACCATGCAACTCAAATGCAAATATTGATTATGTCAGACAAGACAATTATACCTGTGTTTCAACCATAGAATGTATGATGGATTGGGGGTGAATAACGATTTCAATGTTATCATAGTCAGCCCCATAAAGATAATGGGCCTCAATCACTTCAAGACCCTGCAAGGGAAAGGAATCTCATCACAAATCATCCAGACTTCCTGCTCCTCGTGGTTGACAAAAAATGGCCAAGGCAAGAAAAAGATGATCATGGTCAGAAGTGTTGAAAGCACACCGTACACAAAATCACCTTATTAAATAGGGTGGCAGAATCCACAGTAATCTTCTTTCCCATGTTCCAATTAGGATGCTTCAAAGCATCTGCTACTTTAACTTCTTTCAACTTTTCTACAGGCAAATCCCTGTTTTAGGCAGCAAAATCCAATTCAAATATTTCTTTATCTATTAGCAACAATTCAAGGGAAGGGGAGGAATTATTATGTGTGGAAAACAAACAGAAGCTGATTATTTCATTGGTTATCAAGGTTTAAGCAGAACATTGTTTAGTAATCAGTCAAAAGACAAAACAAACAAAGGAGGAGACAGTTCATTTATATATTCATGTAATATAGAAATGGAATGGTGACTTCAGCAAACTAGAAAGAAAATGTCGAAAGAATTATAATGGTGTAATACAAAAACATCAAAAGAATCTATTGTCCAGCCCAAAGTTTATTAGCGAATTACAAATAATAATCTTGCAATATGTTAGTAGGGTGGGGGTTTTAAGGCATGAGTTTGAGATGTAACTACACAAGAAGATACTCCATAATCACTAGCAAGATTTCATACCTAAAAGCACCCCCAGATGCTGTTAAAATGATTCGCCGGAGCGCACCCTCAGGCAAACCTTGTATGCACTGAAGCACAACATTCAGGTTTTTAAATGAGTAAGGAGTTTAGAGGATCATATGGAAAATAAGGAGCAATCATCCAATATACACAATATGACATGAACTTGATATTAGTGACTAATGGCTACAATAGATGCATCATAGGCAGCTGATATGCAAATCTCAGCATTAAGCAGAGAAATTAGGACTAACTAAATTACAAAGGTAAACCTGGAATATAGCAGAATGTTCTGAATCAGCAGGAAGTATCTTCACTTTGTGTTTGTGGGCAAGAGGAAGGACAAAAGGACCACCGGCAATTAGCGTCTCTTTATTAGCCAAAGCAATGTCTATTCCAGCTTCTATGGCAGCCACTGTTGGCTAAAAACAGAACGATACATTATGATTTCAAAATGGCTCAAATTAAAACATGAACTTCATGCAAGAGCAGGATTTTCACCAGCAGGAAAAAAGAAATAGAAGCCCATGAAAAACAAACCTCAAAAAATACTTTTAAGCATCACCATGCTAAATGCCTATTGTTTCTCAAATGCATCACTACAACTAAAGGAAAAAGAATTCTGATGTCTTCACAAGCAATGTGGATTAATGAAAATATAGATTAACCTAGTTCTGGGCCAGACATTCCTTCTTGTCTCTAGATGATTGGTTCTTTCTCAACTTGAGCCATATCATTTCAAAATGCAGAACTGTAAGTACCCAACCCATCTTTTAGGCCTGTTACTCAACGGCAACCAAGAATATATCCCAAATCATTTGCTTGATTCTTTATCAAGAAAATAAGCCAAATAGGAACCACATCAAAATTTTGCATCCAATCAAATAAATTTTTTTTCGATATTTGTCAGGAATTGCACATGATTTTTCAACTGTAAGATTATTCAACAATATTTTCACTCCAGATAACATTAGGGTTACTCTGGCCTTCTTAGGGCATTTAACAGCAGTTAAAAACTGAGTCTTGACTCTTGTTCACAAAAGCATATACATTCTTCTTTCCAAGGAAAGTACCAAAACAAGAATATAGGTAATAAAAGCTAGTATAGATAATTCTAATCTGTATTTTGTTACACTGACTGCCTATAAATGTTAGCAACTTCATCTGCTCAGACTCGGAAAACGTGCCTATTCTGGAGGACTGTGATGCTTTAAAACTACTGAATTATATCTCACCATCATCAAAACCTTGCAGATGCATGTGCAACTGAGATTTTTCTGCCTCAAAAATCTAGGAAATAACCTAAAGAAAATGCAGGCATAATTGTCCCAATGATATACCTTGAGGCCTGCACACCCTACAATTCCCGTGACAACTGTAACAGCATCAGGATGGCGGGCTACCTGAAATTTCAACAGAACATCTTCAATTATTGGAAGCAACTGCCTTCAGCTACAAAAAAAAAAAAAAGCCCTCATGATCAAGATGGCAGCTAACCTCAATGACGCCCTGTTCTCCAGGAATAATTTCAGGTTTGTGTTCAACATCAGCCAAAGCCTCTTTCAGTTCGTCAACTAATGTCTCATTTCTTACAGCCACTAATTGAGGTTTGAATGTCTTGACCTGTAAAATGAGTTTCCAGGTTCATTGTAAAGCTCCAAAAGTTCAGATAGTCACTCACAACCAATGATCAAAATCACATAACAGCCATATATGCAGTAGAATGTAGCAAGAGAAGTTTTAAACCAGCCTTAGCAACAGATTTAAGGTACTCTACTTATCCACCCCACATGCATAGGAATGACAACATATGATATCTCAGATGCTGATTCTGGGCAGTCCTTTAACTCATAGGACAGCCACAACATGTTCACCTCTGCTTTAGTAGTTTGATCAGACAATAGCTGTCTTCTCTAGGTGCATTTCAAATTTGACATTCATTTACTGATAGCAATTAATAAAAATCATTATCTTAGGTCATGTTTTCATTGGTTGCCATTTTGGTAACTAGTGCAATGCGTTTCTTTAATGAAAATATCTTCATTAGAAATGCAAAACTCCATTGATGCTAAGAATCAAGCAACTTCAAGTATGTTTACCATTATGAATAGTTTTGTCTTAAATAGTGCTTAAACAAACATCAACAGATTTAAATATTGACTTCAGACTGATTGACTAGATGCCTGCCCATGATCGTTCTCCTTATCCTAGAGTTAAAAATTTGGACCATTGACTACTAGCTCAGCATTGGAAATAATAGGATTGCTGACCTGATCAGCAAGAAGAGTCACATTTGAACCAGCTGCAAGTGCAACAACTCTAAATTTGTCCGGATTCTCAGCAACTATGTCCAGAGTCTGCAGAGCATAGAATTAGCATTCCAAGCAAAAATTTAATTAAGCAGGACATGTGGTTCTCACTTCACCTAGAAGCAAAAACATATCTTTTTGGTTAGATGAATACCTCTTTTTGGTTACTTTAACTATCAAACAGAACCAATAGTTTTACCTGAGTACCAATGGAACCTGTTGATCCAACTACTGAAATAGGCTTAGGACCCTCCCAACTCTTCCGACCAGGTTCTGCAACAGCCCGTCCTGGCCATGCTGGAGGAGGTGGCACTGTGGAACATTGAATTTTCTTCCCAACAGTTGCCCCGCAGTCTTTTCTTTTAAGAGAAATTCCACCTAAGGGATATCACAAAATTGGCAAATTTGAGAAGACTGTCACCCAAAATCAATAAAATCAACATTGACACGCATTAACAAATACAGAAACCAAGGAACCTTGAAAGTAAGCTGTCCGTCTCTCTTAACATCCACTAATTCGACGTTTACAATAACTACAAGTTCAATAATTTAATATTTACTGCAACTCCAAATCCAGCTCTTCCTCTCTCAAGTGAAATTCTTGTCCAAAACTTAGCTAAATTGTTCAATACCAGAATACTGATGAACCACAAAGCCAAAATTTAACAAATAAAACCATCCTATCAAATTCTACCAAAAAACTGATCATATAAAACAACTATCAATTGCAATCCAATTCAAATCAGCGAAGCAACAAATTAGCAATAGTTCAAACTGAGCTGCTTAAGAAATCCCAATAAACAAAAATGAAAAACTGCAGCAGTACCATATAAAATTCAAGCGGCATAAACATGTAACATGTACGAAAGAAAGAACCTTGAAGCTTGAGAAGATTAAGGTTGTAATTTGACTTTGAAGAATCCAAGAAAGAAATGCTCTTGATTTCAGTTGGTGTCAACAAATTCAAAGCCATAATAACTTCCACCACCAAAAACCCTCCAACACTTTTCAAATTTGAGCTTAATCTACTCTATGAAGATTCTTCTTTTGAAAGAACTTGCAACGAACAAAACTACCCTTCGGCCTGAAAAGTTCAGAAAAGCAAGTTATTCTTTCGTACACTTGGTTCGCAAGTCCGTGAGCCTGCCAAACATTTGAATGTGTTATTTGTGGCCCTTATTAGGTGTCAATTTGGTTTCTTATAGGGAAGTCCGGGAAGTGCAGTCGTCGGACAAAAAAGGAGACAGCTAGTTCGGTATGTTTGGATAGCGACGTATTTGATAAAAGTTGTATTAGTTTGCGAAAAAAATTTAATGAATATATTTTTTATGAAAAAAAGTATTTTATAGTGAAAATGAGAGGAAATTTTTTTTCAAATTATATGAGAAAAATTTGAGTGAAAAAGTTTAAAATTTAAATTTTAAAATAAAAATATGTTTAAAATATGATGTTTTTATTTGAATAAAAAAATTATTTTTTTATTTATAAATAAAAATCTCTTGTCCAACGGAGGATTCATTGTTTTTTTTTTTTTGGGTGGAAAGTTGGCAATTTCTTGAGGCATTATTTTATTTAAGTTTTTGGATTTCAAAGAGAGATAAAATATTTGGAATAAGAAAACAAAAGAAGGATAAGACGATGGGGGAATCATCTGCATCGCGTGGACTGCATGGGGTTTTCTTTATGAGTATATACCTTTTCGTTTAAATGGTGCAGCATTTTCGCTAATAAATATTTAATGTATCTATTTGAAAAGAAAAAAGAGAGAGAGAGAGAGAACAGAGAAGTACAAACAGCAAGAATAGGGTATTTCATAATGGAACCTTTTTTTTTTTATAACAGGAGGAGCTTAAAAATATATACTTATATTCCTTTAAGGAAGAAATATTAAAGTGGATGACACTGGAATCTCCTTTTATTTTATTTACCACAATTAATAAAGACTCTTAAAAGAATTCCCCTAATTATCGAATTGTATCTGATTCTTAATAATGATTACTAAATTAATACAAAATTTCGGAACTGATCAATCATCGAATATGATTTTAGTGCTGCGTATTTGAACATGGTTTGAATTCAAAATAAAATGTTATAAAGTTCTTTCATTATATATAAACAATTAAAACACAGGGAAACAAATTTCATTGGGTGTATTTGGTTTCTGATTAAAATTGGATTTGTATCAAAATTAGGTAAAAAAATTATTATATTTAATTGTATTCTATGATTTTTTTTTCTATTTTAACTTATTCATAATGTTTATTTTATAATATTTTTAAACTTTTAAAATTTTCCATAAAATTCAAATTAAAATCTATATAAAATATACTCCCCCCATAACTAAAAAAAGAGTTCGTTTTTGATTTAATATATTTTTTTTAAAATTGTAACGTAAAATATGTTTAATACACTATTAAATTTATATATTTACCTTTTAAGTTTGGTTATACATTATTATTATTAGTAATGGTAGTACAAAAATTTCACATTAAAATTGGACTATTTTTTTGAAATAAATAATTTTTTTTAAAATTAACTCTTTTTTTAAGACAGATGTAGTCTTTAATTTGAATCCAATTCCAATTTTATATGTGAAAATTTATGCTATTTTATTTTTAACTAGGTAGAAAGGAAATAATAGTTTTGAAATTTTCTATCCTCTTCTTTGGTTTGAAAATCCAGTTTTTCCCGGTAGAATTTGTATTTCAATAGGAAATTGTACAATACATAACCAAAAAAGACTAATTGATGTTCATAGTTTTATAACTTAACTACAAAGGAAAGTGTAACAACTGAACAAGTAAAAATTTTAAAAAATTACACAAAAGTTTAGTATGCATCGCTAGTGCACATTAATCATTACACCAAAAGTAATTTAGATTACTGTTTTAAGGGAGATATTTTTACGGACTTTATGAATGATCCTATTTTGACTAGTCCAATTTTCCTATTCAAGAAAACTTCATTGTATACAATAATTATATTGCGTTGGGATTGTTTAGTTTCCAAACTTTATTCATTTAGTTCACCTATTCATGAATAAAAAAATAATCACACTTTTCATGTTGTTGTCATTATTTTACATTTAGTCGTGTAATTCTAGTTCTCCTGTTCAACTGAGCTAAAATGGCTACAATTAAGAAAATTTTCTTTTTTTTTTTTTACTCATTTTGTTTTGCTAATAGCTTCTAAAAATTTCTCTCACAAAAAGAATGAGTTAATAAAGTATTAACTTAGCTTAGCTCTAAATGATACTGTGAAAACTTATATAATGAAATCCCTCACTAAGGAATGTATTATTACGAATTATGTAGCAGAAAATTACTAAATCATATAATCACCAGTAGAACTTGTATCATATGTGACATTGGCATGACAAGCTAATGGCATGAATCAATAAAATGGCAAGTTAACGCAACATATTGTCTTGGAATCAGAGTACTCTATTGCCGTTTTTTCTTGTGGTTGATTCCCTTTTGTATTAAACCAACGAAATAGCATAGATTAAATTTACTTCCCTTAGAATTTACTCTATTGTATTTTTAAATTTTTTCGAGTGTAAAGTTATATTAATTGATATGACATATTGAAAAGATAAAATAATTATTTATTATTATATATATATTTTTAAAATATAATAAATAATTTTTTTAATATACCAATTATATTATAGAGAGGGTAGGTTTTTCAAGGCACAAGAATTTTTAAAAAAAAAACTGCAAAAAAATATCTTTACAAGATTTGTGAATTAACTAAAGAAACTATTACCAAGGTTGGTGAAGGTGCTTGCCGAAGAAATATTGTTTGTAGACGTCAAATTTGACTAAAAGGTTACAAAATTAGAAATATCTCTTGTACCTTGAATTTGACATCATTTGTAAGGAATTATAGAATCAATCAGTCAAAATTGGCTATTGCATGTGCTGCACGAGGTGGAAGCTTTCGGGTCACTGTACTTCTTCTGACAATTGAAAGGGAATTTAATTGGATAGTAAAGAAATCAGTATGGATTCAAACCTCAGCATGATTATAAATGTTTCTTAAGACCACTGGCGCTGCCGTCGGAGAAGTGGAATTTGGAATCCTTTTATCATTTTTATATTACTCCTATAATTTTTTTATATATAATTGTTGAATTCATTGAAGCAAGAGGTAACTTTGTTAGACTATGTAGAATATTTTAAAAACTAATAGGGCCATCAGAGCAACTTCATTTTTTCTGATAAAAAGAAAGGTAGCCACCAAAAACTCATACTCCTTTCGACTCATGAAAAGAGTCCGATCAATTGGTTTTTTGTTCAATTAGAATCATTTTCTTGCTCTCATTGTTCATGCCTCCATTTGACCCTTGCCTTCAACCTTCTTGATTTGGAGGTTCATGATTTCTTTATTCCCATCAGAAAGTTTAGTGGAAAAAACAAGCTATAATGGTATTTCTTTAAAATTATTAACAGAAAAAAAAAAGTAGAAGAGGTTATTTTTTTGGACAAATCTTTTTATGAGGATTTTATTTAATTAGAATTAGTTTTGAACTTAAAGTTGATCGTTATATGAGAGTATATGAGAGTTGATCGCAATATGAGAAAATATGAAAGCATGAACACAATAACTGGTGAAATACTAAAAAATATACATTTTATTTTATTTTATTTGTATTGCATCAATCTAATAAAATTGATGTCGACCTTTGAAATATAAATAATATGTGATAGATATAGTACATACCAACAAGCAACTTCCAACAACTCAAATAGATTAATAAAAAAATATATATATTCTCCGAAAATATAAAATTACTATTTTTTATTTTTTATTTATTTTTAACAGCAGATCTTAAGAATTAGCGTAATTTGCATCAAGCAATTGGAATATTTTTGCTAATGGGATTTTATGTATGGGACAAATTAAAAGGAAGTCTAAAAAATTTTGCAAAATTAGATACTTAGTGTGTATGTATAATTAAAATTTTTTACAAAAAAATGAATAATTCTTTTTAGTATTTTATGCATACTTTTAACTAACTTAACGCGTTCATTTTAGGTTAATAACACATGCAATTGCAAGCTTTAGATCGTAAACTATCCAAAAAGATTCATTTACTACGATATAGTGTCAAAATAGTAGGAAAAATTTCAGAATCAAATATAATTAATGGTTTTGTTTCTTGTTGTTTAGCAAGTACCATCCTTTTTTCCCCTCTCATTTCTTCCTTCTGATCTCTCAACTATTGATTTTTCCTTTTAAGAAAAAAAAATAGAGAACCTTTAGTATGTTCCAACTTACAAATTAAACATATAAAGACATCATTCTTTACATCCATCACCTAAATATAGTTTATTTTCCCTCAATTAAGAATTAAAAGAGAATAGAAAAAATATGAAAATAATAGAACTAACCTTTATACTTTAGGTACTTCTTTGTCTTAAGGGTGCGATGGAACTCTAGTCACTAGCAATTCTTAAAATATGAATCACATATACCTGAAAAATGCACAAACAAAGGAAACAAATAATTGAAGCTTAAACAAAATTTTTAAGAACGTGTCTTGAAAATGCAGTAAATCTACGAGTTTGAATTAAAAAGAATCATATGTCTTATATTGATAAAGGAGTGGAAATTTGAATTCCAGAGAATGATAAGAATTACAATAAATATTATATATAATGATAAAAATTAAATAAAATTTTATAAATTAAATACTTTAACTAGGAGATAACTTCAATACTTTAAATTACCTTAATATTAAATTTCATTTTAGGTGAAAAACTTATGGTTTGATAATTGACCGTAAAACAGATTAAATCAAGTTTAGATCAAAAAAAAGTTATAAGGATTATAACTTATACTAAAATTCAATTTGAAAATGAATAAAATATATTAATTAATTAAACGTGCCGATCATGTATTAATCTTTGCTAATTGGACTATCAGGTGAACTATGGACTTTTAATTATTTCATCCCCAAAAAATTATCGTCTGTTAAAATATTTTGACATGCCACAACTATTGAGTTAATAATTTACTTATAAAATTATTATTGCATTTTTTTCCGGCAATGTGTCATAATAATGAACTTAATTTACATCAACCAATTGGAACATTTTGCTAACATGATTTTATGTATGGGATAGACTAAAAAGAAGTGTAAAATTTTTCCAACAATTGGATAATTAATATGTATGCATAATTCAAAAAATTTTACTTAAATTAACCACTTCATGAAAATTATGATAATAATGGTAGGTTAATAACCAATTAAGTTTTTAACTTTTCAACTATATTAATAAAGAATTAAAATTTGGTTACAAAATTTATTTTTTCTATTTTACCGTGCCAAGTAACAAAATCTAAAAAAACTTTACAACCATGAAAGACTTTAAGTAAAAAATAATTCTTACTTTTGTTGGTTTGTTATTTTGACATTTTATTTTTGTGTATTTGGGGTTGAAGAAGTGGCCTTAGCCGTGGGGAAAAAATGAATAAAATGATAAGGGTCATAACTTGACTCAATTTGAAAGTGAATAAAATGTACTAGACAATTAAAAGTGTTGATCGTGCATTAATCTTTGCTAATTGGACTCAATTTGGATCATAACGTGATAAGCATTATAACTTATAAAATGCATTAAAATTTATTCAAATAACACTTAATTGGTGTCAATTAAATATTTACTTAAATTAAAATTTTATACATAAGAGATAGTTAATAAAGATAGATAGGTGGATTGATTTTACTAATCAAATTATTATAGGTGTCAAAAAGAGTTTAAATGGATACTGTTTATCTATCTATCTCTATATATATATTGAGGGCCTACACTATTACAAAGGGGGAAAGGGGGAGGGAAATGACCTAAACTATTACAAATAAAGTTGTGACAATTTGTCATTGGTGGAATTCGAACCCGCGTTCTCTCGCATGGGCATCTAAGGCTTTAACCGCCGTGCCACTGGTTCTTTCCCATATGGGTGGATTTATTTTCTACATCTAGTATAGAGTTTTAGTTCATGTCAGGTAGTTATGGCAGTGATAAATATCACATATGTTGTGCTAATACTTAGCGAATGACAAAATTATAATTTTTAAAAGATAGAAACAGATTTGGAGGCACATAACTTGTTATAGTTTACGTAGGAAAAAATTCTGGTTGATACTTACCAAAACTCCAAACAGAGAAGTAGTTTGACATTATTGCAAATTCATCAAACTATTAATATACCAATTTTTGGCAAAATTTCAATTGCCAAAACCGCATAGTAGGCGTAGGACATTTAGAAAAGATATATAAAGGCATCAATAAGGTCTAAACAAAAAACTTGTTGGCATAAAAAGGAAAATTAGAGTTTTACAAAATGGAAAAATTGAAAAACATTGAAGCTTATTTTTACCATTTGATGGGAATTAAAAAGAGATGGAGTTTAATTGGCATATTCTCACCAATGAAATTTTCAATGAAAAAGTTCTCAATACATTGCCAATGAAGTTTGATGATATCATAGTGTAAGAAACAAAAAAACCTATCATCTTTGACTATTGATTAGTCACAGGATCCATTAATACTCCGTGAACAGATAACTAATGACAAATTATATAAAATGCTAGAAATAGAGTTAGTGGAAAAAATGGTGTAGGCTCATACTACTAAAACCAATGAGAAAGGAGAATCATCCAATATAGTGGAGACAAAAAGGTCAAATTGTCAAAGGACATAAACTTGGAGGTAGAAGTTGCTACCTAGGTCATTGTAGAGGTAATTATCAATTTCAACAAAGAGATAATCACAACAACAGAGGTCGGAAAAAATGTGTTTTAAAATTAGAATTATGGTAAATTTGGCCAGTATAAAAGAGATTGTCGGGCAACAAAAGTTGAAAATAAAGAGATTAATACCCAAGTTGTTGAGAATAAGGGTGATAATCAAGAAATTTCATTTTTTGTTGTTAGATCTGAATAAAATAAAAATAATTTTGGTATGTGACTTCTGACTATCGTAATCATATATGTGGAAAAAAGTATATATTTTCTGATTTGGATGAATGCTTTAAAGGTACTATGTCAAAATTTAATGAGTTTTGGACACTCCAAGAGAATAGATATGGTTTGGATTTTAAACATGGGATTATTTGCAAAAGTAAATATGATCCATATTGATTATTTGCTCTCAATGTCAATTATGGTGATTTACCTTAATTTAGTTCCAGTTCTTTTTCGATGATATGTGACTATGACACATGCGTTTTGAACACTTTAATTTTGGTGACTTTTAATATATTGCAAAGAAGAAAATGGTCTTTGGACTGCCTCACTTGTTTTAACTAGTCAACGATGTGAATCTTATATTTTGAGAAAGAAAATATTGGGACCCATTTTCAAAAGGAAAGGTTTGGGGAGCTAAGTATCTACTGCAATTATTTCATTCAGATTATGCATTGTTGAAGTTCTTCCATTGGTGGTAATAAATATTTATCATATTCATTGATAATTTTAGCAAGAAAGCATGGGTGTATTTTTTGACAAATAAATCTAAAACATGTGATACTTTCAAAAGTTTTAAAATGTATGTTAAAAAGTGGAGTGGGTACTTTATAAAAAAATTAAGAACGAATAAAGTCAAAGAGGGCGGTGTGTGTGATGACCTTTTGATAAAGAATAGCATCCAACACTAAATGAAAGTTAGATATATGCTTCAATAGAATGGAATTATAGAAAAGAAGAATGGAACAGTAATGAACATGGTGAGATCTATGATGAGGGCTGATCATATGCCCAAGGGATTTTGGATTGAAGCCATTGCTAGTGGCATTCAAATTTTGAATAGATATTCTATTAGAAGTAATCATCAAAAAACTCTTTATGAAGTATGGACAAGTAAGAAACTAAATGTCTCTAATCTAAGAGTGTTTGGTTGTTTTACTTATACATATATTCTTGATGCCATTTGCAAGAAGTTGGATGGCAAGGCTGAGAAATGTATATTTATTACATACAGTCAAGAAACAAAAAGATACAAGTTCTGTAATCCCAATACAAGAAAAATAATTATTATTAGAGATATTAGGTTTGGTGAGCACAAAGCTTGGGACTCAAAGAAGAATGATTTAGAGCCATCATAGCCCCAGCACGTACATATATTGGTGAAGGCGAATATAGTAAGAAACAAATGGAACTAGTATGGCAACCAATTCAAGACCTTTTTCAAGTATGCAATTACAATAGCACAATTGGGTTGTCGGCGGAGTTTACCAGTTTGCTTGCAAGATTATGTCATTGGAAATGATATTAATAATTTATCTAATAAAAATGTCATAATTTTGCCTTGTTTACAAATTTTGATCCTGTTGAAGTTGAGAATGCTATCAACGATGATCATTGGATAAAAGGAATGAGGGAAAAATTCAAACTATTTAGAAGAATAATACTTGGGAGTTTAGACATCTTCAAAATGAAAAGAATCCTATTGGTCTAAAATGTGTATGCAAAACAATACAAGCCAAATAAAGAGTCGAAAGATACAAGGCAATATTGGTTGCAAAAAGCTATAAATAGAAATAAAAATTGATTATTTTGAAATATTTTCACTTGTTACTAGACTTGACATTGTCCCATTGATAATTTCTTTGGCTGTCCAAAATATTTAGAAAATTTATCGAATGGATGTTAAGTTTGCCTTTTTAAATGAAGTTCTTAAAAAAGAAGTCTACATTGAGTAACTAATAGGTTATATTAAAGAAGGCCAAGAAGATAAATAGAATGGTCCAGCGACAATATTTTGTGACAATAAATTTGCCATCCACTTGATGAAAAATCTAGTTTTTCATCAACACATCAAACGTATCGATATTGAATATTATTTTATTTGAGATTTGGTTCAAAATGAAAGATCAAGATAGATTATTGCAAAATGGAAAACCAAGCAGATATTTTTACAAAAATGTTAAAATTAAAGATATTTGTGAAATTGAAAAAATTACTTGGCATGACTAAATATGAAGTTTTGGTTGAAAAGAGACAATGTAAACCAAACGTGGCTTAAACCAAAGCCACAAACTTTGCCTCAAACTTTGAAATTATGCGTCAGTTTTAAAACTATACGGCTTATTTAGTGAGGCCACCGGCCTTACGGTTTTATATATATATAAAAGAAATTTTGTTTTTATATTGAAATTTATTTTCTACAATAGAGAATAACTCAGATTATAAAAATAAAATAAAAATTGTATAATCAATAAATGAAATCCTGGGATTCAAGTTAACGTCGTAACAAACTAATAAACTCCACGATTATTGGAAATTTGGTCATATACGTATTCCGTGCCAATGACTATAAACAAATTAAGGTAAGGGACTCCAACCATAGCAAAGTTTCTTTCTCCTTTCTTCGGAATTAACTCGGAACTAATGTGAGTCATTTTACAGATATTCGCAATTGAAATTTGTGTCGAAATTAATTGGTAACAAATTGTGAGCTTGTATCATTTCTCAGATATTCATAATCGAGGTTGGTAACAAATTGTAGACTTAAATCATTGGTAAATTAACTTTTCATCATTTTACGTTTACATAGAGAATAAATAAAATTATTTAAGAAAAGGAAAAATTATCTTTTTTTGCACTATATATGAAAGTCTTATATCATTAATAGTTTTTTTTTTAATTTTTTTAACAAATGATGAGCTTGTATCATTTTTTATTTTTTGTTAAGCCAAATCTTTCCTTTGATGGCATAGTTTATCATCTAATTGCCATTTACTTTCAGGCTAGAATTGTGGACTTCCTTTTTAATGTCTTTTTGGAGAAATTTGTTCCCATGTGTTTGTAGTTTCCGTTTTGTTTAAGGCTTAAGCAATTGGTTGTTGGCTTCGAAAGAAATGGTAGTTATAATGCGATTACTTGTGACAAAATCTACTGTGCTTTTAAGCTAAGCCAACCATTATACTAAAAATCGAATTGGTCAACATCTTCAAACTCAATCAATGGAACAATGAGACAAGTAGATATGTGTGTATCTAATAAAGTCAATGGAAAGTTAATTTTGAAAAGGGGGCACGAAATGATAAAAGTGAATTCGTAAAAGGGCATAATTGTAGATCTGTAGTCTATTTATTGTAAAAGTGTCATGTACTGATTTTGCAGAAAATTTAGGGAAAGTAATACACAAACAATTTGCATTCTGTACATAAACAATAACAAATGCCCCTTCACAATAACCAAGCTAAAGTTACATTCTTTATTGATTTTTTTTTTCTCGAAAACGATAGAAATTTATTAAATTGCCAATGACAAAAGATGTACAAGAGTTAGCCAAAAAGGCTAAATGATCTCCATGGTCTGACAGTATAAGACTGACCCATGAAGGAAAGTGCACAAGATGACAAGAGAAATAAAAAGATTGCACAAAAGAATTAATGTGATTAGTGCACAGATCACATCAATTGCAACCATGACACCTATACAAACTAGTTGATTGCCATCTACTAGAGAATCATAAAAATGCATAAAACTAAACGAAACTGAACAGCAACCCGAGCGTCGAGCCGCGTCCCTAACGATTGCTCCATGCCTTGTATGACTCAACCGCATACGTTGAATAGCTCGGAAACCAAACTACTACCGCATACGTTGAATAGCCCTGCAAACAAACTAGAAACAAAAGACCCCACATTGGGGGAAAACACCTCACAGCGGAGGAAAAAGGCCCTCATAGTAGAGGGCAAAAAAAAAAAAAAAATTGTTGCACACACTATCGCACCACAGATCGCCCACACTGGGCGACTGTGGCACAAGAAGTGTGCAACGGCTCCAAAAATCGCACCTGCAGTGTGTGTCATTCTTTATTGATTCACAATTCTAAAATGCTCTTAAAACATACGAATTTCATTGTATCTAGTCCAACTGACCTAATTCGAAATGTGACACAGAATAAAACCATTTCTTTTTATTCAATACCATGGGTTTGCATAGTATATATGAGGTCAGAGGGAGCAACTTCACTATTACATATCAAGAAAAGGTTACAAATTTTTTTGAGAAATAAGGTTTTCTTTTTTTTGGTTTATTTTTCCACCACTCTACTAATCACGTCTATGATACATGTAATTAAATAGGAAAGATTTATGAAATTTTTAGAAAATGTGATCATTTTCATCTTAAACCCTATTAACAATTCCAAACCAAGAATACACACAGAAGTAGTTATATATATTTTTTGGAATAATTATTAGAAAAAATTACTTTTTAAATTTTTTATGTTTCACCCACTAATTTTTTAGTCCCTTATATTTCAAAGTCGATACATTCAATCCCTAATCTTTCAAAGTTTTTATAGATTTAGTACATTTATTAGAAATAAATACTAAGATAATAGACTTCTTGACGTGTCAATTAGTCAAGTCAACTAAATTATTTTTTATTCAAATTAAAAATAACATTATTTTTTTAGTCCTTATATTTTGCCAACTATCATTTTTGGTCTCAAATACATCTAAACGAATTAGAAAGTATTTGATATTTTAATTTTTAATAAATTTAGTATATTAGATGAAAATTAATACTCAAAAATCATATATATCAACATGGTAGTCAGTCATAGTCAGCTAATTAACTTTTTTGTTCTTAAATTCAACCTTTTATTTTTTTAGTCTTTTACTCATCTAATTTTTTTGTAATCAAATTATATATTTTATTTTTCTTCTTTGGAAACTCCCGGTTATCTTTTTCCTACAATGGTTATGACCAAAAAAATAAATAAATAAAAAAATAGAATGTTAGAATCATTTGGCTAAGTTCATTGGTTTTTGAATTTCTCCCTCACCTATTTTATATGATTCCTTATCTTCTATTTTTTTCTCATCAACTATCCTAATAGATATTATGAGAAAATTTCCCTTAAATAAAATATACAAGCTAATTTGTCAAAGCATGCTAATAAGAATATGTGATTCAAAACGAAATTTCCCTCAAATATAACATATAAGTTAGTTTGGTACCGTCGTTAAAGAAATTATGATCATATTGAGAATGCATAATTCAGTAAGACATTAGACAAAAAATTAGTCAAAAGAATCTTCCACCATTAAACACAAATTGTTAACAACCAATCAACTCTATAAATATTATTAAAAAAAATAGAGAATTGAAATAGAAAAATATTGCTTATGTAACATCGAATTGATTCAGTTTTTTTACATAAAAGTAATTATGTGGAAAAGGAATAACGATGTTGATAGTAGGAATACAAAGAAAAGAAAAGGAGGAGGCGGAAATTGATCAATGGCTTTTGGCTGTGAAATATGGAATATTTCAACAAAGTTAGTTGTAGTTACTAAAATGGATTATACAGATAGTGTTCTTATTCCTAATGATAGAATTGAAGAGAATGTAGTTACAAAGATAGAGAAAAAGCTTAACTGTTTCTCTAATATTAGATATGTTGGGTTGGTTGATTAAGCACTAAGTTACAGATAATAATTGCGAAATCGAGTTGGCCATCACTATAATGGAAAAGCTATCAAGTATATAAATTGAATAGAAAAGTTACGATGACTGTAGTAATAATGGTGGCATTGGATGGAGAAAGGAGTTTTAATGTGGAGTAAATAGATTAAATGTGTCACTTTTGACTATTGGAGATAAAAAATTGATAGTAAATAAAAATAAGACTAAAAATGTAATGTTATGTTTAATTCAAAAAAAAATAATTTAATGAAATTTGAGTAACTGCCACATTAGCAATCTATTATTTTAGTATTTATTTCTATTAAATATACTAAATTTGTCAAAAAATTTTAAAAATCAAATATTAAATGTGTTAATTTTGAAATATAAGAGATTAAAAAAGGCTAGTAAGTGAAACATAAGATATATGGGACCAAAAACCAATTTTTTAAATTAATTATTACAAGCGGCATATATATTAAATAGTTAAATGATTTAAATAATATTATATTGTTCATAGTATCTAATACAGCATTTTTTTTTTTGGTCAATTAATAACTAGTGAATTTTTTTTGTAAAAAAAGTAGAATAAAGTTATGTTTCAATCAGCTCAGTTTACACTTAAAGGATTAGTGAAATTGTAAAACAAAACAAAAACATAGTGACGTTTGTTCATGCCTTTATTTGGATTCTAAGAGCTGAAAAAAAATTTCTCACTATGATACTGAGAAAAGCATTAATGTAAAAAACTATACAGCAAAATGCAATGGAAATATTTTTGACTGGGAGTTGAATAAAAAACAATTTATAACTTTATGATAAATATATTTAATTCATAAAATTATAAAATCAACTATGTTTGGATTGCGGTTTATTTGAAAATTTTTGTATTAGAATGTGTGAAAATTTTGGTGGGATTTTTTGTAAAAATATTTTGGAGGAGAAATAAAATTTGTATTGGAGGAAATTTTTTTCAAAATTATATGAGGAGAATTCAGAAGGAAAATTTTGAATTTTAATTTTTGAAATAAAAATGTGTTTAAATATTTTATTTATTTTGTGAGAAAAAATAACTTTTTGTATGTGAGTAACAATCCAAACATAGCCAAAAAAAAAGAAAAAAGAAAAAAAAAAGAAAAGTTCTAAAAGTTTGAAATATGGGAGCAAAAAGAAACATATACTTCAAGCATGTTATAATAATGCTTGAGTGAATCACAAATTTGGTCATCATACTTTTCACAAATTTGGCTTTTGGTCAGTATACTTTCTTTTTTTCAAAAATGGTCACTTAAATATGAAAATGCATGTGTTTTCGGTTACTCTATTAAATAGTCCTATTAGGGTAGATGGAAACCAACACAAGTGACGAACACATGATAATCTAGGAAGGCAATTCCGTCACGTAATTATCTACAGGGGCAATCCTTTCAGTTTCTAAGCTATCTCCTCCTCCATCAATGGCACCTCTCCCCTATTAGCAGGATGATACATTCAACAAATTCTTTGTTGTATACTTCCTATTATCCAAATAGTATATATATATATATATATTTATGTTAACACATCTAGATGAATATAGGTATGGAAATATAGCAATGAAGATTGACTATAAAGTTAAATTCAGTAAATAGAACCTTAGCCGTTAACAACTGAATAACGACGAAAACCACGTCGAGGCGCGTTAGACGCTTTCCTTAAAACAAATTCATCCCCTCCTGTGTGTGCTTGAGGATTTAACGAACGTCTGTCTCCCAAGATAGAACGACGAACTAACGGCTTACTTGCACAAGGTAGACTGCTACAGCGAACTTGAATTTGTGTCTTTCTTTTATCACCGAAAACTACTAGAATTGAAAACTTGAAAGGAAAATTGTTGAGAGAGTTTTGGGGGAAAAGTTAGAAAATTGTCTTCTAATTCTCTTATCCACCAAGGGAAGTCCTCTATTTATAAAGGAGATTTTCTTGTTCAAAAGACAAGCCATTATGTTTGGAGAATGAAAAGCCAAAAGCCATCCATTATGCTTGATACATGAAAAGCCAAAAGTCTTCATTCATCCTTGACATGAAAAGCCAAAAGCCACCATTCATGATTAAAATGAAAAGCCAAAAGGCATCATTCATGAACCATCAAATGAAAGGTCCATAACCTACCAACATCATGAATAATATGCTTAGAAATGAAAGGCCTTTATTCATGCATCTCCTTAATGAGCAATTTCTCATTCACATGTACTCAACAGAGCCATTCTTATTTTTCAACAATCCCCCACATGAATGAAAATTGAAATAAAACAAATGATGAAATAAAACAAAGACTCGATATGGTGATAGAGTTCTACGGTTAATACCTGCATAAGATAGGTAGATTTTAGTCTTTGAACCTTCCCTTGTGAAAGTACATTTACTTTACTGGCTGATCAGTAGACGCGATGTCCTTAAACTATTCTGCCGTTTGTGTAAATGATGATATACTTCACACAGGCATTCCCCTAACACATTTTCAGTTCTCATGGTTATGTCCATTTTGGCCGTGGACATCGTCCTGGTTCTGTGAGAGTTTCTAAAGAATTGAACCTTGACAATTCTCCTTTGAAGTGGCCCTTCTTCTCTCTCACATAGGTGATTTCATACTTAAGAATAACCCGCATTACTCCGCTTGGATCCAACATTTATCCAATGCATATGAATCATTAAAAGCATAAGCTTAACCTATTCCTTACGGGCATCACTGTTTCTATTATAGGAATGGTTAGTAAGATAACCTCCACAGTGATCTTGTTCGGTCTTAACAGTTTAGTTGTCCTATTGAACCTAGATCTTGGGATCTCCAGTCAACTAGGTTAGGTTTCCACCGTAATCAACCTATTCATTCATGGCCTTAAGTCCCATTCTTCTCGATGATTGTTCAACTTTATCTCTATTCAACCCTTTGGTCAGCGGATCCGCAATATTTTCTTTTGACCTTACATAATCAATTGTTATGATTCCAGTCGAGATAAGTTGTCTAACGGTATTATGTCGACGACGTATGTGTCTTGACTTATCGTTGTACATCACATTCTGTGCCCTCCCAATAGCTGCTTGGCTATCACAATGTATACATATAGCAGGCATAGGTTTTGGCCATTCTGGAATATCCTCTAAGTTTCGTAGCCATTCGGCCTCTTCACCACATTTATCTAGAGCTACAAACTCAGATTCCATTGTGGATCTTGTTATAACTGTCTGTTTAGAAGATTTCCATGAAACTGCTGCACCTCCTAAGGTAAATACATACCCGCTGGTAGCTTTAGAATCAAGTATGTCAGATATCCAGCTTGCATCCGAGTATCCATCTAAAACAGCAGGTTCACTTGTGTAGTGCAATCTATATTCACGAGTATGTCTTAAGTACCTAAGTACTTTGACAATCGCTTTCCAGTGCTCAGCTTCTGGGTTACTCGTGAATCTGCTTAGGCTACTCACAGCATAGGCAATATCTGGTCTTGTACAACTCATTAAGTACATTAAACTGCCTATAATTCTAGCATATTCTCCTTGAGATACATGATCTCCTCGATTCTTGGACAGATGTTGATTCAAATCAATTGGAGTTCTAGAGACACCAGAATCGTCTTTATTGAATTTTTCAAGTATTTTGTCCACATAGTGTGACTGACTCAATATAAGACCATCAACTGATCGATTAATCTTAATTCCTAAGATCACATCAGCTAGTCCTATATCTTTCAGGTCAAATCTAGAATTTAACATAATTTTGGTAGATTTAATCATTTGTTCATTACTACCAACAATTAACATGTCATCCACATACAAACAAAGAATGACATATCCTGTGTTTGTGTTCTTAACATAGACACACTTGTCACACTCATTGATTTTAAACCCATTTGACATCATGACATGGTCAAATTTTTCGTGCCATTGTTTTGGTGCTTGTTTAAGTTCATACAATGACTTTACCAATTTACATACTTTCCTTTCTTGTCAAGGAGCAATACAACCCTCAGGTTGTTCCATGTATATTTCTTCCTCAAGGTCTCCATTAAGAAAAGCAGTCTTCACGTCCATTTGATGGACTTCTAGATTTCGTAATGCGGCAATTGCCAATATCATTCTTATAGAAGTTATTCTCGTCACAGGAGAATAAGTATCAAAGTAATCATGACCTTCTCAAGCTTGTAACCTTTAATTACAAGTCTGGCTTTATACTTATCAATTGTTCCATCTGCCTTCATCTTTCGTTTGAAGATCCACTTAGAGCCTAGTGGTTTACTTCCTGAAGGAAGGTCCACTAGCTCCCAAGTATGATTTTGCATAATGGAATCGATCTCACTCTTTATGGCTTCTTTCCATAAAGGTCCCTCAGTTGAGCTCATAGCTTCTTTATATGTTTGAGGTTCAGCCTCTAGCATGTAAGTCAGAAAATCTGGTCCAAATGATTTTTCTATCCTTGCTCTTTTACTTCTCCTAGGCTCTTCCCCTACCTCTTCTGGTTCATGATAAAGATCTCGAACCTGATCATTATTTCTAACAATCTCAATTGTTCGTTTAGATGACCTTGTACCATCTCCCTTGGAGTTACAAGGAAATACATGTTCAAAGAATGATGCATTCCTTGATTCTATTATCGTATTCTTATGAATCTCAGGGTTTTTAGACTCATACACAAGAAATCGATAAGCACTGCTATTTTGAGCATAGCCAATGAAGATGCAATCAACTGTTTTAGGACCTATTTCATCCTCTTTGGTGTTGGAGCCAATACCTTGGCAAGACACCCCCACATTCTCAAGTATTTGTAGGAATGTTTCCTTCCTTTTCACAATTCATAAGGTGTCTTATCCTCTTTCTTTCGAGGAATCTTATTCAAAATGTAGTTAGCCGTTAATATGGCTTCCCCCCACATGTTCTGTGGCAATCCAGAACTTATCAATATTGCATTCATCATTTCTTTCAATGTACGATTTTTGCGTTCTGCCACTCCATTCGATTGAGGAGTGTAGGGAGGTGTAACCTCATGAATAATGCCATGTTGTGCACAAAATTCACTAAAGGGTTCTACATATTCACCACCCCGATCACTTCTAACCATCTTAATCTTCTTATTAAGTTGGTTTTCAACTTCTTGTTTGTATATAACAAACTTCTGTATAGCCTCATCTTTGCTCTTAAGCAAATACACATAGCAATATTTTGTGCTATCATCAATGAAGGTGATAAAATATTTATTACCTCCTCGTGTTTGAACAAATTTCAAATCACAAATATCACTATGAATTAAATCAAGTGATTCCATATTCCTTTTAATCATTTGGATCGATGATCTTGTTAGTTTTGCCTCTATACAGGTTTCACATTTATGTTTGAAATCAATGTTAAATGTGGGTATGTGGTCCAAGTTAATTAATCTACGCATTGTATCATAATTAACATGACCTAGTCTACCATGCCACAAGTTAGAAGACTCAAGCATATAAGCGGAAGACTTTTCCTTTTCATTGAGGTCTTTTGGCTTCATAGCCATTACATTCATTTTGATCATCCCATCTTTCACATACCCTTTCCCAACATAGAGACCGTGTTTGGTCAAAACTAACTTTTCAGATTCCAAAACTATTTTGAATCCATGGTGACTCAGCAATGTCCCAGAAATCAGGTTCTTTTGGATGTCCAGCACATAAAAGACATTGCGAAGTTTCACTTCCTTGCCTGATGTCATTTTCAGGAATACAGTTCCTTGACCCTTGATCTCAAAAGTTGCAGAGTTGCCCATGTACAGCTTCTCTCCATTATTCACAGGTGTGAAATCGGAGAATGCAGATTTATTACAGCAGATATGGCATGTGGCTCCAGTATCTAGCCACCACTTTTTTGGATTGGAGTCTACCATGTTGACCTCAGATACCACCGCAGAAAGACTCATTTCAGACAATTCTTGTGTGGTATCGTCAACCAAGTTGGCCTCTTTTTTCTTGTTCCTTTTTGGAAATCTACAATCCACTGATTTGTGACCCATCTTGTCACAATTAAAACATTTTCCTTGGAACTTTGATTTCTTTGAAATTCCACCCTTTGGTCCTATATTGGATCCCGACTTGTGTTTGCCTTTCTTGTTCTTGGAGCTTTCACCACGCTCCACCACATTAGCCTTGGCAACAACACTGTTTGAGAAATTCTTCTCAGAGCCTCTATTGTCTTCTTCTATGCGAAGTCTGACAATTAGCTCTTCAACATTCATCTCCTTTCTTTTGTACTTCAAATAATTCTTGAAGTCTTTCCACGCAGGGGGTAGCTTTTCAATAATGGCAGCTACTTGGAAAGACTCACTCATGGTCATTCCCTCAGTATGAATCTCGTGGATGATCAATTAAAGTTCTCGAACTTGACTCATCACAGTTTTTGAGTCTACCATCTTGAAATTCAAGAACTGACCCACCAGGAACTTTTTCGCACCAGCATCCTCAGATCTGTATTTATGATCCAAGGACTCCCACAGTTCCTTGGCTGAACTCTTTGAACTATACACTTTATAAAGTGCGTCAGTCAAACCATTCAGAACATAGTTCCGGCATAGGAAATCAGATTTCTTCCACGAGTCAACAGCTTGTGCATTTGACCCATCATCTCCAATAGTAGGAGGATTCTCTTTTAAGAATTTCGCAAGATTAAGTGTTGTTAAGTAAAACACCATCTTTTGTTGCCAAGTTTTAAAGTTCAGTCCTCCAAACTTTTCAGGTTTCTCATGATGGTTCATAGGAACCGAAACCACAAGTGATTGATTCGAGGCCATGGGAGTTGAGGTCGTGGGGTTCTTAACTATAGTCATGTTCTCAGCCATATCTCAACCTTACAACAAAACCAATTATTGACAATTAATTTCCAATGAATTGTAATTAACAATATAAATTTGAATATATCACAGATTGAAAAAATATAATAGTGTAACAAGCTTTATTAACATAATAATATATATTCATAGAACCTGTTTTAAGTTTGTTATCCAAATAGTATATATATATATATATTTATGTTAACATATCTAGATGAATATAGGTATGAAAATATAGCAATGAAGATTGACTATAAAGTTAAATTCAGTAAATAGAACTTTAGCCGTTAACAACTGAATAACGAGGAAAACCACGTCGAAGCGCGTTAGACGCTTTCCTTAAAACAGATTCGTCCCCTCCTGTGTGTGCTTGAGGATTTAACGGATGTCTGTCTCCCAGGATACAACGACGAACTAACGGCTTACTTGCACAAGGTAGACCGCTACAGCGAACTTGAATTTGTGTCTTTCTTCTATCACCGAAAACTACTAGAATTGAAAACTTGAAAGGAAAATTGTTGAGAGAGTTTTGGGGGAAAAGTTAGAAAATTGTCTTCTAATTCTCTTATCCACCAAGGGAAGTCCTCTATTTATAAAGGAGATTTCCTTGTTCAAAAGACAAGCCATTATGTTTGGAGAATGAAAAGCCAAAAGCCATCCATTATGCTTGATACATGAAAAGCCAAAAGTCTTCATTCATCCTTGACATGAAAAGCCAAAAGCCACCATTCATGATTGAAATGAAAAGCCAAAAGGCATCATTCATGAACCATCAAATGAAAGGTCCATAACCTACCAACATCATGAATAATGTGCTTGGAAATGAAAGGCCTTTATTCATGCATCTCCTTAATGAGCAATTTCTCATTCACATGTGCTCAACAGAGCCATTCTTATTTTCCAACACTTCCACCCTTTCAAGGTACTCACAAGTTGATCAAACGTGCCAAACCCATCTGTCGAAACACGCTTCCTCTTGCCATCCTCAATCAATTTAACATTCCATTCCCTTTTGCCTTCCAACAAATGGTCGTACCTCTCATTCCTCTTTCTGTTAACTTTATCCATAATCTTTGAAAAACTTTCATTATCTTGACTGGTATACCACCTAAAGAATTCATCCAAAGTTAACGAAACATCTACATCATCCTCCCCATAATTCCCATCATCTAAACTATCCCCATTGTTGTCACTTCCTACGATAGGAATGATTCTATTCTCATTAAACTTTCCAGTATTATCCTCCAAACCATAAGGTGAAAAACTCGAATTTCTTGAAAAATTCAAACTAGGGGGTTAGGTTTTGTGTTCTAAACTTTGAACTAGTACCTGCATCACCTACGCCACTACTAGCAGTGATTTTGCGATGCATTCGAACCATAGCGAATGGTTTCAAGCCAATCAAGACGGTCATTGAGCTTTGGAATATTAGGGAAATAATCTCGTTCGATGATTTTTTAAATGGCGGCAGCATAGGTATCTTCATCAAGGACTTCAGGGTGCTTTGATGTTTTGAGTAAAGGAATCATTACTCGGAACAGTAGATTTATCATTGATGGAGATAGGGGTTTCTGACGTCGGAGATGGGGAAGAGAGATGGCGGGGTGAGTGGCCAGGAGACAATAGCATATTGCTAGAGTTAAAAATAGAAGCGCTTGGGGTTTAGGTGACGAGATTGCCCCTCTAGATTATCACTTGTGATGGTTTTCGTTTGCCCTAACGGAGCTATTTGATAGAGTGACCAAAAATACACGCTTTCCATAATTCAATGACTATTTTTGAAAAAACAAAAGTACGATGACCAAAAGTCAAATTTGAGAAAAGCATGATGATCAAATTAGTGATTCACTTATAATGGTTTCATTGTCTTTCCCTGTTTAGGGGCTGGAAACTCCAAAACGGCCCAGAAAGAAAAAGGTTTTCTTTTGTTTGGGACAAATTTGGAGTACAGACACGCATCTAAAAGTTATTAGTGCTTAGGAAGAAAGACACTGACAGTGCTCTTTCTTCATACATGCTCTTTTCCAGCCTGTTTAATACACATAACGCGTAACAAATATTGCTGAACATTTTAGGTACTGAAGTCTCTTCATACGGTAGTAGCAGAATCGTCTGACTATTCAACGCTTGCGGTAGTAGGTGGGTGACGGCGCTATTTAACGTATGCAACGGTAGTAGCAGAATCGTCTGCCTATTCAACGCTTGCGGTAGTAATTGGGTGATGGCGCTATTCAACGTATGCAGCTTGGATTCCACACAACGGCATGAGGTGATAGATAGAGATTTAGTTCTAGTTTCTATTACCAAAAGCCAGTTGTATTGAGCCATTAGAGATGTATAGTATCATTTTTGTATAGTATTAATAACCCGATATAACCGGGTTTGTGTTTTTTGTCTTTTCGGTTGATCCTAGGTTGTCTAGGTTTTCAACCACTGCCGCTAGTCGGCCTTCTTCCCGCTAGTCGGGTTCTTTCCCCTTGTGGGTCTTTTGTCCTTTTTAAGGACTTTTGCTTTCGTGGGTTATAAATGCTTTTGGGCCATGACATTAAACTATCTTAGCCATTGCGGCTTGTAAATTGGCCATTGTGCCTCTTATTAATAAACTATCGTTTCGAGAAAAATTTTTTTTAAGAACTATTATAGTTTTATGGAAATAGTTTATTTTTTCCCTTATTTTCAAGAAAACCACCCCGATTTGCTGATTTATCAATACTTTTCGTGGTAAAGATTTGTAAAACAAAATTATTGTAGTGATATAAAAAATTATTTTAAAAATGTAAAAAATGCAAAATAAAATAACTATCAATACAAGCCCTTTTACATTTTGGGGAAATATGACCTTTTAAAAATTACAAATAGCGGAACACACACTTACAACGTAAATTTTAAGCCCTCTATGCATAATTATTTTTTTAATATTTTTATATTCTAATACTCCTTTCGTCTAAAAAAAATAACTTTTTCTTAATTATTATATACAACACATTTAATATACCACTAAATATATAATTTTAATTTTATTTCTTAATTGTGAATATATATAATTATTATTAATAAGTATATTTTAAAAAAATAGTTCTAAAGTTAATTATTTTTTTGAAAGAAGAAAATATTTTGAAAGTAATTTTTTTTGAACACATTTAGTATCAACTTTGTTCGGTAATTTTTATTTACCGAACATAAAAATACAAATATGAAGTCGTGCGGACTTTAGACGCCGAACGTTGGGAAATGACCATTGGTATTAGTTTGATTTACTTTCTTTGACTTGTGAATATTTTTATCGAATCAAAAAGAAAGGTCTAGTCAAATTCAACCAACATATCATTGTTTGACCTCAGGTAGAAAAGGACAGAAAAGGAGGGCATTAATTCATGACCATCTTTTATGAAGTAGAAAAGGAGAATGACAATTTGATAACGAAAGATTAATTTGCGGGCAACATACTTTTACCACTTTACTAGCTGCCAAAGTGCCAATACACAATGAGAATCTGTTTCATAATTTCAATTATTGTTTAAAATTAATAAATTAAAAGATTTTAATTTTTAAATTGCTTGATAATGAAATTTCACTTTATTTAATTACTTAAATATTGCTTAATTTCTCTGGAAAAATTTAAGTACTAAGGACCTATTTAATAAAACTAAATGCTTAGATTTGAATATTAAATGTTAAAATTTGAATAATGAAATAATAAAATTATTGAAATTTGAATGTTTAAAATTTAATTTTGAATGTTTGAATTATAATACTAAATCAATTAATATTGTTTGATAAATATTTGACTTAAATGTTGAATTACTCAAATTACACCATTTTTCTCTTCTATTGGTATTTTTATTTATATGTACAAATATTGTTATTTTTCAATTAAGCATAAAATATTATTCATGAAAATATGTGAAACATACAATTTGTTAAAATAATATTTAATACAAAAAATAAAATGAAAATAAATTAATACATATTTATTTAACCTTTTTATATGAAATTGAAAAATATGTGCTATAAAAAAAAAGAAAAAGGAAAGAGAGTCATATAAAAAGAGTTATTTATAATTAATGAAAAAACAAATTATTCTATTGAATGATCTAATAAAAGAGGGTAAATTTAGAAAAATTGTTAAATTTTTTTATTAATAACTTTAAGTGATACACATTAAATGAACTTTAGTGATTAAATTTTCTTATGGAGATTAAGCAGTGCTTAAACAAAAAAATGAAGTTAAATTTATTATCAAATAACCCAAAAGTTAAAATCTCTTCATTCATTAATTTTTAAAAATAATTGACGTTATCAAATACGTTTGAAAAGTTAGTTTAATGCTTACTACTTAATGTTATTAGTAAAATCTAATAACAATTTTTTCAAATTTACCCTCTTTTATTAAGTCATTTAATAAAAAAATTTTATTTTTCCTTTGACTATGAATAACCTGTTTATATGATTTTCTATTCTTTTTTTTTCTTTTCTTTTTCATAACACATGTTTTCAAAAGTTTTTAATTTTTTAAATAAAAAAGTTAATTAAATTTCAACTGATTTATTTATTTTTATTTTATATTAAATACTAGTTTTGATAGATTGTATTTTTTTATATATATTTTCATAAATAATATTTGATGTTTATTTTTTAAAAAAGTAAATATTTACAGTGATAAGATTTGCAAGTGATTTGAGCATTGGAGAATTCATCTCGTGAACAATCTAAAGAACTGTTTTGTAAGAAAACACGTGTGGAGACATCGGATTAAAGGATTACAACTGATCAAGTGGCATCATCGGCGTGGAATATCAAATTGTGGGTGTTAAAAGTCTTTGAGAGTTATATCTGTTTATCTTTTCATGTTGAGAAATTGAAACTTTATAGTTTTAAATAATATAGTGGATACTCGATGCCATGGTTGTGGATAACGAGGTAGTGCTGGCTGCCAAGGTGATCGCCCACAAGACTCTAGCCTGGTGAGAGGAGTGCAAAAACTACTAGGTTATATCCCTAAACAATCTAAAAAGGTACACACCTCCGACGGAGAGTTGCCCAGAAATTTTGTATCAGATCAACACAATTAGCTTTTGGAAAATTACCAAAATGAAACCAAGTGAGATTTTATTGAAGAAAACCAAGTTCTTTCTGAAGAATTTAAAATACCAAACAAAACAAAAGAAACATGAGAAATGATTGAAAATGTGGTGATAATGGCAAAAACCCCCAATACGCATAGAAACTATATAAGAAAGGAGCTCTATGAGTCACATGTTGATAAAAACTATAAAGATGAACGTTGTGGGGAAAAGACATGACCATACAATAGTAAATCTTGTTTCAAGGATGTTCCTGAAATTAGATAGAAAATATATGAAGAGATCGAAAATTTGTTAGGGTTAGATGATGAAGATGACTTGCCTTTTCTACTTGCATTTCATATCAATAATTTCCAATACTCCTTAGGTTTTAAAATGTCAAAGGATTAGAGATTTATGATGTAGACTTTCACCAGTGAGATTATTTGTGCTATTTTAAATATGCAGTGAACTTTATGAATGCTCATAAGGAACTAATATGTAAAGCATTCCCATCTTGAAGGGGAAAGTTTAGGGATGGTTTGATAACCTATGCCAAGATAGTATTTCTTCTTTTATACAATTGGTGGAGCTTTTCTCTAACTACTTTAACTAGAATAGAAAGTATCATAAAACTACTACTAATTTCATGAACTGTAGAAAGGGTAAGGATGAGACTTTGAAATCTTATGTGGAGAGATTCAATGATAAGAAGATGTAAGTGGAGAACTTCATAGAACAACTGATCATCTTAGCTTTTATGAATAGCCTCAACTTTAGAAAATTGTATACATAGGGATACATAACTTTAGAAAACTGTATACACAGGGATACATCGGCATATGTCTAGATGTTATGGCAAATACTACAAAATTATACTAAAAGTAAAGAGGCTAACTGAGTCAAAAAAGAAAATGAAAAGAAACAGTAGAATGAAGCTAGTGCCAAAGGATATCTATTAGTGCATCAAGTATTTGTCCTCATGGTGATGTCCTAGTAACTTAAACTATTATCGAAAATAAGGAGGTGCAAGAAGTATATGTTAACAATAGAAGTGTAGTGGATGTGATGTACATATATTGATTCCATAAATTATGCAATGACTTTAGAGTTTTGAGACTAGCTAATGAGTTGTTGGGGACTTTTGCTCATGTGGTAGTGCACTCTATAGTAATTATCACTCTAGTATGATCTGTGGAGGAATACCTCCAAGACAAAACTATTGTGGAGGAGTACTTCTTAGATAAAACTATTGATGAAGTCGTAATCCGCTACTGTTAACGATCCGATCTTGATGTCACAATCCGAAAGCTTCTAAATCAGTATGAGTGATGATTCCTGCAAAACAGATCCCGGATGAGTTCTCCGGGGAAGACATTTCGATGCTTAAGTCAGCACTTCTTCTAGAGTATAATATTTTTCTTCACCAGTTACTACTTTTTCATACCTGGTGACCTCAGCCGGCTTTTATTTCCTTCTTACCGTTAATCATGGGATTCTGTAACGATTCCCGATTGATAAATTGTGGATGTTTCTCCTCTTGGAGCGTTGTTGTTATCTTCCTGTGATCGTAGGTTTTGTTTACGTGTTTATGGATAAACACGATTCTGTTATTATTGTGAACTTATTATGGAAATGGAATTCCACCGTAAAGTGAGAGTCGTTTACCACCGTAAATATTTCGAGTCTTAGACGCCTTCCTGAAGATTCAGAGTCGCAACTGTCAGGATCTATTTGAGACTCCCAAGTCCCGAACTGTATTAAACTCACAGGTCCCGAACTATATTGAACTCACAGGTCCCGAACTGCATTAGATGCACAGATCCCGAACTGCATTAGATGCACAGATCCTGAACTACATTAGATGCATAGGTCCTGAACTGTATTGACCTCACAGGTCCTGGACTACTACCGGTGAACTCAAATCCATCACAAGCCCCCTAGACCTTTATCTGATTATGTCAGGCAAAGGTCAAATCAAAAGAAATAGTGAGAGAAAATATAGAAAACCGAAATGCATCGTGTAAAGACAGGAGTTATGATCCTGCTTTTTAAGAGTGCGACGTGAGAGATTGTGGGGTCTATAAAGATTGTGTGGGTTCACACAGAAGCTAGAAGTTTTAAGGTATCAAAGTAACTTTTTGGTTCTAGGGTATTTACCCAGCATTACCAGCAGCCTGTATTTGATTTTGAGAGGCAAGAAGATACAGTCAAACGACGCCAACAAATAGCAATAGTTTCTCACATCTAAAAAGTAAGTATGGTTTCTTCCACTTCAATGTCATCAGGATTTTCCCAAGGGGGAAGAACAATGTTTGTGGCAGGAAGAGATGATGACGTGTCTGAGTCATCCAGTCATGGATTAATAGGAGTCAGTAGACGTAGTATGAGAGGAAAGAGGGCTGTGGTTGTCACTAGTTCAGAGGGAGAATAGAATGTGTCAACAAGTTTGAATTCCCCGGAAGAGGAATTAGCAGAATTCGTGGCCCCACCGGTGGTAGGGTACCCTGTAAAATTTACCCCTACAGTGGAGGGGTTGGAGTCGATTTTTAGCGAAGCCGACGTGTGGGAGTTAAGGAGGAAGGATCATATTCCCAAAAAATATGGTGCTAGGGCTCCGGGGAGTGAGGGTAGGGCGTGTAATCCTCTATCCGGATATACCGCCGTGTATGAGGAACACCTGAGGGCAGGTCTTAGGTTTCCTGTTTGCCAACTTCTAGTAGATGTCTTGAGATACTATGAGATATCTATGACCCAATTAGCCCCCAAGGTCGTAAGGCTGATAATAGGGGTAGAATTGTTGTATAGAGAGGGAAAATTTAAGAGTTGTGTGAACCTGTTTAGGTTCTTTTTTTGTATGAAAAAATCGGCAAACTCGGTCGGGTATTTTACCTTTTTGCCCAGGTATAAGAGTAAGAGGGTAGGCCTTCCACTCATTATGAGTGGAAGAAGAGATTCTTTTTTGTAAAATTCGATGTATGTGGGTTGAGAACGGGTTGGTTCTTCGGGAAAAGAACAGACCCGTACCCCAATAGGAAGAAACAGAACCCCCGGGGAAGAGCATATGTTGAGCTCCGAGAAAAAAGGATTGGCAATTTTACAGAGGAAGAGTTGGTTAAATACAATCTAAGCCCTGCAGTGGCTAATACCGAATCTTTGGTTATCCAATCTTCTCAAGATGATGAGGGTAGGAATTTTGTGTGAAATTTGGAAGCTCAATCAAAGTGGAACCCACAACTGGGGCCCAACCGGAAGTAGGGGAGGTATCCAAAGAAGTTCCCTTAGTCAAGGAAGTGAAAACAGGGGACTCTTCAAAGAGAAAAGCAGAGGAAGAGTTGGTGGAGATTGTTGCTCCAGTTAAGAAGAAAAGAGTGAAGGTGCCAATTATAAAGAAGGTAGTCAGTTCTGAAGAAGATACTGCTGCAGCGATTGCGATTTTATTTGCTAAACATGGGGCAGAAGAAATGCTGAGGTTCGAAGGATTGGAAAATTACCAGAGGAAGTTGGCAGAAATGCCATTGATTGAACTGAGTGACAATTTTTGTTATACTATTCCCCGGGTAATATTTTCTTTTGGGTAGACAACTGCAGTTCGTCATATTTCTTTTTGTTTTTTTTAAATGAGTTATAGTACAGGCACTTGCGACCTGAAGTGAATATTTTTTGAGGATGAATGATGAGGCTGGAACAGTTGCAACCTATAAAACTGAAAATGAAGAGTTGAAAGAATCGGAAAGGATTGCGTTTGAGTCCAAGAAAAAATTGAAGAAGGAGGTTGCAGAGATGAGGAAGGAACAGGAAGAAAAGGAGAAGGAGATGTTAGCTCTACAACAGCAGCTACGAGAGAAAGAGATTGAGTTGCGGAAGACTCTGAGCGTAGCCCAAAGAGAATTCTCTAAATTGCTGGTGAAGAAGGTTTTTCACACTCAAGATTACGGAGATTTCGCTGTAAAATTCTGCAGAGCTGCTGGACAGGTTGGTGGCCATGAGGTGGCGGTAGATATTCAGAAAAGACATCCTTCTCTGAGGCTTGAGGAATTGCCCGGGTATGATTCAGAGGCAGAGGTGAGGGCAACCCAGGTGTACATAGATGTTGTTAAGGCGTTTGATGGCTCATTCGCCTTATTAGAGCATATAGCCTCTCGTAACTCTCCAATGACCCTGGAGGAACTGAGCATGTGCAATGTGGACGAAAACCCAGATCTTCGGGATGAAACTGATGCAGGACCAAGTGACCGTGTAATAGTAGGGACATCAGCGCGCGGAAGTGAGGTTCCCCACGAGACTAGCTCCTAGGCTGACTTTACTTTAAATTTTTTCATGATATTTTTAGACACATTAATGGTCTGTAAACTTAAGGGATGGTTTCTGTTTCAAGGATTACTAATTGGGTATTTTTTCTCTGTTCATGTGTTTGGTGGTTTGTATGCCAGGCATTCTTATTCCAAACAAAAGTTCGTGTTAGTCATTTACACGAACAGATTAGGGCGCTTGAGAGCACTACTACAAATCTCCGAGATACTATCTCTCGCTTAAAGAGAGAAAACAAAGAGTATCACGAGCAAGTGTCGTATTTACAATACCGAAATCACTGCTTAAGTGAAGATTTGACCCAAAAACAAAGGGTATTAGGGAGTCTAAGTGTGTCAAGTAATGAGGAAGCTACTGAAATAGTTGCCAAACTTATAGCAGAAGTGGAGGGACTTACTGCAGAAGTAAAAAAAAAAAGACGAAACGATTAGTACCTTGACCAGTGATGTGGAGAAAGAGCGCTGGGAGGTTCAAGGTCTCCAGGAGGCTCTGAAACCTCACAAGCTGCAGATCCGAGAATTGCAGCTTGAATGTAAGATTTGGAAGTCCAAGGTAACTGAGATGGAAGCACAACTGCGGGGTGCTGGTGTGAAAATAGCCTCTGTAGATAAAGATCCTGTAGACATAATGCTAGAGGAGTTAGAACTGATGGCCAAACGAGGTCAATCAGATACTCCTTTATATAGGAGTAAGGAGGCTTTGCTCAACAAGTATCTGCAAGAAAGGACAAAATATGAGGAGGCGAGGAAAAAAAGAAAAGAGAAAGTGTGAGTTATTTTAAGGATTTGGGATCCATTTAGTTGTTGATGCAATTCCCCATTTATATATGGAGGTACAGTTCCCTGCCTGCGAGTGGGTTCATAATTCCGCATCTGTGAGTAGCTTACAGTTCCCCACCTGCGTGCACTCTTTTGGCATCTGTATGCTTGCCTTTAAGGGCAATACGCATGCATTCATATGCTGTATACTGGTCTCCACGAATGGCTGCAATTCCGTGCTCAGTTGGGAATTTCATCACAAGATGATATGGGGACCAAATTGCCTTAGCCTTATTCATCTAGAATCTCCCAATTATGGCATTAAACGGGGACGGCGCATCTACTACGTAGAAGTCTGTCATGATGGTTTTGTCTCTAGGGTACTCCTCAACCGTGACTGCCAGCGTAATTATCCCCACTGGATGAACAACTTCATGAGCGAAAGTTACCAACGGCATGCTGGAGGACTTTAAAACCGCAAAATCAATTCCCAACTTGTAGAAGCAGTCTATGTATAAGACATTGACCGCACTCTCATCATCTACATACACTCTATTCACTTCTTTATTGGCAATAATTGCTTTAATAACCAAGGCATCGTTGTGCGGACTTACAGTGGGAACTGCATCCTCTTCTAAAAACGTGATGACTTCAGAGGGTTTGAACCGCTTATTGGCTGGATTCTGGGGCGGAATCCTTCTTGCACTAGCTTTGATTGCAAATTGGGACTGACCTTTTGGATATCCTCTGAATATGGCATGGATTACGCCAATAACATTTCGATTGTCATTGGGTGGTGGCGGAGGCACCCGTTGTTGAGGGGGAGGATTTAGATATGGTTGATATGGTGGATTGGAAGGATGATCCCATCTTTGTCTATAATCATGTTGCTGTGTGGGTTGGCGCCGCCCTCATTGTCTTCTTCCGCGCCCTCCAGCGTGGCTACCGTTTCCTCGGCCTCCAGACCGATGTTGGGTTCCCGAATGCCATCCTGGACCTATTGGCCTAGCATGCCATTGCGGATACAGTCTTCGATCTCTTTCTTGAGATCTTTACATTCTTTAGTATCATGGCCATGATCGTTGTGAAAGGCACACCAAAGGTGCCGTGGCCTTTTATGTGGTGCAGCTGTTAACAGTACAGGTGGTCGGAGAAGTTCTTTATGTATGGCCAGGATTTCAATGCGACTTTTGGTGAGTGGTGTTAAGCTCTTTTCCTGAAGCCGCGGCTCCAGCTGCCCTTTGTTGTAGTTTAACCTATCAAAAGCACTCTTCTGGGGGTTTTTCCCTTTGGCATCATCTTTTTTTTCATGCTTTTTATTTTCCCTCTTCTTTCTGTTGACCTCTTCTCCTTTGGTGTAACTTTTCACCATTTGCAATAGGGTTTGGGTATCTCCTGGGGTGTCCCTAGCCAGTTTAGTATAGAATGGTCCAGGATTCAGACCATTCATGAAGGCTGAGATTACCAATTGATCCGTTCTGTCTGCCACTTGTAGGCTTTCATCATTGAATCTTTCTCCATAAGATTTCAAAGATTTGTCTTTGGCTTTCTTGAGATTCATCAAGTCCACTGCTGACTTATGAAATTTCTTTCTCTGGAAAAAGAGGGTATGAAAGAGCTGGGCTAACCTCCTGAATGATAAAATGCTGTTATGGGGGAGTCCATCAATCCATACACGCGTTTTTCCACTCAAATATATGGGAAAGGCTTTGCACATCACCTCCATCAGAGCGTTTTTGAAATTCATTGCGTATTTGAACCGTGACAAGAAATCCAAGGGGTCCGTATCCCCCTTATAAGATGGAATGCCATTCGGCATCTTGAAGCCTGCCGGAGTTAGATGTTGCATGATGTGAGACGTAAACGGGGAAGGGATGTCTCATTCGTCATCAGATCCTAGCAAGCCATAGATATCATCAACCACCCGATTACTGATCAGAGGAAAGTCATCGTGTCGCGGACGTTTAGGGTTAGGCTTGACCCTAGGGTGTCAATTCTCATAATTATTGCCTACACGAGAGATATTATCATCATTTCTTCCATCTTCCCTTTTACGCAGGGCCTCCTCACGATTGTTTTGATTGAATTTATTCTCTCGCTGATACGAGGGATGTCTATTTCCGTAGAATTCTTCAAATTGAGCAAGGTGCAGCTCAACAAAGGCTCGCTTATCTTCTTCTATTTGGTGATGCGTAAAAGACTTGTCTGGGTTACGAGACTTTTGCCTAGAGGTTCTATCAGTATGTTCTGATCTTTCAAGGATGTCGTCCAGACGTAGAGGGCCATCTGCCCTTGGCTTGGAGCGACTCTGTGGTATTCCTCCTTGGCTAGTTCCCTCACTAGCTCTTCGCCCTCCTGATCGGGTTCCTACCATGTTGGTGACAAGGAGCGGAAAGTAACAGCACAAGTACGTCTTTTTAGTAAAAACTAAAGTTTCCCACAGACGGCGCCAACTGATGAAGTCGTAATCCGCTATTGTTAACGATCCGATCTTGATGTCACAACCTGAAAGTTTCTAAATCAGTAAGAGTGATGATTTCTGCAAAACAGATCCTGGAGGAGTTCTCCAGGGAAGACACTCCGATGCTTAAGTCAGCACTTCTTCCAGAGTATAATATTTTTCTTAATCAGTTACTGCTTTTTCATACCTGGTGACCTTTGTCGGCTTTTATTTCCTTCTTACCGTTAATCAAGGAATTTTGTAACGATTTTTCAGTTGATAAATTGCGGATGCTTCTCCTCTTGGAGCGTTGTTGTTATCTTCCCGTGATTATAGGTTTTGTTTACGTGTTTATGGATAAACACGATTTTGTTATTATTGTGAACTTATTATGGAAATGGAATTCCGCCGTAAAATGAGAGTCGTTTACCACTGTAAATATTTCGAGTCTTAGACGCCTTCTTGAAGATTCAGAGTCGCAACTGTCAGGATCTATTTGGGATTCGCAAGTCCTGAACTGTATTGAACTCACAGGTCCCGAACTGCATTAAGTGCACAGGTCCCAAACTGTATTGAACTCACAGGTCCCGAACTGCATTAGATGCACAAGTCTCGAACTGTATTGACCTCACAGGTCCTGGACTGCTACCGGTGAACTCATATCCATCAACTATCATAACAAATTTTTATGTGATGGATGCTCTCTCTCCCTTCAACATAATAATTGGGAGGCCTTGGATAAATAAAGCTAAGGGAATATGACCTCATTATTATTTGGTTTTAAAATTCTTAACTGTTGATCATAGAGTGGCTTCAATAAAGGGTGATCAACTTGTAGCATAGGAATATATTAAAATTATGTTAAAATGAAAAAAAACACATAGAGTCAAAACTCGAGGGCTATATTTCATTCAATTAGTAGATGAAAAATAGAAAATCCGTTGGTCACTCCTTGAGAAGAGACAAGCTCTTAGAAACCTCCAAAGAACTAGGTAATTGCTCATCCTAGCATTATACACAGGGAATAGGCAACTTACCAATTAAGAAATAGAAAAGTAAGAAATCATACTTGAGATCTTCAATGAAGTAAAACATGTGATAGTTAACAATGATCACCTTGATCATGTAATTCATGTAGGGGCCACACATCCTAATGAGGTGAAATATAAAGGCATTGATTTGCTTAGAGTTCAAAGATCTGTTTGCTTGGAGCCAAGATGATATGCCTAGAGTGTCTCCAAGTATGTTGACACACCGATTAAACATTAACCTAAAGTGAAACAAGTGTAGTAGAAGAAGAGGATTTTGCCCTACAAAGGAATTTAGCAATCAATGAGAAAATAGAAAGACCATTGTAATATGATATCCTAATAGAGGTATTATATCCTACTTGGTTGGTAGATATAGAGTTGGTGAAGAAACCTAATAGAAGTTAGTGTATGTGAATGGATTAAATTGATTTGCACAAATACTATCCAAAAAATTGCTATCCTCTGCCAAGGATTGACTAGAAAGTAGAATATGACATACGGTATTGATGTTTTGGATACCTATAAGAGATAACAACAAATATTCATTGATGAAGAAATATAGATAAAAAAACATTCATCAATGAAATGGGTGTTTTCTATTATAAGAAGGTGCCACTTGACCTAAAGAACACGGAAGCCACCTATCAAAGACTGGTCAATTAGATTTTTATTAAACAACTTGGCAAAAACATAAATGTATATGTGGACAACATGGTCATCAAAAACCTAAAAATTCGAGATGCATTGATGAATTTGGAGTAAACTTTATAAAACTTTAGAAAAATTGGTATGAAATTGAACCCCCAAGAAATGTACTTTTAAAGTCCAATTTGAAAAACTCCTAGGGTATTTGGTCTTTGAGTGGGGTAGTGAGGCAAACCCTAAGAAAATAAAAGCCTCATTAGAAATGACATCTCTCAAGATAGTAAGGGAATTTTAGAGACTAATAGGATGTCTAGCAACTCTGAACAAATTTTATCTTGGTTCATGGATTGACATCTGTTTTTTTTTCAAATTTTTAAAAACATGAAGGATTTGAAATGGATAGTAGCATGTCAAAAGACTTTTGAAAAAATTAAAGATGCACTTAGCTAGTTTACTTTATTAACCATACATTGTCTAGGAGAGGTGTCGTATATCTTGCCATTTCATATAACATAGTCTTACTATTGTGAAATGATCAAGACGTTCAAAGACTAGTGTCCTTGGTTATCTAGGCCTTGCATGGACTCGAATTGTGGTATCCCTCAATAGAGAAAATTGGGCAACCTATTATTAGTGTTGCTAGGTGGTGACAACCTTTTTTTTTTTTTTTCTAAACACACTCAATATTTGTGCATACAAATTAGCCCATTGACAAATATTATTGAAGTCCATGGCCTCAAGCAGACTGATAAAATGGGCTATCCACCTTGCTGAGTATGATATAATATATCAACTCTGGAATGCAAAGCTCTGACAGAATTCATAATATAGATACTCGTCAATGGAAATAGTGTGGGGCCTTATGGGTGTCAAATATAACAAAATAACCATTCCTACTCAAAATTATTTCAATAAATAGTAGTGAGTAAGTCTCTCCATAGGGAATTTATTTCCTATGAACAAAAAATAATAAATAAAGTGAGGGAGGGGGGGGGGGTCTAGAAGAATATAGCTAAATCAATTCAAATTGAAAAATAAAAATATCAATTAATTAAATAAGAATGAAACAATATGCCGAACATTTATAGTCAAAGGATGAATCTCAACCTTGGCATAGTCAATTGATTATTAATGCACAGATAAGTTTATACATTGTTATAGTTGTCAATACAAGTGATGACAACCAATCTCTCCTTATTTTGTTGGCAATTCTAGATACGATCATAAAATTTAATATATCTATAGCATCAAGAACTAAAGAGACGCAATTCTAACCAACAAACTCACAAGCGAGTTCATTTAAATTAGATTATTTATTTCCATAACATAAATTAAACTCTTGTTAGGAATGAAATCATGTCATTCACTACAAACATTAAACAATCAAACAATTACAAATTTGATGTTTTAATTGGAGTAGACTATTTAGTTGATCAAATAACAATGCCAATTGTTAAACCAAATCAAAAAATTATAAATACTAAAGTGTAGAAAATAAATAAATACCCATGAATGATATAATCACAAATAAAGAAAATTAGATCTCATAATTGATGTAGAACCAAAGCCTTGATTATCTTTCAACTAGAAAAGAAAATTAGTTGCTAACTATGAATAAAGACCACAACAAAAATTTTGAAGAAAATAATAGCGTACAAGTATTGCCCCAAGTGCTAAAATCTTTCTTATTTATAGAAGTAGTTGGCTGAAAGTAAGTTTCCTAAAAGGTAGGAATAAACTCAAATCCTAACTATAATATATTTCCCCCCAAAAAAAAAAGTTCCTATAGTTATAAGATTACCTATTATTACTAAATAATAATAATAATAACAAAAATATAGTTCTCAAACTATTTCCCTAGAATTTAACTCTAATTTGCATCATTGGGCAATACATCAATTTTGATAGCATGTGCCCATGTCAATTTACTTGCTCTTTAGCTTCCACTTAGCTTCAAAAACTGCGTCTCATTTTGCACAAAGTGATGTATTGTTTTTTCTCCACATGACCAATATTGCTCTTTAAACGCTAATAATTCCCCCACAATCTACATAGTGCACCTAATAAAAAATATAGTCAAAATAAACTAATTAGTGCAATATTTTGTCAATATGAGGGAAAAACACTTACAAGAATTATGTTTGTTAATTATTCTATCAAATTCCCCCACACCAACATGATGCTTGACCTCAAGCATTCAGAAGTTGGAACATAATGGATAAACGCAATTTGTTTGGAATTTCTTACTTTCACTCAACCCTTCCAACCGTGACTTATAATTAATTTGAATTTCAAGTTCAAGTGTCAATCTTGAGAACAAGTACTCTTAGTATAAACATTTTGCAAAGAGAACAAGCATCGCATTAATCCCAACAATTTCATCAATATCAAAAGCAACAAGATTCAATACTCTCCCAAAGATTAGGTTCTATGCACTCAAAGTGTTTAGGGTTTCCATTTAGCAATCTAATCAATACAAAGGATGTCATTACCATAGGCTTGCAAATCTATCACATCCTTACCACTAAAAACATGAATTCATACAAAAATCCAAGGGACTTTGTAAGGGCTGTAACAAAGTTTAGGTGAAGAAAAGAAAATTTAAAGTATAACAATCAAAATATAAGAGAATTCCCATGCATGATATCTCAAAAGATAACAAAGACAAGACTTCAAATAGCTTCCATTCATCTCAGGTAAAGATCATCCCTTCTTCAATTCATAACATAGAACAACCATTGCACTTCATTGATATAATCAAAAACACTTCATTGTCCAATTTTTTTCCTTTCTTTCACAGGCATAAATTTCAATCTTGTTTTTTTTTCCTCAACATTCTTCACCTTTGTTTCTCTCTCTCTCTCTCTCTCTCTCTATGTTTTTTTTTGTGGGAGAAATCTAAGAACATATATCCACTACTAAGAGCTCATGTAGCCCAAACATATTATGCAATTCATTCTCATATATTTTGACCAAGGGTTCAATGAGGTAAACAAAAACAAAGGCTTAGGCCTTGATTTTTTGTGCTAAAAACAAAGAAAGGGATAAGTGATGAAAACCTAAGGACCAAGACAACCGCACAAGCCGAGACAACTCCACACTTGAGACGTCCACACCTTGATCCATTGCAAAGCATTGGAGGGCCTATGACTAGGTCAAGAACTAAGAGAATGTAAACTGCCTTAACAACTCTTATAACCGAATTTCAATCTAAGCAAATAATGAAGGTTAAGGCAATGAAGGCCGGCTCTCAATATGTCTCTATGATCACTATGATTAGTGTTGTAAATGATGAATCAAGTGTTTCTAATACTTCTTCATGATCAATAGGCCAGCCATGATGATTAGAGAAGCTTTCAAATCCATAGCCGTAATGATTAGAGAAGCTTCCAAATCCAAGTCAAGAGTGGAAACAACCAGCTCGGTTGAACACAAGTCAATCCATTATGCACTTGGATTAGTTTTAGGCAATATTATTGTTTTAGTAATTATTTCCTTTAAGAATTTTAGTTTTCTAAAAGGCAACGATTTCTAATCCTTTTAGAGAATAGATTTCTCCTTGGCCGAACGTTGTTAACATCTATAAAAAAAGGCCATTGGCTACACAAAGGAAAAAACAGGAATTCAATACAAACTTGAGAGCTTTTACTTTTCTTTTAGTTCTAATTTCTGAACTAGCTTTGAGTCTTTGAGGATAGCCTCTTAGGTTCATGTTTAAGCTATTTTGTTGAATCTCTTTCCTTCAACAATTTGAGTGTGCCGTTTGGTTCCAAGGATAGAATCCTCACATAAGGGGTGGAGGAATTCCTTCGGGTGTCAAGTGGACAAAAGCAAGGTCTTTCTTCAAACTTGGAGTTGGTGTCTTGCTAAAGAAAGAAACTAGTTCAACCTAGAGGACGATACTAGGACCTACACTTTGATATTTGTTGTGAATTCTAGTCTTTAAGTTTAGAATTCGTATCAGTTTGGTATCAGAGCTACCCTTGGGTTACTTCTTTTGTTGTTCATATCTTTTTGTGTTTATTTGTTTTTGTTTCTAACTTACTGTTCTTGTGTGCTGTAAGTCTTGTTTTTGCCCCCGTAATTCTTCTTCAAATTCTGCTATTTTCGTGCTTAAAAACCAAAAAGAAAATAGCTAATCAATTGTTAAGATTGTTGTAGGAAAAAAAATTCTACTTTAGTTGTCACCACCTGTTTTTGTGTTTAAAAACCTAGTTCTGTGCTCTATCTTTCTGTGTGAATATTGAATGATAAAAGAGACTTCGGTTTATTGGTTGTTGCTGTCGAAATTGTGTTGAAGATTGAGGAACTGACTGTTGAAAATTTTTAAGATTGTCGTAACCGAATTCTTGTAGAAAAACCCGACTGTGTCTATGATCTTATGTTTCAATTCTGCCTGATTTGTGTTGTGACTATTTGATTGTGAGTACTGATTGATTAAAGGACTTCGGCTTGTTGAAATTTTGCTGTCAAGATTGTGTTGCAACTTGTGAAAACCAACGACTGGAAATTTAGAAACTTGCTGTGAATGAAACTTTTAGAAACCGAAAACCAAATCTTATTTGAAATTGGAATTGATCAAGAATTTAAGTTGCTGCAAAGTCTGAGTCTGAATTGTTCTACTAAGCAGGATAAATTCATATTCACAAAATTTACTTCACCACATGCACATAGACAACCACTTTGCATATTCTTTTCGGTTTTTAAACCCCTATTTCTTTTCTTTGAAAATTCAGTCATAAAAATTATTTTTTGTTCAAGATTCCTGTTTTCGTTGTTTGAGCTCATAATTTGTTTTCTTATTCTAGTTCCTTGTTCTCATTTTTCTTATTTTCTTGACCTCTAAAATTTTTGTTCTTTCTTAATTTGAATTTGATTGCCTATTCTTTGTGACTCTTGAAGTTTGTCTGGGTTAGAACTTTTAGAAAAGTGATAGAGTGTGAGTGAACATACTCAACAACCCCATCACTATAAAAAGAGAGCTAAGCCTTACATTGGTGAGAGATTCATACATTGGACAATTGGTTAGAGAGAAGTGAGGTAGGAAAGTTTTATTACTAACATTATTTGCGCAGAGATGGCCGAAAATCCAAAAGAACAAGAAAAAGACAAGAAAGAGTACTTTAAGGGTTTAGCTTCGGCTCTAGAATTAGTCCATAGGAGAATTGATCAAATGGAAATTACAATTGCTCAAGTTGCATCCAATTCGGAAGTAGCCAAGGCCGAGGAGCCTCAAAAAGGTACTCAAATCAACCCCAAGAAGAAAAAAAAGGAATCCAAAAAGCATGAAACAAGTAGCTCATCCGAGGAGGAAGAATCTGAGACCTCAAATTTGGATGAGGATCATTTTTCTACAAAGAGTAAAGGAAAATCTAAGAAGGATGATAATCTTGCAAGCATTAAGTTGCAAACTCCAGAATTTGAAGGCAAGAATGATTCGGAAGCCTACATGGAATGGGAGGAGAAAGTTGATAAAATTTATTTTCTGAAAGAAAGAAAGTTAAGTTGGTTGTAGTAGATTTTTCTAGACATGCATCTACTTGATGGCGAAGAACTTGTCGCCAAAGACAGGGGAAGTTTAAGTAGCCAATTTCATCTTTGATTTCACTCAAAAAGATTATGAGAAAGAAATATGTTCTCTCTTACCACAAAAGAGAGTTGTTGTAAAAGCTTCAAAACTTGGCTCAAGGGAACAAAAGTGTAGATGACTATTACAAAGAGATGGATCTCACCATGTTATGTGCCAATGTAGAAGAAGATAAAGAATCTACAATGGCAAGGTTCATGAATGGGCTTAATTAGAATGTTGCTTATCTAGTTGAGTTACATCAATATAATAACTTTGAGCAGCTACTACAAATGAATGAAAAGGTTGAGAAGCAACTTAAAAAGGTGCTACAAAATTTGAAGAGCTCAAACCGGAGCAATGAGTGGCGCAACAACAACAATAATCGCCAAACCAATGGGTTTAATTTTTCAAGTTCGGAAGTGCTTCATGGAGAGGAGATTCAACTTCCAATCTAGTGAATGGGAAGAAATTTGCACCACAAAATTCGTCAAAGGTAAGTAATCCTAAGCCCTCTTCTAGTTCAAATAATACTAACACTAGTTCCTCTATCCAATGCTCTAGGTGTTTAGGTCAAGGACATGTGGCTTCTCAATGTCCAAATGCACGAACCATGACTATCTTAAATGATAGAACCTATAAAAGTGAAAGTGAAGAGGAGTTAAGTAATCAAGATGAAGACATAGCAGCAAGTTATGTTAGTGACCATTGGGGGCATGAAGAGGATCAATCGATTGGAGATTTTTTGGTTACAATAAGAGCTTTAATTGCTCAAACCCGAGGAGGACATCGAGGATCAAAGGACAAATATTTTCCATTCTAAATGTTTTATTAAAGATCAAATTTGTATGTTAATTATTGATGAAGAATCTTGTACTAACCTAGCTTCTACTTATCTTGTAGATAAATTGAAGCTTAAATGTTCATTGGATCCGAAATCATACAAATTACAATGGATGAATCAAAGTGGATCACTCTGAGTTACAAAGCAAACCTTGGTAAATTTTTAAATTGAAAATTATGCTGACCAAGTTCTTTGTGATGTTGTGCCTATGCAGGTTACTCACCTTCTCTTGGGACGACTTTGGGAGTATGATTGTAATGCAAATCATTCCAGGAGGACTAATAAGTATTACCTCAACAAGGATGGAAAAGCCCTCACACTAGCACCATTGCCACCTTTGAAAATTAGTAAATTTTAGCAACAACAAAAAGTGAAGCAAATGGAGTGGATAAGAGAGCAAAAGAAGATTAAAGAAGCTCCGAAATTTGCTCAAACTGTGAGAAAATAATTTTCTTCAACTCCTAAAGGTAATGTTTCGGTGCTCATGAGTGAAATCGAAGGTATACAGCCATTAATTGAAGATATTAAAGGTAGCTTCTATGCTTTCATGAGGGATGTTGAGAGAGCTTTAAATGCAAGTAAAGATTTTGTGCTGATTATTTTTCAAGAATCATTATTTACTAATGAAGAGCTACCAAGCAACTTGCCTTCACAAGTCAAAGTTGTTTTACAGGAATTTGAAGATATTTTTTCAGAAGATCTTCCTAAAGGACTACCACCTTTAAGGGGAATTAAACATCAAATTGACTTCATTTCTAGTGCAGTAATTCCCAACCGACAGCCTATCGAGCCAATCTTGAGAAAACCAAAGAGCTCTAATGGTAAGTTGAGGAATTGCTAGATAAAGGTCATGTATGAGAGAGTCTTAGTCCAGGCGTAGTTCCAGTCATCCTTGTTCTAAAGAAGGAAGGTATGTGGAGAATGTGTACTGATTGTAGAGCTGTTAATAAGATTATAATTAAGTATAGACATCCAATACCTTGCCTTGATGACATGTTTGAGGAGTTGCATGATTCTAAAATTTATACTAAAATTGACCTTAAGAGTGAATATCATCAAATACGCATTAAAGATGGAGATGAATGGAAAACTGCTTTTAAAACTAAGTTTGGCTTTTATGAATGGTTAGTCATGCCTTTTGGATTAACTAATGCACCTAGCATATTCATGCGACTCATGAATCATGTACTTAGGCAGTTTATAGGAAAATTTGTTGTTGTTTATTTTGATGATATTCTCATTTATAGCAAGAACTTGGAAGAACATGTGAAGCATATTAGATTTGTTCTAAGTGTCTTCCGTGAAATCAGTTGTTTGCTAATATCAAAAAGTGTACCTTTTGTGTGGAAAGTGTTGTATTTCTTGGATTTGTTGTTAGTTCCAAAAGTATATAAGTTGATCAAGCAAAAGTCGAAGCTATAATCTCTTGACCGAAACCTACAACCGTATATGAGGTAAGATCTTTCCATGGTCTTACTTCCTTTTATAGGAGGTTTGCTAAGGACTTTTCTTCAAAGGCTGCCCCTCTTAATGATCTTGTTAAGAAAAATGTTCAATTTGTGTGGGGTGAACGTCAAGAACAAGCATTTAATCAATTGAAGAAAGATTTCATGACTGCACCTGTTTTAGTTTTGCCTGATTTTAACAAAACTTTTGAGCTTGAATGTGATGCTTCAGGTACAGGTATTGGTGTAGTTTTGAAATAAGAGGGCCGACCCTTAGCTTATTTTTCTTAAAAATTGAATGGTGTTGCCCTAAATTACCCAACTTACAACAAAGAGCTTTATACGGTCATTCATGCCTTATAGACATGGCAGCATTACTTGCTATCCAAGGAATTTGTCATCCACACTGATCATGAGTCTCTAAAATACTTGCATGGGCAAGGTAAGTTGAATAAGAGACATACCAAGTGGATTTCATTTCTCGAAATATTTCCCTATGTTATCAAGTATAAAAAAGTAAGGAGAATATTATCGCAAATGCACTTTCATGAAAGTCTATTCTCTTAAACTCTTTAGATACTATTATTTTGGGGTTTGAGTATATTAAAGATCTTTATTCTACTGATCCTGATTTTTTAGTACTTATGCAGCTACTGAACAAGGAGCCTTTAATAAGTTTTATAGGCACAATGGGTTCTTGTTCCGTGAAAAGAGATTATGTGTGCCAAGTTGCTCACTTCGGGAGCTACTAGTTAGGGAACCACACTCAGGGGGTCTCATGGGTCATTTTGGTGTTTTAAAAACATATGAAATTTTAATTGAGCATTTCTATTGGCCTAACATGAAAAAGAAATGCAGAAAAGTTGTGTAGTTTATGCATTCAATGTCGTATGGCTAAATCTACTTCTAACCCTCAGGGTTTATATACCTTTTTACCTGTTCTTTCTGTTCCCTGGATTGACATTTCTATAAATTTCATTTTAGGGTTACCAAGGTCACAAAGGGATAAGGATTCCATTTTTGTAGTTGTTGACAGATTTTCTAAGATAACTCATTTTATACCTCGCAGTAAATCGGATGATGCAAAACATGTAGCTGACTTATTCTTTGAAGAAGTCATTCGGTTAAATGGGGTCTCACGAACCATTGTTTTCGACCGCGATGTAAAATTATTGATTTATTTTTGGAAAAATCTATGGGAAAGGTTGGGCACAAAATTATTATTTTCAACCACTAGACATCCACAAATTGATGGACAGACAGAGGTAACAAATCGTGCTCTTGGTTATTGTCGAATTTGCTTATAATCGAACTGTTCATTCTACCATCGGTTATTCCCCGTTCGAGGTTGTTTATAGTTTTAATCCACAACCCCTCTTGACTTAGTGCCATTGCCAAGCAATTAGCAAGTAAATCTTGATGGTGCAGTCAAAGCTAAATTTGTTCAAGACTTGCAAGAGAAGGTACGCCTTCAAATCCTCAAGAAGAACGAACATTATGCTCAAGTTGCCAATAAAGGGCACAAGCAAGTAATCTTTCAACCCGGGGATTGGGTATGGATACACATGCACAAAGAAAGGTTTCCAACTCAATGAAGAATTAAGCTTCGTCCCAGAAAAGATGGTCCTTTTCAAGTTATTGCACGCGTGGGCGAAAATGCATACAAACTCGACATTCTAGGTGAGCATGGAGTTAGTGCTACATTTAACGTCTCTGACCTTTCATATTTTGAGTTGGATGATGAGTTTATAGACTCGAGGGCAAGTCTTTTCAAAGAAGGAAGGACTGATGGAAACCTAAGGACCAAGATAACCACATGAGCTGAGACAACTCTACACTTGAGACGTCCACACTTTGATCCATTGCAAGGCATTAGAGGGCCTATGACTAAATCAAGAAGTAAAAGAAGCAAGCTACCTTAACAACTCTTATAACCGAATTTCAAACTAAGGAAATAATGAAGGTTGAGGTAATGAAGGTTGAGGTAATGAAGGCTGGTTCTCAATAAGTCTTTATGATCACTATGATTAGTGTTGTAAATGATGAGCCAAGTGTTTTTAATACTTCTTCATGATCAATAGGCTAGCCATGATGATTAGAGAAGTTTCCAAATCCATAGCCGTGATGATTAGAGAAGCTTTCAAATCGGAGAAAACACCAAAAAATGTCCTCCACCTTCAAATTTTAAGAACCAAAATTTGAAGGAAAATTTCAGACTAAACGCTCCGCTTATGAAATTTGAAGGACTTTCACAAATAGTATCAAAAGTTTCGATTTATGAAATTTGAAGGACTCTTTATTCCCGTTTTAAAAGTGGAGGATGAAAAAGATTATTTGCTGAAATGTGAAGGATAATTTTAGGTGTTTTCTCTTCAAATCCAAGTCAAGAGTGGAAACAACTAGCTCTGTTGAACACAAGTCAATCAATTCCTCACTTGGATTAGTTTTAGGCAATATTAAGTTTTTGGCAATATTGTTGTTTTAGTAATTATTTCCTTTAAGAATTTTAGTTTCCTAAAAGGCAAGGAGTTCTAATCCTTCTAAAGAATAGATTTCTCCTTGGCCGAACCTTGTTAACATCTATAAAAAAGGCCATCGGCCACACAAAGGAGAAGACTTGAATTCAATACAAACTTGAGAGATTTTTCTTTTCTTTTAGTTCAAATTTCAGAACTAGCTTTGAGTCTTTGAGGATAGTCTCTTAGGTTCATGTTTAAGCTATTTTATTGAGTCTCTTTCCCTCAACAATCTGAGTGTGCCGTTTGGTTCCAATGACCGAATCCTCACATCGGGTGTGGAGGAATTCCTTCGGATGTCAAGTGGATAAAAGCAAGGTCTTTCTTCAAATTTGGAGTTGGTGTCTTGCTAAAAAAAGAACCAGTTCAACCTAGAGGACGATACTTGGACTTACACTCTAGTATTTGTTGCGATTTTTAGTCTTTATGTTTAGAATTCGTATCAGTTTTGTATCAAAGCCGCTTTGGGTTGCTCCTTTAGTTGTTCCTAAGATAGTCTTTATGTTGGATGACGAATTTATGGACTCGAGGGCGAGTCCTTTCAAAGAAGAAAGGATTGATGAAAACCAAAAGACCAAGACAACCACACAAGCCGAGACAACTCTACACTTGAGACGTCCACACTAAGGGAAAATATCATAAAGGTAAGCTTTTTAGAAAGTTAAAATAAGTTAAAGTTAAAGTTAAGTTGCCCTTATCATTTTAATGCATGAATTCATAAATGTAGTTTTAACATGCATAACAAAACAAGTTCTAGAATAAACATACTACGATTAACAAACACTCATCAAAGAATTCTAGAACAAGAAAAGAAAATTGCTTTTCGGCTCAAAGACTCACAAAAGTGTTTTAAATGTAGCAAACCTTGCACATCATCATTTAGTTCAATCATCAAGATTAATTTTGTGCTTAGATATTTGTAAGAAAAATAATAATTATACTTGGCTCTTTCATGCACTTCCACTCAAACTAGAAATGATTTTTTTTTTGAAAAACCCTATTTTCTAGTTTTTTATTTTTTGAAATCACTACGATCCCTCTCCCTCACCTAAACCATACATTGTCCCACAACTAAACCATGCATGGTCCCCAATGTATGAAAAAATATGCTCACATTTATAAGAAGGAAAAATGTAAAGAGAAAAAAGACGAAACAACTTCCTTGAAAAAAAAACACAAGAACCTAGAAAGCTAAGGGGAAGGATGGCAAGGTGGAGTAAACCCCACAAATCCAAAGAAGCCAGCCAAATTAGTCTCCAACTTTGTAAGACACCTATCAATCCGTTGCAAAATGGTAATTAACATTGTGAGGAGGTGGATGAAGGCAAAGAGGAAAAATTGCCAAGGAGGATGGACAAACATTATTATCAACAAGAAATGCCTCTTTATCAACTTGGCGATGCTTTGTACTATGTTCCCAAGAAGAAATGGGAGAACCAAGGGAGCAAAACAATAGGCACCATCATGCAACTCAATAGGATACATCAGAAGCAAGCCATTCATATCTAAAGTTTCCATCTCACAAGCTATATGCAAATCATGGAACTTAAGATCAAGTAAACTAAGGTTAATAACCAAGGGAGTGATATAAGAAGCTAAAATTAAATCCAACTTTTTACTAAAAACCACATGGAATAGAGTTGCCAGCCAACAACACAAATTGACCTTCACACTGTTCAACATAGCCTTACAAAAAATGAATTTAGATTTAGTACAAGTGGCAGAATTATCCTTCCTACTCGAATACTATAAGCTAGCAATCCACATATTTACAGATAGGTTGATGAAGTTAAGTACTTTTTGGCTGACTAGAATCATAACATTGATGATCAGTAGACATAGACTTTCATAGAGTAGAAAGTTCAAAGTCAGCATCAAAATAAACTTGGGAAGTCTTATAGTCATTACTTTATGCATATTGCTTAGTTATAAAACCAAAAACTAGATTGAATTCAGTACTTAATTGTTTAAATCTACCCCATCAATCTATATTGCACCACCTTAGGGCAATCTAAAGTGAAATTATATGGTTTACTAAATTTAAAAGTAGTGCAGAACTCCCTAGTTAATTCAATAAACACTAGACAATCAATTGCAATATAGTCGTTCTATCCAATGTTAGCAATCATATCATGAAAAGCTACCCTAATGCCTAATTCTTCCAAAGTAGGGTAGTGAATATACTTGCAAGGAAGAATTTTGCTTCAACAAAGTTGGGTATATTTTTGTTGGTTGATATTGGTGGAAAATTGAAGATGTCCTCGTAGGCTAGATTCCGATGATGGAAGGACAACTTTACCTTTCGTGATTCGAGTATAGGTTTGAGGTATAGGCTCATCATGTTGCCTTCTAAACTAAGAAGTTGGAGGTTTCGAAGAAGAACAAGCAGTAGTAGGAGATTGGCAAGAACCTACATTTTTACGCCCCATGATAGCAAGGTAGAGAATCACATAGTCCCAACCAACAACAATGGATAAAAAAAATCCTAAGAAAAAGTCAAAAAGCCAAAAGACACAATGGCGTGAACTCTTGGATAACTTGTTCCAAATCAGACATCCTTCACAAGTGCTAGGGTGGATTCATATCACACAAACAACAGAATTTAAGACAAAGTGGAAATTAATGAAACAAATTAGCAAGGGAACTTAACAATTAACAAGAAGACAAAAATAACAACTATAAAAGTAAAAAATAATTCAAGCATAATAGTTAGTTGATGCTCTCTCTCCTTGTTGTTTTTTTATTTGTATTTTTTTTTAATGAGTATGGTAGATAGCCAGCACACTAAAGGTGGCTGAAGGAATGGCCAGCAACATCAGTGGCAGAAGAAACTACCGAGAAGAACCGATTGTTAAATCAGGTATCGAAGCATGGCAACTCGAGAAATCGAAAGGCAGCAGGTGGAAGGAAAGAACCAGGGGTTAGGGGGGGTGGTGAGGAGAGACATAGACCAAAAGACAAAAAGAAGGCGATTGCAAGGAAAGGCAATTGTGATCACAAAGGGAGAATTAAGTATTTTACAAAAAAAAAAAAGAGTAAAAGATTGCCCAAGAAAGTTAGTGTCACTATATTGCCTAAATTCAAAGAAGGCCTCTGCCTTTTAGAACTTGAAATTGTGTTTTAGAGAATAGATATAATGCACTACAAGTAAAGTATTGAGACAACAAAGATGATAAAGGCTGCAAAGGGAAAGAGGAGAAGAGGGAGAATTTGTTACGATAGAGAGGGAGAAGAGTTGCATGGCAAAAGGAAAAGAAAGGCAACAAGAAGTGGAGATGGAAGACGGTGGTGGCTGGGAGAAGACCAAAAGTGACATAGAAACCTTAAAGAATGAAAAAAAATGGAATTAGATTAGAAAAATAAATTCTTTTCTTTTCTTTTTTTTTAACTGTCTTTTTTTAGTAATTGGGCTAGGGACTCTTATGCCAAAAGCATAGACATGCCTTAGGAAAGAAAGTTTTCTGTTCACTAAGGCAAACAAATCAAGTTTTTGCAATAGAAAACTACTTCTCTTGAAGCATGGGCACAAACAAAATTACTTGGAATAGTACATCTTCTAAGAGTCCATCAAAATGTGCATTACATCTATGAGTAAGTTGAATAATCACACTCGTTTCTTTCAATAGCCCAAGTTTCAATAAAGAATATACAGAATGAGGATGACATTTTATAAAACTTCTAAATCTAACATTGTTTTTTCAATTTTGGCATTACCAATCTTGCAAGGGATAATCAACATACTTAGATCATTGCATTTAGGAGGCAACTTCTTTTGCAACATGGCTGAAACACTTTCTCCTATGTGCACTTTTCATTACCCTTCAACTATTTTTTGGTGGTGCATAATTATTTTAGGAACTTTGCATGGTGAGGTATTTGTTTAATTACATCAATAAAGAGATATTTACCTTAACCTTGCAAAAGATATCATAAATTTCTTACTCTTAGTCATCTTTCTTGGATTGTACAAATTGACTAGGGAAAAAGGGGCCTTACACCATAGAGGGATGTTGTTTGGTAGATTCTTTTAGTTTTGTGGTTGGAGTAGGGGATACCTCTATTTCTTCTCAATATCTTCTTCTCTTATATGCTTAGATTCTCTCTTGGTAGGCTCCTTCAACTCTTTATCACTTTTCAAGGTAACTGCATTAGTATTTTGTTTTGGATTGACAACAGTTTGTGAAGGTAGTTTACCTTGAGCTTCCAATACACTCAAGGAAAATGCAAGCTAACTCATTTGATTCTCCAAGTTCTAGATGCTCAATCTTGTCTCTTGATGGAATTGCCTTGTCTCCTATTGCAATTTTTGCATGTTAGTTTCAAGTTATTTAACAATTTCTTCTAGTGACAGACCATGTTTTGTAAGTGGCTGTTCACTTTGAATTTGTTAACTAATTTGATATTCTTGGGAATCTAATGGTCTGGGTGCATAGCTTAAATTCAGATGATTCCTCAATCTTAGATTGTAGGTGTTTGAATAAGGATCATATCTCCTCTGAAATGGATCATGAAAACCTCTAAGAATATTCACATGTTGATAAGGGGGGTCATCTTGAAGTGTAGGGCACATATTAGTTGAGGGACATGTTACAAAGCAAATGTCACACGTTCAGCTTCTTGTAATTGTCTTACAGCTAACTTTTCCACAAGAGAGGTAAGAGCATCCAAATGTCAATCAGTGGAAGAAGTACTTACCTCATTCACCTTTCTTGAATGATAATCACATCTATTACCAAACTATTGTGCATTAAATGCCATGCTTGAAACTAAATTTCTTGTTTCTTAGGGAGTCTTATTGACTAATGCACCTTTGGTTGCTATATCTATCATGTTCTGATCAAATGGTGATAAGCCCTTGTACAAGTACTGGATGAGTAGTTGGCCAAGAATCTATTGTTGAGGATAGCTAGCACAAAGTTGTTTAAATCTTTTCTAATATTCATACAATGTTTCTCCATTGAACTATCTCACTCCATACATATCCCTTTTGATATTAGCAATCTGGGAAGTTGGGAAAAATTCTCCAAGAATTGCTTCTTCATCTTAGTTCAAATGGTAATTGAACCAAAATGTAAATAATAGAGCCAATCCTTAACTTTATCAGCTAGTGAAAATGGAAAGATAGGCAACTTGATTTGTTCATTCATAAAACCTTGAGCTTTCATGGTTGAGCATATCACATGGAATTCTTTTAGATATTTATGAGAATATTCACCTGTAAGATCATGAAAAGTAGGTAGTAGTGAATCAAACCAATTTTAATTCAAACATTACATCTAAAGTTGGGTAGTCAATGCAAAGTTGTTGTTGATTTAAATTAGTTGTAGCCAATTCTTTCAAAATCCTTTCATCAGCTATGGTTTCCTCTTCTTCCCCAGCTTCACTAAATGGGCCAATCAATTTAGATAAAGATAGTTGATTATTTCATTGTTAGTTTTCTTTTCTCAATCTAAGAGTAGTCTTCTCTATCTCTGGATCAAACACTAATTCACTTGTAGGAGAAGAATGAGGTATAGACCAACAAGAAGTAAAAAAAAATATAAATTCAACAGGACTAAATCAAGGCACTAGTCCTTGGCAATTGTGCTAAAATTTGATGGGTGCCGAATCCAAGAACGTAAATATTACTATTCAAAATTTTTTCAGTGTATAGCAATGAGTAAGGTCATTTGTACAAGGATTAATGGATTTATTTTTTATGAACGAAAAATTGTGAATAAAGTGTGGAGTTTGGTGATATATAGCTAAAACAATTCAAATTAAAAAATTAAAAATATCATTCAATTAAATAAGAATGAAACAATATGCGAAAACTTCTAGTCAAAAGATGAATCTTAGTCCCAACACTTATGAATAAATTGGTTATAATTGTCAATACGAGTGACGACAAGCAATCTCTCCTTAGTTTGTTTGTAACCAAGAGACGTTTATTGAATTACTTCTCTAATTAATAGACAACCCTATATACGATTATAGGATTTAATTTAGCAACAACATTAAGAATTAAAGAGACCCAATTTTAATCAACAAACTCACAAGTAGGTTCATTTAAGTTAGATTATTTATTTCCATGACATAGGTTAGACTTTTGCTAGAAATGAAATCATGTCATTTGCCACAAACATTAAAACAAACAAAAAATTACGAATTTGATGTTTTAATTAGCAATCGACTCTTTTGTTCATCAAATAACGACAATAATTATGTAACCAAAGCAAACAAGTATAAACAATAAAGTGCAAAAAAAAAAACCTATGAATGACATAAGTACAAATAAATTAGATTTCACAACTGCTGTAGAACCAAGGCCTTCATTATCCTGCAACTAGAAAAGAAAATTAGTTGTTAGGCATGAATAAAACTAAACCAGAATTTTGAAGAAACTAATAGCGTATAAGTATTGCCCTAGGTGTTAAAAACTCTCATATTCATAAGAGTAGTTGGCTAAAAATAAGTTTCCTAAAAGTTAAGAATAAATTCAAATTCTAACCTCAATATATTTTCCTAAAAGTAAAAGTTCCCTATAACTATAAAACAACCTATTATTACTAAATAATAATAACAATAACAAAAATATAGTTCTCAAAATATTTCTCTAGAATTTAGCTCTAATTCTTGTCATTGGGCAGTATATCAATTTTGATAACACGCACCTACTTAAATCTTCAAGTTCTTTAGCTTTTATTTAGCTTCAAAAGATGTATCCGCGTCTTGCACAAAGTGATATATTGTATTTTCTCCATATGGTCAAAATTGCTCCTTAAGCACCCATAATTACCTCACAATTCGCTTAGTGCACCTAATACAACAATACAGTAAAAAACAACCAATTAGTGTAATATTCATCAATATGAGGGAAAAATATTTACAAGAATTATACATGTTAATTATTCTATTAGGCGCAAGTCCAAACCACATTTTTTGTTTTTGATCTTGTCCCAAGTCAACAAATTAATAAATATTTAGACATTATTCGTACATGGTGCATCCAATAAAGAGTTGATTGGAGTTCGACTCTTATTGCAAAGTTTAGATGGGGTAGAACTCAAATATGAACTACACTTTAGAGCAACCAATATCGAAGTCAAGTATGAGGCCTTGAACATTGGGCCGAACTTAACCAAGAAGATGAACGAAAAAAATATCAAAGTTTTTAGTGATCACAAGTTCTTATAAATCAATTGGGGTTTATGAGGACAAGGAAAAGCAAATGAGGAAATACCAAGACAAAGTTCAACAGTTACATAATGTTTTTGAATATTTTACTCTAAACCAAATACCTAGGTCTAAGAATAAATGTGTTGATACCTTGAGTAAAATGGTCTCTTTCAAATATTTTATTATAAACCAAATACCTAAGTCTCGCATGTCTGAGTACTAAAATGAAAGGAGTGATGACTATCTAGGAAGAAAAAGATAACTGAAGAACTCCTATTTGATGGTTTTTGAAACATGGAGAGTTTCCTGGCTAAGTTAAAGATGAAAGTAAATCAACATATTTTGCAAGATAACATGTTATATAAACAGTCATATCTTTAACTTCTCTAGTATATTGGATATTAATAGGCGGTCTAAATCCTTAAAGATGTGCACTTAGAATGTTGTGGTAGTAACATAGGACCTTAGATAGTGGCCAACACAAATACTAGATGGGGAATATTATTTTGCCTACTATGTTCCTATGTACCCATGACTTTGTTCAAAAGTGTGGTAGTTCTCAACTACATGCTCCAATCATTAGGGACTTCAGATAAAGTTGATCAATATCTAGAAGGCTATTCATGCAATGGAGAATCGATGTCCAAGGGCCTTTTCAAAAAGCCCCAAATCAGCTCAGGTTTTTGGAAGTTTATATCAATCGTTTCACAAAATGGGATGAAATGGAACCTCGAGCCACTTTTACAAGGAAGAATATTCTTAAATTTGTAGAAATAAAATCTTTTGCAAATTTTACATAATGAAAAAAGGAAGCAATTTGCTAACAATGCATTTTGGTCATAATGTGTAGAGTTAAATATTAATCAAAAGTTCACCTTGGTAGCCTATCCTAAGCTAACAGGCAGGTTGAAGTTACAAATAGTACACTTCTTTAGGGGTTGAAAGATTGTCTAGATAAGGTAAAGGGAATGGGGTGGAACACTTCTCTAAGGTTCTGTGGGTGTTTCACACCATATCTCGAACAACCACTAAGAAAACACCTTATAGTCTAGTATACAAATACATGGGAGTTATACTTACTAAAATTAGGCTTCCAAGTTCAAGAAAGACTGCTTTCATCTCCACACATAATAAGAAAAATATGAGTTTGAATTTAGATTTGCTAGAAAAATGATGCGATTTGGATTTTATTAAAGAATTTGAGTATAAGTAGGTCATGGTTATGTACCACAATGAGCAAGTTAAGGTAAATGAATTCAATTTGGTGACCTTATGTTATGCAAAATGAAGTTACTTAAGCTAAAAGTCAACTGGGAAGCCATATAAAGTTATAATTGCTTATAAGTAAGGGAGTTGTAGGTTGTCCACGGTGCAGGAAGAGTTACTTTTTCATATGTAGCATGTAAGTAATTTAAAATGGTTTTCTATATGAACATATTACACTATGAACTGTTTTTGATAACTAATAAAATAGTATGTTAGTTATCAATGATGTAGTGATTATTTTTCTTTATTAAATTGCATGTGGCACAACTCCTATAACTTGGTTCAGTGTAACTTTGTGTTATGATCTGTTTATTAAATTGAGAAATTCATGTGTAACTCTAGTTTAGCTTACACCTAAGCTGTCCCCTTTCTCATCACGTTTTTCAGGGTGGTGAGATTTAAAACATCCTATGGATGATGGGATGAATTTATCATGTGAGGTGATGAAGTTAGTTACTGTTTAATGAATAGAATAATGCATTCTTTTACACTTCTCTTTTATTTATTTGTTTGCAATATATAGGAAGTGACATGATACATTTACACTTTATTTTTGCCTTCTACATATTTAATGCCATCATGTGCATTCTTATCTAACATTGATTTTTTTTTCTCCGATATTGATTGCTATTTTGTTTGTTCTCTTGGGCTAATAATTCTAGCCATGCATCATCCTGTCTTAGGTTCACATGCTCGTTTCATGCGCTAGCATTGTAGTATTTTCTCAACTTTATGTGACTTTTGATTCTAGGCTCTATATTTAGTCTTGAGCTCAAGTGATTTTTTTTTTCAAAGTTTCACTGAAGTTTTGAACCATCAAGACTTCAATCCTTTTTTCTCCATCTGTTTTGTGAATGCTTAAATGACTTCATCTTTTCTAACCACCTATAATTTATTGCAAGCTATTATGGGGCACCACCTCTAACTCTTTCAATTTAGCTTCACTTTTCTAAAGTTGTGTCATGAGGTTCATGGCCCTTGAGACATATTTGCTCATGGTAGCTAAATCCTATAACAAACAATTGAGGTTGTTAAATCCTTTTTGATTATCTTTTTATGTTATTGTGGAAATGTATTTCTCATCACTTGAGGAATTATTGTTGACATAGTTGAGTTTAGCTCTATGATGTGCATCTTCCCTTGTAATGCCTTGCTTCTCTTCCGTTCTCTTAATTTCTATCTACTTTGAAGTTAACCCACATAGATGGAAGTAGAATGACCTGGTTATGTTAGTGACCTTAGAGAGCTTCTCAATGACTTTATCCTTACTTAGAGCCATCTTCACTTTCTTTCCTTTTGAAATGGCTTAACAATATTGATGATGCTTTTCTTAGGGCTATTGGATCATGTTTGCTCATAGATCCTTTCATAGGATCCGTTGTACTTGGCCCTTCTCTAGAGGTGGCAATAGGTTTTGCACTCTCAAGGTTGCTTGTGAATTTTGCCACTACAAAGAAAGGTTCACTTATTAGTTATATTGCTAAATATGGTAAGATAAAGTAAGATAAAGTTCCATTAGAATGGTTATCCTACCCTTTGTTCTTTTGATTCTCCTCTCATTTTATGCTACGAGGTCCTTAGTCTAATATCAACTATTGCTAGATTTAGCTTGTATTTTATTAGTTCTACCTCAATAAACTTTCCAACCCTCTTTTGTTGTAATTCTATGCATTCTTGAACTTGGGAATTGTGATTTTGCCTATCCCATATTTGTCATTCGCCTCTTCCTAACACCAGTCCCTCTAACTTACAAAGTCTGATCTTAAAGAAGAAAAATCTTTCTTTCTAGTTATGATTTGTGGTAGGTTTTTGTTTCTCAAATCCTAACATCATGGAAAAAAGCAAAGTAACCTACTAAATTTGATGTTTTTTCATACAATAGGAATACCTAAGTTGTTTCATTGAACTTTTTCTCAATATAAAATATAAAATGTCAAAATAGAATTAGGGGCTAGTTGTGCTTATGCAATGTTAATATTTTAGGATTTGAATTATGAAGAAGCATAAGGAAAAATTAAGATTTGTTCTTCACACACAGCGTCATAGCTTATAGGGGATCGACATGCTCAACACTTGAATTCTAGGGCTTTTACATTATATTCATTGGGGATAGGGAATTTTCTTTCTATTTCTAGGACCTTAGACTCACCCAATATTTGGTTTTGGCCTCAATAGTTGGTTCATATTCTTTCGCTTTTGTCACTAAGGTTTATGTAGTAGCTCTTCGTCTTTCTTGCTGCTATCCTCCCTTATGATTGTTCCTTCCCCTCTTCCTCCCTCTTTTTCTATTCCTCTATTACTCTCTATACACCTAGATTCATTGCTACTAGTTACAGCATCCAATTTTTCTCCCCTCCCTCAATGGCTCTATATAAAGAGAGGCTCTATGTTTTGTTGTCATATGGTTCGCCAGAGTCACATCTCCGTAAACTTCCTACATGTGAGGACCCCTCAGATAATAATTCAAAATGAATCATACTTGCTTGTTCCATAGAAGGAATGCTAGGGTTTCTTCTTATTCTTCTTTTTTTTAAAATCTTTGTTGGGTAATTTTCCGATTGGTATTTTCACTGGCCAAAATTTCACTAGAAATTTTGTGTGGGTTTTAGGCCATGCTATGGAGTCTTTTGTCGACTAAATGGGTTTTGCAATTTGTTTGCACCAAAATGATAAGTTTTCTTTTACAATTGTTCGCCATTGTTTGTCATTTTGAATCCATATCCCTAAACAGCTACAAAGGTGCCTCGAACAGGGGTGAGTGTATTTAGTATTGTAACCTTTTCATAATTGCTATCTTATTACACACTACACACACATTTTTATCGTTGACATGTTTTCTGTTTGATATACACCTCTCAACTACATGTTACTTTCTTATGTTGATGTGTACATTATTGTTCTTGTGGATTCTTGTGCTTGTACTTTAGATATTGTAATCCTTAGGGTTTGTTTTCTCTTCTCATACTGAAGCCTTGGTTCGACTAGGTCACATCAAGGTTTGGGAAGTTTATAATAAGTTTTAGATTTTGATCCATGATATTGGGTTTATAGATTCAGAAAACCTTTAGGAGTTTGTAATGGAATAAATAGTGATAGTTGCAATTGTGTTGGATTTGGTAATTCTTTCTAATTTGCAAGACATGTTCTTACAATCTCGGTTCTCATTTAGAGCATCGGAAAATCTATTTTGAGCATAATCTTCAAATATGTTTTCCACCAAAGCACATGTGGAGACATGGATTTGTGACAGATTACAACTTCACCATTTATCTATAATTTCTAGTAGCAAAGAAGTTACAATACCCATTGTGAAACCACATTTTTTTCACTTGATGTGCATAGTTTTTTAAAAATCTACTTTTGTTTATAGAAATACTCTACAATTCAAACACTTTGCACAAATAAGATGAGTGAAATAAATATAATTAAATCATAACTACTTGGGCCAAAATCCAAGAGTTACCATACCTTGGAGATTTAAAAAATAAAAAAAATACATAAATAAAAAAGCTATCATTATAGGAAATAAACTAAAGAAAAATCAAGGAGGAAAATTTACTAGACTTTCAAAAAAGAAATTGGTACTGTTTCTTGCAATTTATGGATCAACAGATGATTTTCCTTTTTTAACAAATTTGTGATTGGTCTTAGATAATCTTATGATATAAAATTAAAAAATTTGTGAGTTGTCTTGGATAATCTTATGATATCAAATTAATAATTTGCATGTTTTACACATTTGCCTGCTTGGTTGATGATGACTTTTTAACATTTCACCATTTCTTAAGCATTATGCATTGGGCATGAATTTCTTGTCAACATCTTGGTCCACCAATATAACTTGGACACTTCCAAAGTGAATCATGGTTGTTGGTTGTCGAAAGTGCCGACCAGATACCCAAGACTTGGATCTAGTATCATTATCTTCACAAGACAAATACAACTCATATAAAAAAAATGAAAAAGTATGTGCAACCTTTTTCCGAAAAGGGTTTCTAAAAAATGTGTTCTGAAATGTGTTTTGAAATGTTATCTAAAATGCTGTTTGAATTGATCATCTCGACTGAGTTTAGAACTGAAATGCTATATGGATTACAAATCTAAACATGTATTTTGAACTAAAATGTTGTATGAATTGTAAAGATTAAAATGTATTTTTAACTAAAATACTATAAAAGTGTGTTTTGAATTGAAATGTTGTGTAAGAAAGAGTAGAAAATGGGCATGTTTTAAAGTTTCATTTTTGATAGGAAAAATGCATTTTGAAATTCATTCCAAAACATGTTTTGGAGAATGGTGGACATATAACATTTTACATATTAGAAGTATGTGTGAGATGGAAATGAAAATGAAAACTACTATTCTTACCTAACCTTAAGCTATTTTTGTCATTAATCCACAATTGAGAACTTGGCCACCATCAATCTTAAATCATTTTTTGAAATTTTTATGATAGCGATTTAGCTAGTTGCAAAGGAACTTAAATGCCACAACAAAATATTAAATTTTACTATGGAGTTTATATGAATTTGAACTTTGTCTAAAATTCTCCCAACATTTATAATAATTACTATTAGAGAGATTTATCACACATTCGAATCAAGAGACACGATTAGGTAATGAAAGTATGGGTTTTTTGCAATTTTAGCATTATCATCACCTCATCAATTAACTCATGGGCATTTTGGATATATTTTTTTCTTTTTTAACTTACATTGGTCATAATACATATACAGTGAGAAAGGAAAAAAGAAGAATGAAAAATTTTATTTATTATTAAGCTATAAGTACATTTAAAAAAAAACAAAAAGACAATTTTGTCATATAAGCTATAGACCTAAATGAATGCTACTTAATTAAAAAAGTAGTACATGACCAAGAAAATTTTATTTTCTATTTTTACTACTTTACGCCCTAGTGCCTTTGCCATCAAATTTGACTAATTGTGTTAATTGGCCAATTAGTCATGTTCAAAATATTGTACAATATTATCAACCTCAACAAAACTTTTAGATATAAATGTTTTTTTGTTTCTCTTTGATGGCTTTGTTGTTTTTGTTAATCCCTCATTGGGCTCCACTACTTCTTCATGAGTTCAAAATGCACACATGCATATTATTCCTTTTTAGGGATAACTTTACAGAAGACATTCTTATTTTTTTGATCCAATCTTGTAATTGCCAATTGTTGGGTACTGGATTCAGCCCACATATGCTAGGCTACAAGAAGTTTGTGATAAAATGAATGATGATATTTGCAGTTGTGTTGAATTTAATAATTCTTCCTAATTCGTAGAACACATTTTTATTATTTTAAATTTCAGGTATAAATGTATTTTCTCGCAAATAGGGTTACGTGTACTTTTCACCTTTTTATCTCATTGCCTTGAGCTTTGCAATATACTTGAGAGTCTAGAATTGACCCTAAGATTAATTTTAGGATCTATTTTGCACAAGCACACTTTCAGTAATATTTAATCAAACATATATCTCAAACCTGGTGGTGAATGTTAGCTTCATCAATTGGCACTATATGTGAGAAACAATTAACTACTAATGGTATTGTTGGTTTAAGAAAATTGTACCCATTTACCTATTCTTATTTAGCAATCAAAACTTTATTTCTTCATAAAGAATGATGGATAATTGATATTGTGATCATAGATAAGGAGACAATGCATTATATTTGTGACATTTAAAAGGGTCAAATAGAACATATATATATAATATGAGATGATCAAGGACGTAGAGATGGCAGAAACCCAAATAGGAATGGAAGCTATGATGGAGCCAAATGAGTCATGTGTTGATAACAACTACAAAGATCATCATGGGAATAAAATGCAATAAAGCAACAAAAACCCTTGTGTTGATGATGTTCCTAAAATTCACCATGAGGAGATAAAAGAATCTATTGGGGATGGATGATGAAGAAAACCTGCCTACCATGTTTACATCTCATATTAATAACTTCTGATATCTCTCAGATTTTAAAATGTTAGAGTGGTAAGAGGTTTACAATGGGGGCTATGATCTGCAAGATTATTTTTTCTATTTTAAATATACAATGAACTTTAAAAATGCACTTGTGGAAATCACGTGTAAGAGAAAACCCAAAGATGGTTTGATTATCTATACTTAGGTAACATCTCTTTCTTTGTACAATTAGAGATATTTTAACTTGTTTCTAACAAATAAGGTGATGAGATCCTAAGTGCATGAGATATAACAACGATTTACTATTTTTTGATGGATGGACCAAGTGATTAATTCAAGTTTTTGGTGGACTTAATGGGGAAAACTTAATTTAATTAGGACCGAATGTAGTTATGTTTATACCAAGTTCTAATTTGGCTATTTATAATTATAAATAGCTTACTTTCTTATTATTTGATTGTTTATTTTATAGACGTTTGAGCCTTATGAGGCATGTCATGGCCTAATCTTGTTTTTGGGCTGCTAAATTTCAAGGGTTTAAGTTGTTTTATTTTCTTCTTTCACTTCCTTTCCCTAGTGGATTTGAAGTAGAGTTTGTAAATATATAAGGAGAATGTGCCTTACACCTTCGTAAATGGAGTCAAATTTGAGCAATAAGGTTATGTGTGACTTTTTTCTTACAATGGCTCTATTAAGAACTTAAACTTATCAAGGTTTTTCCTTATGATATCTTCTTGACCCATCAATCTAGCTTGAACTACTAGATTGTAGCACCAATTATCCATTGATTATACAAGGTTCTTTTTTCCTTGTTGAACTAGGGGCTTCAATCGTTCATCAATTCATCTTTTTGATTTTGTTTTGGAATTTTTGGACCATATCCATCTTGTTCATGAGTTTTTAGTGTTTCTTCCCTATTGGCTTCACATCATAAGGAGGTGTCATAAAATTTCCATGCATTTAACTAATATTGAAGTGGGGAAAGTGAAGACCCTAAAATCCTACATGGAGGCATTTGATGAAGAGAGCTTGCAAGTGGAAAAGAACAAAAACCAATTGGGTCATCTGAACTTTCATGAATGACCTCAACCTTGAAATTTTTTATACTAAGTTAGCTAAGGATATGCCTACCAATATCTAACTGGTATGGAAAATGGTTTGAAATTATATTAAGGCTAAAAGCTAGCTGAAAAAACAAGAAAATGAGAAGATTGAGCAAGGGAAAAAAAAAAAATACCAAGATGAAACTAAGGCTAGAGAATTTTAGGGTAATGCAAGAAGTGGAGTGTTTAATGACTAAATTTCAACAAAGGATGGTTGGAACCTCATATTCAAGATAGAAATTTAACTCCACTAACCAAGAGTTGAACTAAGATCTTATATATTAATAAAGAAATCCTTAGACCTCTCCTACCATTAACTTGATCAATGATTAGTTGTATAGAAAGACAATTAACAAATTGATATTGAAATGCCTATATAGAGCTTTATTAGTATTAATAATGATGGAAGTATATGAGTGCCTTTGTAGAGCCCACTAAAGTGGTCGAAAAATGGTGTGGTTAGTCAAGAGATGTGGATGTTGTTGGCCATCAGTAATACAACATCATATTAACTTTACAAAAAGATTTGAATACTATTGGAAGTATGATCCAACCCTATGCTAATAATTGTGAAGCCATGGCCATTTTTAATGTGGGCCATGGAAGCAATAAGGATGATTTGCCCCATTTCTTCAAAATGCCACAAATATATATTTGGTAGTGACTAACTACTTTAAAAAGTAGATTGAGGCTATGCTAATCGAAAAAAGCTAATCAATGGATAGTCATAAAATTCATCAAGGAGCACATAGTTTATCAATTTGGCTTGCCTAAAGCTATTGTTACTAATCAAGTCCTATATTTTACGGGATCTAAGGTTATAAAATTTGCCAATGTCATTGGAATTGCAATCACATATTCAACCCCATATTTTGCTAAAGGAAATGGCCATGCTAAATTGATTTATAAGCCTAAATTACTTAGAAGTTAATCGATAACAATCCGAGGAATTTGCATGTAGTGCTACCTTAAGCTTGCAAAACATACAAGGCAACCAAGAGAAACCCCTTGTGAATTATTATGTGGACATGATGTTATGCTGCTAGTTGAAATGACAATAAGTTAGAGTTACAACACAATGACCAATTGACTCAAATTAATATCATCAAGACATGATGATGGAAACTAAATAACTAAGTATAGAAAACCTATAGGCCTTGCAGAGGATAAAGCAAGACAAACAAAGTTTACTAAGGTCTTATAATCGACAAGTGAAGAATAAGTCTTTAGCAAGGGAATCAGTTTGGAAAGAAGTATTACCATTAGGCCACAAAACTTGAGCTAGGAAATAGTCATCTAATTGGGAAGAACCATTCTACATTCATAAGAATCTCAAAAGAAGAGTTTATACATTTGAACTATGGATAGAAACAATTGCAAGAGATCTATTAATGCTCGTCAATTGTGAATATATTTTTTCCAACACGTGAGTATAAATGAACAAATTAGAGAGAAAATAAAGCAAATTAAATGTCAACACAATCCAAAAGATGAAGAAAATTTTGATTACCCCAAGGCCTATATTGTTGGATGCTTGGAAAAGCCGTATTAGTCAAGTCCTAAAATCTCAAAGGGATGTGAATTAAAAAAATAGACTAAAGCTCCTAAAAACCCTTAAGGGGTATTTAAAAAAAAAAATTAGTTCAAACCCTCAAAAGGCAGCAAGAAAAAAGGGATTTTAAGAATCTAGATTAAAAATCTAAGGATCTTCAATAGGAGAGGATGATTTGGTGACAAAAACGTCCTTAGTTTCTTAAGAAGGAGTTGGGAATGCACCAAAAGTGAATTTAAGTTGTTTCCAAGCAAGTCCAATGTAGCTGATTATATAAAGGAACAAAATAGTCGTATTTGACTTTATGAGTCCTTTCAATAGACTGTAACTCCCGAAACTATGTTAATATATCCTGACTCTAAATAGCTAATTTGTCTTTCTTAACATCAATAGTCTCCTTCCTTTTGGTAGTTTTCTAGAGCTTTAGATTGAGTTCTACTTCTTACCTAGTGAGGTCATCATATCAATCTTGTTTAATTGCTTTTTGATGTCCACATTAACTTCATTCAACTCATCTATCAAAATCATTATATGCCTCAGCCTTCGACTTGTGAGTAGAATAAGTCGAAAGTGCCTATAAAAGCTATTTATAAAAGGCACTCCTCACCTTAATAGAAGGAGCAACATTAATAAAGCAATTTACCAATCCAAAGAGATAAGAGGATTGGTCCCCGTAGATAGCAACAATCAGCTAATCTTTAGGCCTTGATGTCTTTGGGGGTTATCAATGCCAAAAAAGATATGTAGGCACTTTTTTCATTTGCTACTACCATTTTTCTTCTGATATTGGCCAATGAAGGTTGGAAGTTAAATAACACTTGGACAAAGATGCTTGATGGAAATGGAAGTAACTAAAATAGATTTGTCTTTGGTTAGGGGAGATTCTAGAAGATTGATTTCCTAACTAACTTATTTTTCTTCGTTTTTGATCTCTATGGGATGATCCTAACCATAACATAGATACATATAAGGAGGAATGGATAAATAGGACCAATTTACAAAAGATGGACATTATCACAAGAAGAGCCAAAACTACAAATATATGTGTGAGCTTTTTGTCCCAGACGAATTGGTTGGCTCGAAAATGGCCACTATCTTGTCTAACCTCCTCATTTCATAACATATTGCTACAAACAAAAATTAATCAACACATGTAAGTCAAAGAAAGTGGAATTTGGTTGGCGAGAAATATGAATAGCAAACTTGGATTTGGCATTGAGTGGATTCCTAAATTGTTTAGAGTTGCAGTTGCTTTAGAAAAGTTTGTCAATAAATTAGGACTAGATCAACAAAGTATGGATGTGAATCAATCGTGATATGGAAAAAGATTGACAATCCATCTTATAATAGTAATTTATTTTTGTCAACTGGGTTGAAAGCTTATAGGAATAGCATTCACCATAGAAGTAATTTTGGAAAAAGACTCTACAAATTTCATTCATATCCAAGGTAAAAAATTTTGAAAAGCATCATTGCATGAAAATATGTACTCATTAGTAGGAGTATAAAAGTACAATCGTAATAATCAAAGTGGTCAATTATATGGTCTTGTTTATCTTTATATTCCTAGAAACCATTTGGGAAGTCCAGTAGTAATCTATCAATTTGGGGAGCATTATAAGAAGAAAAGTCAAAGGAAGGGAGCCCTTGACGCAAACCGAGCTATCAAGCAATCATAGGAGCAGAATAAAATTCACAATAACACTTTGACTTTTTACTAAATCCCACGGTTGGGCACAGGTTGACAGAGAGATCATAGGAAACCAAATTCATAACCTATGTTTGATGCCTAATTTCTTTTTTTTCTTTTTTGGCCAAAAGTGTGCAAATGTTGTTAGCATCCCTAAAGTTAGTAAACCATGGCTGATGAAGCATTTGATCTGTCATTGTTGAGAACAAGTGGAGTAGAAGACCTTCAAACAAGTTTCAAAACTTTGATTTCTAGATGTGATGCTAAGAAACTCCATATACAATGGTAGACTAGAAATGTTAAAGTTATAACCAATCGGTCAAACATAAGGAGAGTAAATATATAACCAAAGTTAGAGCAGCCAAAGTGGTCTAGAATAAGAATAGGTTAAATCAACATATTCAAACATGGCCCTATGGAGATGGCTAAGCAAAGCAGAAGCTAAGCAACCTCATCACCATTAGCTTAGAAAATGGCCAGGTTGAAGAATTTGTGTGTGATTTACAAAGATTTGGGATAGATATACAACCACCTAGAAAACAAATTCATAGGCTCTTCTCAAAAACATCTTCAGATTTACCAATGCAATGGTCCATGAAGGCACCATAATTTTTGTTTTTGCTTCTATTGACTTTAAAGGTAGCTGATTCAAAGGCCAAAGAAAGGTCTACATGATAAGTGCATATTAGAAAATAAAATATAGCACAAATACTATAGTTAATCAAACAATAAACTCTAATCCACACAATTAAACACAAGTATATGCTTACCATTGTGTTCTAGAAGTAAGGTCAACCGTTGAAAATGTTATTATTTTGAGAGGTTTATTTTTTATTTAAAACCTAAGAAGCAATTTAAAAATATAAAAAACCAAAATTGTACTAAATTGAAATAGGGGAACATGAGTGGAACAAACAAGAGAAAGTCAGGGAAAAATTTAAAATTTCAATTGAACCTAAAATTTAGAACCAAGAATTATGATTTAATCCCTAAAACGAGATTAGTGTTGTTTCTATTTCTCTCTAGTCATGTGATTTAGATAGGGGGTTATTCATCTAAAGAGGCAACTTATCTTTTTTGCTTTAGTTTCAATCTCTGGTCCCTAGAATATAATGATATTGGTCCTATTCCTAGCCAACCATATCATTTAGAGCAATACATTAACAATATAGAGTCTACCTATTTTCCCACATATTCTTATACTAGAAGGACTATGGTTCTAATGCAAAAGTCTAAGTTTAATGTAGGTTGAACAATCAACACAAGTACCAGTTTAGACAATTTATGAGACCAACATAATTGGCATGCTTCTCAAATAAAAACTTACTATAAATTAACACAACAAAGATAAATATTAACAATCCATAATCAAATCTTAAAGATTACATGAGTCTTGCCACTCATCATTATGAGAAGAAACACCAAATTGGAGAAATAAAACATAAGATTCAAATAATAAAGTATAGCAAACTCCCTTTTTGTATGAGAAACCAAAGACCACACTTAATTTCTAACCCTAGGCTCCAATTTCTTTAAAAAATGGAGTCTTTTTCTTCTAAGTCCTCAAAAACCCTAGGCTAGATAGATTCTTTTGGTAGCTAGGTTTTCCCAATTCTAGGATTCCCTCTAAATAGCCTACAAGAATGAGTTTTTAAAGGAGTTAAAGATATGAGCTCATAACTAGAGGCCCAAATCACTAAAAAATTGTTCAAAAAGTTCAATAGGGTCAAAATTTGCAAAATAAATGCGTTGGCTTTGGGATGGGACTAGTGCGAGTCATGTTGCCTGAACACTAGTGCTCTATTTGGATGGTTTTTTTAGGGACTTCGATGTAGAATTAGACCAACTTCTATATAAAAATTGTAGCTCATTTTCTTAAATTTCTAATGCCTCAAGTATCATTGGAATTGGACTCGTGTAACTATAGATGTAGTCATTCTCCCAAAATATGTTGGTAATCATCTTGTCGAGTTGCATCATGTTTCTACCTCAATATTGACCTCGATGCTAGTTGATTTGGAAGAGACTTAAAGCATGAAAATTAAAGTACATCCAAAGAGCTTTTCAAGGTATCTAATATCTCCTCATTTGGTCATGTAAAAAAGGAGGTAAAATTATTCATACCAAGAAATGGATAGATGCATCAAAAGTGGCAGATAAAAGAAAAGTCATTGTATTTTGGAAATTAAAAATTCAACATTTTTTTTCAAAGGACATTTATATTACTTAAAATTTTAAAATTGCATCAATTGAATTATTGAGTTCGAACTAGAAAAGAGGCTGTAAATTAAGGAGGTAAGCAAAAGAATTGATGATTGACAAATTCATATGCTTTCATGATGCTAAATACTAGATTGGAGGAAAAATAGGCCCAATGAATCAAGCTACGATGGGCAATCAACATTCATCACACAATTCAGCAAAAAAAAAACCTTGTTAGGGCATTTGTTTTTTTAGCAGAATTCTATGTCAAAATTTTTATTTAATAAAAATTTGACATACTTTTGCTTAGTTTTAGCAAAAGACTACCAAAATTAGTCTTGATTGTATTCGGTTGGGAATCAATCAATTGTGGGGGTTTTCGACTAGAATTTCATCAAGTCAACCCATGCAAGAAGTACTTGCAATTAGAGGAGTTCTTTTTCAATAGGAATACTAATTCTTAGTACTTTAATTGGTAGTTATTTCAAGTTATTCTATTTACATTTTTTTTATTTGTTGCTTAGATAAAAATTTCATTTTTTCAATTTGACCATCTAGAATTCTTTTTTTTCAAATTTGAGAATGTACACAATCATTTGATTGGTTTTTTCTTGCAATTGAGTAGATCATTTAGGATTTGATAGTAATTCCCCAAGCTTACTGAAAATGCATGTGCTATACTTTGGCATTTTCTTATGGGTAATGAATCCTTAAATTGCCACCCTTTGCCAAGGAATTTATATTTCTAATATTATCTCCACCTCCACTCTAGAAACTAATGCATAAAGTGTTAATTTGGTCAAGGTTCTATAGGCAGTGTGATATGCTCAAAGTGCTTCCAACATTTCTCATCCCAATTTCCGTTATTTTTTTTTTTACCATTGTCTATGATGCCTTAAAAAGTGATGATAACTTGTATTATATTTATCACATAACTTACACAAAACTCCACACTTGAAATTCTTTGTGTTAGCTCATCCAACACTCAAAACCTATAAATCATATTAGTTTCACGAATTTAGCGACAAATCCCTATTGATGTTTATAACAGGAACTGTTTCAGCCTAGTTGATTGTTGCAACAAGCTATGAACCTATTGAAGAATGCAAAATTTCTTGTGATTGGTGAATAATATTCCATTAAATTGGCATTTTTGACATTTGCTGATAAAATTGATGCAATCATTTACTATGGTAGGTCGATAATACCCAAAATGCTTTATTTGCATTTGAAGTTTTAGGGCCAATTAGTGAGCTTTAAATAGTCAGAAATGCATCTCTTTCATTAATTCTTCAATATCTTATTGAATAGCACATTTCATCAAAACCCCATCTAATGACATTTCAAACAAAGTATCATTTAAGAATGAAATTTGCATTGCTATCTTTTCACTTCTATATGTTTTGCTCTATCCTTGGCAAATGAACATTTTTGAGATAATTAACAAATGACTGGCTCTTGTCTAGCACTTGTTTTAAATTAATTATGTTTTGATGGTCTCTAAGTGGATTCAACCTTATTTCTTGTTTAAGATTAGCAAGTGACTACAATATTTTACAAGTTCTAATGATATGCTACTATGCTAAAACATCAAAGAAAGGAAAATATATGTGTGTGTTTGTGTGTAAAAAGAAATTATGTAGATTTTTGTGTTTTTCTTGTTTTGCAATTCTAATTCCTAAGGCTTGATAAATAGATATTTTTTCATTAGGGCTTCAAGAGTTATTGACTAGTTTAAAGGCATAGAGATGTAGAGAGAAGAGCAAAAGAATCAAACAAACCTTGGCCTGATCAAGGAGTTCTACTACCTCTTTAAGAACCTTACTATTCATATCCTTTTTCAACTCCTATGTTGGTATCTGAGTTCTATGGTGACTTGTACATTATGTTAACTAATGCCCTGTGAATGCTTCTTTTAATCTATATAGGAGTGAATATCAACAGCAATCATATATCTTGCATCCTTATAATCATATTCCATTTATTCTTGAATTTCAACCAATGATATTTCAAGCATCAAAACAATCTCGGGAAGTTGCTCCTAAGGGATTATCTAATGCTACAATTGAAATATTTGAGAACTTACAAATAGATGGATCAACTTTTCACTTTTAATATGAATTGGGGAATAAAATTTGGATAATTAGTTCATGCCATGTATGCTTATAAGGGAAAACAAATAATAAAGAAGGAATTAGACAAAGATATGTTTAAAGAGAGAGATCAAGTGTATTGCTTCCAATTCCAATGGGCCCAGACCTTCAAGAGCAATACCTAATAGAATTGATGGATATAGATGTCAAGGAAGAACGAAGGATTCCAATCTTGATGAGTAATTTGTCCAAAAATGGAATCTTTTGCAAGGTGGACTTTTATGCCATTACTTCTAAAGTTGGAAATTATGAGGTGGCTAGGTAGAAGTTAAATATCATTAAATCTCCTAAGAATAATGAGGAATCCATAAAGGAGGAATACATCAATAAGAATAAAAATGTGTGAAGTAGAATTTCCTAATAATCTAACTATAAGGGGTTTCAAGATACTTATTGAGCAACTTTATGGAAAGAGACTATGCAAGAGTTATTCTTATGATTGAAAATTGCTTCCTCTAATGTTGATGTGGTACTTTTGATATCTTGTGAATAGTCAAGCTATTGACTAAAATAGATCACTTCTAATGAGGTGCCCAAGCTTTTGGTTATTTCTGTTTTGTGCTCTTTGTTAATTTATGTTTTTGTTTTGTGTTCAAACTTCTAATAAGTTAGGTTTTTTTCCTGATTAACTTGGAATTATTAATTTCTTAATTTTTCTTGTTTTTCTTGATACCTTGATTGGCTAATTGTTTTGTTTTGTGTGATTGTTTGTAAGAAGTTGAAGTTCACTACAGATTTGGTGTGTTCATTGATACTTAAAAAGTTTTCTTGCCTTTTTAATTTTCTTCAATGACACTGCGCACAATATTCATTTCATGGTTCTTGGAATGGGGTCAGTTTGGCTAAAGTTTTGTATTGTTTTGTTTTAATTTTTGATTATTTCTGTATATTGAGCTTTAGGTTGTTTGTGTTCCTTAGGTTAAAAATTTTCAATTTAGGTTAAAAACTTGTAGAAAAAATTGAAAAATGTGAAATTCATAGTGAAGTTGATGTTGAACTTTTATGGCCTATGATGAGATGTGTTTTCAAATGTTTCTATTTAAGGGAAATGATTAATGTTGTGTGATTGTGGTTTGAGCTTTGTGTTAAATTATCATCATTTGAGTGACTTGAAATTTTGATCACCATTCTTATAATGTTCATTAAGGAGTATGCACAAGCTAGAGGTCTTTTATCCCTTAAAATATGTTATGCTTGTCTAGTGTAATTTGAGGTGAAATTTTAGAAGAAATGCCACATTGAAGAGATGATATTGGCCTTCTTTGAGTCATTCGAGCTTTTCATTTCAACTTTGAACATATATACCTTTTGTTTCACTTTTGGGCTTATATGTTGCCAAGTCTTTGTGTTGGCTTGTCATTTAGCCTTGAGTAGTTATTTAACTTTCTCTTGAACTTCATTCGTAAGTAATTGTGTTTTTATTGAATATTATTAAGAGGTGTTTTAAGCTATTAGTTTGGGGATTGAAGTTGTATGAAATAAGTAGTTGTTTATGGCAACTATATGATTTCATGACTTTTAGTTGTGTATGCCAACACATGTTGAACTATGTTGGGTTATTTTCATTCTTATTTTTTATTGAACATGATGTAAAGATACTATAAAATGAAAGGAAAAGATAAAAATAAAAAGAAGAAAAAAAGGGGATAAAAAAAGAAAATTTGGAGGGGGAAAAAGGAGAAAGAATGAGAAAAATAAACGAATAGAAGACGAAGTGTTGAAAGAGTGGGATTGGATTGTTTGACTAATATTAATGTGATGTTCAAATGGTATGAGAGAACAAGTGTTAAATTTTGAGGTTGAAATGGCAAATTTGAGTTATATGCTTAGAATCTTCAAGTTATTTCTTGAATTCCTTCCCTTTACCTCACCCTTATCCCTAGCTTGATGTTAAAAACTGAATAAAGTAATCCATATTAGCGTTAATATATGCACCTCATTAGTGGAGAATGGCATTTAAATAATTTTTGAATTTTTTTTTATTATTTGAGGATAAACAAATATTTGTTTATGCTTATTTGCTGAGTTATAGATGGCTAAATATGAATTGTGGCATATACATACTTAAGGAACTCTTACTATGTTAATTGTCATTTCACTTGAGTTTTTGCATTATCATCATGATTATAATTTTATACAAATTTGATTTTTTATTTTTAAATCTCTAAGGCCAATATAAAAGTTTAATGTTGAACTTTACTACTATGGTGTTGATTTTAGTTGGGTAGTTTTTGTAATGTTCTTACTTGAGGACAAGCAATATGATGAGATTGCAAAAGCAGTCTCTAAATGAAACCACAAAATACGAGTTTTATGTTATTTATTGAGTTAAATAAATATTAGTTATATATTTTCTTGTGTTTTTAGATAAAAACATCCCATAAGCATAGAGGAGATAGAAAAAGAATAAATTTTGGGAATAGTCCATTAATGATGCAATTTAAAAAGAGATGGTGCTTGAATGCGCTGAAAGGTAGCTATAAGGCCTTTTTAGGACATTTTAGATGTTTCAAAAAGTTCTTTGAATGTCACTAAAATATCCAGAATCTTGATAAAATTTAGGACGAAATGAAGATATGATGAGACTGGTTGATTACTAACACATTTCAAAAGAATGGTCATATTCTGAATAGAAAAATCCAACTTTGATGATTCTAAAGGTATTGGTAATCTAAGAGGAATACCTATAGTGTTAATGAAGAAATTGAAGCATAATTTTGCTAAGAAAACTCAAAAAGATAAACCAAAAAAAGCACTAATGCACAAAACCAAGAAAAGAGATGGCAAATAGAGAGTTGGGCATGTATCGCTGCCAACTAGACCCTTCAACTAATTTCATATTTTATGATTAACAACATAGATTCATTTGTGAATAATTTTGTTACTTCATTCCAATGTGATTTTGATGAAGATGATTCATTATTTGATAATACTAATGATCTAGTAATTCTTTTAGTTGATGACGAGATGAACGAAGTTAAGCTACTAAACTTGATGAATTAGATACACATGATTTGAAAACCTTAAATTATATCACTTATAATGTTGAGTGTTGTCATATTAATGAATCCAATTTTGATATTATGTTGATGAGTTGCTTGTGCAAAAAAAAAAAAAAGAAAAAAAAAAGAGAGTTTGTGATAAGCCTTGCTTGAAAATGCATGTGAATGATTTTGATTCTATAAAATATATGCATGTGGACCCTCATAAAGAGTGAATTGATGTGGTAGTTGACAAATCATCTAAAAAAGACTTTTGATTCTTGTGGTTTATGTGCTCTCTCAAGCATTCCACAATTTAAGGTGATACAAATACTAAGGATGAACCTTAAAATTTACCAACATTAGAGATCAAGTGCCATGAACTATAGTTCTTTAATCGAACTAAAAATCTAGACAAGAACTAAAAACCCTTATTCACAAGTTTGGAACAAGAACTTTTAATAAAAAGGATGCCATAACTAAGAGGGTCAAGCTTAGTTGATAAGTCAAAAAAAGTTTCACAAAGACAACTTTGCAAAATTCTTTTTCATTCTTGTCAACTAAGAATTACCCACCAAGATAAATGGTATACCTAGAATGATGAGCCTCTTATTGAATCTTTTTTTTCCTCATGATTGGAACATAACTTACATTATGATATCTTTAATATAGGGGTCATTTTCATGGACCAAAATTTCCCATTCCCAAGGTTACTCAATTTTCATAAATCATCTAAATGTTAAAGAATCGCCAAAGTTGGTGCTATGTAGCCTAAGATACCCTTATAGCTTGACTATTTCATCAACTTCTGATTGTGTGCTTAACGTTTATGTTAGTACATTTTAACTCCAATTCGAACCTTGAATTCATTGAATCTATCAAAGTGCTCAATACAAATTGTAGCCACAATTTCAAAATTTCCAATGGTCTAGGAATTATTCAAATTGTATCTCTATAACTTGAGACATTGATTTCTAAAATTGCTTGAACACCATGGTCATTCACACTTTGGAGGTTGCCCCTTTATGCTCTTATTTGGTCATTTCGATTTCTTTTGACCTCCTTATATTCAAAAACATAAAAGAAACAAAAAAAAACATTTGAAAATAGTTAATTTAAGACTACTTTAGTGCATAAAGTCACATAAAATAAGATTAAATTCACAAGAGAAGAAAGTTTGACATTCATCAATGGTCCTAAAGCAAAGATTTGAAAAATCAAATAAATTAAATGTAAACAATAAATGAAAGGGTAAATAACATCTAGTATCTCTACGGTTTGTAAAAACTACCAATTATACCCCGTAATTTTGGGAAACTACTAATACCTTCTTGAATTTGATAAATTCATAATATTTAACCTCTTGCTACTAGTTGACTATTAACTTTTGACCAAGTCAATGGTCGATTTGTTCAAAATTTCTAAACTATCATTTAAACTATAATATTTGAAGTACATTTAACCCCATGAGGTTTGTTTTAATTACAAAATGGTCCTTGATGTTTAACAAAATAGATCCTTCCTACTTTTTATTATTTAATTAGTGTTATAAAAATATTAATAACAATTATTGATAATCAAAAGCTAGACATAATTTAACAATCTAACATCTTGCCAAAATACATAAAAATTTTATATGTTATATATTTTATTATGCTTATTTTTTCGTTTCCATTCAAACAATTTTTGTTTAGTCGAATAAATATAATTCTTAATTTTACATCCATTATATCAAATTCTAATAGCCAAAATAATTCTTTATTTTACTGTCATTACATCAAACTCTAATAACCAAAACAAAATTGTAAGAGATTTAAATAAATAATTATTTATCAAAAGTTTATAGAGATACGAAAATAATAAAACAATCATTTAACTATTTAATCTTTTAAAAGGACAATAATGGTAAATTAATATTGCAGGTACAATAAGAAGTTTAGAAAATAATTATTTTCAAATTTAAAGATGATGAAATAGTAATATGGTAAAAAGAATTTATTAATTTTATTATTCAGTTTTCAAAAATTCTAAAGATATGTATTGATACTATATTCTTATTACTTTTTCATTTTATCGGTTTACGATATAAAATAAGATGATAAAATTTTTCCTCATGAAAAGAAAAGAAAAAGAAATTAAAAATATAAAATAAAGAAATAGAAGTTATTAAAATTTTTAATAAAATTTTAAAACTTTAAGTGTCATTATGTAATTAAAACGAATCTCAAGGGGTATATGTTATTTTTCTAGGTTAGTTTTTTCGTCTTTTCACTTATTCCATCTGTAGACTTTAATGGTCATTAGGTCAAAGGGAGTATTAGTAGTTTCCACAAACTATAGGGGTATTAGATGTAATTTAACCTAACAAAAAGCATAAAAATTGCTAAGTACTAGGCTAATTTGTTGGGAATTAATGGTTAATATAACATTTATGAGACTCTACTATACTTACACCTTTGCTCATCCTTGAAGAAGTATTCCTAACATATAATTCAAAAAGACTAAACTAACAAGGCATAGAGTACTACAAAGAAAATAGTATCCAATTCCAATTGTTAGTCAAGGAATGGTCTGTTTTTTACTCAAAATTTTTTTATTTACAAGAATATTTTCATGCATGAATACTCAAAGACAACTCAACTTAAATGGCAATTACTCATTAAGTGTTCATCCCTATAAATAACTACTACAAAGAAAGCACTCATGCGTCTTATGTCTTTTGTTTGTGTGTGCGTGCAACAGGTACTACTCAATTCAAGAAAATGTTTATTTCCAATATGAATCCTCATGAATTTCAATGAGTTTGCATTAACTTTTTCTTATCGACAATAATCTAACTGACAAAAGAATAAGTATTAATGAGAGTGCAAAAACACTCTCTAAATAAACCCTAAAATAAGAATTTTACATTGTTTATTAAGTTAAATAGATGCTAAGTAGGAGTTGTTATAGCTAAATAGGAGTTTTTTAGCTATTTAAAATAAGAATTTTACATTGTTTGTTAGGTAAAGACTTTTCAGGTGAATAAAGAAGTCAAGAAAATAAAATTTTAGAAATTCTATTAGTGGTGCAACTTGGGAGGGAGATGGTGCTTCATCATGCAAAATGGCAACTAAGAGGCTAGACTTCAATAGCATATTTCTTTTATTCTATACAACAAATTGAGGAGATTTTTAGATGCTTTAGAAAGCTCTTTGAATTTTTTTAAGGTTTATGTTTTAATCTCTTTCTAAAACCAGCCGATATCTTAGTCAAAATTGAGGACAAAATGAAGATATGAAAAGACAAGCTGATGATTGACACATTTTGGGAGAATGAGACAGAAAAATTTCAAAAGATTGATAAAAAAAACAGTACTTGTGAGAACCAGTTGTGATGTCATTAAAATTTTTTAAAATTTTGTTAAATTAATTAAGTTCAATAATTATATCACTAGTTATTGAATGAGGTATCAATGAATTTTTATTAGTGAATGGATACAATTGAATTTAATAAACAATTAATAATATGATACTAGTGCATAGGATTGAATTTAATGAACAATTAATAATAGTTACTAAATAGATAGGATTGTATTCAATGAATAATTATTAATAGTTATGAATGGATAGGAATGAATTCAATGAACAATTGGTAGGTTAATAAATTATTAATTAATTCAATGGATTAAATTGAATTGATTTGAAAAAGTAATTCTTTGAGTATAAATAGTAGACCAACTTGAGAAAAATGAATAATGAGGTCATTCCCAAGAATAATTACCAAAAGAGAGAAAATGGATCATTGCAGAGCTGGTTTCATCTTGAGATGTTGGAAAATGTGGGTAACTTTTGATCCAAATATACTTGTTTCATTCTTGTAAAGTGGTTTTTAAACACTTTTATGAGATTGAATACAACAAAAGTTTTGTAATCTTTTCTATCTTTATATACTAATTTTTATACGATCTTGTTAACTTTTGATATCAATTAAATCTTGTTTTCTCCATCTCTTTAAGTAGGCATATAAGAAATATGGTTTCTATGATTTCCATAAGAAAGAAAAATTATGCTTTTCAAATTTTTTATAGTAAACTTTATGAAATCTTTATTAATATTTTTCTTTATGTAAATACTGTGCTTGTTATTTGAACTATCACTTGACTAGTGAACCTGATTTATCAAAGAGTTTGGGAACTAGTTATTAGTAAGCTATAAGTTGGTCGGGAAAGTTTTTAGGCTGGCGGTCAATTCTAAGTCTCTATGACATGCCCTTCCAACAGAATTAAGGAGTTTTTAATTCAATACGGTCTGGGTTATTTCAACAAGATTCCATATATTTTCAACTGATTGTTGGTGTAATGAGATTGTTTAAGAGGTGCACACAAATTTTTTTGAGGATATAAGGGTGATAGTATAATTTTTTGTACTGTATACATGTTTATAAATTCCAACTTTAATGTTAATTTTTATGTGAATATTTGAGTATTGTTTTAAAATATTTTCTTATGTAACGATTTTAAACTACACATGTGCACATGATTATCCATTGGGATATTATAGCTCAAACATTTTTTTTTGGTTCCAAAGTGTGTCACTGAAGAGTAGTAAGAGTAATTCAAAATATCAACAGGTGGGTTGGAGTGTCCACACACTATATTTGTATTTTGGATATGTTATATGTAGTAAGTGACTTTTTGGTCCCTAACGGATTTCTATTACTAATGCAATAACTGTGTTTCTTTTAAATTCTTATGTTATTAGTTTTTTTTTTCAAATATAAAAACTTATTAAGTATTAGAATTTGATGAAACTAGGTCTTTACAATTATTATATTAGAGCTTTAATTGTGATTAGCCATGATAGGATCCTTGAACAATAGGAATTTTTTTTTTTTGAATTTAACTAATATTGAGTTATTGGATATTGTGAGTAATGGTAGACCTAAACAAACCTGTGATACATTATCATTTAAGAGAGAGCAGTGCTCAATTTATGTATGTACGCCTATGTTTTCATGGTCATGTAAAAGACTAAGAGTGTAATTGTGGGAAAAGATACCCTGACTAGTGATTAAGGTAGTGGAAGAGAGGGATTGCTTGCTTAGAGACTTTGGAGCATACAAGCTAGAGATGGAAGCATTAAAAAATAAGCTCCAACAATTGGAAGGTTTAAATGCCAAATTTAATAAACAATTAGATAACACTACTAAGGAGTTATATGAGGAGCATACCCTGCGTAAAGCATCGCAGGCTCTGTAATATGATGTGAGAAGTGCAGTAGAGGATTTCATACATAGTTTAGCAGACATGCACTTTTATTTTGATAATATAGTTGGAGATGGCACTGAGCAAGATAATGGTTTGATCATGAATATAGTGTATAGACATTGCAAGATCATAACTTAATAATCACCTTGATTTCATTACTAATCAAAGGATATAAGGCCATACTAGGAATGGATTTGTCATCCCAACATTATATTCAAGTCAATTGTCGAACTAAGGTGGTGAGACTTTACAAACTAGAATACCTAGTAGTCGAGTTTGTGGATAAGAAAGGAAAAATTATTAATGAATATCTAGAATTAAGGTTAGGAAGATTTTATGCAAAGGTAATATTGAATTCCTTACATATTTAATAAATATACATGTAGATAAAGTGAATTTGGAAGGGATTAATATAGTCAAGGATTTTTCTAATGCTTTTCCAGAAATTTTAGACTCCTTATGCGCTATGAGAAAAGTTGAATTTGTTATTGAATTATTGCCTAGGACTAAACCAATTTCTCGACCTCCCTATAGGATGTCTCCAGAGAGTTATAGGGACTTAAGGTGCAACTCCAAGAACTTTTGGAGAGAGGGCATATTAGGCCGAGTACCTCACCATGAGGAGCACCATTGTTGTTTGTTAAAAAAAAGGATGGAATTTTGAAGTTATGTCTAGATTATTGAGGGCTGAATAGAGTAACTATTAAAAAATAAGTACCTTTTACCCTTAATTGATGAGTTGGTTGATCAACTAGTTAGGGCAAAGGTTTTCTCCAAACCTGATCTAAGGCAAGGGGACTATCAATTGAGGATTTAAAAGGATAACATACATAAAACTACCTTTCACACTTGCTATGATCACTATGAATTGATGCCATTTAGACTAACAAATGCTCTTGCTGCATTTATGGATCTCATGCATAGAGTGTTTTAACCTTACTTAGATAAGTTTGTGGTGATATTTATTGTTGATATATTCATGTATACTGAGTCAATAGAGGACAATGAGGAACATTTGAAAATGGTCTTAGAGACATTGAGGCGACATAAGCTTTTTGCTAAATTTGGAAAATATGAATTTTGGTTAGAAAAGGTTATTCTTCTAGGACATGTTATTTATAGTATAGAATTGTCAGTTGATTCTTTGAAACTTGAGTTAGTGTTAAGATGGAAACAACATCAAACTATTATTAAAATGACAAGTTTTCTTGGATTAGCTATTATTGTAAGCAGTTTGTTAAGGACTTCTCAAAAATTGCTGGTCCCATAAGTCAGTTAACCGAAAAAAAAAAACTAAATTTGAGTGGGATGAGAAATGTGAATCGAATTTCTAGAATTGCTCCTATTTTGGCCTTGTCCAATGGACAGAAGAATTATAAGGTTTATACTTATACCTCAAAAAAGGAACTAGAATGCATATTAATGCAAAATGGTCAAGTTATACCTTACAAATATAGGAAACTAAAGCTTTACGAACAAAAGTATTCTGCTTATGATTTAGAACTTGCGGCTATAGTTTTTGCTTTGAAAAACTGAAGATATTACTTCTATGGTGTGAGTTTTGAGATATATATTGATCATAAGATTAGTTTGATGTACATATTCTCAATAAAAGAGTTTAATTTGAGACAAAGGAGATGGATGAGCTTTTAGAGGATTATGATAATTAAATTAATTATCATCTTGGAAAGGCCAATGTGTTGGTTGTTGCTTTAAGTTGAAAGACCCAAATTGCCCATTTGATAAAAAAAACAATGGGAAATGCTAGAGAAAATTTGTGAGTGGAAACTTGAAACGTTTCAATAGGGGATTCTTATAGCAATATTAGAATTCATCTTGAGTTGATTATTTGAATCAAAGAGACTTAAAGGAAGGACCCTGATCCTTAAGTGATTTGAAGGAAAATAACTTAAGGAAATCTTTCCAAGTACAATATTAGAAATTACGATATTATGAGATTGCATAATTGAATTTGCATGCCAAATAATGAAAAATTAAGAAAAGAAATTCTTGAAAAAGTTTCATGGGAAATGAAGAAGAAATGAAATAAATTTATCGTAACCCATTTAAATGGTCAGGTAAGAATTTCGAGGACAAAATTCTTTTAAGGAGGGGAGATTGTGAAAATCAATTGTGCTGTCATAAAAATTATTTAGAATTTTGTTAAATTAATTAAATTCAATAACTATACCACTAATTATTGGATGAGCAAGAAATGAATTTTTATTAGTGAATGGATACAATTGAATTTAATAAACAATTAATGCTAGGATAGTAGTTGATAGGATAGAATTTAATGAAAAATAAAAAATAAGGTAGTGAATAGATAGGATTGTATTCAATAAATAATTAATAATATGTTATAAATTGATAAGAAAGAATTCAATGAACAATTAATAGGTTAATGAATGATTAATTAATTCAGTGTATGAAATTGAATTGATTTGAAAAGTAATTCTTTGAGTATAAATAGTAGAACAACTTGAGAAAAATGAATAATGAGTTCATTCCGAAGAATAATTATCGAAAGAGAGAAAAAATATTATTCTAGAGTTGGATCCACCTTGAGGTGCTGGAAAAGGTAAATAACTTTTGATCCAAATATACTTGTTTCATTCTTGTAAAGTAGTTTTTAAACACTTTTATGAGATTGAATATAATAAAAGTTTTGTGATCTTTTCCATCTTTATACAACGATTTTTATACGATCTTGTTGAGTTTTGATATCAATCAAATCTTGTTTTCTCCATCTCTTGAGTAGGCATCTAAGAAACATAGTTTTTTTAATTTCCATAAGAAAAATTATGTTTTTCTATTTTTTTTACAATAAACTTTATGAAAATCTTTATTAAAATTATTTTTTTCTTTATACAATTAAGTTGAGTTCATTATATATGTGTGTGTGTGTGTAAATGTTGTTCTGGTTATTTGAACTGTCACTTGACTGGTGAACCCGATTTATTGAGGTGTTTGACCCTAGTCATTAGTTGGCTATGAGTTGATAGGGAAGGTATTTGGGCCAACGGTTAACTCTAAATTTCTATGACTAGTCCTTCGATAAAATTAAAGAGCTTTTAATTCTGTGCCATCTTGGCCATTTTTACAATATTTCAGATATTTTCAATTGATTGTTGGTGTGATGAGATTGTTTAAGATGTGCAAGCAATCTATTTGAGAAGATAACAATGATATCAAAATTTGTGGTACTGTATATGTGTTTTTAAATTCGAACTTGAATGTTGATCTTTATGTGGATGTTTGAGTATTGTTTTGATATATTTTCTTATGTAATGATTTTAAACTACACATGTACACATGATTATCCACTGAGCTGTTATAACTCACACATTTTTTTCCCATAGGGCATCACTAAAGAGTAGTAAGGGTAATTCAAGATATCAACAGGTAGTATGAAGTATCCAAAAACTAGTATTTATATTTTGGATATTATAATGTAATAACTTTGTTTCTTTTAACTTCTAATGTTATTAGTATTTTTTTAAAAAATATAAGAACTTATTAAGTATTAGAATTTGATGAAACTAGGTCGTCATAGCACTAACGCATAGAACTTAGGAAAAACAAGGTAAAGGGAGAGTTAGGATAGCAGCATGACCATGCTTGAACTTGGCAACTTGAGTAACTCAATTCCCCCTCCCCACCCCCCCACCCCCCCTTTTTTTTTAAACGCACTGTAAAACACAGTACAGCTGACTCAATTTGCACAGCTCCCCTTTCCACAAACGACAGCTGCAAATTCTAAATCATTCCCGACACCTCCTTCTCCCAGCTCTGTTCAACCCCCCAGATCCATTATCGCAGCCTCGTTCAGCAAAAGATCAGACTTGCAAAAGCCAATCAAAAAAACAAAGAAGACTCACTAGAAAAGGTTTGGAAGTTCTATCTAGTTACACCTCGTGGACTACTTTCAAAAGTAGATTCCCTCTCACACACCTCCCCCTCTCTTTAAACGGAAAAAACCTGAACTCACTCAAGATCCCTTGGTTTCCCAACTGCAAAACTACTAGGATCAGGTTACTTGTTTTCTGCTACCCTTCCAACACTTGAATCTCCGCCCATGGTTGCCTGGATTGTGATTTCTCTATTGGTTTCTTTTCTGCCAACAGCAAGTAACAGTACCTCCCTCCCAGGAATAGTGTTCTCTTCACATAGAAAAGAAACATACCACTCTCCAGAGAGAGACCTCTTCTTGTACATAGTCAATTGAGGAGATCTTAGATGTTTTAAAAAAAAATTAATATGTTTCAAGTCATACGTTTTAATATTTTTCCAAAATTAGGTGGCATCCTAGTCAAAATTGAGGATGAAATAAAGATTTAATGAAATCGCCTGACAACTAATAAAATTTGGGAGAATGCTCATATCTTGATATAGAAAGATCTATTTTTGATGATTCTTGAAGCATTGAAAAGCTATGAGGAGGGAATTACGAAATTTGAAAGCCTAATTTTATCCCAAAAAAAGCTCCAAACGATCAAACAAAAAGAATGCTAGTGCATAAAATTGAGAAAAGAAAGGGCAAAGGAAGAGTTGGGATATGTCATGCTACCAACGTGAGTAAGGTCACGTGTAGCATGACCATGTCCAAACCTGGCAACTTGAGGGACTTATTTTTTACCCTTTAACCCCTATAGATCCTTTCGTATTGATTTGTGCCACTAGTTATAAAACACTAAGTCCAAACACATATAAATGCCCATTTTGGAAGTATTTTATGCAAATTTTATACTTCTAAAAATAAAAACTTAGATTGGCTAAGTAGTAGCTTCGTAGCTTTGGAAAGAAACACTCATTTTTGAATTTCTTCAACTTGAAGTTTAATTTGTATGTTTGATTTGTTCTTGTTAAGGGAAGTCTCTTACACCTTAATTAAGGTTGAATCTGTTTCTCAATTTCTTTAATTTGGTGGTTCTTTTTTTAGTTATGAGCTGCTAAATTTCTATAATTTCTAAAACTTAATTATGGGTTGTTAATGTTTCTCTTCATTGTGTTAATTTAAAGTGGAATCATGAATCATATTGCATTAAAGTGCCAAAATTTATATAAAAGTGTTACAATATCAATAAGACTTACTACTAATAGTTTTCCCCATGCAAGTGCTTAAACAACTCATTTAAGTCATCAATCATTCTATTTAAATAATAGCCACTTAAAGAATATAAAACCTCACTTTCGTCACCAAATTCAGAATTTGACCATTTATTTCATGAGTTACATGATTTTTTACCATTCATTAGTCCAAGTACAAAAAATATTAACTAATCATGTTCATGCAAATTGTTATCTATGCCTTTTCTTATTTCACGCAAAAACATAAATAAGAAGATAAAGAAAATTTACAAAATTGTAGTAAGTATTAACAACTACTTTTATTCATGAAATTAAAAGAAAGAGAAACTAAAATCATAAAACATCCAAAAAAAAAAAAACAAAACAAACATGCTTTTTTAACGAACTCAACCAATTTAACTTAGTTAACGAATCAAATTCTAAATTAACATATAAGCCACCATAGCGAAACCACTGTCCAAAACTTAAATTGTGAATTATCCCCTATGCATTAGAATAACACAAAATTTAAGTACTTCCTTGTTTCATTTCTCATCTTCAAGACATGATAGCCATAAGCTTTTCGTTTCCCATATCAGCCCTCATTTTAAGTTAGGTAAACTCTGTCAGGTTTAGCATTCTCCAATGCATTTGATTGCTTTCTCTGAAGTTTATCCTTTCAATTGAAAACAAAAGAGCAATTGTCTAAAAACTCATATAAATACCAACGAGCTACCTCCCAAGCTTTAGTTAGTGTATCGATTCAAGGAACAATATTATATGTCATGAAAGTAAATCTCAAAGGTTGATATAAATCCAAATAACAATTCGAGCAACAATGTAGCCCAATCTTATGCAAAGAGATGACTATAATAGATAAGCTTAATTATCATTCTGTTTCATCATCATTCAAATCTCAAAGAGTAATTTAGATACTTCTATTATCTAGTCATAGCAGAAGCATAAGGTCTAGAGTACATTTTCAACAAAAAAGATTCTATGATACCCAATTCTTTTCTTTTGGACATTTTTTTGTAATCTTAAAACTTACAATAATTCATTCAAGAATAATCCCCATAGAAAATCCATAAAATGTACAATAAGAATCATCATACATGAAGAAAAACATGAAAAACGAGGTCATCGAAGTTACAAGAACATGTTTATGGCATTTAAGTTTCAAATGAGAGTCAAAAATTTTCTTATGTCATTAATCTCAATGTAGGCTTAAATAATATTGATAGCTTTATAAAATTTTGTAATAACAATGAATATCACAACCAATGAAGATAAAGTTCACAAATATTTGAACAAATCCATCATTAACGTGTTTTAGAAAGTCAAATGGGTTTTGTGATGATACTATTTCTCATTTGAAGTTATGTTTACAGAGAATTTTTGGTACATCTTGAAGAAAATGAATGTTGCGATTTGGCATCGTGGTTGGATCTTTATTCATAATATTTTAAAATAGTAATGGTTAATGGATTCAATTGTCTCCAAGGTAATGTAAATTGCAACACTGATGGTTGTTCACAATGTAATGTAAATTGTAGTGGTGGAGGCAAGGTTATTCATGATGAGAATGGTTAGTTGGTGTTAGCTTACTCTTGTTTTTTTTGATCAAGCATGTAGCTTTGAAATGGAGTTGTGAGCAATAAATTTTGGATTAGAATTATATTTACAGCATAGCTTTTCAAATAATATAGTAGAGCCTAATTCTCGAGTATTAGTTCAAAAGTTTAGTGGAAAGGAGACGAGTCTTTGAAAGTTAAGAAGCAAGTTTTAGAAGTTTTATTTGTTTTAGGATATTAATTTATATTTTTATTGGGTGTAGGATTGATTTGTCTTTCTAGTGAGGTTAGGCATAGCACTCTCAATGTATTTTTATGATTTGATTATTAATAAATGGGAAGGGGCCTATAACAGAACCCATCTCCCCTACCATTACAATTGGTGTTCCCTTAAATGAAAAATAAATGGGCCAATAGAAATTTTTGCTTGTAATTCACATTCAAAGTTGAAAATAAAGTAAAAAATAATTAAATTAAACAAGTTTATGAAAGTAAAACTTGTGAAAAGCTAAAATACAAAAGGGAAAAAAATAAAAAATTATAGTGTCTTTCTTCTTACGGCCCATCAAACACTGAGTGACAGCAACGCTAGCGCCCAACCTAGCTTGTGGGTGTGCAACCCACTTGAACTCTAATATACTCAAAGCACCAAATCAACAATAATAAATCTATAAAATTAATCAAGCAAAAAAATCAAACTTCCAAGATGAAATCATACTCTTTCAAACAACTTTTCACCATTTTCCAAACATGGCACTTGAACTCTAATATACTCAAAGCACCAAATCAACAATAAGAAATTTATAAAGTTAATCAAGCAAAAAAAATAATTAAGAAATAAAACTTCTAAGAGGAAATCAAACTCTTTCAAACAACTTTAAACACTAAGTGCAACAAGTTAGATAACACCAATGGACTTCTCAAAAATTTCTTCCAAAATTGGGTTCAAACCCAATTTTGATTTTTAGAATTGTTCTATAGTCATAGAGCATGAAATATTGGAAGAACTTTTTGGCTATAGATAAAGAGAAGAAGAAAGGTGAGTTTAAACCCAAATAAGCTCATAGCAAAGTTTACCACTCTATGATATGCTTTCTTTAAAGAACTTGCTCCTTTACATTTCAACCAATAATCTTCATTCCCAATATCTATAGTCTCAATGCTTGTCATATAATTTCAACATTTTTCTCATATTTCATCCAATTGTTTCCCAAAAAAAGTTTCCCATAAGAAAATTCATTAAACTAACTAATTCCTGTTGGATTATGCCCTAATGACCAATCATATGATGATTGTTTAGGCATATATTGTACCATTGTACTTATAATTTATGGCAATTTATTAGTATTATGTTTAATTCTATATATGCGTATTATGAATGAATATAATAATGTCTGTAGAATTTAATTATTCTAAAATTATCCCTAGTCAAGCATTATCATTAATGGGACTATGACAATACATTAACATTAGTATGTTTAGTGAGTGATGACATGTGTCATGATATAATATATCAAATTAACACATGGGTACATGTTAGAGAACTATGTACTAGATCGATCCGCCATGAGAAATGCTACATGGATTATTACATAAAGTGTCATAAGCATATTTCATAGTGATGATGATGTATATGATCCTTAAACTTGAGGTCTGCAGAGATCCCAACATGAGGAGTTGCACGTTCGTAATAGGGTGAATTATAAAAGTAGCAATTGAATTTGCAATGAATCGTGTAGTGGGATATTGAATGATCAAGATAGGATTTGCCCCTCTCATATAATGGGAGTGATATCTTTGGGCCCTTTGATTGAGTGAGACCATAAAATGCATGGCCGTGCTCAAATGAGTCGATATGTGATATCAGACTCATTTGTTTGGATGAGTTTACTTGGGAATTAAGAAACGAAATGATTGAATTATGCGAGTGTGAAATGTTCCATGGTTTGTGTTCAATCAAGATATCTAGGGCAAAATGATTGAATTACATGGTAACATCTATCACATGATAACTAATGTCGAATTACTAATATTCTCATAACTTGGCTAGCTTTGATGTGTTTGCTAGACACCGCTCACTACTTATGGCATAAAATAAATTTTATATCATGGCCAACGTTATGAGAACCTATTGGGTTGTACACTTAGATCATATCTAAAAGGAGTATACAATTCATATGATGAATTTTGATTAATTTCAAAGATCCTAATGTGAATAGGATTCTATAGGTTTTCTAGTTAAAGATGGTATTCGGATTTAAGACTAAATATGTTTAGTTTTAGTATTAATAAATCCGAAATAGTTTTGAATTTATTAATTTATTAAAATCCAAAATTATTAAGTCCATATTCAAATGGGATTCTTGTGTTTGGCAGCCAATAGATTTATAAATCCCAAATATATTAGAATTTAGTAGTTCAAGTAAAACTCTTAGAAAAAGTTTTACCCTAATACTACTACTATATATATATGGGATTTTGGCTGTAGCACACACATGTCAAAGACAAAAAACCGTCCCTTCTTCTTCTTGAAAGAAAGAAATTCTTTGACCATTCTTTTGAAGAAAAATAGCCCCCACTTTCTTGTAAGAAAACAAGAGAAAAACCGAAGAAAAACCTTGAGCGAATTCTTGAGATAACCGAGAGCAAAATCTAAAGCTAGCAATTCGAATTTTTTGCTTGCTCTTTTTCTAATTATTTGTGTGAAAATAACTAGAGGCTTGGATTGATTGTGTGGATACCATAGAGGCAAAGCTGAATTGATTTTTCTAGTGATTCGACAAACAATGATTTTCGCAAAACAACTCTACCGGTTCTACCGATGCCAACAATATACAAGCCTAAACTCTAATTTGATCTAATTTCGTATGGATCCTGAAGGAAACCAAAAAATTTAAAAATCCACTATGTGATGTACTTGGTTTCCTATAGTGGTATCAGCGCCACTTACAAAGACTTAAATCGATTTTATGTGAAAGTTTGTTTGTTTGGTTAAATTGTATATGAACTAGCATGCTGAAATTGGATTATATGAATATGTTCATTAAATTTGAATTTGGAATCAAACATATATGATATGTTTATGTTTATTAATCAATTTAGGGTTTGCTTTAAAGTGTTATTGCTAGATTCGAGTAATACATGAGGCATATATATGAGATATATAAATAAATGCATGATAAGCTAGTTTCGGGTTTTATAAACATTTTAGGGCTAACTTCGGGTTTTATTCTTTTTGGCCAATTTTGGTTCTCTTTTTTTTTATTTTGATGATGAACCCAAAAGTTGTATATGTTAGATCACATGAGGTCGAAATATAAATTTGTGAAATATAATGTTTCGGAATTTTGATAATTTAACCAAAAATTAGTTTTGAACATATACATGTGTTTCGGATTTTGTGTGTTGGCCGAATTGATATATGTGATGTATCGAGTTGAAACCTAAAATATTTATTATATATTATTCACAAATTCCTCATGATCAAGGGTTGGTCGAATCGAGATATATGATATTTCATGTTGCACCCGAAGCATGGTTTTGAACATATCATTGTTCGGATTTTATATGTGGTATACATGAATTTGGATTTTGCGTTTGGTCGAAATTGGATATATATGATATATCAAGTTGAGGATGAAAATATATATGATATATTCTCATGATCAAGGAATGGTAAATAACGTTTGAGACCGCTGTCTTTTCATGTGTAGGGTATTATTCGAAACCCTAATATTTGATTTAATAATAATTATCATAAATTAATTAGATTAAAAAATTTAAATGTTAAATGGCATATGAATGACAATTATATGTGACATGCACATTATTTGTGATGTTTGAGTATGGTGCAGCCCTAAGCCCAATGTGATTGGATGTGGTTTTGTATTGGTTGAAACTAAATATGACCTGTGAGTCATGCCTTGCTCTATTTTCTAGTTGTATATTTTTTTTTCATCTAACTCCCCTCGAATGCAACTCAAGGTTTCTAAAAAATGTGTAATAGTTAGATATGAAATAGAACTAGACTAGGAATCATGGAGGCAAGAAGTTCGTTACCATAAGAACGACCAATGAGGCACATGGAGAAGATGCAATTACCCTTAGGTTGACCTTTCAGTTCTCTCATTGGCTTGAGAAAACCAATGTAGTTTGGGCTACAACTATATTACATTTTAATTTTTTTGTTGATGTATGAGATGCATGCTATGTATGGCTATTGGTTAATTACATGATGAGATCATAAAAGTAATAATTAGTTAGTAAATCACAATGATTAATTGAACTAATAATTACCATAACCAATGCAAATAAAATGGTTAGATTCTAACAAATCTCTCAAACAAACATTAAGTCTAAAATGCCTTCCAATACCTAGCACTCGTCAAGGCTTTGATTAATCATGTGTAGGTTTGCCAAAGGAAAATGCTATGATCCATCTTAGCGAGACGCGACAAGATAATAGTAATATCCGACTGCTAATCATTGGGTTTGATTTAACTAGGTAGATTCAATAGGATTGAGACCTAAATGCATAGAGTTGGGTCTTGACTTATTAGATAAATTAGAACAAGAGTTGTTTACCCAATTGTCCAAGAGTTGTATAGGATATAATCGACAAGTGTTGTCTACCTAAATAGCCGAGTTTTGGGTAACTAGCCAAAGCTAACTCCAAATTAGGTAAAATATGGATTTTGGCCCACTAGAAAGATACGAGATTAATCTTTCTGAATTAATATTGAGGGTTATTAATTTGAGCAAAATAGTGAGAGTAACATGTAATAAAAGACCATATTAAATATTTGCATTCATGATACTTATTTTGTATATTTCTATTGTAGATAATCATGGCATCCAACACTAACAATAATACACTATCACTACGATCGGTTCTTGAGAATGACAAGTTGAATAGGACAAACTTCTTGGATTGATACAGGAACTTGAGGATAGTCCTCAATCAAGAGAAAAAGTCGTATGTCCTAAAGGAACCCTTACCTGAGGAACCTGAAGCTAACACTCCAAGAGTTGAAAGAGATGCATATAGGAAGCATCAAAATGACACTCTAGAAGTCTCGTGCCTCATGCTAGCCTTTATGAACTATAAACTTCAGAAGTAACATGAGCAAATGAAAGCGTACGATATGATCGAACACCTTAAGCAGCTATATGGGGAGCAAGCTCGTCAAGAGAGGTTTGATGTCTCTAAGGCATATTCTAGTGCAGAATAGCAGAAGAAAACTCTGTTGGTGCTCATGTGTTCAAAATAATTGGGTACATTGAAAACCTTGATAGATTGGGTTTCCGTTAGGCCGAGAGATGACCACAGACATTATCTTGCAATCGTTGCATGATAGCTATGGTCAAGTCATTCTTAATTATAACATATATGAAATTGACAAAACTCTACCACAGTTGCTAAGCATGTTAAGAACTTTCAAAGCAAATATGAATAAGTCTAAACCCAATAATGTCCTAATAATTAGACAGGGCAAAAAGAAGGGTAAAGCTAAAGCAAATGGCAAGGGCAAGAAAGTCAAGTCCAAGCTCTATGCAACTACACTAAAACCTAAATGAGGGGTAACTAAGCAAGGGAACTGCTTCCATTGCAGTGATACCGAACATTAGAAGAGGAACTGCAAAGTTTACTCGGAGGATCTAAATAAGAATAGGTAGAAAAAAGAGGCTTCCACTTCAGGTATTCATGTTATAGAAGTTAATTTATCTACTTCATTATCATAGGCATTAAATACTGGATGTACTTCTCACATTTGTGTTAATGTGCAGGAACTGAAAAAAGTAAGATTTTAACTAAAGGTGAAGTCGACCTACGAGTGGGAAATGGAGCAAGAGTTGATGCATTAGCTGTAGGGACTTATGTCTTGAATTTGCCCTCAGGGCTTCTTATTTTGACTAAAGGTGAAGTCAACCTACGAGTGGGAAATGGAGCAAGAGTTGATGCATTAGCTGTAGGGACTTATGTCTTGAATTTGCCCTCAGGGCTTCTTTTAGAACTATATAATTATTATTACGTGCTTTCTATTACTAAGAATATAATTTCGATCACTTGTTTAGACAAGATTGGATATTCATTTCTAATAAAGGATAATTGTTGCTCTTTTTATTTAAATGAAATTTTTTATGGTAGAGCATAACTAATTGATAGTCTTTATGTTCTAAATCTTGACATGCCTATTTATAACGTAAATACCAAAACAATTAATTTAGATAATTTTAATCCAACTTATCTCTAGCATTGTTGTCTGGGCCATATTAACGAGAATCGCATTTTCAAACTTCATAAAGATGGACTTTTGGACTCATTCGATTTTGAATCGTATGAAACATGTGAATCATGCTTATTGGGCATGATAACTAAAACCCCTTTCACAAAACATAATGAAAAGGCAAGTGATTTATTGGAACTAATACATACAGATATATGTGGACCATTAAATACACAAGTTAGAGGTGGTTTTCAATAATTCATCACATTTACTAATGACTACAATAGATATGGCTATGTGTATCTTATGAGATACAAGTCTAAATCATTTGAAAAGTTCAAAGAGTTCAAGAATGAAGTACAAAACCAATTTGGCAAAAGTATCAAAACACTTTGATCTAATCGAGGAGGTAAATACTTAAACCAAGAGTTTCATGACTATCTAAATGAGTGTGAGATAGTCTCACAACTCACTCCTCTTAGAAGACCACAATGGAATGATGTATCTGAGATGAAAAATCAAACATTGTTAGACATGTTTCGGTCCATGATGAGTTATGCAGATCTTCCAAACTCCTTCTGGGGATATGCTTTACTTACAGTAGCTTTCACACTTAATCGCGTTCCATCTAAATCAGTTCAAAAGAAATCATATGAGATATGGATTAGAAAATGTCCTAGTATATCTTTTATAAAGATATGGGAATGTGAGGCTTACGTTAAACGTCAAGTCTCTAACAAATTTGGACACAAATATGATAAATGCATTTTTTTGGGGCATCCTAAAGAAACAAAATGATACTATTTCTATAATCCCAACAAGAACTAAATACTTGTTGCTCAGACTGGTGTCTTTCTAGAAAATGAGTTTATTTTTTAGAAAATCCAGTAGGAGACAAATAGAACTTCAAGAAGTTCGAAAACCACAAAATAACGCTGAACTTGATGAGATGGAAACTAAGCAAACACCACAAAATAGTCTTCTTGAGAATGTGTACATAACACAACCTGAAGGTTTTGTTGATCTAGAAAATGATGGAAAGGTTGATAAAAAGGTTTGTAAACTACAACGATCCATTTATGGGTTGAAGCAAGCTTCTCGAAGTTGGAATCTACGATTCGATGATGCAATCAAAAAATTTGGTTTCATCAAGAACGAAGATGAACCTTGTGTATATAAGAAAATTAGTGGGAGCATTGTTGTCTTCCTGTTATTGTATGTGAACGATATACTACTTATTGGGAATGACATTCCTTCTTTACAGTCTGTAAAAACCTGGTTAGGAAGTTGCTTTTCTATGAAAGACTTAGGTGAAGTAACCTATATATTAGGTGTCAAGATCTATAGAGATAGATTAAGGAAATTGATTGGCCTAAGTCAAAGTATATACATAGATAAAGTGCTAAAACGGTTTAGCATGCAAGAATCTAAGAAAGGGTTCTTGCCAATGGAACATGGAATTTGTCACTCGAAGGAACATTGTCCTTCAACACAAGAAGAGAGACAACGCATGAGTAAGATTTCGTATGCATTAGCTATTGGATCTATAATGTATGTTATACTATGTACTTATCCAATGTCTCGTAAGCTTTAAGCATAATGAGCAAATATCAAGTAGATCTCGGTGAACGTCACTAGATCGCTGTCAAGAATATCCTTAAGTATTTGATAAGGACTAAGGACACATTCTTGATATATGGAGGTGGGGAAGAGCTCAATGTAACTAGTTACACTGATGCAAGCTTCCAGACCGACAAGAATGACTATCGATCGCGGTCAAGTTATGTGTTTTGCCTAAATGATGGTGCCGTGAGCTGGAACAATTCAAAGCAGGTAATAATAGCCGATTCTACGATAGAGGCTGAGTATATTATTGTTTCTGACACAACAAAAGAAGCCATTTAGATCAAAAAGTTCATAACTGAATTTGGGGTTGTACCTAGCATTGCCGATCCAATTGAACTCTATTGTAATAACAATGGAGCCATTGCACAGATTAGGGAACTCAGATCTCACCAACGATCCAAACATATACTTTGGAGCTTCCATCTCATATGAGAGATCATAGAGAGAGAGGATGTGAAAATATGCAAAATACAATTTGATAATAACAACGTTGACCCACTGATCAAGCCTTTAACGCAGCAAAGACATGATCGTCACACAAGATTATTAGGCATTAGACATATGATTGATTGATTTTCATTCAAGTGGGAGTTTGTTGGATTATGCCCTAAGGATCAATCATATGATGATTGTTTAGGCATATATTATATCATTGTGCTTATAATTTATGGCAATTTATTATTAGGGTAAATTACATCCACCACCCTTGTGGTTCGTGTAAATTACCAATCGAATCTTGAGATTTGAAAAAACTACGAAAACCCCCTTAAAGGGGGGGGGGGGGGCTAAATGTTATGAATTTAGCTGATTAAATGAGCTAAATATTATGAATTTATCAAATTTAAGGGGGTATTGGTAATTGTCCATATCTCAAGATTTGATTGGTAGTTTTCACAAACCACTAGGGTAGTAAATGTAATTTACCCTTATTATTATTATGTTTAATTATATATCTGCGTATTATGAATAAATATAATAATGTCCTTAAAATTTAATTATTCTAAAATTATCTCTAGTCAAGATTTATCATTAATGGGACTATGATAATACATTAACACTAATATGTGTAGTGACTAATGACATGTGTCATGATATGATATATCAAGTCAACACATGAGTACATGTTAGAGAACTATGTACTGGATAGACCCGTCATGAGAAATGTTACATGGATTATTATATAAAGTGTCATAAGTATATCTCATAGTGATGATGATATATATGATCCTTAGACTTGAGGTTAGTAGAGATCCCAACATGAGGAGTTGTATGTTTTGATACTGCCAAATGTTACCCGTAACAGGGTGAATTATAAAAGTAGCAATTGAATATGCAATGAATCATGTAATGAGATGCTATATGATCAAGAGAGTATCTACCTTTTCTATATAATGGAAGTGATATCTTTGGGCCTTTTGATTAAGTGAGGCCATAAAATGCATGGCCGTGTTCAAATAAGTCGATATCTAATATCGAACTTATTGGTTTGGATGAGTTTACTTGGGAATTAAGAAATGAAATGATTGAATTATGCAAGCGTGAAATGTTTCATGACTTGTGTTCAATCAAGCTATCTATTGCAAAATGATTAAATTACATGGTAACATCTATCACACAATAAGTAATGGAAACCTAACGGCCGAGACAACTACACAAGCTAAGACAACTCCATTACAACATAAAGAAGCTGCCAAAGGTTCATCTACAAGGCATCCACAATTTGATCCATTACAAAGCATTGGAGGTCCTATGACTAGATCAAGAACTAAGAGAATGTAAGTTGTCTTAGCAACTCTTAAAACCGAATTTCAAGCTAAGGAAACAATGAAGGATGAGGCAATGAAGACCGGCTCTCAATATGTCACTATGATCACTATGATTAGTGTTGTAAATGAAGAGCCAAGTGTTTCTAATACTTCTTCATGATTGATTAGACAACCAAAGTGATTAGAGAAGCTTCCAAATCCATAGCCATGATGATTTCGGCCAAACATAAGCAAATCCAATCCACACTTGGATTACAGTTTAGGAAGTATTTCCTTTTCTTAGAATAGTAGTTTTTTTTAGTAATTGTTTCTTTAGGTAGTTAGTTTCCTAAAAGGCAAAGAGTTCTAATCCTTCTAGAGAATAGATTTCTCCTTGGCCGAACCTTGTTAACATCTATAAATAAGGCCATTGGCCACACAAAGAAGACAAACCTTTATTCAATACAAACTTGAGAGCTTTTTACTTTTCTTTGAGTCCTAATTTCAGAACTTGCTTTGAATCTTTGAGAATAGTCTCTCAATTTAAGCTATCTTGTTGAGTCTCTTTCTCTCAACAATTTGAGCATGCTTCTTGGTTTCAAGGAAACAATACTGATACGAATTCTTACACCAAAGGATAAGAAACCGAACCTATATTAGAGTGTTGGTCCTAGTATCGTCTTCTAAGCTGAACTAAGTCTTCCTTTAGCAAGACACCATCTCCAACTTGTGAAGAAGGACCTTGCTTTTGTCCACTTGACAACCGAAGGAATTATCAAAGACCCAAGATGTGAATTTTGACTATCCTTGGAACCAAGAAGCACACTCAAATTGTTGAGGGAAAGAAACTCAACAAGATAGCTTAAACATGAACCTAAGAGGCTATCCTCAAAGACTCAAAGCAAATTCTAAACTAGAACTCAAAGAAAAGCTACAAAGCTCTCAAGTTTGTATTGTCAAAATTCTGTCTTTCATTGTGGCTGAATGCCTCTATTTATAGTTTACAAGTTGTAAGAATTAAGAAAGCCATTCCCTAGTTGGATTAGCTTTTTAGGAAACTAACTAAAGAACTAATTACTAAAAAGAATAACTACTCTAGGAAAAAGGAAATAAAACAGCAAGTAGTTGCCTAAAACTAATCAAGTGTGTTGGCTGAATTCTGCTTGAGCAGAATTTCCTATTCAACTTCCTTACTCCAGTTTGGAAGTTTTCTCCAATTCTTCATGGCTATGGATTTGGTAACTTTTAAACTTGATTTTGAGCAGAATTTCAACTCCATACCATTGCCTATTTTTCGGCCACTTCACTCCAAGTTGGACTTGGCATTTGATCCCTCATTTTCAATGCTAAGTAGAGTGATAATTTGTGATTGAAATTCAGCCATCTTAGCTGCCACTTGAGCTTCCAATAACTCATTTATTAGTGTTACCAGAGCAGCTTGCATTCTCTTAGTTCTCGACCTAGTCATAGGTCCTCCAATACCTTGTAATGGATCTTGTTGTGGAGTTGTAGGTGAATTTGGTTGGATGGATGTCTCGGCCCTTCTTAGGTTTTCATCAGTCCTTCCTTCTTTGAAAGGACTCATCCTCGAGTCCATAAACTCGTCATCAAATTCAAATAAGAATAGGTCAGACACATTAAAGGTAGCACTAACTCCATAATCACCTGGAAGGTCGAGCTTGTAAACATTCTCGCCTACACGTGCAATGACTTGGAAAGGACCATCTCTTCGAGGATGAAGCTTAGTTCTTCGTTGAGCTGGAAAGTGTTCTTTTCTCATGTGAATCCACACCCAATCCCCGGGTTGAAAGAGAACTTGTTTCTTCCCTCTATTGGCAACTTTAGCATAATGTTCGTTCTTCTTAAGGATTTGAAGACGTACTTGCTCATGCAATTGTTGAACAAACTTTGCTTTTGCTGCACCATCAAGATTCACTTGCTCATTGCTTGGCAATGGCACTAAGTCAAGAGGGGTTAGTGGATTAAAACCATAAACAACCTCAAATGGGGAATGACCGGTAGTAGAATGAACAGTTCTATTATAAGCAAACTCGGCTATTGGAATGCATGCTTCCCAATCTTTCAGATTTCTTTTAATTAAAGCACGCAACAAAGTACCAAGAGTACGATTTGTTACCTCTGTCTGTCCATTAGTTTGTGGATGACCAGTGGTGGAAAATAACAATTTTGTGCCCATCTTTCCCCACAAAGTTTTCCAAAAGTAGCTCAAGAATTTGACATCGCAATCGAATACTATGGTTCGTGGAACCCCATGGAGCCGAATGACTTCTTCAAAGAATAAGTTAGCTACATGTTTAGCATCATCCGATTTCCTGCAAGATATAAAGTGAGCCATTTTAGAAAATCGGTCAACGACCACAAAAATGGAATCCTTACCCCTTTGTGGCCTTGGCAACCCTAAGATAAAATCCATAGAAATGTCAGTCCATGGCATAGAAGGAACAGGTAAAGGGGTATATAAACCCTGAGGGTTAGAAGTAGACTTAGCCATACGACATTGAATGCATGAACTATAAAGCCTTTCTACACTTCTTTTCATATTAGGCCAATAAAAATGCTCAATTAATATGTCATATGTCTTTAAAACTCTAAAATGACCCATAAGACCCCCAGAGTGGGATTCTCTAACTAGTAACTCCCTAAGGGAGCAATTTGGCACACACAATTGTTTATCACGGAACAAGAATCCATTGTGCCTATAAAATTTATTAAAAGCTCCTTGTTCGGTAGCTGCATAAACACAAGAAAAATCAGGATCAATAGAATAAAGATCTTTAATATATTCAAATCCCAAAATTTTCGTATCTAATGAGCTTAAGAGAACAGACCTTCGCGAAAGTGCATCTGCGACAACATTTTCCTTACCTTTTTTATACCTGATAGTATAGGGAAATGTTTCGAGAAATGAACTCCGCTTGGCATGTGTTTTATTCAACTTACCTTGCCCATGCAAGTACTTTAGAGACTCATGATCAGTGTGTATAACAAATTCCTTGGACAACAAGTAATGCTACCATGTCTCTAAAGCACGAATGACTGCATAAAGCTCTTTATCGTAAGTTGGATAATTGAGAGCAACCCCATTCAACTTTTCAGAAAAATAGGCTATGGGTCGGCCCTCTTGTTTTAAAACTGCGCCAATCCCTGTACCTGAGGCATCACATTCAAGCTCGAAAGTTTTGTTAAAGTCAGGTAAAGCTAAAACATGTGCAGTTGTAAGATCTTCCTTCAATTGATTAAATGCTTGCTCTTGACTATCACCCCAAATAAATGGAACATTTTTCTTAACAAGTTCGTTAAGAGGGGCAGCCTTTGAAGAAAAATCTTTGACAAATCTCCTGTAGAATGAAGCAAGACCATGGAAAGATCTTACCTCATGTACGGTTGTAGGTCTTGGCCAGGAGGTTATAGCCTCGACTTTTGCTCGATCAACCTGTATACCCTTGGAACTAACAACAAATCCTAGAAATATAACACTTTCCACACAAAAGGTACACTTCTTGATATTAGCAAACAACCGGTTTTCACGTAAAACACTTAGAACAAATTTAATATGCTCAACATGCTATAAATAAGTATATCATCAAAGTACACCACAACAAATTTTCCTATGAACTACCTAAGTACATGATTCATGAGTCGCATGAATGTACTAGGTGCATTAGTTAATCCAAAAGGCATGACTAACAATTCATACAAACCAAATTTAGTCTTAAAAGCAGTTTTCCATTCATCTCCATCTTTAATGCGTATTTGATGATATCCACTTTTAAGGTCAATTTTAGTATAAATTTTAGACCCCTACAATTCTTCAAACATGTCATTAAGGCGAGGTATTGGATGTCTATACTTAATTGTAATCTTATTAACAGCTCTACAATCAGTACACATTCTCCACGTACCTTCCTTCTTTGGAACAAGGATGACTGGAACTGCGCATGGACTAAGACTTTCCCGTACATGACCTTTGTCTAGAAATTCCTCAACTTACCGTTGGAGCTCTTTTGTCTCTTCAGGGTTGGCTCGGTAGGCTGGTCGGTTGGGAATTACGGCTCTAGGAACGAAGTCAATTTGATGCTCAATTCCCCTTAAAGGTGGTAGTCCTTTAGGGAGATCTTCTGGAAAGACATCTTTGCATTCCTGCAAAATAGCTTTGACTTGCAAAGGGAAGTCACTTGGCAGCTCATCATTAGAAAATAATGTTTCTTGAAAAATAATTAGCACGAAATCCTTACTTGCTTTTAAGGCTCTATCAACATCTCTCATGCAAGCATAGAAATTACCTTTAAAATTTTCAATTGATGGCTATGCTCCTTCGGTTTCATTCATGAGAACCATAGTCTTACCTTTAGAAGTTGAAGAAAGTTGTGTACTCCCGAGTTGAGTAGAATTTTGACCATCTTCAACCTTCTTTTGTTTTATCCACTCCATGTGCTTCACCCTTTGTTGTTACTGAAACTTACTAATCTTCGAGGGCGGCAATGGTGCTAGTATAAGGGCTTTTCCATCCTTATTGAGGTGGTACTTATTAGTTCTCCCGGAATGATTTGCATGACTATCATATTCCCAAGGTCGTCCTAGTAGTAGATGAGCGGCCTGCATGGGAATAACATCACAGAGAACTTTGTCAGTAAAATTCCCAATTGAAAAACTTACCAAAGTTTGCTTTGTGACTCGGAGTGATCCACTTTGATTCATCCCTTGCAATTTGTATGGCTTTGGATGCAAGGAACATTTGAGCTTCAATTTATCTACAAGATAAGTAGAAGCAAGATTAGTACAAGATCCTCCATCAATAATTAACATGCAAATTTGATCTTTAATAAGACACTTAGAATGGAAAATATTGGCCCTTTGATCCTCGGTGTCTTCTTCAGGTTGGGCACTCAAAGCTCGTATTGTCACCAAACAATCTCCATTCGGTGGATCCATTTCATATCCCCACTGTTCATTAGCATAACTTGTGGCCATGTCTTTATCTGGAATACTTAACTCCTCTTCACTCTCACTTTGATAGGTTCCATCATCTAGGATGGTTATGTTTCGTGAGTTTGGGCATTGAGATGCTATATGTCCTCGGCCTAAACACTTAAAACATTGAATAGAGAAACTAGTGTTAGTATTGTTGGAACTAGAAGTGGGTTTAGAATTACTTACCTTTGGAGCACTTTGTGGTGCGAACTTCTTTGCATTGGTTGGATTAGGAGCCGAACCTCCTCTCCATTGAGTGCTTCCGGAACTTGAAGAATTAAACCTTCCACCTTGGCGATTATTGTTGTTGTTTCGCCAATTATTGCTCGTGTTTGAGCTCCTTACATTTTGTGGCACCTTCTTGAGTTGCTTTTCAACCTTCTCAGCTATTTGTAATAGCTGCTCAAAATTATTATAGTGGTGCAACTCAACTAGATGAGCAATATTCCTATTAAGTCCATTCATGAACCTTGCCATTGTAGATTCTTCATCTTCTTCTATATTAGCACGTAGCATGGCTAGATCCATCTCTTTGTAGTACTCATCTACACTCTTGTTCCCTTGAGTCAAGCTTTGAAGCTTTTGTAGTAACTCTCTTTTGTGGTGCGGGGGAACATATTTCTTTCTCATAACCTTCTTCAAGGCTTCCCAAGTTGAAATCGGCCGCTTTATCTTCTCCTCTCTTTGGCGACAAGTTCTTTGCCACCAAGTAGATGCATGTCTAGAAAACTCAACTACAGCCAACTTAACTTTCTTTCTTTCCGAAAATTCATGGATATCAAAAATTTTATCAACTTTTTCTTCCCATTCCATGTATGCTTCTGGATCATTCTTGCCTTCAAATTCTGGAATTTGCAATTTAATACTAGCAAGATTATCATCCTTCTTGGATCTCCTTTTACTTCTTGTTGAAAAATGGTCATCATCCGAGCTCGAAGCTTCGGATTCCTCCTCTTCGGATGAGCTACTTGTATCATCCTTCGTTGACTTCTTCTTTTTCTTCCTAAAGTTTGTTTGAGTAACTTCTTGAGACTCTTCGGCCTTAGATGCCTCTGAATTGGATGCAACTTGAGCCATTGTGCTTTGTATTTGATCCATTCTTCTATGAACTAATTCTAGAGCTGAAGATACACCCTTAAGGTACTCTTTCAAGTCATTGTCTTGTTCTCTTGGATTTTTAGCCATCTCTGCACAAGCAATGTTAGTAAAAGCTTTCCTACCTCACTTCCCTCTAACCAATTGCCCAATGCATGAGACTCTCACCAATGTAAGGCTAAACTCTCTTTTTATAGTGAATGGGTTGTTGAGTAGGTTCACTCGCACTCAATCACTTTTTTAAGAGTTCTAACCAAAACAAGCCTCAAAAGTCTCAAAGAATAGACAATTAAATTCAAGTTAAAGCAAGAATAAAGATTTTCAGAGGTCAAGAAAGACAAGAAAACGATGAGCAAAGTACTAAACCAAGAAAACAAATTTTCGTATGGACTTTTGTCAAGAAGAAAAAAAAATAGATTTTCTATGGCCGAAAGAAGTAAGGAAGATGGTTCTTTATGTGCTTGATGAGTGAAATTTGTGAATATGAATTTGCTTTGCTCAGTATATCAACCCATATGAAAAAATACAGCAACTTCCAAATTCTGGATCAAATCCAATTCCAAACAGGATTTACCTTCAAGTTTCTGGCAGAAATCTTGTACAAGAAGTTTCTAAAAAAATTCCAGCAACTAATTCACAACTTAGAACACATTCTTGGTAGTGAAACTCAGCAACGAAGCCTTCTTAATCAGCCAATATGCAGACCAAAAGATAGAACATAAAACTGGACAGAAACTGATCATAAATATCGGGTTTCTTGCTGAAGTTGTCTTTCTTAGCTACGGGTTTGGATTTATTGCAGCAGTTGCTTCACGTTTTGTAGCACAAATTGATAGTAAATTGCAAGAAGAAGATGCCTTCTTACACAGGTAATAACCCCACGAAGATACAACACAACAATCTGGGCAAAACTGAAACAAAAGTCGGTTTCTATGAGGTTTTCTTGTTGCTACGGGTTTTGGAATTTTCCTCACAATTTTGCAGCAACAATTCAACGACCAAGATTTCCCCTTTATCAAGCAATATTCACAGAGCAATTTAGCACAAGAACCTTGATTTTAACACAAGAAGGTAGAGATGAAAACTGGACAGAGAAGAAAAAACGGGAAAACTGGACAAAAAGAAAGAAACAAGACTGGAATTTCACATCTTCTTTTTGTTTGGTTTTACTCAACACAGGATTACGAATATAATCATGAATAGATTATGTATAGGACAAAGACTCAGATATATGAAACAAAAATGCAGAAAAACAAAGAAAAACAGAGACAAAAACACAAAGGATATGAACAACTTTCAAGGAGCAACCCAAAGGCAGCTCTGATACCAAATTGATACGAATTCTTACACCAAAGGATAAGAAACTGAACCTATATCAGAGTGTTGGTCCTAGTATCGTCCTCTAGGCTGACCTAAGTCTTCCTTTAGCAAGACACCATCTCCAACTTGTGAAGAAGGACCTTGCTTTTGTCCACTTGACAACCGAAGGAATTATCAAAGACCCAAGATGTGAACTTTGACTATCCTTGGAACCAAGAAGCACACTCAAATTGTTGAGGGAAAGAAACTCAACAAGATAGCTTAAACATGAACCTAAGAGGCTATCCTCAAAGACTCAAAGCAAGTTCTAAACTAGAACTCAAAGAAAAGCTACAAAGCTCTTAAGTTTGTATTGTCAAAATTCTGTCTTTCATTGTGGCTGAATGCCTCTATTTATAGTTTACAAGTTGTAAGAATTAAGAAAGCCATTCCCTAGTTGGATTAGCTTTTTAGGAAACTAACTACAGAACTAATTCCTAAAAAGAATAACTACTCTAAGAAAAAGAAAATAAAACATCAAGTAGTTGCCTAAAACTAATCAAGTGTGTTGGCTGAATTCTGCTTGAGCAGAATTTCCTATTCAGCTTCCTTACTCCAATTTGGAAGTTTTCTCCAATTCTTCATGGCTATGGATTTGGTAACTTCTAAACTTGATTTTGAGCATAATTTCAACTCCATACCATTGCCTATTTTTCAGCCACTTCACTCCAAGTTGGACTTGGCATTTGATCCCTCATTTTCAATGCTAAGTAGAGTGATAATTTGTGACTGAAATTCAGCCATCTTAGCTGCCACTTGAGCTTCCAATAACTCATTTATTAGTGTTACTAGAGCACCTTGCATTCTCTTAGTTCTCGACCTAGTCATAGGTCCTCCAATACCTTGTAATGGATCTTGTTGTGGAGTTGTAGGTGAATTTGGTTGGATGGATGTCTCGGCCCTTCGTAGGTTTTCATCAAGTCCAATTGCGACTTTGAGTTTGGTTTAATACTTCGGGTGTCAAGTGGACAAAAGCAAAGTCCTTCTTCAATCTTGGAGTTGGTGTCTTGCTAAAGAAAGAACCAGTTCAACATAGAGAAAGATACTAGGACCTACACTCTAGTATTTGTTTCGAATTTTATACTTTGGTAAAGAATTCATATCAATAAGTAATGTCAAATTACTAATATTCTCATAACTTGGTTAGCTTTGATGTGTTGCTAGACACTGCCCATTGCTTATGGCATATGATGAATTTTGATTAATCTCAAGGATCCTAATGTGAATAGGAGTCTATAAGGTTTTCCAGTTAGAGACGATATTTGTATTTAAGACTAAATATGTTTGGTTGTAGTATTAATAAATAAATAATAGTTTTGAATTTATTAATTTATTAAAATCCAAAATTAGTAAGTCCATACTAGAATGGGATTCTTGTGTTTGGCAGCCAATATATTTATAAATCCCAAATAGATTAGAATTTGGTATTTCAAGTAAAACTCTTACAAGAAGTTTTACCCAAATACTACTGCTATATATATATGGGATTTCGGTTGCAGCATACACACGTGAAAGACAAAAAACCATCCCTTCTTCTTCAAAGAAATAAATTCTTTGGCCATTCTTTTGAAGAAAAAGAGATAACCGAGAGCAAAATCTGAAGCTAGCAGTTCAGATTTTTTGCTTGCTCTTTTTCTAGTTATTTTTGTGATAATAACTAGAGGCTTGGATTGATCATGTGGGCACCATAGAGGCATAGATGAATTGGTTTCGCTAGTGATTCGACAAACGACGATCTTCACAAAACAACTCTACTGGTTCTACCGATACTAACAAGGTATAAGCCTAAATTACGATTTGATCTCACTTCGTATGGATCCTGAAGGAAACCAAAAAATTTTTAAATCCGCTGCGTGATATACTTGGTTTCCTACTATTCCATCAAATGCATATGCAAGCAAACTCTTATTCCAACTAACTATTTCAACACCAAGGGAATGAATGGACAACACACAAGATGCAAAACAAAAAGATCTTTTCCATTCACTCCTCAAAAAATGTACACTTGGTGGTTAGAAGAGCTATTCCTAAACCACAAGAAAGAACATTACATAACACTTGTGTGCCTCAATTGACATCCATTTTATAAAGGAATGGTCCAGTAATTGACATCATACTAGAGTTCCTTTATCAATTAAATCCACCTTGTACTATACTTATTCGTCAACATAGTCCATCTTCATAACATCAACTAAATCCTTGGAAGATTCTATTATTTTAACTCTTTATGCACCACCTCTTGATCTCCAACCAGGAAAATGAACATATCAAGTTAAACCTTCACGCAAATTCCATTATTAGGGAAAACATGACTCTCTATGTTTGGAACCTCTAGTTTTTCGTGGCTATCTAAGTCTAACAAGTACACCAAGTCATGCTAGCATTGGGTTTGGGAACATGAAACTTGAGGCAACCTTAAAGCATTGTCTTCAACTAAAAATTCCAAAACCTCTTGAATATCTTCCTTAATGCAAGAGACAATACAAGTAATACTATGGCAAGTATAGTTCAATCCCATGAGGACTTTGGTTCTAGTAAAGTGAAGTTACTATGTCTTAAACTAAACCAAAGAAAAATATAGAAAGAGTGAATAGGCAAAATAAGCCAAACTACTCTATGAGCCAATTCAATGAACACCTAGTGAGCAATAGGATTACAACTTTCCTCTTTTCTTGTGAGCTCTTTATCCTCTTTGATATCTTTGGGTTGAGGTGAATAGTTGGTCAAGTCTTCTGATATATCTAATGGCCTTTGTCAATGTCCATTAGATATTTTCTAAACCAACAATGCACCTATATGTCTATGGGCACCTAAAACTGGAAGGTCTTTAATTCTAGGTACTTCATTAGCCACCAAAGTCTTGAGAATATGTATCCATCCCTCACGAAACTCTAAGTTGCTAACCCTAAATGATGGGATACTCTATCTAGGGTTAAATCTCATCTCCCTTCATCAAGTTCAATGAAATTCCTAAACAAGATCAATTGGGGACCAAATAATTGAAAGAAATTAGGGTAGAAATAGAGTAGACAATTCTTATATTAACAACCCATAACACATAGAAGAGAATTATATATTCAAACTACATAAAAGAGTGAGTTCAAATGCAATCCTAAACATAATTAAAATAACGAAAACACTAATGCTTAGGATTACAACCATAGAAAAGGAATAAAAGAAAGAGAAAAAGAAATCCTACTCGACAATCCATCTCCAAAGCTTCTTCTTCCTCTTCAAGTGGGTTGCATTCATGGAGCCTAAAAAAATCTTCAAAATATCTACAATTTAGACCCAACCCTCAAATGGGGTGAAATCCATAGAACCCTAACTAAACAAAGTTATTTGATGATAGGCCTCTTCTCTTCTCCCCATCTCAAAATCCTTAGGAACCCTATGTATAGAAGTCCAAAGTCCAATAATCAAAGAAAGGAAAGACTATTTTTGTTGATTTTGACTAGTTGACCCTTTGATTTCTTTACCTTTTTTGACCTCTTTTCATCCCATTCCTTTGCATTCATACTTTAAACTTTGATTTGGCCACTTTTTCATCGAATACAGTCCTAAAACAAAAACATGAAAATTAACATAAATTAAATATAAACAATGAAAGAAAACATAAAAACTACTAAATACTAGGTTAAATTTATATGGAATTGAATAGTAAATTTTGTACTCATCAGGGTGTTTATCAAACTGGTAGAGGTTGGATGAAAGTGAGGGTGACCTTGGTTCTTATAAAAGTCTATAGATTGCTTATCAATAGTTCTCATGATGAATACTACTACTACTACTACAATTAAAATTATTTGAAATTTGAATGGTGATAGATTCTAATTGGAAATATACAGTGTCACTATAAATAGTAACTCAAGGTAAACACAAGGCGAGTCCATAGGAAATTGTCTAAACTAGTTCATATTCTAGTTGAGCCATAAGTCCTTAATTGAGTCTAAGGAAAATGAAGGCAAACTAGTCTAAGAAGGAAATTATCAAACACCTAGTAGCAATTCAGCTACAATTTCCCTCTTACTTCATTTGAACTTGCTATTGCCGCTCTTATCTTTGGATTAAAGTCAATCGTTAGTTATGTCTCCTAATATATCAAATAGTCTTTTCAATATTTCTATGGACATTTAAGATTAGAGAGACTTTAGGTGTAGGAACCTTCACAACCACCTATTTCCAAAGAGTATTTTCCCATCCCTCAAGAATCATGGAACCACCCATGCCTAAAGCATATCTTCCTATCCCTCAAGAATCATGGGATATTTCATTTAGGGTTGAATTCCATTTCATCATTCCCAATTTAACATAATTCCCAATACAGTACATCGGTGATCAATCAATGAAAAGAAATTAATGCACAAATAGTGCAAACAATTCAATAAATGAACATGTAATAGATTAAATAAGAGAAAAGATTCAAACTATACAAAAGACTTCAAAATCAATCATAAAGCTCAACTAAAGTAAAAGAAAATTAAGAACTTTATAAAAATAAGAGAGAGACTTGAAATTTCTGTCCAAAGTTAGCTCGAAAAATGGGTCCTCTCCTTTTTATTTCTAGATAAAATTAACTATTTATATTAGTATATGGTAATGGGGAGTTGAAAAATTGACAAAATAGAAAATACCACTTAAAGAACACCAAAAGTTGAATAAGCCTGCAAAAGGTCCACCCAACTACCACTGGTGAAAGTTAGTAGAATGAATTGGTCACAGACATAACTTTTAGCCTTGTTTTTGCTTCAAGATACTAAATTTTGAGGAAGGTTCTTAATGAAAGTTAGTTTCATTTTAGACTTTCTCTAACTTCAACAATAACCCAATTTAGAGTTGTGTAGCTCAAAATATGGCCCTTACAAAATGATTGAAGAGAGAACAAAAGCAATCTCTAAATAAACCCTAAAATATGAGTTTTACATCATCTCTTGAATTAAATAGATGCTAGTTATGTAATTGTTTTTTTCCAGTAAAAAAATTTTAGAGGCATAAAGCAGTGAGAAAAATGACCAAATTTGATAATATTTCTTCAATTGTGCAACTCGGAGACAGAATGTTCTCGAACGTGCAAATGGGTATTTTGGAAAAGAGGGCCACCCACACCTTTTAATTTTCCAAACTTTGCTCATCCTTCCCTTTCTTTTCCCCTTGGTATTCTAAGAAAACCATGGTAGGTAAGAATCAAGGTAAAATTGAAATGTTCAAAAAACTTCATTTCAATGTCCCACTGCTTGAATTGCTCACAAATATGCCAAAGTATTCCAAGTACATGAAGGACATCCTTTCAAACAAGGAAAAGATTCAAAAGGAGGGTGTGGTTACCCTTATAGAGAATTGTAGTTGCTTGATTCTTAAGGATCCTAGTAGTTGTTCTATTCCTTGAGAGATTAGATCCAAACATTTTGATAAGGTTTTGTGTGACTTGGGAGTAGAGATAAATCTCATATCTTTATCCATTATTAATGTTGTTGGGATAAATAACAATGTCAAGCCAGTTCAAATCACATTTCAATTGGCATATAGATTAATTATTCACCCAACCAAGATGATTGAAGATGTGTTAGTCAAAATAGATAAGTTCTTCCTTCTGGACAAATTCATCATTTAAGATATAAAAGAGGACAAGAAAGTGAAAATCATTCATGGGTGTCCATTTTTGACTACTAGTACTGCAACTATTGGAGTTAAAAGAAAAACATTCACATCCAAAATCAACAAAGAGTAAGTGACATTTCATGAACCTATGCAACTTTCAAACCTATGATTGTATAACTAGAAAACCTATCATCTTAATATGGGTATTACTAGCATCTAGGGCACGGTGAGATAGAATGTGAGATAAAAAACCATGAGCTTCGTGTAGTAATGAAGCAAAAGCAACAAATAAGACAAAAAGTTCATACTTTTAGGATGAAACAAAAGTTTCGAAGTCCCAACTTCATCCTTTTAGGATGAAATTAGGCTTTTGATGATGCTATTTCCAATTATAAAGGAAGACTTTAGATAGTTTGGTCTAATTTGCACGGCTCTTTTTTTGGCACAGTGGGAACAATTTTTGGCCATTACCTTTAAATATAATGCAACTCATCAAGAATTTGTATTAATTTTTTTTCATACTACGTGTAATATGGAGAAAAGAAGCAAGTTGTGGGGAGAGCTTCAGGTGATTTTGGAAGATAAATCGATTGCTTTGATTCTTGTGACTTCATTGTCATCATTCTGGCTATGAGGAAAAAAAAGGGCTGTCACCCTTATGATTTTGTAGGCTCCATGGATTCTTTGGATCCTTCAGACAAGGCTAGCTCGGTTGATGCAAGTTTTATAGATTTTTCATACATTTTGCATAACAATTGGAGAGGTACTACTAGAGTATACAAGCATTTCAATATAGTTTTGCTCACTTAAGGTTGGCTAGCTCATAATTGCCAAACCTTTAACTGGCATTTGGATAGGGTTGGACTTGATCATCTATCACTTTTGGTGACTTTCTCAGCTATTCAGCCTCTTGTATGGAAACCATTCTAGCTTTTACATTTTTTGGTGCAGCATTTAGGATTTAAGATAGTTGTTCAGAATGCTTGGTGGTTTGACCCTCATGCTTCTCCCTTGTATACATTTTTTTGCAAGTTAAGAAAGTCAAGATAGCATTAAGCACTTGGAGTTGGACACAATTTGAGGATATTTTCATGAGTATAGAGCAAGTCAAAAAGAATTTGGTGAAGTTGGAGGAGTGGAACAGTGAAGGTCAAAATCTAAACTCATTGAACTCCATAAGGCAAGAGTGGATTATATGTTGCACACAAATAAAGAGATGGAGTTTTGGAGACAAAATATGAGGGTAAAATGATTGAAAGAAAGGGAGGTTAACACTTGATTCTTTCATAATTTAGTTAATGCTAAGTAATCAAAGTTGGTGAAATCGAATTAAGGATGAACATAGAACCTAGAGGGAAGATTTTGTGACCATTGTTGCATTACGGATGTCTTTTCTTCATAATTTGTTGTTGGATAACTAGTATGATGAGCAATACTATTAAAAGTTGGAGAGATTGTTGGAGGTCGTCATTCCAAAGGTTTTTTCTATAAGGGATAATGAGCAATTGACTAGGATGCCTTCTATGAAAAAAATACATTCAGTTATGTTTGTGATGGATCCAGAAAGTATGGCTAGTGATGATGGTTTTCCAGGGATGTTATTCTAGTATATTGGGATGTGGTTAGACGGGATGTAACATGTGCAATGCAAGATATTTTTTTACTTTTTTCTTAGTGGAGTAGCACTTCCAAGAGTCTTCTCAAAGACTTTGATTTCCCTCATTCCAAAGAATGTAAGTCCAAATACATTTGCTGACTTTTGCCTAATTAGTCCTTGTAATTTTATTTACAAGGTCATTACTAAGGTGTTAGTTACAAGATTGCAAGGAGTGATGCTTAAGATTATTTCTCCTCAAACAATGTGATTTTGGTAAGGCAAATATCTTATAACATTCTTTTGGCTCAAGAATTAATGATGGACATAAATAAGAAAGTTAGAGGAGGAAATGTAATGATGAAATTGGATATGGAGAAAGCCTATGATAAAGCCTCTAGGGTTTTTCTGCTAGTTGTAACGCATAAGATTGGTTTTGAGAGACAATGATTGATATAGTTTGGCACTTTATTTTTGACTGTCACTTCTCAATTATCATTAATAGGGGGTTTTATTTCTAGTCTTCAAGGGGTTTGCATCAAAGGTTGGCCCTAGTCTTCATTGTTGTTTGTGATTACGGTAGAGGTATTCGCTAGATCTCTAAATGGACTGTCAAAAAATAACCATTTCAAACCTTTTTTTTTTGTTCCATAGGGATGTCCAATAATATCTCATATAGCTTATGTAGATGATATTATTATTTTCTCTTTGATAGATAAAAGATCATTAAGATTGCTTACGAGGTTATAAGGGGGTATCGGTCCATCTTGGGTTAGTTAGCACTACCAAGCCATGTTTTAATTGTTGAAAATAATTATATGTCAATTAGAAAGAGGTTGATTGAGGCGGTTATGGGTTTTTATTTAGATCTCCCAATTAAAAATCTAGGTTGTAATTTATAATTTAGGGCAAAAAATGAAGTTGTTATTTACAAGATTGGTTGAAGGGGTGAGGAGTAGGACTGCTAGTTAGTCCAAGAAATATTTCTTGATCGAGGCTAGGGTTTTATTGATAAAATGTGTTTTAGCTTCCACTTCAAAAAGGGTCATATATGATCTGTAGAGGTTATTTGCTATATATTTTTAGGGATGTACTAAATTTGGCCTAAAATATAATTGGAGAAGATGGCAAGATTTATGCATACCGAAAGAGAAACAAGGACGACTTTACTTTCAATCTTTGCAAGATTTAATGGAAGTGTTTGATTGCAAATTATGGGGTGGTTCAGACAGCATACTTCACTTTGGTCTACATAAATGGCTACAAAACAAGCTAAAATTATGCATCCTACTATAATTAATTATGATGGAAAGCATCACACATTTTGAAACATATGATTAGCATTTGAGAATTGGTGGAAAATAATTCAATTTGGGATTGAAGTTGGGAAAGATATCCTTTTTGTTGGATAATTGGATGGGAGTTTGAGAAAAACTAAGTAGAATGGGAATAGGATTCTAGGGTTGTAGATTTCATTCAAGAGAATAAATGAAATTGTGATATGTTAGAATCCTTATTTCTCTAGGAAATAACTAATACAGTCATTGCTTTTCCAATTGAGTTAGTAAATGGAGAAATGGAGGATTAGAATTTTTTTGGCAACTTTCTTCTTCTAGAGAGTTCACAATTGGATTGGCATATGATTGGTGATAAGAATATTACATCAGAAGCCTTTGATGGTTATATTTGGCAGTTCGAAGTCAGTGATACTATAGCATTTTTATTGCATCTTTGTTGTAGGGATGTATTCCATTAGATGAGGTGCATTTTAGGTTTTAAATCTTAGGACCTCCACGATGTTTTTATTGCCATGATTATCAAATAGAGTGGATTAATCATGTTTCCTCATTCGGGGATTATGCTTCAACAATGTAGGGACATTTTGATCAATTATAGGGGGGCTCTCGGTTTATTATTGATGCTTGGAGTTATGAAGTATTAATTGCTTCAAAAAAATTTTACAATCTGCTATCATGATGCTTCATACTATTATTTGTTGGGTGATTTGGAAAGAAAAAAACTTGTACAGATTTGAGAATAAGATTTGCACGATTAGTTGGTTAGTAATGAAAGTGGAGTGTTTATTGTTTAGTTACTTGAATAAGGTGCATACTAGGTTAAAGTTCAAAGGCAGGACTTGGGAGGATTTCTTGTCTTATTTGGATGTTTTCTACTTTCCTTTGGAGGTCATCCAAGTGTGAGGGATGTTTTCAAGTTTATCCAAATATAAACTAAATACAAATGAGAGTTGTTTGGAAGTTGATGGTAAATCATCCAGGGGGAATTTTAAGAGATGATATGGGAAGGAGGATTTTTGCTTCTTATGAGGGCTAAATGTCAGTCATTGTTGCTTGGTTTTACTTTATGTCATTAGTCTCAAATTACAATGGTGGAGGTTGAATATGATTCACATGCGCTTGTTGACATGGTTAATGACAGAGCTCTTGATCCTTCGCATTTGAGGGTATATTTGTGGAAGATTTCAAAATTTAAAGTCATTCTTTCTCTCATTGTTTTCGTGAGGCCAATTCGATTATGGATAGCCTAAATAAGTTGTCAGATAAAGATAGGCAGATCAGTTATTTCAAAATTTATACAATGTACCGTCATGGATTAAGGCATATTTGCATCTAGATGGAGATTAGATTTGTGCTCTTTGTATTAATTATTTTAATTTATTTTTTAATATTGGTGGAATAGGTCCACTCTTTTTACAATTTGGAAGAGGTTTGGTTTATGCCCCATCCCCCACCCCCCTTTTATGTAATTTCTTTATTCTAATATTAACAAAATGGTAGCCAAGCTCACTAACCTCTCAATGGTTATTCAGACAAAAAGATATGTAAAACTTCTACTTGAGGATACATTTGGAGAGTGCTTTTGCACTCTCATCAATCAAATTTACATTTTTATGTCTTCAAATTTAACCTTATTTTTTGTTTTATTTGTTTCAGTAGTTTAGATTTATTGAGTTTATGTTTCTTATGTTTTGTGTGACTTTATGCATAGGATAGCCAAAACTGATGCGAAAACAACCAAATTAAAGTTTAGAGTGCAAAAACTAAATTTGCAGAAAATAGTTAGTGGAATGGTTTGAGTTGTGGAAATAATATCTAAGGCTCTACTGTTCCAATTTGGAAGATGTTTGAAATTATAAAAAGCCAAAAAAGATAATTCAACTTTCATATTGAGCACTTTTTCCAATTTAACCATTATCATGTTCAAATTTTAGTTGCAAAAAAAATGGTCTCAATCTAAGGCTAATAAACAAGTCATTTATGAGGACCATATCTCATGTTACACAACTTTAAATTAGGTGATTTTTGAAATTATAGAAAGTTGAAAAAATAGCATACAACACACTTTTCTCAAATTCCTTGATCTTGAAGTCAAAAAAGGGCTCAAAAGTTGCCCGTGCATGGAGTTCAAATCCCTGTCCATTACCAAGGTCTTAAATATGGCAATCTAAATCTCCTCAAAAGCTTTTTTTCAAATCGCCAAGTTTCACTAGGGGCATTGGCAGCAGTTCTACTTCAGGTTCAGGGCAACTTTCGTCATTTTTAAGTGGTCTTTCTTATTTTTGACTAAATTTTTGACTCCCCATTGACTTATTAATGTATGCCTAAGACCAAAAAGGAGGCATGTTTTACATATTTTTCAAAACTATCTTCAGAGATTAGAATAAGGACTTGAGAGGGGAGAAAAAGAGAAAGAAAAGAAAGGGAAAGAAAAAGTTAGTTGGGAGAAAAACTCTAAACTGGAAGCTAAGAAAAGAAGAAGAGAAATTAGAGGTTATCAATTGAAAGTCCATCCTAAAGGAGTCATCCAATCTTCTCACTTTCCCCCTCATAATGGCTAGCTAAATCTCATCCCTTGGAATTGTACTTTATGATCCCTATGCAATGTTTTGTTTTTTTTAATCATAGTATTGAGTTAGTTGTAGGTTGTTCAACTATTTGATGAATTAATTCCTTTGGTTTGCTGTTAGAATAGAATGAATTGATATGAATATGAGTTGTATCCCATAAATTGTATTTTTCAAAAAAGAGAATCTATCCATGCTTTGTTGCTTGTAAATACAATGCATAAAATTATATTTATTGTGGTTATTCCCTTGTGTGTTCGATTGTTATTGTGCTTAATTTGATGTATTTGATTTTTTTTTTTTTAGGGAAATGAAATTTGGATGTTTGAACTAAATTGAGTTCAAAACAACCTTTTAGCATTATTTGTCATGCATTTTTTAAGAAGTAGAAACTTAACCACAAAACTTTAAGAGATAAGGCACAAGCAAGCCTTACTCATTGGTGGAGAAAAAATAAATTTTAATTAAAAAGCAATTTGGAGGGCACCTATCTATGAAAAGAGAAGGAAATTTTCCTGTTGAAAATTACTAGGATTTGATTTTTAATATAGTTAATTATGTCTTTTCTATTTGAAAGAGAGTTATTCTCTTTTTTACCAAGAGGAATATTGATGCGCACTCCACGACTATACAGAGCCAGCAATACACAACAAGTGAACAAGACTCAAAACTTAACTTTCAAAACTTTCAGAACCAGTGGAATTTAGACTAACGGATAAAGCGTCACCACAACCTAGGGTTCTACTAGATTGATAAGACTCAAATGCACCACAAATTGTTCAGGTTTAATATGCCTATTGTTCTTTGAAAGAACAAAGAAATTGATTCACTCAAACTCTCAAGGACATAATGTCAAAATTGTCAACTTTTTCTATTCATCTAATGGTCAAATGGCCTATACTCTATAAGCATAGAAAAGGTAACAAGTTGTCTTGAAAAGATAACAAATAGAATTCTAACCCTAATCTACTTCTAAGGAAGTGACTAGTTCCTTTAAGAAATTAAAGGCAGCCTTAAAAATAAAAAGAAAACAAAAACCCTAATGCCAATTGGACTTGGAGATTTGGCCCTTTAAGGCTTCCTTCAAGTTTACAAAATTTGACAATTAAAATTAAAGACAAATTTCATTCATAATTATCTAAAAATAATGCTACAAAATTTGGCCATAATTACCTAAAAATAATGCTACAAAGTTAAATAAAAACTTGACCTATTTACTGTTCATGCTATTCACGGTACTTTTCATCAAATACTATTCACGACTGTTCATGGGGTACTATTCATGTTTTGGGCCCTTAGCGAATAGATTGAACAGCTCCTAGATTTCATCATTCCCCCTCTTCTCAAAATGATTTATCCTCAAATCTTCAACAACACCCTAGGGATGAAATCAATATACTCTGACCACCTTAAGGAGCAGAAGGAATAGTTTGGTGAGGGAAAATGATGTCTTTTCTTTTTAGCTCTTCTTGAGCCACTCTTGTAATAGTTTTTTACTGCAAATCTTTGAAAGCTCCAAGTTTGTATCAAAATGTGGTAAAATTGTCTTTCTCCAAACACAAAATCAAGGTGTCAAAGATTTTCATCTTTGGCGTGCATATTTATGGCTCGAACAGTCAAAACATTATCAATCGGCTCAGGCTCTTGTTTTGATAGCCCCACTCATTGGATTTTCCCTATTTGAGGCATCATGTTCTTCTTCCTCCTCAACCTTTTTCTTTTCATTGCTAATCTGGAGTTGATCTTCATAAACTTGTTCATAGCAGATGTTCTCCCTTTGCTCTTAATTTCCCACGACTTGAGCACTAAGTGATTTCATGGTCACTAATGCTTCTTATCCATTTGAAAACTCTTCATCATTGACCATTGAATGCATAGACTTCAAAGTAGTAGGTGCTTCTACCCTACCTTGGAAAGTTGGAATGTCCATCTTTATACTTCTCAAAATGTTGTCAATTTTATCAATTTGATTTTGACCTCTATGGGAAGTTGAAGCCCCATCGGACTTTTATCTACTATCAGAACTTGAAGGACTTTTCTTTCTAGACTTCAACCTCCTTAACAATGACTCACTGATGGATTTCATACTATTGGCCAATTGTTCCATCTTATTGTCATTAGTTTGAAGTTTCATTTGCAAAGCCTCAAGTTGATCACCCATATTGGAATATCTTTGGCTCATGTGTTCCGCCCAATCTATAAGAGTATTTTGGGTGATTGGAGTTATGCTTTCTTTTGACATGATTCCTGCAAAAGGTTAGTACAAACAAAAGAAAAAACAATATGGAAAGATTTGTAGTAAGGGTGTATATGAGTAAGCTCTCGGTTATTTTTTTTATGTCTCACCCCTAACTCAACAATCTTTCTCTAAGTTCTTGCTTAGAAAATCACACTTTCTCAAACCTTAAGGGATTTTTTAGCCAAGAGAGAGCTCAATTAAGGGTTTATGAATTTAGGAAATAAGACTCAAGGAAATGTAACAAATTAGGAAACTACTAAAAATCAAAAATCAAATTGGAATTGAATGCAAATATCAAAACTAAAAGGAATAGGAAATTAAATCCAACTACAAAGTGGACTTGAATAAGGAAAGTTACAAAATGGAAACTAAATAAATCTGAATATGGAACCTAAAAGGAAAGCAAATATGGAATCAAAAAAGAAAACAAATATGGAATTTAGAAGGAAACAAATAGGAAAGTTAACTAAAGGAAGATAACTCTAATAGGAAAACAAATACAACTCGGAATCAAATCTTGCAAGTAAAATCAAATTAGGAAACAATTCTTGCAACCCTTTTTGTGTAAAAATTTCTGTCAAGAAAGGGTACAAAAGGTGCAGAATTTTCGTCTAAATAAGTTGCCAAAAAGTGGAGAATTTTAGCCAAGTGGTATTAGTCAATTCTAAATCCAATTGAGATGAGGAAAGTTAATCACACTTGGATTCTTTTTAAGCAAGGCTCACTTTTCTTTCAATTAAAATTCTGCTATGATTCTTGAAGCACTAAAATATTTGTTCAATAAAAATTCAAGACAATAATTTCAGGAAGGGCAGTACGGTTGTAGGAACAATCCAACAAACTTCAGGAACAAATTTTCAGGATGCTATACAGATTTTTTGAAGGCAGAATTCCTGGTCACAAGTCTTGAAGCAAATTCAGCCAAATAATTCAAGAAACAAGAATTCAAGACAATATCCCAAGGATGGCAGTACAGTTCAAGATCAAAAATTCAAGAAGTCAAAAATTCAGGAAAGCATTAAAAATTTAGTACGATTCAAGAATTTAGAATCTTGGAGCTACTTCTTGAAGCAATTTCGTCCACAATAATTTAATAAAAAATGATTCAAGAACAAGAATTCAAGAAGCAAGATTTCAAGAAACAAGGATGCAAGAATTCAAGAAAAAATATTTGAAGAAACAAAAATTGTTCTTCTTTTATTCTTCTTACTTTCTTTCTTTTCTTTCGATTTTGTTCTTGCCTCTTTTTTTTTCACAGTTCTTTATTCTTCTTCTTCTTCTTCTTCTTTTTAACCAGAAAAGAACAATTCACAAATATATATATATATATATATATATATATATATATATATATCAACACAAAGAGGAACAAAAACAGTAGGTAGCAAGGGTTCGGAAATTTCATAAATAACCAATTATACGATTTTTTTTTCACAATTCTTTCTTCCTCTCTTTTTTTCTCTCTTTTTTTCACTAGAAAAGAAAAATTCATATAAAACATATCAACAAAAAGTATAATAATTCACAGAAAATTTACAAGACAAAGATTATGGATGGACAATTCAGAGAGTTCGGATTTTCAGGAATTAAGAAAAAACAATAAGTAGCTATATATATTTTTTTCACAAAATTTTGGCTACAAAAAATCCAAATTATCTACAAAAAAAAGTGGACAGAAAGAAAAGGTTTAACTGAGTCTCGAAAACTAGGATTAAATAACTAATCTGACTATCACAAGAAAATTGATTATCGGCTACTGGAAACTATAAACAGAATTTTCAACTAAAATATAAACAGAAAATCTACAAAATTTTGAAGTTACCTAGAGCTCTAATACCAAACTGATGCACACCTCATGGTATACAGAACCAGCAATACACAACAAGCGAACAAAACCCAAGACTTAACTTGCAAAACTTTTAGAATCGGTGGAATTTTGACCGATGGATGAAGTGTCACCACAACCTAGGGTTCTACTAGATTGATAAGATTCAAAGGCATCACAAACTGGTCAAGTTTGATAAGTCCATTGTTCGTTGAAAGAACGAAGAGATTGATTTACTCAAACTCTCAATGATGTAATGTCAAAATTCTCAACTTTTTCTATTCATCTAATGGCCAAATGGCCTGTATTTATAGAGTGCAAGTTATTTTGAAAATGTAACAACTAAAATTCTAGCCCTAATCTACTTCTAAGGAGGCGGCTAGCTCCTTTAAGAAATTAAGGGCAGCCTTAAAAATAAAAAAGGAAACAAAAACCCTAATGCCAATTGGACTTGGATGTTTGGCCGTTTAAAACTTCCTTCAAGTTTACAAAATTTGGCAATTAAAATTAAAGACATATTTTGGCCATAATGCTACAAAATTAAATGGAAACTCGTCATATTTACTATTCAAGACTATTCACAATACTGTTCATCAAATACTATTCATGATTGTTCATGCACTATTTACAGTACTGTTCACGGGTACTATTCACATTTTGGGCCTCGTAATATATCAGAGTAGATCAAATGTTTGGCAAGTAGGTTAAACAATTCCTGGATTCTCATCAAATATTTAGTTTTAGAAAGATTTTTTTGTTATTGGTAGTTTTAGTCTATTTTTTAAGAGTAGTTTTCTTTCATTTATATAAGACAACAAGAAAGATATACACACACATTATTCTCTTCCTCTCTTTCTTAGCACATTCTTGAGAACAAAAACAAAAAGAAGGCAAGCTATTCTTTTTATTTTTCGGTTTGTTGGAATAAGAGTCTTATGTTGTGTGCCCATGTGGGCAATCACATCTACCCTACAAATAACTGCAATAGTAGTTATCAACATGACGTGAAATCATGTCAGGAATATGAGCACTCTTTCTTCTTCTCTCCTTTGGCAGAAAGTGGTTCTAAAGAAAAGAACAATACTCTTCTCCTCCTCTATGTCGAATTGTGTACTCTCGAGACTGCGAAGGTGACACTTAATCCATGGATATAGAATACTATTCCTTGCGTGATCGTATTCCGACCGGTGACACAAGTTGATCTTAGGCATTTATCGCATGTATTTTGTATACGAATTTTGGAATCTATTTTCTTTCATTGGTATCCAAGCCAGGTTGCTTGTTTCCTAGTCATTTAGCATGTTTAATTGAGGTTTAAACATGAAATTTAGGAATTGGTTGAATGTTTATATTTTTCTTGTATGAATTTGTTTTTGTCAAGAATGTTGGTTGGCCTTATTGTGTAATTTTTATTTAGAAATATGGAATGATATAGTTGTAATGGTTGTATATTATGAAACTAGACATTACAGGCTTCAAATAGGTATATAATATGTGTAATTTGGTTGAAAAACGAGAGAGATATGAATCAACAAAGATTCGAGTTTGTAAATTCTAAATCTGGAAATTTGTTTTTCAGAATCAGTATGTTCAAGAGATCATTGTTGACTGCATGTATCTCTCTTAATTGTTTGTTTTGATTTACACTTCTTATATTATTGAAAACTAGACACTTCAGGCTTTAATATGAGATATTATATTACCAATTTAAACTTAAGATAAATGAAATTTGAGTATTCAAAGTTACGGTTTCATCAGAACTCAATCTGTCTAGATTTCAACATGATCAAGTGACAATGTTTGACTTCCTGTATATCTCCGAATTTTTTGGTCGTGTTTAAGACCTCCTATAAACTTCAAAACGAGGTACTTCAAGCTTTAAATTGATATATTGTATGATCAATTTGGACTTAAGATGAAGCATACAACCGGTTGACTAGTCAATTGTTGACCGTTGACCGATCAGAACAATTTTATAAAAAAATTAATTTGGTCCTCAAACTTTCAAAAAATTTCAATTCGGTCCTCTGATTTTTTTTAAAATTTCATTTTGGTCCCCAAATTTTCAAAATATTACAATTTAATCCTTGAATTTTCTAAAAAATTATGATTCGGTCCTCCAACTTTGGGATATTGTATGTCTCTATTTTGACCAATCGTTAACTAATCAAAGCATAAACTTTGACTGGCTTGTATGAGCTCGTTTGAGCTCCGTTGGGGGGTGTATGAGGTATCTTTACGTTCGTATCAAAATTATCTTCATTTTTTATATATTATTGGGACATGTTTGATGCGTATAAATTTATGAAAATATGTATAAATCCTTATGATAGCATGTATTTTTTATGCATATGTTATTGGTGCATTAGTTCAAATCATACTATGCTATGTTATAATTACAAAATATAGAGATCATTATATGTTTTATGATCTTTGTTTGAGTGGGAAGTTCTAAAAGTTTTAGTAACTTTAAAGAACTAAATTTTTGCATAAATAATTATTTTAATAAGAATTTCAAATTGGGATTTTAGGTGATGATTAGGAACATAGTGAACTTTCAAATCTAAATCCTAATGTGAAATTATTATTAATATAATTAGTTATAGTTAAAATTAATGCATAAATTACAAGCATTAGTAATTTGTGCATATAAATCTGCAGAACTTTGTGTTCAAAAAAATTGGCTTCAGCATCTAAGAACATTGTAACTGAACTCAACAAAGGTGAAAAGTTGAACAGTGAAAATTATGAAATCTAGAATATGAAAATCCAGTATGTGCGAAAAGAGTAAGAAATACTAGAAGCTCTTAACCAAGTTATGGAAGAGCTTAAAGATGGGAATACTACTCAACATCGAAGAGATGGAGAGGCATTTGCTGCATGGAAGAGAAAGAACTCTCTTGCTCGCATTACGTTGTTGAGTAACTTGGACAATGATGTTATGTGAGAGTTCAGGCGTTTTGATAATGCCAAAGATATGTGGATTGCTTTAGTAGCGAGGTTTGGTAATACATTAGTTGCCAAACTAAGACAACTCACTATAAAGTTTGACTTTTACACAAAGCCTCATAAATAGACAATGAAATAACATTTGAGGCAAATGTCAAATATGATTACTGAATTGGAGGATGCTGGCCACATATTAACTGATAAGCAGCAAGTGCATGCAGTGATCTGTTCCTTGCCTCAAAGTTGGGAACATATGAAAGTCCACAAGACCCATAATGAAAATATCAAAACTTTAAAAGATGTTGTGTATCATTTTGAGTTAGAAGATAACCGATTGCTGGCAGCTAAACCAGAAACTGACATATATTATGCAAATTTTAACTCACAAGAAGCTTCGGGCTCCAAACGCAAGCATCAAGGTGGACAGCATAAGAAGTGAAAAGGCAAGGGAAAAGGTCCTTCAGGAAAAAAGCCAAAGCTTAAACAACATGGGAAAGGAAAGCGTCATTTCAAGAAAAACATCTCAAAAGTGAAATGTTTCAACTGTGACAAAAATGTTCACTTTGCTTGTGATTGTACCGAGCCAAAGAAGGTACAAACCCTTTGTACATTTGAAAGTACAACTTATGTATCAAGTTCTATTTTACTTACTGAATCTCATCCTTTGTGAATTGTAGACTTAGGCGCCACAGACCATGTAAAGAAGAAAAGAGATGCCTTTGTGGAGTTCCGACGAGTTCCACAAGAAACCAAGTGGATATATGTAACGAATAACTCCAAAGTGAAAATGAAAGGAATTGGCACCTGCAAATTAAATTTGCGTGGTGGGCGCATATTGTTCCTACATGATGTCTTATATGCTCCGAACATACGTTGGAATTTAGTTTCTGTGTTGGTTTTAGCTAAGTTTGATTTAATTTGAACTTTCATATCAATGGTGTTGACTTATCTTTGGAAACAAGTTATTATGGTTCTGGATATTTTTTGGATGGTTTTATTGTGTTGGATATTTTCTATAATAAAATTAATGTAAGTTACTTCTTATTCACGTCTTCTAATTTTTATGAAAATGATGTGAACATATGGCATCTAGACTTGGTCACATTGGCCAACATAGAATGAAAAGATTAGCCAAAGAAGGCTTATTAGGCAATATTGAAAGTGTTGATTTGCCTTTTTGTGAGAATTGCCTAGTGGGAAAAACAACACGAAAACCATTTAGAAAAGGAACAAGAACTGAGATTCCTTCATAATTGATCCATTCTGACATCTGTGGTCTAATGAATGTAAGAGCAGCACATGGGGCTATATACTTCATCACATTTACAGATGATTATACTCGATTCGGTTATGTCTATTTGATTTCTCATAAATTTGAAGCATTAAGTTGCTTTAAGAAATTTATGATTTTGGTAGTAAATCAATTGGACAAGAAATTAAAAGCTTTAAGAATCGATCGAGATCATGAATACTTATTTGATCAGTTCAGAGATATTTGTGATGAAAAAGGAATAAAATGACAATTGACTATTCCCGAGACTCTTCAACAAAATGGTGTTGCAAAGAGAAGAAATAGAACCCTACTTGAAATGGTTAGGTCTATGATGGTACAAGCTAACTTACCAATTACCTATTGGGGTGATGCAATGTTAACTACTGCCTATATACTTAACCATGTGCCTACTAAATCAGTCACTTATACTCCAAATGAGTTATGGACAGGAAGAAAACTCAATTTGAGTTTTCTCAAACCTTGGGGGTGTTGCCTATACTCATGATACCTCAAACAAATATGGAAATTTGGGTCCAAGAGGTAAAAAGAGTATTTTTATAAGATACTCAGAGCACTCCAAATGGTATGTGTTTATAGGTGAGCAAGATAGTGGGAGTATAACTAAATTTGAATCATGAGATGTCACATTCTTAGAGAATAAATTTCCTAAAAAGGACGAGATAGGTGAAGACCTGTTTCTATATGAAACTCTGGAACAAGATAATGGGATTACTCCAATAGTAGGAGTTAAGACACCATCATCATCTCAACCACTTAATGAAACGATACCACCATTATTTAATCCAAGTGGGAGCATTATGGAACATGTTTAGTTACAAGGTAAACAGCCTTCTATACGATGATCAAGTCATAAAAGCATTCCCCGTCAACATTTTGACATTGAAGGAGAAGCTTTCATGATTGTTCCACAAGAAAATGATCAGCTAAGGAATGCAAATGAGGCTCTAACATGCCCTGATAAGAAAAAAAGGGATACTAGCAATGGAAAATAAATGAAGTCAATGAGATCAAACCAAGTTTGGGAACTAGTTGACCTCCCAAAAGGACGCAAAGCCATTGGGAACAAATGGGTTCTCAATATAAAGCATAAAGTTAATGGCTCGATAGAAAGATACAAGGCACACCTTGTAGCAAAATGGTATAATCAACAGAAATGAATTGATTATGAAAAAAAAAATTCCCCTGTCGTGAGATTTACCTCAGTTCACCTTATTCTAGCTATAGTGGCAAGTATGGATATTGAATTACATCAGATGGATGTAAAGACTGATTTTTTAAATTTACCTAATTAGTTTGAGGTTGTAATGTATCTCCAACAAACAATCCACAATCGAACCAATCAAAGTATTGTTTGCACCAAGAACAAAAGGTATGTCGACTTTTAAGATCAATATGTGGCCTTAAGCAATCATCTAGACAATGGTATATACATTTTCATGATGCCATAATATCATATGACTTTGTCATGATTGACGAAGATCATTGTGTATATATCAAAAGATCCAAAGATCAATATGTGATCTTATCATTATATGTTGATGATATACTTATTGTCAGAAACAATAAGGAGTTTATAAATACTGTGAAAAATTGGTTATCTTCCAATTTTGAAATAAAAAACATGGGTGAAGCTACATATATGCTTGGAGTTAAGATTTCAAGAGATCATTCAAAGAGATTATTATCTCTTTCACAGGAGACATATATAAATAAAATCCTTGAATGATTCCATATGCGAGATTACAAACCTATAGATACTCCTATTGCAAAAGGTGAAGGATTGAGCCATAGAATGTATCCAAAGACTCCACAAGAACAAGAACATATGAAACGTGTTCCATATGCTAGTGCTGTTGGAAGCTTGATGTACACTATAATGTGTACAAGACATGATATTTGCTTTGCAATTGTAATGGTGAGTTACCAATCCAATCCAGGTCAAGCACATTGGGTTGCCGTCAAAAGAATCCTGAGGTATTTAAAAGATACTGCCTACTATTCATTATGTTATCAAGGAAGTGAACTGCACTTAAAGGCTATGCTGATGCTAATTGGGGAGAAGATTTAGATGAGAGAAAATCAACCTCCGGATTTGTTTTCTTACTAAATAATGGCACCATATCTTGGAGTAGTAAGAAACAAATGTGTATAGCCTTATTAATAATGGAAGCTAAATTTGTGGCACTTTCAGCAACAGTACAAGAGGGTGTTTGGCTTAAAAGATTTTTTTATCACTTAGGTGTTGCTAAACATACTGCAAATCCACTATTGGTTAACTGTGATAGCCAAGCAGTAATAGCATATATTAAGGATCCTAAATTTCATTGTAAGACCAAACACATAGATACCAAGTATAATTTTGTAAAAGACATGGTTGCACAAAAAGAAGTGAACGTATAGTACATATCTACGCATGGAATGATAGTAGATTCTATGACAAAACCAATCCCTAGAAATGTGTTTCTTGGTCATGTGAAATCTCTATAATTGTATAGAAGTTAATGTACTGAATATTTTGTATTTCCCAAAAGTTCACAATTTACTGCCTAAGAGTTTATTTAGTGTTTATGCATGTTAATGCTTTGTGCATTGTATTTGTTGTTGGAAAGGTATGTCGGACAGATGTAAGATTAGCCCACTCACACGGGTAATCACTTCTATTATTATATATAATAGAGATGAGACAATAGTAATCTTATTATCTAGGTGATAATTGAGAGTTGAAGCTTAAAATATGATTGTCACCTTAACATAAGGTTAAGATGAGGGCATAATGTTTAATATGTCCAAAAATGAAATAACTCACACATTTCACTTTATCTGTCTTTAATGCCAGATGTGAGTTCTGATGGATTTCTAATGAGAGGAGTAGATTTGAGAACTCAGGTTAGACATTGGGAATGTCTTAACCATCATCTGTACGGTATTAAGTGTAAAGACATACGCTCTATGAGAAATGAGAAAATACCGTAACACATAGTTCATACTATATGTGCATGAGATGACCAAATGAGTTGGCGAAAGTTTTGATCTCTACTTTCAAGCCCCATGAGACTCATGAGGAAAAGACTTCCTCAATTAAGTGCCCTCAAAACTCTTACTTATTCTTAAATTTTTTATTCAATGTTTGCTATCTTAGAATGTTACCAATGATCATGAATGATTCGAATTAATGGAGCATTTCTAGAAAACTAAATTGAATTAAAAATGAGAGATTCAAGAAAAGAGGAAGATCAATTTTTTTTTTTAAGTCACATTCTGTTTTGTATTCATAGGTCTGCCAATTATGATTATTTTGAGCTTAATCATAATGTGAATACAACATATGATATTTAAAAAGATCAAGAGAAATAAAATGTGACTGATTGGTCTAGGGTACTGCATACAAGATTTACTCTAAATAGTTATGCCCAAATTTGAGCTGCTATATTCCTAACAGATGTATGGCAATGAGCTCTCAGTGTATGCTGGTCGTACGAATTATTTGTTAGTATGAACTTTGCAAAGATAAAGAGAGTCATATTTGGCCCTTTGTGGGTGAGTGGGAGATGTTAGTCCTTTGTGGACATGTGAGAGTTGTTTGCCCTACATGGGCTAGTGGGAGATGTTGGAATAAGAGTCTTATGGTGTGTGCCCATGCAGGCAATCACACATGCCCTACAAATAACTGCAATAGCAGTTATCAACATGACGTGAAATCACGTCGGGAGTATAGGCACTTTTTCTTCTTCTCTCCTTTGGCAGAAAGTGGTTCTAAAGAAAAAAACAATACTCCTCTCCTCCTCTATGTCGAATTGTGGACTCTCGAGACTATGAAGGTAACACTTAATCCGTGGATATGGAATACAATTCCTTACGTAATCATATTCCGACCGGTGATACAAGTAAGTTGATCTTGGGCATTTTTCGCATGTATTTTGTATACGAATTTTGGAATCCATTTTCTTTCATGGTTCAAGAGGGTTTTTATTTCTGTTGTTATCATTGTGAAGTTATATGCTAAATCTAAATTTCTTGCTTTCAGTTGAAGTTTTCATTAGTTCTTGATTTTATTTTCTTTATTGAATGATTGATGTTGCTTAATTTGACAATTTAATTCACTTTCTTTCTTTCTATTAGTATACATGAGTTCGGTGATCTGTAATTGTAATGAATGATTAGTACAAGTGATAAATAGGTTATTTATGTTTATGGATCAAAGTTTGGATATTTCGCATAAGGGAATTAATGGAATAAAATTGAATAATTGCAACCATCTTTATTATTTGGTTCTAGTTTAACTATTTTCAAAGAACTTAATGCTATCATTAAATTGATATGAAATGCTATCGGACCAATTACTTGATGTTAAGTTTTAATTCGTATGCTGGGTTTTCTCAATTGATTTAGGAAAATAAAAGGTTTGTTGTAGCTATCCTAATAAATCTTTAATTAAATGCTTGAATTGTGAGATGAGTATTTGTAACTAGTAATCAGTGATAGAATTGAAAAAATTAAACCCTTGGATCAAAAGTCTATTAATATCAATTTTCTTCTTTATTTTCTATTTAGTCTTTTTTTTTTTACAATTTAGTTCCTTATTTTAATAATTGAAAAACCTCCTATTTCACTTTTTATTATCTTTAAATTAAGAAACTAGTATTTGGCTCTCTTGGGATTTGACCTAATTCCATATCAATTTAGAGAATCAGTGATTAATTTTAAATGTTTCAACAACCATGTCACTTGTGATTGGGATTGGATTGTGAGTTTAATGATTAATTCGTGAATGAACTTCTACATTAGTAATTGAGTTCTATATAGTACAATAAAAATTGAGTTAATTCACATATGGGCTTTTACATGGGTAATTAATGTTTGTAATAGACAAACAATATTGAGTTAAAGTGTTTGCTCATGAGACGTGACACAATTAGGTAGATGAACATTTTTTTATAACCTTTAAGTCTATAGAAATGTTTATATGGTAATGTTTAGTCACCCAAGGGGTTACATCTAAAAATTATGAACCAATGACTAATAAAGTATATGAATCCACATTATTTGAATTTGAGTCCAGTAATTAGTGAAATGGAGAACTACTTAATTTGAGGGTGTGCTTGCTTAGTTTCAGGGAATGGAAAAAATAATGATAATGATAATAGTGAAAAATTATAATAGGTTTTTTCATTACCATTGTGCTGCTTGGTGTGATGTGGAATTATTTTAATTACCAATGATGATGGTTGGTTTTTTGAATTTTTAGAAATGGAAATTTAATAACTTTTTATTTGAAATTCTAAATTCCAAATGTATTACAAATTAATTATGATATCTAATAATAATAAGAATAAGTTAATTATAAATTATAAATTAATTGTAATAATTAGTATTAATTTATTATTACAATATCAAATTAATTAATTATTAATTAAAATCATTATTGATTAAATTTAATCTTAATTAATTAGTTTAATTAATTATTAATTATAATATTAAATTAATTCATTGTTAATTAAATTAATCTTAATTTATTTATTTATTATAAATTAATAATAGAAAAAAGTGTTGTTAGTTAATCACTTTCATACACTCAAAATGTAGAGGTATAGTGGATTTCTAGGTAGTGAGATATGTAAATACTATTCATGTAATGAAAGTTGTTTACCAACCACTAGTTGCCATTCCTTTCTCATTCTTTTCTCCCCAAACCCTTGAACTAAGCACACCCTGAGTTTGTTTTTTGTGGGAAAATATCATATATAGCACATTTGGAGGTGCCTTTATCAAATATAGCAGCGGCCCATTTGTCTTTACAAATATAGCAGCCGAAGGGTTTTATGCCATGCGAAATGTCTAAAAGGCCCATCTGCAATTTAAAAATCGCGTCCGAACGGTTTCTTCTCCACTTGCGATTGGTTTCAACTCAGCAGACCCTTCCCTTTCGCTTCTTTCATCACAAATCCGAATTTCCCAACTCATTTCCCTGCATTCTGACTCGATTACACACCCAGTTAACAAAACATTTATCGAATTCAAGCTCTAATCAATGACGAGAATGCGCAGTGGATCGTCATCATCTAACAACAAGAAGATGAAAGAGCATACATCTCACAAGCGGACGGGCAAGAGTAAGAAGGTTAGTTGCAATGAAGCTTCGTATTTGATATGTAGGCGGCATAAAAGTCCCGATTTTGCTGAATAATCCCGCTTAGATGTTAGAAGGAATTAGAAAGTTAGGGTTTTTTGTACTTGGGCCTATCCCGTTGCCATTCATTCATTCCAACACTACCCAGAAATAGCATATGTATGCATAGCAGTCTTTAATCTTATTTGAACTGGGTTCTAGTTAGCATATGTCGAGAAATAGGATGAAATGTAGAAAAATAGGAAGAAATGTCGAAAAAAAGGACGAAATGTCAAAAAATATGTCATCACATCCCTCGAACACTACCCAGAAATGTCGACAAACAACCATAAATGTGGAACACTACCAGAAATGTCGAACACTACCCATAAATGTCGACAAACACCATAAATGTGGAACACTACCCAAAATGTCGAACACTACCTAGAAATTGTCGACAAACACCTAGAAATGTGGAACACTACCAGAAATGTGGAACAATACCCATAAATGTGGAACACTACACACAAATATCGACCAACCCCATAAATGTCGAAAAACACCCATAAATGTGGAACATCATCTAAAAATGTCGAACACTACTCTGAAATGTCGACAAACACCCATAAATGTGGAACATTGGATAGAAATGTCGGACAATAGCCACAAATGTTGAAAACTACCCATAAAAGTGGAAGTCAAACCAGAAATGTCGAAAGTGACAAGAAAGTGTCGAAAAACATGACAATTGATCTTGATTTGTTTTATATCATGCAGGAACAGCTCAATGATGAAATGGGTCATTCAGGGTGACTTTTTCTCTGCCAGGCTTCGCAGTACTACTACTATGAGCCAATATGTGGAGAATCCAGTCAAAATTGACTGATACACAAAAAATAATCCTCCAAAGGGAGAGCAGTCTTGCAGAAATGGCTCTTGACCATGAACATACATTCTGGTGCAAACAAATTATCCATTCCGTTTTGTTGAGGCAACTTAGGCCATCTAAGGAATCAAATGTCAGCTGTAGCTTAGACTTTAACTTCGTGGGCAAGAAGGTAACATTTGGCAGGAGAGAGTTTGCCATCATTACAGGCCTCAAGATAGGGGACTTTCAGCTTGCATATGCCAAGTACCATGCACCTGATGGTCCTTCTTCAATCACCAAGTATCTAAAGCATCTAGGGCAAATAGATGAGACGACATATGATGAAGTGTTCAAGGCTTACGACCATATCAACTCATCGTATGCAGACGATGATGTTGTGTCCATGACACTGTTGCTTCTATACACATCCATCAATGGCTTGCCGAAGAGAACTAAGATTGAAGATAAAATGTTACATTTGGCATGTGATTGGAAGAAGTTCAATGAAATGCCATGGGATGACCTATCTTTCAGGGCGACTGTGAATAGTGGTAGAAAGGCAATGATCAATGCCTTGAAACAGACTGAACACCCACAACATCAGACTTACACTGTTGTGGGATTTCCAGTTGCACTAGGGGTAAGGGTACTAAACAATTGTATTCGTTTGCCTTTTGTTGTATGCTTAATTCCCCCTAATAACCTGAACAATTTTTTATTCATTTCTTTATTTATATTTGTTTTATAAAGAATAAAATTTATTCTAAGATAGTTATTAAACAAAAATTATCTTGCATACTCCATAATCTGTAAGATTTGTTCAATTGACAAACCAAAGAATAACATATTTTACTGAGCATATGAGACAACGCCACATATTTTATGGTGATTTTATAACATATTTTTTTTACGGGATAATAACATATTCTTTTGTTTCAATGTTATAGGTGTTCGCGTATGAAACAATACCACATCTCCAGCGGTTCAAAATGGTTGAGTATGTCGAAACTACTGGATACAAGCCCAGAATGTTCAGATGGAAATGGCTGAATGCACAGAGAAGAGATCAAGAAAAGAAGAAAGTTTGGTCAAGAAAAATAATTGACAGGGAGGCATGTTATGTTTATTAACCAAATATAGAATACTCGAAGAAACTTTTACGTGAATATTAATTCTTAACATATTGCAGAAAGTTAAGGTGACCCGAATGAAGCTCACACCAAAAGAGCAACAGAAATTCTTGGATTGGGAAGAAGAGGAGGTGGTTGGCAAACATGAGGAGTTCGGCAGAGATGAAGATGACTCCGAACATTAGGCCGAAGACAGTTTCTACGTGTCCTATAGAACTAAAGACATAGAAACTAAGGCTGCCAAAACATCAAAACAACATTCAAAAGGCAAAGCAGAAAGGCTGCAGAAACGAATGGCCTTAGTAGAAGAACTCAGATCACGAGTTGCAGAGTGTGAGGCACAACTGAAGGAGTCCAAAGAGGAACTGCAGATCGAGAGGGCTCATTCGGCTGTTCTGGAGGGCAAAGTAAATGCTCTCACTACTAGGGTCAAATGTCTAACCACCGACCTTGCTAATATGTGAGAATAAATACATACTTTGATACTCATCCAACCAACGGCACATTCCCCTCCTTTTCCGCCCGATTCCCAAGATTCATTCGGCCATGGTTAGTAAGAGGAGCTTAAGGAAGACCAATATGGTGAGCAGAAGGGGCCGGAGAATGCCAAGACAGAGGGGCGTACGGATGACCAAGATGATGAGCAAGAGGGGTCTATGGAGGCCAAGACCGAGGGGCCTAAGAATAAAGATAATGTTCCGCCGGCTAAGGCAGAGGGTCAACACCCCATCGCAATGATAAAAGAGAGCCTGAAAGGGGTGGATAATGTGATTATCCTAACCGACTCACAAGTTGCCCCCCAGGCTGAACCATTGATACCGGCCGAGAGTGCTTCACCCGCACCAATGAAGGAAAAAGAGCCCAAATCTCCGGCTTCTGAGGAGACAGTTGGCCAAAATCTAGAGATGACTCTTGCCCAAGCCGCGGGCCCTTCGACAGCTGCTACATTACCATATCAGCCATCTCCCAAAGACATTGCAGCAATGAAATGGTCGATGAGAGAAAAACCACCTCTCTACTTGGATACGCCTGTTTTATCATTGGATTCTGACCTCTTGATGAGAATGTGGACTGTAGGTGATTGGCTCAACGATCATGTAAGTTATTGCTTTTCATTTATCCTACCATGATTAATATATCACTACCGAATTTTACCTAACGACATTATATTTTATTGTTTCAGCAAATTAATTTGTATACGTCCATGCTGAGAAAGAGGATAATTTTAATGGGCCGCGCTGATATCTCCATCATGGAATTTTTTTTGATGTAAGTGTAGAACGATGGAACGGTGTCTAATTTACTTAGCTCCAAGTTTTAATTGATATACTTAATAATTTATGGATTGTCTGTTCATGTTCTTGGTGGTAGATGAACATGAAGGAACTCCATGCGACCCAGAAAGTGCCACAATTTGATGACTTGGCAATGAAGTAGTTTGTTGGTGATTGTGGTTTCGAACGTGGAATGCTATTTTAATGTAAGTGTGGAACCATGGAACGGTGTCTAATCTCTAGTATGATCATTTTCCCACATAATTGCTGTAGGAGTTATGATTTTAGTCTTGCTTTTTTATTTTTGTAGGAGTGGCGATTGTGGCATATATTTATTAAAGTGGGCTGAATGCATAATCCATGACCTCCCACTAAATACAATCCGGCCCAAAAATGCTATGGAGGTCCGTAAGGAGATGGCGGCAGTACTTTACGTACATGCAAAGAAGGAGTATGTTAAGCAGAAAGATGCAAGGCCCAAAAAAAGAAGAAAAAAGTAATTACAAAATTGTAGAAATAAATGTACACGAACATTATATCCAAGCAGGTTTTTTATGTTATTTTAAATTACATCAATGTAAATATACACAATATTCATTGGTTATTCCATTTGTTCAATTTTCATTATACTTTAGTGAACATTCTTCAGTTCCTTTTCATTGAGTTTGAAATGTACTTCGTCAAACATTCGGGATGAAGATTAACTAAATGACACCAAAATGATAGTTAAGTGTGAAATATATGGTTTTTTTTTTTTTGCTTTTACAAAAAGTGTATTTTTTTTGTCATATATTCGGATCATCTGCAAATGTTTCCAATCAAAATCATAATTTTTTGTAAGCAAGGTAATAGTGAATATCAGTTGATATTTTATAAAAAATATTTTATACAAATTTGGTCATATGTTTTCTCTTTTTTTCTTTCATTTCATTTTAAGTAAATTTTTTTTTGGGAAAAGAATTTTAAATATTTTGCCTATCCAATATTTAGGCAACTTTATGTTGAGCTAAGTATTTTGTTTGGCATTCAAATCAAAATTTTAAAATATCTCCATTTCGAAATCTATTTGCATCTCTCAATTTTTGTAATCAAATTTTTTTTGAATATTATAGAGATATAATTTACCACAATTAGTTCCTTATATTGTAGAGATATAATTTACCATAATTAGTTCCTTATATTATAGAGATATAATTCACCATATTATAGTTTTCTACACTCATTTCGACATTTTGTTCGACAATTTTTTACTTATAATTGACATATTGTTTCGACATTTTCATGTATGTGCCGACATTTTTTCATTGTATTGACACTTTTAGTCGACATTTATTTCCGACATTTTGTTAGACATGCATTTCGACATTTTTGGACGTTTTGTTCGACATATATGTACTTTTACTAGTGAAACTTATTTAATTCATATTTGTTCTGAAAAAGTATGTATACACTTTACTGTCTTTTTGGACTTCATTGGAAATATATAATCTCCAACATAGGGTATACCACGAAATTGTCGGCCGGCATCTGCATATCCTCTCAAGATTCGCAAGGTGAAAAGGATCCGACATTATAAAGGTACACATATTTCTATACTCTTCTTCTTTTCAATAATGGGTAGCGGGTTTAATTTAAGGGTTTTGTGGCCCTTGTTTGATTAATCCACCTTGAACAAATGCCTTTCATTCATTATGAACGGGATTTTCGTACAAGGGTTGTATGGGCCTTGTTTGATTCTTGCATGGGTAAAATGAAGTAATGTTGTAAAAAATGTATGTTTAATGAAGGTTATGCCAATGAAGGGTTTTCTAACTTCGTTGAATACATACAGATTTCGAAGGTATGGCGAACCAAAATGTTTGGTCTGTTCATATTCTTTATGGAGAAGAATGGACTGTTAATCCAGCGTCGAATGAGCATCGCTATATCAATTATAAGATAGTTGAAACTATGTTGTTGGAGGAAGATGCAAGTTTCTTAGAAATGGTTAATAGCATTATATGCATCATTGGCTTGGATCCGAGAATAAAAGATAAACTTCTTATCGAAAACCTTCCAAAGTACTTATCGAATATATCTGTCCTACCCATCAACAATGATTACCACATGAGGTGTTTTATGAATGAGATTATAAAGCATGCTAGGATACCTATCTATGTTACAATTCGAGAGGTTTCAGCAAATGCGGATGAATACGGTGGCAGTAACTCACCCATAAAATGATTGAGCTCTGATAGTCCAATTTGGACTAATGATGTAATCCATTCAAGATAGTTAGATGAGAACAATGTTAGCATACCGAATGCAGATCAATTAGGAAGCAAAGAGGATGATGCATCGCCGGTACATGAAACCATCATTGTTGAAGATGAAAGAATAATGGCCTCGGCAAGAAGCAAGGAGCCTGTACTTGGGCCGATCCCTCAAAATATTCATTGCCTTGAAGCCACTACGTTTTCTTGTGTGGGTGGTTCGGCTTCTAATAAATTAGACGAAATCCTAGATGTTGTAGTGAAAGATGTTTTTGAGACTAGGCATCACCTGTTCTTGAGGATGTCAATGCTTGCCATCAAATATTTTTTCGAGTGGAAGGGTCTTAGGGCAAATAGCAAGTTTTGGTACCTAAGGTGTACAAATGTTAATTGCAAATGGAGAATGAATGCATTGGCGAATGGGAATTCATCTACCTGGAAGATTTCAAAATATGACAACATCCATACATGCCAATCATCTTTGGTTCATAGTGACAATCAACAAGCATGCAGCAAAGTTATTGGTTCATGGATCAAGGGCAAGTACCAGGACGTATGCAGGCCGTATAGGTCGAATGAAATCATTTCAGATATTCGATCGGAGCTTGGGGTGAACATAACATATCTCAAGGCTTGGCGATCAATGAAATCCGCATTGCACGAGGTAAGAGGCAATTATGAGGGTGCATATACAATACTGCCAGCTTATTTACACGTGATGCAAGAACTAAACCCGGGCACTGTTACTGAGCTGAGTCGGGACAAAGATGGTAGATTCAAGTACTTATTCTTTGCATTTAGTGCTTCAATTCGTGGTTTTCGTAGCCACATGTGACCAGTTATTGCTGTTGACACTTGCTTTCTTAAAGGAAGATATCTTGGGTCATTAATTGTTGCGACATGCATGGATGGTAACAACCAAGTATATCTTGTTGCTTGAGAAATTGTTGATTCTGAAAATGACGCATCATAGGAGTGGTTTTTGCAAAGGTTAAAGGTTGCAATTGGTAATGAAACCGATGGATTGGTGTTTGTTTCTGATAGATATAAGAGCATTGCAAAAGGCATAGCGAATGTGTTTCTAGATTCCTATCACGAAGTATGTATTTATCATCTAAGCAACAACCTAAGAACAAAGTTCAAAAACAATGTCGTGATCCTATTATACTTTAAGACTGCGAAAGTTTACACCGTTGCTAAATTCAATGAGCACTTCTCACGGATTTCAATGCAGAATTCAAGGGTAAGTGAGTATTCACGGGAAGTCAGGTTTGAACGTTGGTCGAGGGCACATTCAGGTGGGAAACGTTATACAATAATGACGACCAACATTGCAGAATGTCTAAATGCATTATTGAAGGATGCCTGGGAGTTACCTATTCATATTTTGGTCGATTACATCCGCAACACACCCCAAAGATGGTTTCACGAACGGCATACCATAGCTAGTGAAATGAAAACATTGACGACCCCATACATTGAAGAGCTAATAATATCAAGAATGAGAAAAGCACAAGCCTATATGGTTGAACCAGTTGATATACACAGATGGTTTGTACGGGACATTGCAAACCGGACTGCTCGTTTGATTTGCTTCAAAAAACTTGCACGTGTCGAGTGTTTGATATGGATCAAATCCCTTGTGTTCATGCACTAACTACATCTTGGCGCAGACAAATTGACCATTGCACTTATGCTCACGACTGTAACACACTGAAGCACTTGTAGGTGCTTATGTCGATTCTATTATGCTAGTGGGTGACGCTAAGGATTGGAATGTGGCTGATGATGTTTTAGCAATTCAATTATCACCCCCGGAACCTAGGGCTAAGAGTGGAAAGCAGAAGAAAAAAATAATTCCTTCTACAGGAGAGGAGAAAATTAAAAACAAATGTGGTCGTTGCGAAGGGAGCAGACATAACTGGCAAATTTGCTCAAATGCTTTCGTTTCTAGGGACAACGTGTAGAGCGAGTTAACTTTATTTAGTATAGGATTTTACATAGGTATAAGGACAATTTGTATATGCAAATTTTGTGGTCTTCTTTATTGAATATTATTATTTAAGCACATTTGGTTTGTATATAAGATTACCAAATTACACAACCATGGACATCTTTTATTAGTATAATACAACACATAATACAAAATGGACTACGCTTATAGTTACCGAAATTAAGTTCGATATGTTGTTCGACATATAATACAATTACACTTATAGTTCGATATTTTGTTTGACATACATTTCCACATTTTATTCTAGATATAGTTCGACATTTCATTCGAGATATTGTTCGAGATTTCATTCGACATATAGTTCGAGATTTCATTCGATATATAGTTCGACATTTTATATCATATTATCGACATATAGGTCGACATACATGCATCATTCTCGACATATATTCATCATTCTTGACATATATTCAACATTCTCGACATATGGACTACTCTCTCGTTCAAACCCAGTTCAACCAAAAAAATTAACACACAGCTTGACACTGTAGCCACAAAACAGACACTCTCTCGTGATAGCAGATTCGAATCTAAAAGTAGACGCAAATTTTCACCAAACCCGCTACTCGATCAGGATTTTTTTTCTTCTTCAACTGCATGTCGTGGTTGAGCCATAGACGGTAATGATTTCGGTCACCTGGGTTGTTGATTTAGTGGATGATGAATGCTAATTGGCTATTAATTCCGTTACAGACAGTGGGTGGAAGATACGCGGGAATGTTTGTCTAACGTCTTTTTCCACATAGAAGGGCTTTTTGGTCAGTTCAATTGGTCAAACACCCTTGACCTGCTATAATTGTGAAGATTCATCCGCCGCTGCTATATTTGATAAAGGCACCTCCAAAGGTGCTATATATGATATTTTCCCTATGTAGACAATCTTTAACTTGTTTGGTAATAAAATGCCATAGAGATTTATGGGGAGATCAATATTGCAATTCTAATGTTACTTTTATCCTGCTTATTCTCCCAACATTTGTCCTTATTTCCTCTTAGTTTGTTAGTCTCCCTATTATTTATAACATTTGAACAACCTATTTTCTTATCATAACTTCGAATTTTTTGGTAATTGAATCATAACTTTTTTTGTAACATCAACCCATACTTATCATGATATTACTTATTTAGCAATCTATATATTGGTGGAATTAAGCAATCAAAGCCATTTGTGTATTGTGCCCTATGTATAATTCAATTTATATCATCTTATATGTACTTTCAAATTAATAACTGATATTGAATATCTTGTAAATATCAACCCTACAACACTAGATTTCAACAACACACCCCCCCTCCCGGGCAAGTGGTAGATAGGTTGAAAGATATTTAGCACATCAGAAACTCATACTACTTGATAGCAAATTCAGATCTAAAATAGTTTGATAGATATTTATCAAACATGTCAACAATAGTAAACACAGAAAAAAATGAAATATTGTTATGAATCATGCCAATTGTGGATGTCCATCTATACAATTCTCCACTTGCCCATGAAAGTAGCTCAACTGTCCAAGGGGGAGTCTTGAAGACATGTAACTCCCAACCCTTGAAATACCCCACCTTCTAACCTTTTAGATTCTTATAAGTTATGTCACATTTAGATTCTTGTAACCTACAAGATCATGATGTGGGAAGATGAACTTGTGAAATTGGTTGAATCTACGATTTTTTTGATATCCGATTTACGATTCTTTTTTTTTGACCCTCCATTTTTTTTTAAAAAAAAAAATTTAACCCATTTAGGTTCTTGTAACCTACAAGATCATGATGAATGCTAAACCTATATAAATAGAGGTTTAGTGAAGGTATGGAGAATGAGGAGATGAAAAGATAGAAAATTTTACTACACTTATGTTCTTCACATTTCTTCTTTGTCTAACTTTCATACTATTATTCTATTTGCTAGTTTACTACATTTTAGGATTGTAGTAGTAATACTACTTAGTAGTATTTTCATAACACATTGTCAGCACCAATCTCTAACCAATTTCTATTCCTTCGGAAAATGGACGTTCCAAAGCTAAATAACAAATAATTATGTCTTGCAGATAGTACAACAACACACTCCATTTTTAAGGATAAGAAATATTTTTCTTGTCTAATTATGAAAGAAGCCCATGTCAGTACTATATGTGGTAGTGCAAAAATAATTGGAAGCTCCGGAAAAGCAATTATAATTTTGCTTGGAGGAACAAAATTTTGCATTGATGATGCATTATATTCATCAAAGTCTCAAAGGAATTTGTTGAGTTTCAAAGATATCCGCCGAAATGGATATCATATTGAGACTACAAATGAAGGTAATAATGAATAGTTGTATATTACAAATATTTCTTCCAAGAAAGTTGTATTGGAAAAATTACCTTCTTATTCCTCCAGGTTGTACTACATATATTTTGCTACGGTTGAAATATATGCAACAGTAAATCAGAAGTTTACTAATTATGATGATTTTGTCGTTTGGCATGACCGGTTGGGCCATCCCGGTTCTATAATGATGCGAAAAATAATAGAGAATTCGTGTGGTCATTCTTTGAAGAGCCAGAATATTCTTCAATCCCATGAATTCTTATTTGCTGTTTGTTCTCAAGGCAAGTTAATTATAAGGCCATCACCAATGAAAATTAAAACCAAATTTCTCGTATTTTTGGAATGCATACATGGGGATATATGTGGGCCTATTCAGTCACCTTGTGGACCATTTTGATATTTTATGGTGTTAATTGATGCATCAATGAGATGGTCACATGTATGCTTATTATCAACTCACAACCTGGCACTTGCGAGATTGTTGGGAGAATTAATTTGGTTACGCCCTTATTTTCCTAATTATCCCATTAAGACAATACGTCTTGACAATGCTAGTGAATTTACTTCACAAACTTTTAATGATTATTGCATTTCTATAGGGATAAGTGTTGAACATCATGTAGCTTATCTTCATACACAAAACGGTCTAGCAGAATTGTTTATAAAGCGCTTGCAATTAATTGCTCGACCATTGCTTATGAGAACTAATCTTCCAACTTCTGCTTGGGGACATGCTATTTTGCATGCAGCAGCATTGATTCGCATAAGGCCAACGAATTATCATGAAATCTCTCCATTACAATTGGTTCATGGTCAGGAACCAAATATTTCCCATCTAAGAATTTTTGGAAGTGCAGTTTATGTTCCTATTGTTCCACCACAACGCATTAAGATAGGACCTCAAAGGAGGTTGGGTATATATGTTGGGAATCTCCATCAATAATTAAATATCTTGAGCCAATGACTGGAGATTTATTTACATATCGATTTGCTGACCATCATTTTGATGAGTCAATTTTCCCAACATTAGGGGGCTGAAAAATAAAGTCGGACAAGAAAATTAGTTAGAATGAATTATCATTGTCTCATTTTGATCCTCGTACAAAGCAGTGTGAACTGGAAGTTCAAAAGATAATTCATTTGCAAATTTTAGCAAATTAATTGCCAGACGCTTTTACTGACCTAAAGAGAGTTACTAAATCTTATATCTTAGCTATAAATGCTCCGATTAGAATTGATATCCCTAAAGGACAAGTGACCACCGCAAATGAGTCTAAGGCACGCCTGAAGCATGGTAGACCAATCAATTCCAAAGATAAAATTCCTTGCAAAAGAAAAGGAGCAAATGATTCTGATGGTCAAAACGAGGAAATTACAACTCCTGGAAAGTTTCCCAACATGGCTAGTGAAAATTTTCTAAAAGAAATTCAGGTACTTGAAAATGTTGATAATCATGAAATCTCAATTAATTATGTCATGACTGAGGAAAGATGGGACCGATCAACAATTAACGTCGACGATAAATTTGTCTATGCTGCAGCAATTGCTATATGAATGACAATGAGAATCATGAGCCAAGGTCTGTAGAAAAATGCAGACACAGAAATGATTGGCCAAAATGGAAAGATGCAATTTAGGTTGAATTGAATTCACTGGCTAAACGTAAAGTTTTTGGACCAATGATACGCACACAAAAAAATGTGTAACCCGTTGGATATAAATGGGTTTTTATGTGCAAGAAGAATGAAAAAAATGAAATTGTGCGATATAAGGCACATTTTGTTGCATAAGATTTTTCACAAACATTTGGTATTAATTATGATGAGACGTATTCTCCTGTGGTGGATGCAACTACTTTTCGATATTTGCTTAGTCTGCCATCATGTGAAAAAGTTGAAACGCATCTCATGGATGCTGTTACTGCCTATTTATATGGCTCACTTGAAAACGACATCTATATGAAAATCCCTGAAGGATTTAAATTGCCTAAAGGGTATGAACATAGTTCTTGAGATCTTTTCTCGATTAAACTATGCAAATCTCTTTATGGTTTGAAACAAGCTGGACGTATGTGGTATAATCACCTCAGTGAATATTTGCTGAAAGAAGGCTATAAAAATAATCTGGTATGTCCATGCGTTTTTATAAAGAGATCTAATTCAGAATTTGTCATTATTACTGTTTATGTTGATGATTTAAATCTTTTTGGGACTCCTAAAGAGCTCCAAAAAGCTGCTGATTGTTTAAAGAAAGAATTTGAAATGAAAGATCTTGGAAAAACAAAATTTTGTCTTGGTTTGCAAATTGAACATTTGGAAAATGGTATCTTTCTACATCAGTCAGCTTATATAGTTAAAGTGCTTAAAAGGTTTTATATGGATAAAGCACACCCTTTGAGCACACCTATGGTTGTAAGGTCATTTAATGTGCATAAAGATCGTTTCCGACCTTGTGAAAGTGATAAAAAACTACTTGGTCCAAAAGTACCATATCTTAGTGCTATTAGATCATTAATGTATCTTGCTAGTTATACACGACTAGATATATCATTTGCTGTAAATCTACCAGCAAGATATAGTTCTTCACCCACACAAAGGCATTAGAATGGTGTTAAACATATATTTCGTTACCTTCAAGGTACAATTGATAAGGGTCTTTATTATCCTAAAGCACTCAAGTCTGATCTTATAGGTTATGCAAATGCTGGATATCTATCAGATCCCCATAATGTCCGGTAACAAACGGGTTATGTTTTCACATATGGTGGTACTGCTATTTCTTGGCGTTCTATGAAGCAAACTATAACTGCCACTTCTTCTAATCATGCTGAAATATTGGCCATCCATGAAGTAAGTTGGGAGTGTTTTTAGTTAAGACCTATGGCTCACCATATTCGAGAGTCGTGTAGTATGCATTTGGACAAGAAAGCTCCTACTATTTTGTTTGAAGATAATGCTGCATGTATTGCTCAATCGAAGAAGGGATATCTCAAAGGTGACAGAACAAAACACGTCTCTCTAAAGTTCTTCTTCACACATGATCTCCAAAAGAATTGTGAGATTAATGTTCAACAGATTCGTTCAAGTAATAATCTGGCAAATTTATTTACAAAGTCACTTTCGACTTCAACATTTGAAAAGCTGGTTCACAGGATTAGGTTGCGTCGACTGAAAGATATCCAATGATGTGCTCAAGAGGGGGAGTAATCGTACACTGTACTCTTTTTCCCTTAGCCAAGGGTTTTTCCCACTGGGTTTTTCCTAATAAGGTTTTTAACGAGACAGTGTCACATTTTAAATGTACTCTTTTTCATTCACTAGGTTTTTATCCGACTGGATTTTTCTTAATAAGGTTTTAATGAGGCATTTTCTCGAAGACAGACATCCAAGGGGGAGTGTTATGAATCATGAAAATTATGGATGTCCATCTATACAATTCTCTACTTGCCCATGAAAGTAACTCAACTATCCAAGGGGAAATCTTGAAGATATGTAACTCCCAACCCTTAAAATACTCTACCTTGTAACCTTTTAGATTCTTGTAAGTTATATAACCTTTAAGTTCTTGTAACTTACAAGATTATGATGAACCCTAAACCTATATAAATAGAGGTTTAGCGAAGGTATGGAGAATAAGGAGATGAAAAGATAAAAAATTTTACTACACTTGTGTTCATATTTCTTCTTTGTTTAACTTTCATACTATTATTTTATTTACTAGTTCATTACAGTTTAAGATTGTAGTAGTAATACTACGTAGTAGTATTTTCATAACAAATATGAAGTTATGTGAGATTTATAATTACAAGATCAAAAGCTAAATATAAAATAATGAAAGGACTACTACCATTGGACGTCTATATGTTGAAAGTAATTAAGTTTCAAATATGTTCAGAAATTTAAAAATATGGTGCAAGTTATGAGGCTCTAATTATCACGATTGACAAATGATAAACCATTGAGTAAATCGTTTCCGTGGTCCCATAAAAATAGGTCTTTAACTTATTTGGTCCTTCAAATTTCAAAACACTTTTTATAGTTTCTTTAATTTGAAATATGATTATTTTGGTCCCTTGGCTGTTATCTTCAACGGAATCTGTCTGTGGAGTGCATGTGCGCGTTGCATGACACTATGATGAAGGGTAAAACCGTCCTATAGCAGATAACTATATAAAAAAAGCCCCACAAGTACCAAATCCCTAATTAAAACTAAAATCCTAATTTTTAGAGAATAAACAAAACTTTTCTTTTCTTTTCTTTTTTTATAAAAAACTTAGTAAACTCAAAAAGAAATTTACTAAAAAAAATTTATTCCTAAAGAAGGGGTTTACTTTTTTAAAAAAAATTTATATTTCATCAGTTTTCAATTTGTAAATGATTTATTAAGAACTTTTATATTATGTAAACATCACATTAGATGTTAATCAATTTTTTCTCTTTTTTCTCTCCGTTACTTGGCAAACCTTACCATCTAAAAGATTAAAAAACAAAAGGTCAATTATTTTCATCAATGTTGACAAATACAAACAAATCCAATGTGGCATGAGCAAACAACTTAAGAAATCAAGAAAATTAACAACAAAACATGATTCCCCATTAATGGAGTTTTAATAATAGGGGGCACAAAACTGTGCCCATCAAATCAAATCAATACAATGATACTAAGAAAACAAATCAATCATCACCGCTGGAATAGGAAACTCACATCCCTTTGAAGGAAGTAGTTTCTTTGGGGCATTTTGTCAAACAGGTTATACACCCAAACATCACCAATCCAACTAACTCCAAAAATGACAATAATTTCTCCACAAATGACAACAATCACAGTTCAATCACAGCCCAGTCACATAATCATGAAACTCGTTAACAAAATACCGAAGAAAGTTACGAACATGCGGACAGCTTCAAAGCTTCAGAAAGCCAAATTTGGTAAAGAATTGTGCAAATTTGGAATTTGTGCAGTTTCTCTTCTCTTCAAAATACTAGAATTTGGAATTTTTTTTCTAGTATTCTCTTCACACTGGCGGCACATCCCCCACAAGTCATTCCCAATGCACAACAACGTTAGCATTAAAAGATGAACGCAATGGAGAAGCAGCACCATTTTTTCGTCACTTCTCTTCCAGCCCAAGACCATCTTAATCCTACTTTGCAGCTAGCAAAGTGCCTCACCCGCACTGGTGCACAAGTCACTTTTGCCACTACTGTTCATGGTTTCACCCGCATGAAAAATCCACCGGTCATGGATGGTCTCTCCTTCGCAACCTTCTCAGATGGATACGATGATGATGATGAAGCCATAAAAAAGCTCAATTTTGACAGATTCTTGTCCGATTTAACTGAAATTGGATCTCAAAATTTCACAGAATTGGTCAAGAATTTGTCCCGTGAGGGTCGTCATGTTACTTTCTTGATCTACACTATTTTGATGCCATGGGTAGCAAAGGTGGGCAGTGAAATGCAAATCCCGTCAGCGTTTTTGTCAATTCAGTGTGCCACTGCATTTTCTATTTATCATAAATACTTCAACAGCCGTGATGGTATTTATGATGGCGAGATTGGCACTTCAATTTCTATAAAATTGCCTGATTTTCCCCTGTTTTCGAACGGAGATTTACCTTCTGTGCTTATTCCTGGTAGTCCCTTATTTGCTTCCATGGTTCCTTATTACACAGACCATCAAGAAACAAAAGATGATGAAATGGAAAGTGGAGAAGAATTAAAAAAAATAAAAAAATAAAAAACCCAAACACAAGTAAGCAATTAGCAGCTTACTCCAACATCAAGAATTATGACATCGAAAGACAGAACAGAGGCATCATCAGTCGCTACAGCGACGGCGTTAGGCGTATTTTTCCCATCCTCACCGCCGCTACCACTATCATTCCCGAGAATCCGTCCCTCACCAGAAGCAAAAGAAACAGTGGAGTTGGAAACACATTGCAAGCGGCAGCGAACTACTTCCACTGCGCCTAGGCTCCTCGGGAGGTAAACAGAGCTAAGCGGTTGAGCCTTCGGGAAGAAACGTTGACAAGAATGCAGTTGAGGGAATGATGAAAGAGTTCGGTGAGGCGAGCCGTGGAAAAATGGCGGTGGAGATCGGAAATCAAAGAAGAAGAGTAAAGGAATTTAGGGTTTTAGTTAGGGATAAAAGAGCCATCATGGTGGTAAGTGATAATGTTGATCAAAGAAGCAGAGAGCCAATGGATTGATTGATTATAAGTTCAGAGTGGGGTGGCGCGCCTTCTATGCCTTTCTCCTCAAAATGGGCTACCCCGGCAGTCTAATTTTTCCTCACCACCACGCCGCTACCACCATCATTCCCGCGAATCCCTCCTCCAAATTTGGTAAAAAATTGTGAAAATTTGGAATTTGTGCAGTTTATGCGATTATGGGTTCTTACACAAATTCAAGAAGAAAAGCACCATGTTTGTGGGTAATTCTATGTCACGGGACCAATATTAATCATTGTTATACATGATATATACATCGGTGCTCGGAATCAAATATAATGAAACACGAGAGGGTGATATCTCTACTGTAACTTTTTTTGTACGAGTCTTCACATGTTTAAATTCTTTTGCAGTGGGGATGTTGAATGCTATAACCATGAATATGAAGTTGAAGTAAAACTGAATAGATAAAGATGGATAGTGATGAGAGAGGTGGTGACGGGGAAGAGGAGGAGAAGAAAGTTAAGATGGAAGAGTTTTGTTTATTTGTGGGGTTTTTTTATATAGTTATTTGCAATAAGACTGTTTTACCCTTCATTATAGTATCACGCAGCGCACACATGTACTTCATAGACGGATTCCGTTCAAGATAACAGCCGAATGACCAAAATAATCATATTTCAATTTAAAGGGACTATAAAAAGCGTTTTGAAATTTGAAAGACCAAATAAGTTAAAGACCTATTTTTGTGGGATCAAATATACTATTTAATCTAAACGATTCGACTACCGAAAATGAGGCAAAAAAAAATTATCATAAGCTATTCCTTTAAGAATAATAGCTTTGGAGAATTCTGATAATAAATAATATTCGATACATGAAAAGATATTCATTAATAAATGTCATCAATATTTTTTAATTTATAAAATTCCCATGCAGATTTATTAAGAATATCATCACTCCTTTATTTATAATAAATTAATCTGCCTTTGAATTTCTTCCCGAAAATCTGCAAGCAGTCAGATTTTTTTTTCAAAATAATTTATTTCATTCTTCGAATGAGTTTTTACTTCTTTTGTCTTTTTAGTAGAGATATCATTCAAAGTTTGCAATCTCGAGGAGATACAAATGAAACGAGGGACTAAAGTGAAAACATATCAGGTTTTCAGGATACTAGAGAGGTTTCTTCAAACTCGAGGGGAGCCAATGCACCGTATATTGCATGCGGTTTAACTTCCGTTCGCCTGTACACCTGGAACCAGAAGATTACCACTTCTCCATTCAGATACTTAAGTCTCACTGTATGGCTGCTGCTCTTCTCTTTGTATCTCACTGCCACTAACTACTGGTTCACTATTGCCGTTAGCCTCTACGCCACCGGCTTCAGAGATTTTAGTAATCCTTTGCAAATCATCAGAAATTTCTGTAGAACGACCCAGTAACTGATCATCAGTCAACTCTGCCCTCTGAAAAGTCGGCTTTTTTGGCTGACGGATAGCTGCAGCTGCTTCTGCCATTGCAACCGGAGGTGGCTGAGGTGGAACCCAGGATCGTTGTACTGGTCTTTCATTTAGCACTGAAGATCCAGCCTGAGCTTCATTTTCAGTTTCAATTTCTGTGATTCTGACATTCTTTTGTTGCCACAAAGGGACTGAACCATCTCCATTTAACTGAATAGTTTGAGATCCAGAACTGAAGCCATTACTGCTCTCTTGATACTGGAAACCATTGCTAGAGCTAGTCTGAGAATAAACAGCCTCCCAAGGCTATTCAAGACAAGAATATGGGAATTAAATAGAGCTGCATAATTTGAAATGCTAAAGAACGTGTAATTATCATCTTCGCTGTCATGCAACACTTAATGGCAAAAGTTTGCACGAAATCAGTTAGTAATCTTATGCAATTCTGAGCTTTCTACATACTCACACTGATCATCCTTGTAATGATGATGAAAAAGCCAATTTGTAAAAAGATAATAACTCAAAATACGAGCTACAAGGTCCCAAATTTTTTATAGAGATGTACTTTCTTTGTGCTCAAACCCATTACAAAGTTGGAGTTGCCTGTTAACCTAGACATCTTCGAACTCAACTCGAAATAGAGGTAATAGAAGAAAGGAACAGCTCATGAGAAATCATAGAAAGAAAAGTAATAATATTAATAATAGAAAGGACTAAAAAGCATGCGATTTTCATGATGCAAACCTTGGGTTTTGGCACTAGCCGAGGATTTGGTACAGGTTGATTGGGATTGGGCGGCTGATCATTGATCTCCTGACACAACAAATGATCAACCAGATGCATAAAGAACAATAATGGTACAAAAGCATATATATCTTCGAGACAGAAAAGAGAACTATCATGAAATCATGATCGAGGCTATACTCTGATGTTGGAGGGTCTCTCTCCTCTTGCAACCATGGCCATTATCTGCCACATAAATCTGGATATTATTTCGATATCATGTGACGTGGTCAAACAATCACAAAGAATTTGACCAAATATTTACAACTGTAACTTGTTGCAGAAAGAAAATCAACAGAATACAGCATAGCTAATATATTCCTTGAAAATATTAAACTGCGACAGATTATAACATAAACAAATTTGTAACTTTAGCAAGAGTCTGGACTTGCTTGGCGCTTTTATACAACTTTGCTAAATGAGGTACTCAAATTCTGTTCACTCAAAAAAGGGAAATTTCTTTTAGGGAAAAAAAGAAGGAAGTTAAGTTGCAGAACCAAGTTTGAAATGCCCTTGAACTTCACCGCGGCTTCCTCATATTTATCAGTTATATTCTTCTTGGTGAGAAACAGGAATTAGTCAATGTATGAACTCAGGAAGGGATTTTCACATGGTAGTCAAGAAGAACAGGGACTCAAAAGCTTTAACTACTTGCCAGGTTATTATAACAATACAGGCATTTTCCCCAACCGTTTTCACAGATTATCAGCTCCAAATAAACCTATTTTCACATAGCCAATTGACCAACCACTTTTCATGAAATGAAGTAGCATGCAATAGCAAACCGAATATGTAATTGCAAAGTACCATGCACAGCCTTGTTGATCCTGAGTGGAAGGCCAAAAAAGGCTACTGGGTGCTTAAGGAAATCCAGACAAAACCTTGAATTTGGGCCAGAAGCTAGAGGTTCTTAAAAACATTAATTTTCGATAATTAATAAAAAAACTACTTTAACACAAACCAGTGGAAAAGTTGTATAGAAGTTGTAAACCTAACCTACTCTAATTACAATTCTTGTTTCTCAAGCAATTAATACCAAAGAAAACTGAAGGCTGCTCTCTCTTCGAATTACTGTAGCTAGGGGCAAAAAACGGTTTGACAATAGGTGCGATTTTTTTACTGTTCACTTTTTTTTTTGTGTTTTTTTAGGGGCTGTGCTTCTATTTCTTAGGAGTTTGTCCTTCATCTTTGGAGGTGTTTGTCCCTAGTTTGGACAGAGGACCTGGACAGCATCAAAAAATGCATAGGCGGAGTTACGGGCAAGGATTTAGTAGCTCTTTTGGTAGTTTGCAATTTCAAGATGTCTACAAAGGGGAATCTTACAAACTAGGTTTTTTTACTTGTTTGTTTTGTTGTTTTTCTCATTTGTAATGTTGCCTTAACCAATATAACAAGTTAAGGAGGGCCCAACTTTGGATCATTTATGTAATGGTTGCCTTTTTATGGCAAGGTTAATATAAATACTATCTTTTGGAAAAAAAATACCAAAGAAAACTCAATAAACTAGGCTAAAGGAAGTAGCACGTTAAATCCTAAAAAAACAACTGTCACAGAAACCCTTGAAAGCAGAACCCCTGACACGCTGTGTTGCTTGTGTATGAAGAAACAATGCTAACTCAAAAAGTAGGCCACAATCCCACAAGCAAATAGGACAGGACATGCACTTTTGAGCACGTTGATACAATTATTTAACAAAGATTAATCATCAGGAATCATTTGGGACAAGAATCACCTCCATATATGATTTTGGATGAGGGGCAACAGACGGCTCCACAGATGGAGATGGTGATGAAGATCTCCCTATACATAAATTGCAATAATGTATTAGGGATAATCTTAAAGAACTTCACTTATAAGTACTTGCAAGATTTCAAAACTAAATGATAACCTGAAGTTAGATTGTCATCCACCTTGCCATTAGCATGATATTGCTGAGAAACCATGCAATATGAAACTGAAGTTAAAACACTTTGAGAGAATAATGAGATTAAAAAAAAAAATTTAAGATGATATCACTAAATGTAGCTTCTCAAATAATGAAAGAATCCAGTATGCTAATACATAGCTTACCCTTGAATTAATGGCTGATAAAGTTTGATCTCCTTGTTCTAATGCAGCCATTCTTCCAGAGATATTGTTTTGTCCTTCCATAAACAAATACAACTTATATTAGCCACCAAAAGACATCTTGGTGAGACAACCATTCCAACATAACAGTGACAAAAGCAAAACATAGAAAATTAAAAATCTCATTTTTTAAAAATATGTTCCAAATATGCATGTAAAGTGCATTCAGGCTCCATTGACACTGGAGTGATAGCTCGCTCAGGACAGATTCTATCAAAAGATTCAAAACCTATACTTTGACATAAGATGCTCAATTTCAGTCTTCCCCCCCACCAAATGAAAGTTAATCAACCTTTTATTTGTAACATTATTAACATAGACTTCTAACAACTTATATTTTACATATTTCTGTCTTGTCAAACAAAATAGACTTTGAAAACCCACCATTTACAGTAAACTGTATTAAGCCAAACTGACCACATGTTTCAGAATTCAACGTTTCAAGACCACAAAACAAAGTCTTACATAAGTACAGTTTGAGAATGCAAATATGGAAACATTGCCAAGGCAATAGAAAAACAAGTTTTATATATCATGGTACAAGCTAACTGACGCTCTCACATCACATGACAAAAAAAAAAAAAAAAAACTTGCACAGTGGCTGTATTGTTTACCACTGAATAAGTAGCAACCATGTAGTGCTCAACCGTGGCATATATAATGGGTGCAAAGCGTGAAACTACAACCAAGATAAATACAAATGCACATATTCAGCAAACCATAAACTGTTGAGCATATTGTAAAAATCAAATAATAGAAGGTTCATGGTGAGCAAGGGCAAGCAAGTAGAAGTTAAATGGATGATCATGAGGTGATGGTTATTTCATTGTATTTTCCTCACAAGGAAGGAGAAAAAAAAACAGAAGAAGAAAAAAACTCCATTTTACAAGAGTTAGAAACCAAAAATCTATTAAGCCAGAATGGAAAACATAGACTGAATCAAATTGGTCTTTACCAAGCCTAATTATCGGCAGTTATTCCATCATTCAAAGAAGTGGAAATTAAATTAAATCAAATGGCCATTGTCAACCCTAATTATCCTAGCTATACTGCAATTATGGAGGAAAGCTAAAGCCCCTTAATGCAACTTATCTTATTTAACAGAAAATGCAAGATGGCATTTCAGAGTTCATGATGCCAAGGTACTTGTCAACACATCTCTATGAAAGTTTGTCTGCCTATGTTGCCAAATTAGCTCATTTAAGAGCAACCAACTAATTGAATTCTGTAATCATGACGCCATGTCTATATGTGCAACATTAGAACAGTAAGTAGTGATCTTAAATAATACAGCACAACTTGCTTAGTAAATGCTCAGCAAATATCAGTAGATTTAGTAACTGATAGGAAGAAAACAAGGAAAGATAAAAAACACAGAGCAATTATACCTTCCAATTGTTGCAATGCATTACTCATGGACTTCATTTCACGAATTTGTACATCTAAAAGATTTGTGAGCTCTGTGAAGTACCTCTTCTCTGGAAAAAAAAAGTATAAGTCAACGGCATTCACACTTCTCTGAAATCTTTATTACACACACTAGTCTGCACAAACTGACCTTCAGTTTTTGACACCAGCATTTCCTGGCTAGCTCGAGCAACATCAGCAGCAGCGGTGGCAGCAGCTTTTGCAGCAGCAGCAGTTTCTTCTGCTAAACTTGGCTTTTCATTTATTTTTTTCATAAGAGGTTCCCCTCCTTCTTCCTCCAACACAATCTTGCGGATCCAAGACTTCAAACGGGGAATTATAGTGTTCTGAACAAGATTGTGTCACCAAATGTTATTATTACACTAGAAATTATCCAATATGTTCACATAGACAAGGGCCTCAAAAGTAATTTTATTCATGCAATGAACCTAAGAAGGTAAAAGCTGTTGCCAGCCTTAGAAGGGGAGCTTAAGAAGGAAAGCCTTGGCCCAGCATTAAAAACTGTTGACATGTGACCATGAAGTCACGAGATCAAGTCGTTAAAAGAGCCTCTTATAGAAATATAAAGTAAGGCTGGCAACATTAGGCCTTAATGGCCCGACACTTCCTTGAACCCCACACGTGCGGGAGATTCTATATACTGCACTCCCTTAAATGAGCTTAAAAGGGTATGGCATAACATTGAGGCATTGGGCAATAAAACTTTTAAACTAAACAGGAGCATTATGCAAAATATCCTCATAATACAAATACCTTAAAAAGTACTGCTGTTCCAGCTCCTGAAATAGCTAGTAAGCCAACAGCAAGAATAGCATGAGACCATTGGAACCTAGAAAGGGCTCCCAATTTAGAAATGCTACCAGTGGATGCAACTGATGTTGGCTGCATAGCGTGAGTTGATGTTTGTTGCTGAATAGGTAATGATGACTTCAATTGTCCATCTAAAATCAAGGTCATCAAAGAGAGAGTCAATTACCATAATTATGGGACAAGCTTGATTTTGTCTGAAATCCCACCCCAAGAAATATATGCATTACCTTGACTCGGAACTGGCTGTGAGGGTGTCACGCTTGGGGCAGGATCCTATCATTCAATAACATTGACAACAAAGTATTTGTAAAGAGAGGAAGGGAGGAAAAAAACAGAACAACAAATGTAGTTTGACATGTTATTGATGTCTGAAATTCAAAATGTCGAAACTTATAGAAATAACTGCTGGCATACAGGAACCCGGCGAAAGGCTTCATCAATTTCCTCCTTTGTAAGACCCTTCCGCTCAAGAAATGATCTCCTATACATAATTGGAGATCCCTTAACTTTTGGATGTGAGAGAAACTTAACAGCATTTTGCACTTGCTCCTCTCGAATGGGTTCAGAGTTTACAAATACAGAAGTATCCGCTCTCGCTTTTGGCAAATCAGCCTGGACACCTACTTGTTCCTTAACTGTTGGTTCTATGGCCTGTGAAGCTGTAATCAAAATGAAAATTAATATCTGATACATCATAAAGATAGCATAATTGAGAAGAAGAATAACAAAAAAAAAACAACAGAATTGTTTATTCAACTATAATATAGGTAGTTGTATTCATTATGCCAATGCAATACAGATCCTAAAACAGAAAGAGGACTGGAAACACAATAACAAGTGTGCCAGGCATCAAGACAAATGACTTCAAGCGCTCTTACACATCTCCAACATTTTCATACTTCATCAGGAGCAGTAGATACATAATAGTAATATCTTGAGCATTCCAATGCAAAAAGGCTAGGGCATGAATATCCTCCACCTTCAAACAAGAGCTTTATTTTTGTTAGCAGTTAAAAATTTATTGTCTGGGGTCCATGTCTTCTATACTCATAATCATAAAATATGCTGCTCACAAAGCTGTTTTACAGAATTATTTTCAGAATGCCATGTTCATGGACCAAATACCATAGTTCCATTGGGAGATACCGTATTCTATCAATAATGGAAAGCCCAACTTAATGACTTAATCATGTTTTTCTTTATCTCTTCAAGAAGGCAAGAATAACAAGTATATTACCTACGAAGAAAAGCAAGGCAAATAGACAGAAAATAATCATACCACAGAAAACAGATCAGGAAGTGGCTAAATTCTACAATATCACATTTCAACAAAGCTCCTAGATTGAGTAGTTAATTTAACGCCTAAATGACTGAGCACTCAACCATGTAAGCATAAAAGTCTTGAAATTTTCCTTGCTTCTACCTTTTGTAGTTAATTAATGCTTTAATCACTGAGAATTCAACCATGTATGCAAAAAAAGCTCAAAATTCAACAACAAAACTGTAGCAAATCATCCATCCTACAGAACTCTTATTCAAACCGGTAAACCATTCTTCATGGTATAGCTCTTCAACTTTCGGAAAAAGGTAAAGATTATGGAAAGAGTCTTGTTCTTATAATTTGACACAAAAGTAAATTACCTAGACAAATAAATTCAGTAACACAACTGTAACCGTAAAAAGACATTTAACAAATCCAATAATCGTACTTCTCTTATTATTTTCAGTATGATCCATCAGCTATAACCTTCTCCTACTTAATTCAATAAATGTGGTAAAACACCAACAAGGGAAGCCCAAAATGAACATCAGCAGCAGAATATGAAAGATATTTGACACAGAAACAAACCCCATAGCACGTCAATATTTATACTACTTTAAGAATTCATGATCAGTAACAACATGAAACAAGATAAAAGTTGATTATTATTTTCCCCGGAAACTTAGTGCTTAAACTAGAAAACGGGGCCATAATCTTCAAGAACTTAGATTCGTGAACTCAAATTTCCATAGTCACTAAAATCAGCAGTTCTAATACAAATCCATCCAATTTATGACCTTTCAATCGTCATTCATTTATCATTAAAGTTCTAGTAAACAAAACAGACTACCAAAACTACAAATTATATATATATATATATATATATGCATGCCGAAATAGAGAAAAGACGGGAAAAAAAACCTGAGTTTCTGGTTTTATCATCCACCGAATTCGGATTTGAATCAGATTCACTTGCCATACTGTCTCAGCTAAAGAATCAGAGAGAGTATAATAGTTAATTTTACAGAAGGAATAACGAGTAAAAGGGGCAAACCTTTCAGGAGAAAAATAATCCTATGGTCACGAAAATTGACATAAAAAATTCGTAAAGATTGATTGCAGTTACCGAGGTGATGATGTCAGAAGAGAGGAGCAGAAGTTGGGTTTGTTTATTTCTAAGCGAAGTCGCAGAGAGAAGAAGGGGGACTGCTGGCGATGGTATATCTCTGTGTGTGTCGTGCGAGAGAGAGAAAGAGAAAGAAAGAGAGTGAGTCATTGGAAGAATTTATTAAAAAATAGGAAAGATTAAAATAGCCGATATTTTGCAGGAAATTTGCAAAAATAGCAATTTTTGTGTTGATATTTGCAAATATAACATCGAGACTATTTTTCTTACAAATATAGCACTTTTTTGGTTTAACTCCTAGCGAAAAGATAAAAATGCCCCTTTATTCACAAAAAAAGCTTCTGAAACATCGTTCAAGATTTCTCTACTTCATTTTTTCACTTTAAATTTCTCTACATATTTAATCATTCTTCATCGATTCAACATCTCATTTATTTGACGCTGTATCAATGGCACGTACGCGAAGAGGACAGGCATCTTCAAGCAAAAAAGCTACCGCCGTAGAGAAAAAATCACATATTGATTAACCCGTGCATATTGATTATGGATTTTAGAATAAATACAATTGTAATAGGATTTTGCGTGATTTTTGCTATAATAGATCAAATTCGACGTCAAATTAGACATTAATCTTTTATTCGACAAAAAGAAAGATTTTCGACAAATATTTTGACACAAATTTCGACATTTTGTGACATGCATTTAACAACAAATTTGACATGAAATTCGATATAAAATTCGACAAAAAATTCGACAAAAGATTCGATAAGCATTTTGACAGAAAAATGTCGACAAGCATTTCGACAAAGAAATCTTGACAAAAACTTCGACATTTCTTCAAATCACAACCGGAGGCAATCCACATAGTTGATAGTCACAGTCGATAAAAAATCAGCAGCAATAATCGGCAAGAAATTGCAACAAATATTGTTCTTGATCCTTTCTAATCCCTTTTTGTTATTTAGATTTTTCGTTGAATTTTCACGTTTTTCCCATAGCTCACCCGAAGCTTCATTGAGCGAAGTGACGGGTTCTTCAAGCTTTCATCTTTGCACCCTTCCCATGGTTTTCTAATGATCTATGGCTCCAAAAACTCATGGGTAAAAAGAAAACACAACCTACAAACTCCCAATTTCCTACACCGAATACCATAGATGAAGAATCTAAGATGGGTCACAAATGGATCTGTCAGGTCAAAAGACAATTCATGAAGAAATTGAACAACTAACTGCCAGTTTTAATAACATTTCTGAACTCCCCAAGCTTCTTGATCCCATGGGGAAGAAGAAAATTGTCTCCAAAAGCTCTCAAACTCCATATCAAAATTCCGTGGAAGCTTGTAGTTCAATTATTGCCCGTGAATTGGAAAATTTGAAGATAAATCAAAATTCCTCAAGGCCTAATTCTGTTGTTGATTCCTCAGATGATGATGATGTTGCAGTGGAAAGCCCTGATTTTGGCTCCCCCACGGCTCACGCCCAAACAAAGGAAACCAACCCCTTACTCAACTCAGACAATGCTTAGTAGTTGCTTGATAAATTGCCCAAATAGAAGCTTGGTGTGAATAAGAGTAACTCCTCTAGTGCTTCCGTCACCCTTGGATCAGAAGAAACTTTTTCTGAGCAAAATTAGACTGTAAACACAATGAGCAAACTACAATGGTAACAAAGAAATGTCGAAGTGGTATGAAGAAAAATTCAACGAAAAATCTAAACAGCAAAAGGGGATTAGAATGGATCAAGAACAATATTGGTTGCAATTTCTTGCCGATTATTGCTTTGATTTCTTGCTGATTGTGAATATCAACTATGTGAATCATCTCCGGTTCTGATTTGAAGAAATGTCAAAGTTTTTGTTGAGATTTCATTGTCGAAATGCTTGTTGAATTTTATGTCGAATTTTGTGTTGAATTTCATGTCAAATTGTCAAATACACGTCACAAATGTCGAAATTTGTGTCGAAAATCTCTCTTTTTGTCGAATAAAAGATTCTTGTCTAATTTGACATTGAATTTGATCTATTACAGCAAAAATCACACAAAATCCTATCGCAACCGTATTTCTTCTAAAATCCATAATCAATATGCACAGGTTAATCAATATGTGATTTTTTCTCTACGGCGGTGGCTTTTTTGCTTGAAGATGCCAGTCTTCTTCGCGTACGTGCCATTAATGCAGTGTCGAATAAATGAGATGTTGAATCGATAAAAAATGATTGAATGGGCAGAGAAATTCGAAGTAACAAAATGAAGTGGAGAAATCTTGAACGATGTTTTAGGTGCTTTTTCTGTGAATAAAGGGGCATTTTTGTCCTTTCGCTAGGGATCAAACCCAAAAAGTGCTATATTTGCAAGGAAAATAGTCTCGATGCTATATTTGCAAATATTTATGCAAAAAGTGCTATTTTTGCAAATTTCCCATATTTTGCCCGCTTGCAGATGAGAAAGAATTGAGGCTTTTCTTTTTACCTTTTTTTTTTACAATGGATATATTACATTATCTCCTCATAAGTTGTATAAATTACAGTTTCAAAATATATTTTTGTATTTTTTCAAGTATTTTTACACTCCTTAATATAACTCTTATCTCATACTTATAAAAAAGTATTTTGAAATACAATTTATACACACATTAGACTTATTACGAAGAAAATATCATTTGTGATGATGATCCTAACAAACCCCTTTTAAGGCCGTCATTTAACTTCTTTAGTCCTCACCTCATGGAAATATTTTTATTAAGAATTATCATCTTATAATTTTCTTTTTCTCTGTATGAAACTTTTTTCAAAAACACTCAACTTTACTAGATTTTCAACCAAGACGTCTTCTACAATACTATCAAAAATAGGGTTTTGAAATTCATATTTATTTAAGAAATTATCAAGACATGGTTTGGGGCCTCTTTTATATCAACCCACTTCCAAATTTCAAAATTTTTATATATCTTTTTCCCCCAATCCCTTCTAAGCATCATTTGCTCTTAATCCCTCCTCCCACATTTTAATACTTCTGTTTTTTCTTGATATAAGACCTTCTCTTAACATTTTCTCCTCTCTATATATAAAACCTTTATATTATTGAAAATTAACAACTCCATATTAGAATGGGAAATTTGCTAAAATAGCACTTTTTGCATAGACATTTGCAAATATAGCATTGAGACCATTTTCCTTGCAAATATAACACTTTTTTGGTTTGACCTCTAGCGAAAAGCCAAAAATGCCCCTTTATCCACAAAAAAAAAAAACGCCTAAAACATCGTTCAAGATTTCTCCACTTCATTTTCTCACTTTGAATTTCTCTACCCATTCAATCATTTTTCATCGATTCAACATTTCATTCGATACTATATCAATGGTACGTACGCAAGGAGGACAGGCATCTTAAAGCAAAAAAGCCACTGCCGCAGAGAAAAAAATCACATATTGATTAACTTGTGCATATTGATTATGGATTTTAGAAAAAATATGATTGCAATAGGATTTTGTGTGATTTTTGCCGTAATAGATCAAATTCGACGTCAAATTATACATGAATTAAACATGAATCTTTTATTCAACAAAAAGAGAAATTTTCGACAAATATTTCAACTCAAATTTCGACATTTGTGACATGTATTTGACAAAAAATTCGACATGAAATTCGACACAAAATTTGTGGAAATCGACATTTAACTTGTGGAATTCGACATTTTGCTTGTGGAACTCGACACTTAACTTATGGAATTCGACATTTTGCTTGTGGAACTCGACACTCCTTCAATTCAATCTTTGTACAATTTTGACATTTCTTTATTACCATCGCAGCTTGCTCATCATGTTTGCAGCCTGATTTTGCTCAGAAAAAGTGTCTTCCAATCCAAGGGTGATAGAAGCACGAGAGGAGTTAGTCTTATTCACACCAAGCTTCTCTTGGGACAATTTATCAAGCAACTGGCATGCATTGTCTGAGTTGAGCAAAGGGCTAGTTTCCTTCGTTTGGGTGTCAGCCGTGGGGGAACCAGAATTAGGGCTTTCCACTCCAACATCATAATCATCCCAGGAATCAACAACAGAATTAGGCATTGAGAAATTTTGATTTACCTTCAGATTTTCCAATTTGCAAGCAACAATTGAACTACAAGCTTCCATGGAATTTTGATAAGGAGTTTGAGAGCTTTTGGAGACAATTTTCTTCTTCCCCATGAAATCAAGAAGCTTGGGGAGTTTAGAAATTTTATTAAAATCGGTAGTTAGTTGTTCAATTTTTTCATGGGTTATCTGTTGACCCAACAGACCCGTTTGGTGACCCGTCTCAAATTCTTCATCTATGGTCTTCGGTGTAGGAAATTGGGAGCTTGTAGGTTGTGTTTTCTTCTTACCCATGAGTTTTTGGAGCCATAGATCATTAGAAAACCATGGGTAGGATGTAAAAATGAAAGCTTAAAGAACTCGCCACTTTGCTCAATGAAGCTTCGGGTGAGCTACAGGAAAAACGTGAAAAATTCAATGAAAAATTCAGAGAAAAATATGAATAGCAAAAAGGGATTAGAAAGGATCAAGAACAATATTGGCTGCAATTTCTTGCTAATTATTGCTGCTGATTTCTTGCTGATTGTGAATATCAACTATGTGGATCGCCTTCGGTCTTAATTTGAAGAAATGTCAAAATTTTTGTCGAGATTTCTTTGTCGAAATGCTTGTCAACATTTTTTTGTCGAATTTTTTGTTTCATGTCAAAATTTTTGTCAAATACATAACAAAAATGTTGAATTGTTTGTCGAATATATGTCGAAACCTCTATTTTTGTCGAATAAAAGATTCATGCCTAATTCATGTCTAATTTGACAACGAATTTGATCTATTATAGCAAAAATCACACAAAAACCCTATCGCAATCGTATTTTTTCTAAAATCCATAATCAATATGCAGGGTTAATCAATATGCAATTTTTTCTCTACGGTGGTGGCCTTTTTGCTTGAAGATGCCTATCCTCCTTGTGTACATGCCATTCATGCAGCGTCGAATAAATGGGATGTTGAATCGATGAAAAAATGATTAAATGGCAAGGAAATTCAAAGTGAAAAAATGAAGTAAAGAAGTCTTGAATGATGTTTCAGGTGCTTTTTTGTGAATAAAGGGGCATTTTTGTCTTTTTGCTAGGGGTCAGACCCAAAAAGTGCTGTATTTGCAAGGAAAATAGTCTCGGTGCTATATTTGCAAATGTCTAAGCAAAAAGTGTTATTTTTGCAAATTTCCCTATTAGAATAGATTAAAAGGCGATTGGTTATTTTCGAAGAGATTATATTTCAATTAAGAACAGTCTTTTAATTAAGAGTCGTTTATGCCCTTTTTTCTCTAGGTATGTACAATTAAAATTGTAATAATTTGATAATTTATAAAGCTTTTATGTGGAAAAGATTTATGTTGGATAGAGTACAAACCATGAACACATGAATAATTTACTATGGAAACTTATTTTCTCTTAACTTTGAACATGTGAATAATTGTGTTTATTAAGCTTTTATTGTTTAGCTTTCTTTTTTTCACCACTCATAAAAACCTCAATTCTTCACAACATTTTTCCCCATAATTATCTAATTTAGAGTTTATATATATTTTAGATTGGGCAACGTAATTACCATAGCTAGTGTTGGAAACAAGGTTTTTTTCCCCTTAACTTTTAAGGGAATCGTATGCATCCAATAATATGTACTAATTTCCCAAGCCATTTAAACCTGATTGCCTCTCTAAGATGTAAATGGGTATTGAACACGAATACTATTTGAAATTGCAAAAGGCAAAGAAAGAAAATTAAGATAATTACCGTTAAAGGGAGAAATTTTCCTTCAACGTGCATGGTCTCAACACATGTCTAATTTGATAGTCAAATAAGCTCCAATGAGTCAAGATTAAATCTATTATTGTATTAGAGTTGCCTCTTTTTTTTTTATAATTTGTTATATGGCTTTTCTCTTTATTCCTCACTGGCAAGTTTGTATTTAAGAGAGCTTCACCTTTAATCGTATACAATACAAATCTTTAATTATCCTATATGCATAGATGATCCTATTAACTCACAAGTGTATAAATTAAAAAAGAATGATATAGTAGTAATAATAAAACTTGCTGGAGCATGCATGTCATGATGAAGGATACAATATATATATTCAACAAGTGAATAACACTATTATTTTTTTAAAAAAATAATTGGATGGATCTTCAAATTAACCTACACCAAACAAGAGAGGAAAAAATTAGATAAAATGCAATGCACTGTGATGTTATGATCTATGTATAGAGCAACATTCAATTACCAATTTCACTAATGACTCTATTAATTGTGATTGTCAAATTAGTCAACTTTTGTTGTGAAATAGATATCTTTTTTGTAAGTATTTTATTTTTATTTATTCTTGATAAATAAGTAATGAACTATTTTTCATTAATAGGATGAATTTTGAAAATGGCAATAGTTTCGATAAGGAGATAATCACAAGTTCAAACAATTTTCTTGAAGTTTCAAGTGAAAAATTAGATGATTCAGTTGAAGTTGATGACATATTAGTAGGCAAGAATGTTTTGAAATAGAGTGAGAAAAATTTGGTTATGCATGGCACTCCTTCTGAGGTTTGTGAGGTTAGGATTTTTGATGATTTAGAAGGTACTCATGCATGTTATAAGCCATATGCAATGCAAATAGATTTAGCATAAGATTGTGCTGTTTACCAAAGTCCTCTGGTCCTAGTGGCAAAGGACTAAGGTATTCCAGAGGGAGGTCTTGGGTTCAAGTCTCACTCTGCGCAAGTGGTACTGACCCTCCCCAAAAAACCCTTCAAGTGGTAGGGCCAAGCGGTGTATACTAACCCGTAGGGCCAAGCCAAAGTAGGGTTTCTGGGGTATGGGGCCGCGAAGCGGTGGGGCCAGTCACTATAAAAAGTTTACCCTACCTTAGTTTTTATACAACCCACCTGGCTAAGGGGCCTCTGGTACAGGTGGGGGAGTTTCGCCTTCGTAAGGAGGACTTTCTCCAAATCAAAGATTTAGCATAAGAAAAAAATCATACTTGACTTTTTCAATTGAAGGATAGTATTAATTTCTCAATAATTAAGTTAATTAAGCTAGGGTTTATGAAAATAAAGGGGCAATTGTCTTTTTCAATTTAGATTTTATTTCTAGTTTCTATAATAGAATGAATAAGACAAATATTTATATTCTTCTAAACTATTAAAATGAAGAATAATGATATTTAAAAGCCCATCAATTCTCTCTCTACCTATTCCTAGGCTAGAGATACTATGATTTTGATATCAAAAATCTAATTTTTCATGAATATCAATGATCAAACATAAAAACCCATAATACACAATACATGATGTCTCAATAAATTGCATACATCTCACATTAAAACTTGATATTAGATATTATTTCACATGACTCATAACATAAATCAACATAATATGGAGAAATATTACCTACTCATCATCAATTTTTAAGAAAAAGAAATTTAACCACTCATAACTATTAAAAGGAACACCAAATTAAAGAAATAGAACATTAGATGAAAGTTTACAATATAAGAGACTCCCTTTTACAAGGAGAAAATAAGCCCACTAGTTAACTTTCAATTGAAGATGAGCTTCAAAGTGGAGATTTTTTTTCTTTCAAAGTTATGAAAAACCTTAGCTTTAATTTTATGATCTACCTTGTCCTGTAAATACAAAGTTTTGGAATTTATTATGAAGATGGGTATTTATAGGAGTTTTGACCTAAAACCTCATAGAAAGTGACCCAAGTTAGCGCAAAAATTTCTAGAAAGGTCAAAAATGGTAAAAAAATACAACTTATACACCCTAGAATGCTAATATAGGAATTTCACATTATTTATCAAGTTAAATAGATACTAGTTATGTGTTTTTATGTGCTTTAAGGTAAAACATAGTAGAGACATAAAGAAGTTAAAAAAAGACCAAATTTGAGAAAATTCCTTGAATGGTATAACTTGGAGGTGGAATGTATTTGAACCTGCAAATGGCCAATTTGGAAAACAAACATCCATAAAGTATATCTTCTTTTCTTTTTAACTAAATGAGGAGATTTTGGATATTTTAGAAATTTCTTTGAATTCAAGTTTTATATTTTGCAATTTTTCTAAATTGGCCAGAGTCTCAATCAAAATTGAGGCCAAAGTGAGAATATGATAAGATTGGCTAAAAACTAACACAATTTGGGAGAATGGCTATATCTAGGGATAGAACAATCTAATTTCAATAATTTTTGAAGCATCAATTAAGAGGAATGCTACAACTTTTATACAAAACCCAAAGCCTAATTCTGATTGGAAGAGCTTTAAAAGGTCAACAAAAAAAAAAGTACTAGTGCATAGAATCATGAGAAGCCAACAAAGGGTGGTTTGGGCTCAGTTAGGCTACTAGTATGACTAACTCACATGGTTAGCGTGATCTAGCCTGAAAACAAGTGTGAAAATGATGATTTTTTGACCTTTTATCCTTTCTAGACACTTTCATGTTGTCTGGACCATTTATTATGAAGTCTTTATGTCTAAACTCTATAAATACCCTCTTTAGGGATAGTTTCAATAACTTTTGTACTTCTAAAGACAAAAATTAGATCTTAGCTAAATAGGAGTTTTTCATAGCTTTGGAAGGAAGAAACCTCCATCTTTAAAGATCTTGGGTCTTGGCTTGAAGTTTAATTTGTGCATTTGATTTTTTCTTGTTAAGAGAAGTCTCTTACACCTTAAACTTGAGTCTTGTGCTCAATTTTTTTAATTTGGTGGTCTTTTCATTAATAATAAGTGATTAAATTTCTATAATTCCTAATATTTGATGATGGATTGTTGGTATTTTTCTTTATAGTTTTGATTGTATTATGGGTGATGCATATTATTGTCTAATATCAAGTTTTCATTTAAAAATCATTTAATTCATGTAGGTCACATTAGTTGTGTAAAATGGTATTTGTATTTGATCATTTGATCTACATTAAGTCTAGATCTTCTTATTAGAACAACAATACTCTTAGGATAGGAATACAAGAGGGGGGGGGGGGGGGTGAGGAGTGGGGAGGGAGAATTGGTGGGTTTATATTATATAATTGTATCACAATTTATAGTATGGTCAAATAGGAATATGACACACTATTCAATTCTAGAAATTAGGAATAAAGATGATATTTCCATATGCTATTTTTGTGTTTGTATTTTAAATAGCATTCGAATAAATTTGTTATTAGTAGTATTAAAATTTGCAAAAATTTCCTTATCTTCTTGTTTATATCTTTTTTTGTGTTAAATAAACAAAGAAATAGAAAACAATTTCTATGGTTGTGATGAGTTAGTCTTTTTTGACTTAGAGGTAGACTAATCGAAGGAAGCCAATCATGTAACTAGTGAAATGAATGGCCAAATCTTCAACTTAGTAGTGCAAAAATTGAGATGTTGGTCTCTTAGTGTAAATCATTGGTTAGATGATTTTTTTTTAATCTTAAATAAGTTGTTTTGAACACTTAATTGGGGAACATTAATGAAGGTAAACCTTAGGAAAAATGCGCTTTTTTTTGTGTGTAAATTTTGATGTGTTCATATAGTGTGACCTGTGATTCAACCTATCTTTGCGGTGAATGTAAGTGATACACCTGATTTTAATATGACTTGGGCAATTGTTTGTTTTTATTTTGTAAATAAGATGCTACTTCTCTATGGGACTTCTCTTAATCTTTTGTCTTAAAAACATTAATCTAAGTGAACTCATATGAGTAAGAATGAAAAAAAATAAAAAGACACAAAACTTGAGACTAATTAATACAGTGAGAGAGTACTCCAATTAATGTGAGTTGTTAAGTAACAAGACACCAATACAACAAACGTGTGGCTCTCATGTTTATGAAGTAAAGTGACATCTTAAGATGAAAAAGTGGTAAATTAAGAAAGAAGATAAGGACCAAATGATTTTAAAGATGGTTTAATGCTTTTCTTTTGTTCAATGAGATTATTGTTAATAAGGGAGGTTTGGGACATGGTCATTAAAATTCCCAAAGATAAACATTAGACACTAAAACTTACTTAATTTAAGTATTACTTACAAATACACAAACATAAATTGTTTTAGGTGAAAAATGAATATTTTTGAGCAGTGGTAAATTGAGGAGATTGGCACTAAATAAGTACGTAAGTATTGTATAAATTAAGTGGTTTTGAGATGCCATGCATGACAAACTTATAAGTAGTTGGAAAACCTATGAGTTAAAAATAAACTATACTTTGAACAAACTTGGAAATTAGATACTATTTTTTCTACTTTAGTTTATTCTCTTGTGTGTTGTCCTAAAAAGTATTTAATATAATAATTTGGTTTTATTTACTCTAAATGAATGCTAAAATATGAATTTTACATCATTTTTTCAGTCAATAGATATTAATTATGTGTTTTTATGTGCTTTTAGGTAAAAACATTGTATAGGCACAAAAAAGTTGGGAAATTTACAAATATAGTACCTTTGACCATTTACTTTACAAAAATAGCACCTTCATTTTTTTCTTTTGTGTTATAGCACTTCCATCAAAACAAAGACTACAATGCCCTTTCTGATATTATAGAACGCAAGAAACTTCACTCCATCTTCTTCTTCTTTTTTCTCAAAACCCATTTGATCGATCCAACAAAATTTGTTCTCACACCCCATTGTTTGCACACTTCACTGTTCGTACACCCTATTGGACTATTATCTTCAAGCAAGAAGGCCGCAAACGTAGAGAAGAAATTGCATAAATTTGATGTTAGTTGAAATTTACAGTAGTTGAACTAGGTTTGTGAATTTGAAAGAGAGAATAGTCGAGCTCTAGGTCAAGTTTTAGGTCAAGCACAATGTTAATCAATGGTGCTAGATCAAGTTTTAGGTCGAGCACAAGGTTAATCAATGGTGCTAGGTCAAATTTTAGGTCAAGCACTAAATTTGGTCGAAATTTTAGGTTTAGCATTAGGTCGAGCACAAAGTTAATCAATGGTGCTAGGTCAATTAAATTTTTTTTATATATAAAAAAAATTCACTCGACCTAGTACTAGGTCGAGTTTTAGGTTGAGCAATAGGTCGAGCTTGACCTAAATTTGACCTACTCGACCTAAAACTCAACCAAATTTAGTGCTCGACCTAAAACTTGACCTAGCACCATTGATTAACCTTGTGCTCAACCTAAAACTTGACCTAGAGTTCGACTAGTCTCTCCTTTAAATTCTCAAACCCAGTTCAACTACTGCAAATTTCAACTAACATCAAATTTATGCGATTTCTTCTCTACGATTGTAGCATTCTTGCTTGAAGATGATAGTTCAATAGGGTGTACGAACAGTGAGGTGTGCAAACAATGGGGTGTGAAAATAAATTTTGTTGAATCGATCAAATGGATTTTGAGAAAAAAGAAGAAGAAGATGGAGTGAAGTTTCTTGCGTTCTATAATATCAGAAAGGGCATTGTAGTCTTTGTTTTGATGGAAGTGCTATAACACAAAAGAAAAAAAGGAAGGTGTTATTTTTGTAAAGTCAATGGTCAAAGGTGCTATATTTGTAAATTTCCCAAAAAAGTTAGAAAAAGGACCAAATTTGAGAATATTCCTTCAATAGTGCAACTTTGAGGTGGAATAGACTTGAATGTGCAAACGGGGGCATTTTGGAAGATAAAATTCAATGAGATGAGATCTTAGACACTTTGGAAAGCTTTTTGAATATGCTTTAAGTCTCATGTTTTGAGGTTTTATCTAAATCTCCCAGGATCATAGTCAAATTTGAGGCCAAAATAAAGGTATAACAAGGCCAGTTAAGGACTAACACTTTCTTTAAGAATGGCTATATCTTGGGATAGAAAGACCTAATTTCAATAATTCTTCATTAGAAAGATTAAGAGAAGAGATACAATTTTTATACAGAAGTCAAAGCTTATTTCTGCCAGGAAAAACTTCAAAAAGTTGATTGAAGGAAGTGCTAGTGTACAAAATCATGAAATACTAGTAAAGAAGTGTAGTTTGTGTCTCAGTCAAGCTGCCATCTTGACCTAGCTAGAAAGTAAGTGTAAAAATGATGATTTTTTTTACCTTTTAACATTTCTAAACACTTATGTGTTGTTTGGCCATTTGTTATGAAATCTCTAAACCTAAACTCCTATAAATACTCACTTTAGGGATAGTTTCTATGACTTGTATATTTTTAAAGACAATAATCAGATTCTAGGGCACAATAGTTGCTTTTCATAACTTTAAAAGGAAGAAATCTCTATGTTTGGAGATCTTTTGACTTAATATTTAATTTGAGGGGTTTAATTTCTTCTTATTAAGGGAAGTCTTTTAAACCTTAAATCAGAATCTTTTACTCAATTTTTTTTAATTTGGTTGTATTTTCATTAGTTATATGTGGTTAAATTTCTATAATTTATAAGATTTGATGATGGGTTCTTGATATTTTTCTTCATTGTCTTTATTTATGTTATCAGTAATGCATATTAATGTCCAATATCAAGTTTTCATTTGAAAATCATTTAATTTATGTAGGCATCATAAGTTGTGTGAAATGGTGCTTGTAATTGATCATTTGATCTACATTAATTGTAGAATTTTTGATACAAATTCTAAACTTAAAGATTAAAATTCGAACATATACCAGAGTGTTGGTCCTAGTATCGTCCTCTAGGTTGAACTAACTGGCGTGAAATTCCCTTGGATCTACCCAACTGAAAATTCTTCCCTTGGAGTTGGTATGTTCCTTGAAGATGGAATAGGTCCTCAACCCCTTGATAACCCGTATCAAGAAACCTTGGAATCAATGGAAGGATGGAATCCGAATTTCCTAGGGAACAAATCTAGGAAATCAAGAACAACAAACACACAAATTCCGAATTTGTGTAATTTGCAAGTAATTACAGAAACTAGAGAGCAATTCTCTCAAGCTTGTAATGTCAAGAACCAAATTTTCATTCATCAAAATCTGCCCTCCAAGGGAGGCCGACGGCCACTTTAAGGATACAAGGCATCCTTCACAAGTGCTAGGGTTTCTAGGGTGTCTAGGGTTTCTTTAGAGCCAAATGGGCTCACATGACTCTTGGGTTGACCTTATGGGTCTATACCACCCTCTAATAACTAAGCCCAATGACCTTAAGGGTCCTAAGAAAAAATAGTAGTCAAGCCAAACCCATTATGGCCACAAATTGGAATTTGGCTCCAAAATCTAATTAACAAGATCCAATTACACTTAGTACATTAATAAATACGGTTTTGTCAATCGTGGTCTTCTCCCCATCCTTTCGGGTTGTTTGGATGAGTCCATTCAAGGCTTCCTTCATTTTCTTCGTTCTAGCCCTTGTCATCATGCTTCGGGTTCGAAGTCTCTTCAATGCTTGTTGGATTCATATCACTAACTCTTCCTTTAGCAAGACACCAATTCCAAGATTAAAGAAGGACCTTGTTTTTATCCACTTGACACCCAAAGAGTTAATCCAAAACTCAAGATGCGAATTGAACTCTCCTTGGAACCAACTGACACACTCAGATTGTTGAGGGAAAGAAACTCAACAAAATAGCTTAAACATGAATCTAAGAGGCTATCCTCAAAGACTCAAAGCAAGTTCTAAACTAGAACTCAAAGAAAAGCAATAAAGCTCTCTGGTTTGTAATTGATTCAAGTCTTCTTTGGACTAATTCTAGAGTCGAAACTAAACTCTTAAAGTACTCCTTTATGTCTTTGTTTTGTCTCTTTTAGATTTGATCGAGTTGTCTTGGCTAAATGGTTGATTGTTTCAACCTTGGCTCTTGTATTTTCATCACTTTTGTTATTGGAATCAAGTACTCCTAACATAGGAATATGTATAGAGATTTGGTGCGCTAATATTGTCATTGTGTCACATTTAATAGTATAGTAGAATAGGAATATAATGCACATCATTCAATTCTAGTTATTAGAAATAGAAATTAGAGTGAAAAGATAATTACTTTATTGCTTGTACGTGACCATTGTTCAATTGACCCAATTATGGAGAGATTGATGCTATCCTATTCATTTCAAGGAATTCCTTATAGTTCTTGCTTAGTTCCCTTTGATCTAGTATTTAGAGTGAATTGGTTCACTTTATTTTTTTTATTTTTTTTGTTTTTTTAATTACATTTATATTTCTTTTTTTCAGTTTAAGTATTATTTACTTAGAGTAATTATAGTCTCGTGAGATCGACCTTACTTCTACGAATGCACCAATAAGTGCATACTTGGGTTTAGTTTTGTGGATTTAGGTTTTTGTTACTAATTTTTATTACTTGGCATTTGTAGTATTTATGTTATATGTTTATATCTGATTCTGCACTACAATAGTACTTCCTATTCGGAGGCTCATGACCTTGAAGTTGGTCAAAGGTCTTCATAATTTAGTTACACATTTCACTTTGATCCAACACTTAGAGTGAATTAGTTCACTTTAATTCTTTTGTTGTTGCTTTTGTTTGTTTTAATTACTTTTATATTTCTTTCTTGAATTTAAGCATTATTTACTTAGAGTAATAACATTCTCGTGAGATCAACACAACTTCTACTAATACAATGATAAGTGTATACTTGTGTTTAGTCATGTGGATTTAGGTTTTTATTACTAATTTTTATAACTTGACATTTGCAGTAATTATGCTATATGTCCATATCTGATTTTGCACTACATCAATACTTCCTATTAGGAGGTTCATGCCCTCAAAGTTGGTCAAAGTTCTTCAAAATTCAATTATGCATTTGAAAACTTCGAACATTTTTTATTAGCCAATGTATCTAAAAATCTACTTTTCATATTCACGCTAGTTTGTCTTTCTTATTTTTTTGTGTTTCCCAAAATTTTTTGTTTATGAAAAATCAACCAAGAAAAGGTCTTTAATAATTTTTTTGGGATGTTGAAGTGATATAAGTTTTGCGTAATTACTTAATTAACTATTTTTCTTTGTATGGATTGACAAGTAAGCAATTGCTAGTAATGGTTCAGAAGGCATTCATAAAATACATATTTAAAAATTACATTTATCATCATCAAAACAACTTCTCTTGCTTGCATAGTTCAGGGGAATGCCTTGTGCATATTAATGTAAAATCAAAAACTTAAGTGCATAGTTGGGATGTCAAAGATTAAATAGATATTTTGATCTTTGATATACTATTTGATTGGATAATTATGCCCAACAAATATTTTGATATTTGCAAATATCATTCAAGGCTCTCATTTGTGATGAACTTATTAAAATAGTATTAGTGAAGAAAACATTGGGGGGGTGGGGTGGGGTTGGGGGTGGAGAGCATATAGAGTCATGGTTGGTTTGGTGTGATATATTTGGTTACTTGAAGTTTTGTCTCATTTGTTTTAGTTTGGTATTAACTAGTTGTTGCTACAGCTTTGTACCTTACTATTGATTTGTTTGTTCAAACTAAAACACTAACAAGTTTGAGAACTTTAGCTTGGTTTTTGCATATATATATATATGGAGGTATTCAACTCAATTCATTCATTAAAATATTGTTTTCTATTTTCATTAATACTTGCTAAGTTTCTATATTTCTTTTGATTAATTTGTCACTATTTGATAAGATCTTACCTCTTCGATTTTAAAACAAAAAACTTCTTGTTTCTAAAATGTTAAAGATTTATTAAACTATAATTTTAAAAATATTTTTCTATCTTTCCATCTCTAGTATACTAATGATTTGAGTTAATGGAAACCATAAACAACCATATTAATGAAACCATATAGAAGCACATAAAAATAAAGAACAACTAATTGAATTACATGAGAAATATTTTTTAGTGGAGTGATTGCGCTGGACTATGAGCATACGTTTTGGTGCAAACAGATAATCCACAGCGTCTTATTGAGGCAACTTAAGATAGACGAGGAGTTCCAAAAGGACGGAAGCCTATTCTTTAATTTCGCTGCCAAGAAGGTTAAATTTGGGCGGAGGGAGTTGGCACTTATCACTGGTTTGAAGATGGACGACTTTACTCGTGAATACGTGAAATTCCAAACACCCGATGGCCCGAGTTTGATTAGTAAGTATCTAACTGGAGAAGGTAGGCACAATGAAACAACATACGCCGATGTTTTCAAAACTTATGATCAAATAAACGCAAGCTATTCGGTCGAGGTTGTTATGTCCCTCACCTTGCTATTGCTATACACATCCATCATTGGGGAGCAAAAGAGGAACCATATAGATGACAAGGTGGTCCATTTGTCCTGTAATTGGCAGAAGTTTGTTGAAATCCCGTAAGGCGAAGAGTCTTTTCATGTGACTGTGGATAGTGCTAGAAAGGCTATGGCCAACGCTTTGAAGCAGTCTAGGGATCTCAATAATAGGACATACACCGTTAGTGGATTCCCAGTTGAGCTAGGGGTAAGAAAATAAAAGTGACAACTCGTTTTTTTTAATTTTGTTCTTAAGTTTAAATAATTAATTTTTTCCTTTTCATGTTTATGAATTGTAGGTGTTCGCCTATGAATTGATGCCACATTTTGACAGATTCTCTTTAGTGCAAAAAGTCGAAACCTCTAGATGTAGGCCAAGGATGTTCAGATGGAAGGCGGTGAAAAGCCACCGATCTGCCTAAGAAAAAAATGCCGTATGGTTCAAAAAGCTACTTAGGGAGAGGTATTAGTTGATAATTAGATAAAATAATTTCCTCGTATGTTTGTGTTTTAAATAATGTTATATCATGACTTTCCACATTCAATGGGCTACAGAGAGTTAAAGTCACACCAATAACTCCAACTCCGGAAGAAGCTGCTAATTTTTTGAGTTGGGATAAAGAGGCCGCCAATGATTTGGAGTTTGACGAGGAAGAAAAAAAAGAAGAAGACGTGCATCATTCCAAATAGGCACGAGAGGTGCAGCGACCTTCAATGAACCAGATGATCGAACGGTAAGAAAGGGCGGAGGCTCGAATAGCTGAATTGGAATCTGCGGTTAACTGGCTAACCGCAACCATTGAACTTCTAACTCGCACACTTGAGCAAGTGATAGCGGGGAAAGAAGGCAAAGTCGATGGTGGGGCAACTTCAGAGAAAGATGAGGCTGATTTGAAAGCGTTGGTACTTGTTCACCAACCTACTGCAGAACACAAGACTTCATCCGTTCCCATCATTGTTGAAATCGAGACTCCCCCCCAACCCCGATTAAGGACAAAGGCAATAAGGATCATGGAGTTGGTGAAAATGATGTTTCTAGTGGTATCAACTTGGGACCTATTCTTAGCATTGAATACCCCACTCCCCCCAATCCACTCCTCCCCTCCCAATTTTTTGTTCTGGCGCGGTTCAATTTCCGCGATTTCTAACCAGTGTTGGAAGATATTCAAGACATGCTACAGTGGTTGAAACCGACAAAGCGGCAGTTCTTGTGGACTCCAATTTTTTACCTTGATTCGGATATGCTAACAAAGGTTCTTATTGAAAATGAGTGGCTTTCCAATGAGGTAATACTTTTTTGTTTTTCCATTCATCGTTAGACAATGAAAATATAATTGTCCTAATCCACGCAGTTCGGGTTCTTTTCAGCATTTGGATTTGTACACATCCATGCTTCGGAAAAGGATCCTCATAATGGGTTGCAAAGATGTTTCCATTATGGAAACGCATTTTGATGTAAGTTATTTATCCTATTCCTTATGTTTATGGCTGGCTTGTATAGTTGAATTGAAATCAAGACGTGTTAATTTGTGGGCACAGATTGGAATGAAAACATTATATACGGCCCAGTAGGATCCCATGCACGAAGATTTGGCCATGAAACAATTTGTTGGTTCAGTTCCGTACGAGATTGACTGTCAGACAGTGAACCAAGTTTTGTTCCTGGTCCATGTGGATGGAAATCACTGGATATTGGTGAGGATGGATACCCATCAACACATGTTTCACGTGTATAACTTACTTGACCAAGAAGGGATAAGGCCAAAATTGGAGCATCTTGTGCAAACCATGTCAAAGATACTAAAGGCATGTGAACGTTCGAGCATGGATACTTGGCAAATTGTCATTGAGAAGGGTTTGCCACGTCAAGAAGTAAGGTTAGTAATTTCAGCACCTTTACAATGTCTGTGGTGCTTCATTGTTTCAAATTTTTTTATAACTAACAACATACGCGTATTGTTTCTTTTAGCGATGGAGCTTGTGGTATCTTTGTCTTGAAATGGGCTGAATTCTTGATTCACGGGGTTCCACTAAAGACGTTTAATCCGAATCGTAAAGCTGTCATGGATGCACGTATGAAGATAACTACCGCACTATTCATCCATGCAAGACAAGAGGACTAGCGAAAAGGAAAGCAGCCCAAAAAAAAAGTAGAAAGTAGAGTTCTGTTGTGCAGTAGATATGTAATTGTAAATACAAATTTTTTGTGCTGCACATTTGTACGTATATAGGTTAGTCGAGTCATAGTTGAGCCCTGTAAATACATTTATTAATGTGAACTATCAAATTGTACAAATATCGATCTATGCAATGGTACATTTAGTTTATCACTCTTGCATGAAAGTACAGTTTAATTCTCTTTAGTTTTTGATCTATGTCACAAACATTTAGTTTATGGTACATTTAGAAGTACTTATTGGTCGAGTTTAGATTCGATCATATAATCGAGTGTAAGTTAATAAAGCAATTCGCGATTCTAAATAATCGAGTTTTTAGTCGATCAAACAATCAAGCAGGAAACAGAAATAACAACAATTAGCATGAATAAATTTTAGTTGAGCTTTTAGTTGATTGTATAGTCGAGTACAATTCAATGAAGCAGTCGAGCTTTTAATTAGTCAAGTTTTTAGTCGACCAAAAAATCGAGCAGGAAACAGAAATAACAACAATTAGCTTGAATAAATTTTAGTCGAGCTTTTAGTCGATCGTATAGTCAAGTACAATTGAATGAGGCAGTCGAGTTTTTAATTAGTCGAGTTTTTAGTTGATTAAATAGTCGAGCAGGAAACAGAAATAATAACAATTACCTTGAATAAATTTTAGTCGAGCTTTTAGTCGATCGTATAGTCGAGTACAATTCAATGAAGTAGTCGAGCATTTAAATAGTCGAGTTTTTAGTCGATCAAACAATCGAGCAGGAAACAGAAATAACAACAATTAGCTTGAATAAATTTTAGTCGAGCTTTTAGTCGATTGTATAGTCGAGTAAAATTCAATGAAGCAGTCAAGTTTTTAATTAGTCGAGTTTTTAGTTGATTAAAGAGTCGAGCATGGTCCAAAAATTTCAACAATTCTGCTTTGATACATTTGGTCGAGTTTAATATCCATAAAAAAGTCGAGTATTATATTATATATTAGTCTATTTTTTATTTAGTCGAGTATTCCTTCTATTAAACAATCGAGCGAGAAACAGAATTGCTCAACGATTGTGCTTCAAAACATTTTGGTCAAGTTTGAGGTCGATAATATGGCATAAATTACAAAATAATAATTGAAAATATGGCATAAATTAAATGTTGAAATCACACAAGACAGTTTACAATATATGGGCTTGTTGCCGAAGTGTATTTACAATGTACGCAAGCTAATCACTTTTCTGCCTTAGATTGGAATGGATTAGAGTAAGTTTTACGGTTATGACCACTCCCTCCACATTGACCACATTTCTTTGGAACTCTCTCCTCACCCGTTGAAGGGATTCTCTGTTTCTTGCGTCTACCACTCTTAGACCTTGGTTCAGGATAAGCTAATTGAATAGACAGAATTTCTTCAAGCACAAGCCAATCCTAAGGTTCACCAACCGGGATAATGGGATTTGCATAAGCGAATTTGAGTGCTTCGGTCAAATAAAATGGTGAACATAACGAATAATGGTCACTTTGCCAGCGACGGACTACAGCCAACGCATGAACGCATGGGAGTTGATTCATGTCAAACACTTGATACGTGCACGTTCTTTGAAGCAAATCGACAATATAAGTACGATTTGCTATGTCTTGTACACACCACCAGTGTATATCGACTGGTTCAACGACATGAGATTGTGCCGCTCGCATCTTAGATGAAAGCTCATTCTCAATGAAAGGGGTTGCATGTGTTTTCATTTTAGATGTAGCTATACACCTTTCATAATACCATCACTGAAGCATGCTCCGAATGTACTGAACTAAACAATGAATTGGTAGTTCCCGTGCATCCTTCAACAATGCGTTTAGACATTCTGTAATGTTAGTGGTTATTATAATGTATTGTCTCCCATCAAAATGTGCTCTTGATCACCGCTCAATGCCGACCTCTGTTAAATACTAGCAGACGCGTGAATCTTGTTTGGAAAGACTTCTCCACATCTCATTGAACTCAGCAAGAGTGTATGCCTTTGCAACCTTAAAGTATATAGGGAGCACATCTTTGTGTTTGAACATTCCTCGCAAGTTGTTGCTTAGATAATAGATACACACTTTGTGGAAGGCGTTGGGGAAAACATGTGCGATGCCTTTGGTAATGCTTTTATGCCTGTCAGACACAAACACCAATTCATCGATTTCAACACCTATTGTAGTATTCTACTTTTCCATAAACCACACCCACGAGGCGTCATTTTCTGAATCCACCAAACCCGAGCCGATCAAGTACACTTGGTTGTTATTGTCCATGCAAGTGGCAATAAGCAAAGACCCAGGGTATTTCCCCTTCAGAAAACAGGCATCAACGGCAAGAACCGGTCACATACAGCTACGAAATCCACGAAGTGATGCTCCCATTACAAAAAAGGCATATTTAAAACTATGATCTTCGTCCATCTCGAGATCAGTAAATGTACCCGGATTACATGCCCTCAACATGTGCAAATAAGATGGTAGTGTTCTATATGAATCCTCAAATCCACCTCTCATTTCGTCGAGTGCTAATTCCCTTGATCTCTAAGTCTTCTGGTATTGTATATTCACACCCAACTCTTGACGAATATCGGCCATGATTTCGACGGGTTTATGCGGCCAGCAAATTTCCTAGTACTTACATTTGATCCACGATCCTATTACTTTACTTGTTGCCTGACGATTATCACAATGCACAAGCGATAACTGACATGTATGGGTATTTACAAATTTATTGACCTTCCAAGCATCCGAATTCCCAATGGAAAATGCATTTAGTTTCCATCCGCAATTACTGTGCGTGCATCTTATGTACTAGTACTTGCAACTTGCTCTGACCACCTCCCACTCGTAGAAATATTTCACAGCGAGTATACTCATTCTCAGTTGCAATTGCTCCCTCATTTTAAAAACATCATTTACCGCAACATCGACGATGACGGCTAATCTATCAGAAGAAGTCCCACTGTTAGCATGCAATGACCTTGTAGAGTTTGGCATTGGGGGATTGGTCGGGTATGGGTTTGAACTGGATTGATAGGCACAGTTGTCTCCAGTTGCTTGGAAGCAGTATTTACATCTTCCCCAACTATGGTTTTCTCAACCAGAGTATTTACATCAGTCTTAGGTCCATGATCATCAACTGCTTCTTCAAAAATTGGTTCGACGAAATTGTTCGGAGGAAGAGTATCATTAGTCTATAACGGACTGTCGCCACCCAATCGCTTTATTGGTGAATTGCTAGCATTATTTTTAGCACCTGATGTTTCGGTCTCAGCTCGAAGGGTAACACATATTGGAATCCTTGCATCTTCGGATCGTCTAATAATCTCATTCAAAAAGCATTTGACATGGTAATCAGTTTTGATGGGGAGAGGGGATATTTTTAACAAATATTTGGGTATATATTCGAGGACTAATCTATCTTCAATCTCCATATCCAATTGTATAACAGAGAAGATGAGATTCATTAGTTCCTTGAAGCTTGTGTCTTCGTTCAACAAAAGAGTTTCGACCCTCTTGTAATTAATGAAGTTTCGTTCATTTGTACTAGGATCAACGTTCCATTTTCTGTCATAAAAAACGTGTACAGACCACGTAATTCTGCATGACATCCCTACATTTAAAACCAAAACAATCAATAAACAACTATTTTACATCAAACAAAAGAACATTTTAAAAATTAAGGCCATAAACAAGTAGCAAGATTGTGGAAGGGCTGTAAATAAATGAGAAATTCAATCCAGCACAGTACTCGACCCATTGCTCAACCTTACACTCGACCTATTATAATGTTGGACACTTTATCAAGCCCTATTAGAGTCTCGACCAATATATCGACTAAATACTCGACTTCCCATGTTACTTGACTTACTGCTGACCTAATGCTCAACCCAACTACGTGCGCGACATTATGCTCGACCTAGTTATGGACCTATTGCTCGACTATTTTATCTGTACTATTCACAAACCCAGTTAAAAAAGGTAATAAATCAAACTAACCTGCAAGATGGGCGAAAACACATGCGATTGCTTGCAGACGATTTGAAATGCGATTGCTTGCAGTGCGAACAATGGCGTGTGATAGAACAAACTTTGTTCACACCCGATGGTGCATGACAACAGATTCTTAAAGTGAAGAGTAGTCTATAATTGAGCTCTAAATCCTTGAAGTGAAGAGTAGTCTATAACTGAGCTCTAAATCCTTGAAGTGAAGAGTAGTCTATAACTGAGTAATCGACCAAAGGAGTTCTAAAACGTTGAAGTGAAGAATAGCAAAGGAACAGAAGTGCAAGAATCTGCGTTCTAAGAGAGTAGATGCGTTCTATAGTAGAAGAGAAGAAGAGAAGGGTGTTGTAGTCATATTTTTTATGAAAGTGCTAAACACAAAGAAAAAACAAGAGGGTGCTATTTTTGTAAAGTCAACGGTCAAAGGTGTCATATTTGTAAATTTTCCGCTACTTTTCCTAAAATGGTTTATCAAAAAGTGAAACCTAGTCTTGCATATTACTCTAGTGTTAATGCATTGGCCTCCGATTAGGGTTGTGCATTGGTTGGTTTTATTGAATATTCGAGTTTTCCGATATGATTTGTTTAGTTTGAACATTTTTTGAACCCAATTCAAAAATTGAACCAAATTCAAAGTATTTCATTTTCAATTTGAATTCAAATTTGGCTGAATTAGTGGAATTCAATTTTTTTGGTTTATTTATTCATTTTTCTCATAAATTTTACATCTTTTTGATAAGTGCACTTTTTATCTTTTTTGATTTACTATTTTTAATATCTCAAAAACTACTAATATCATTATATTGCAATTATTCATTTAGACTTATGAATTATAACATTTTTTTTACTTATTTAGCAATTGAATAAAACTAAAACGACAAAATTACTCTATGTTTAACATGTAATCTACTTGAATTTGCTGCTAACAAACTTTCATTAGTTTTCTCACAATATTTTGTAGGAATTATCCCTGTTTTAATACAGTTTGCATCAACACCACTATCTATCATAGCATGTATTGTAATTTTGAAATCATTTATTTCTATTGTAACAAAACAATACCATTTTTGTTATTCTATTCTATTTATCATGTGAATATACATTTTATTAGAAACTTCTTCATTATTTATTTGAATAGAACTTAAATCTTGAATATCATCCAGTACTTCTTTAGCTTTTGTAGAGACTTCTTGGGAATGCCCATTTTTTTTTATTAAACTTATTTTTGTTTCTAGTTTTAAATCTTTTGTTTTTAAATCTATTATGTCTTTTTGTAGTTTTTAACTTGTTCTTTTATTGTTTTAATTTCTTATTTCACTTCATCTGGCTTCCTGATTCCTAACAATCCTTCATTTGAATATTTATCTAACAATTTTGAAATACCAAATGGTTCTTCAAATTTTTTAGGCTTTTCTTCTTTTAATATTAAATCTCTTAACTTTTTCAAATATTCTTTTCTACATTCTTTATCGTCTATTTTCTCAATCATTTCAAATAATATTTCTTTATTATTTTTTAAAATCACATTAATACATTTACAACTTTGTAGACAATCTGAACTTGAATCTGTATTAACATCATCAAGAATATTATCTTCATCTATGTCTGAATCTTCTATTAATAAGGCTATCATTTTATTTTTTAACACTTCTTCTTGAAATATTTCATTTATATTTTTCTTTACTTTACATTGGTTAGCCTTGTGACCAAAATGACCACATTTCCAACAAGTTATTGAATTATTATTATTATTATTATTATTACCTCTATATTTTTTCTTTCTATATTTTTTGTAATATTGGTTATTGTCTAAATTTTTATATTTTTTAAACTTTGAATGTCTTTTATATTTTGCTAATTTTCTATTTTGAACTAATGGAGCTTTAATTCCCTTAATACCAAATGCTTCACAAAAATTACCAACTTCTTGTTTTCCTCCACCATATTTATTTTGAATTTTTAATTCTGTACATAATTCTAATCCTTCTTTTTTAATAAAAGCAAATAATTGACCAAAAGATATTGTATTGAAATCTATGTAATCATTTCCTATCTCTTTTTGTAATTTAGATATGGAATTAAGTTGGAAGTTTTTGGATACAAGGATGGAATATAAAAATTCTTAAGGATTGCCAAAAGAAGCGGTGCCTTCTGTTCTAAAAGGTTCTCCTTTTATAATTGAAATCTATAGCATGAATTGAGTTTTGCCATTCACTTGAATGTCTTCATCATGGTAGCCTTTTTGACTTGTAAATAGCCTTTTTGAATTTTACTACCACCTTCTTGACTTTCTTGCTTATTAGGTCCTTCCATGTACTTACTTTGAAGACTTTGGTTCTATGTCATTCCCGATTAATTTGTCTCTCAATGAATAGTAAAATTCAATATGAATAAAAGATTACGGCACATTTGGTTCTCTATAATATGGTTGTAATTGAATATAAATTCAGTGGGAATTGAATTGGGTTGGAATTGAATTGAACGGGTTTGGTTCAAAGCAATTGTATGGGTGCAATCATTATTCTTGTGTTTGGATGGAGTGAACAGGATTAATGAATAGTGTTAAAATGACTAAAATACCCTTATCTTAAGCATTTTATTACTGAATGAGAAAATGATATGAGAGAGAGAAGAGTGAGAAAATAATAATAGAGAGAAAGAAGAGTGAGAAAATGACGAGAGAGAAAATAGAGTGAGAAAAATGATAAGAGAGAAAGTAGAGTGAGAAAATGATGAGAGGAAAGAAGAGTGAGAAAAATGATGAGAGAGAAAGTAGAGTGAGAAAATGATGACAGAGAAATAAGAGTGAGAAAAATGATGAGAGATAAAGTAGAGTGAGAAAATGTTGAGAGAGAAAGAAAAATGAGAAAAATGATGAAAGATAAAGTAGAATGAGAAAATAATGAGAGAGAAAATAGAGTGAGAAAAATGATAAAAGAGAAAGTAGATTGAGAAAAATTATGAGAGAGAAAGAAAAGTGAGAAAAATTATGAGAGAGAAAAAAGAATGAGAATGCGTTGGGGAGAGTTGAAGGGAAAAATTGGAAGGAAATATTTTTTGCCAATTCCTTGGTGTACGAAATTGCAATTCTTGACTAATGTGGGTGAATTCCAATTCCAGTTTTGGAAGGAATTCGAATTCATAGGAGTTTCAATTCCTTTGAACCAAACAAAAGAATTAGGGCTGAATAGAAATAAGGTTGTAATGAATTTACAATTCCCTTGAACCAAACGTGCCTTAACTGTATTGAGTTTTGAAGTATCAAATATGAATACAATAGAGATCCTTGAAATAAAACCTGAAATACAAGGGTTGGAATAAGAGGTTTTAGAAATACAAAAACATATGGAATTGAGTTGGGAGTTTTTGGATACAAGAATGGAATATGAAAAATCTTAAGGATTGCTAAAAGAAGCGGTGCCTTCCGCTCGAAGGTTCTCCTTTTATAGTTGAAATTTGCAGCATGAATTGAGTTTTGCCGTTCACTTGAATGTCTTCATCATGGTAGCCTTTTTGACTTTTTGTAAATAGTCTAGCCTTTTTGACTTTCTTGTAAGTAGCCTTTTTGAATACCTTCTTGACTTTCTCTCAATGCTTCTTTCTTTGAATGTAATCTATCTTGCTCTTTTGTTGAATCTAGACTCTAATCTACTTCAAACTTTTTTAATGTAGACAATTTCAATATGAAATGTTGCTTGTAGTTTTTTGATGATGGTCCTACCTTCTTTTTGTTAGTGGAGAAAAGAATCTTTCTTACTTTTCCCACTTCTCGAGCTTGAATTATTGACACCATTTTTCCACTTCTGACTTTTTGAATGTAAATAGTCTTCATTGTCTTGGGTATTTCTTGAAAAACTCTTGAATTTCTTCAATTGTGTCTGGAACTCTTCTTAAAACTCTTTCGTCTCTTATCTCTTTTATTGTTGAATATGTTGAAGAAGTTAAACTGGAACCTTTTTGAGATAATTTTCTCAAGTGTTCTTGTTGATTAATCCACCAGTTTACTAATTTTTGATAGTCTTGACTAATCTTCTGTTGTGCTTTGTTGCTGTTAAGAAAGAGCAATTTTTTTTTTATTTTTGAAATCTTGAATGTACTTATCTCACGATCTTGAATAATTTGAGTAATGTTTTGGTTGCCATGAAAACAAAGTCTTGGTGTTCTCACAATTTTCTTTTTCCATCTGTTGAAATAAGATAATAGATGACTTCTTCTGAAATCATAGATATTGAAGCTACAAAAAAAAAAAAAAAACTTGTTAGAAATCAAAAGGGTCTTGAACCAAGGGTCCGCCAAATGAATCTGATGATGCTCTTTTGGATGATGCTTTACATTTTATACTCATTGATTTCTCATGTTCCTTGAATTTATTGAATTGTAGGAATTCTTGAAACTCATAATAAACATCTGCAATTTCTTTGTCTTCCTGCAGTAATTGAGAGACAAAAGGTGTCTGTGGTCTCGCCTGCTTCTTTTGAGTAGTTTGCTAAGGAATACTTTGTGATCCTTGAAAGTGTGTGGCCACCATTTCTTGAGTAATAGAAAAAGTGTTCCACCATTTTATTTTGAATTCTCTTACCAAAGACATCAATAAAGGTTTTGTATCATACTAATGAATTTTGTAGCTCCAACAGAAAATCCATGGAACTATGAACATAATATCAAGTTTTAGCCATTCCCATTTCTTGCAATGTATTTAATATTTCATATTCTGATTTCATGAAGTAGATTCAATTTTATATTAGTGTATACACAGAAATTCCCCTTTTCTTTCTTTTTCTTTTTCATGCACTTTGATTCCCATAGCTCGCAGCCAATCTCCATATTCCCCTTCCTTTAAGACTCCTTTGTTAGCATCCTCACTTCTAAATTTGCACATCCTATCCCCATGCCCTACCCTTCCATAATAATGGCAAAATGCAACCAATTTTTCATACTTAAAAGATATCCAACAAGCTCTACTTTCAAGTTTCAAAATTGTACCTGTCAACAAAGGCTTACACAAATCAATTGTGGCCAAGATCAGCATCTACCTTCCTTCCTTGCTGCCCGTGAATGGAATCCATACATCACTCACCTTCAAAAACAAGCTACCAAGGTTATTAAAAACGCATTTTTACGTAAAATCGAAAGATGGTTCACAAAATCGGATCGTAAAATCGAATCGTAAAATCGTAAGAGTTTACAAATTATAAAAAATAATATAATAAATATATTATATATAGTATATATAATATATAATATATATAATATGTTAAATTTATAAATTATAAACATGTTCAAATTTATAAAAAATACACAAATTTTAAAAAAAAAATATTATCAATCACACCTAAGGCAACAAATATTATCAAACACAAATTATAAACTCTTCCAAACATAAGGCAACAAATAAGGTGCAAGTATGCAACAACTTCCCCGTTTTAGTTGTGTAGTGGACTAGTGGGTCTAACTACTATAATTAGTTGTGTAATGGACTAGTGGGTCTAACTACTATAATTTGGATTCCCCATTTTAAATGTCAAAACATCCCACTCTGGTCTAAAGTGCAATTAATCAATATCAACTTGTAGATTTTGGTCGTGACAAGATATTCAAGTTTTGTCCAAACGGACCCATTATCGCGGTGAGGTCTCCTTTGGGAGAGAAAAGGTTCATTCGCCTCTAAATAAACAACAAAAAGCGATGATTTTTGACTTTTGATGGATCCAACAAACAAAAAGCAATTGTAGTCTTTGTAGATATCTAACTTGCTCTCCAAGGCGTCGGCGGAGATGGAGTTGCCGCTTGTTCTTTGCGTGTTCTTTCTCTTTGCGTCGGCGAGATGGAGTTGTCACGCTTTGCGTGTTCTTTAAGGCGTGCGCGCCGGAGATGGAGTTCTTCTTTGCCGGCGGAGATGGAGTTGATTTGCGGATGATATGATAATCTTTGCAGAACCTCAATTAGACTCTAAAACACGGCGAGAATCTTTGAAGTTTCGTGGAGCGGTAAAAATCAAATCTAGCAAAGGTGGGTTGTTTGACAAAAGCGCGCCAAAAATTGAGTTTTGGTGAACTCGTTAATAACGCACGATTTTCACGAGTTTCTGGCATAAACCGCGTTTTTAGTACGATTTTGTCATTTTTCGAGTTTACATACGTGTTGACTCGGACTCTTGATTTTTACTCGTAAAATCGTAAAAACGTACCTGTAAAAACGCGTTTTTAATAACCATGCAAGCTACCAATCTTGAAACCTGTCTCTCTTTTCAAACATGGTATTAGGAGATTCCATACCTCTACCCATAACTCAATCGACTGAAAGTTTGCTTGTGTTTGCTGCAAATCATCCGACCACTCTCTCAAGACAAGGAATTGATTGTCAAAAGTCCAGCCTCTGCCCTGCCAAACTTTCTACTTATTAGAGTTCAAAAATCCACAGACACCTGCAAAAGAAGAAAGCAAAACCAGAAGATTCCAAAAGAAGAAAAGAAAAAAGAAAAGTTGACAGAGGATCAGATACCTTCTGTCTCTCAATTATTGCAAAAAGACAGAAATTGCGAATGCTTATTTTGAGTTTCAAGAACCCTACAGTTCAAGAAATTCAAGGAACAGAAGAAATCAATGAGTATAAAAAGCAAAGCATCATCCGAAGGATCATCATCAGATCCATTTCGCGGACCCTTGGCTCAAGACCCTTTTGATTTCTAACAAGTTCTTTTTTTTTTTCGCAAGTTCAATATCTATGATTCAAAAAAAAGTCATCTATTATCTTATTTCAACAAATGGAAAAAAGAAAATTGTGAGAACACCAAGATTTTTTTTTTGGCAACCAAATATTACTCAAATTATTTAGGATCGTGAGATAAGTATATTCAAGATTTAAAAAATAAAAAAAATTTCTCTTTCCTAACAGCAACAAAGCACAGCAGAAGATTGATCAAGACTATCAAGAATTAGTAAACTGGTGGATTAATCAACAAGAACACTTGAGAAAATTATCTCAAAAAGGTTCCAGTTCAACTTCTTCAACATATTCAACAATACAAGAGACAAGAGACGGAAGAGTTTTAAGAAGAGTTCCAGACGCAATGGAAGAAATTCAAGAGTTTTTAAAGAAATACCCAAGACAAGGAAGATAGTTTACATTCAAAAAGCCAGAAGTGGACAAATGGTGTCAATAATTCAAGCTCAAGAAGTGGGAAAAGTAAGAAAGATTCTTTTCTCCACTAACAAAAAGAAGGTGGGACCATCCTCAGAAGACTACAAGCAACATTTCAGACTGAAATTGTCTACATTAAAAAAGTGGGAAGTAGATTAGAGTCCAGATTCAACAAAAGAGCAAGATAGACTACATTCAAAGAAAGAAGCATTGAGAGACAAATTAATCGGGAATGACATAGAACCAAAGTCTTCAAAGTAAGTACAAGGAGGGACCTAATAAGCAACAAAGTCAAGAAGGTGGTAGAAAAATTCAAAAAGGCTACTTACAAGAAAGTCAAAAAGGCTAGGCTATTTACAAAAAGGCAAAAAAGTTACCATGATTAAGACATTCAAGTGAATGGCAAAACTCAATTCATGCTACAGATTTCAACTATAAAAGGAGAACCTTTTAGAATGGAAGGCGCCGCTTCTTTTAGCAATTGGTAAGATTTTTCATATTCCATCATTGTATCCAAAAACTCCCTACTCAATTCCATATCTTTTTGTATTTCCAAAACCTTTTATTCCAACCCTTGTATTTTAAGTTTTATTTCAAAGATCTCTGTTGTATTCATATTTGATATTTCAAAGCTTAAAATAGTAAATCTTTTATTCATATTGAATTTTACTATTCCCATTTTTACTATTCACATTTTTACTATTCATGTTACTATTCATGTGTCACTATTCATCCATGATCTTGCCTTTATTTGGTATTAGAGCCATCTGTTTTTCTGTTTTAAGTATTTGTATTGCATTAATTTAAATCAAGCTTAAGTGTTTAAGAAAACATTAATTTAAAACTTAATATTTGATTTAGATTTAAGATAGGTTTGGTAAGAGGTTTTGTAAAGTCCATAAGACCGTTGGTAAGTGATGAGAATCAAATATTCATAAACTTAGATATGTGTTTTTCATGATTTAGCATAGATTTCATTGAGATATGCCATGTTTATTAGATAAATCACATTATATTTGTGATTCTCATCTTTTATTGGTTTTGTAGGAAAAAAGGGGTGAAAAACCAGTTATCTTCGGGAGTTCATAAAGTTTGATGAGAATGTCCAAATGAGGTGATTAAAGATGATATGGAAAGATGAGAAAGATAGCTAAAACTTTCATGAACAAAGTTTTCTCAAATTCTGGAAGCAAATGGACCAAAACTGGACAAAAGCAGAAGAAGGCATGAACCAAAGAAGAGGCAAACAGGGATAAAAATCAGCCATCTTCCAGAGCTCATAACTCTTGATTCAGACATCCAAATGAGATGATTCAAAATGCTATGGAAAGATGAGAAAGAGAGGAAAAACTTTCATGAAGAAAGGTTTTTTCAAATTCGGGACGGAAAGGGACCAAAATTGGACAAAATCGGAACAACGCGCGAAAGAAGAAATTCTGGACAAAAAGTTGAGACCACCGCGGCGGTTGGGGAGACCGCCGCGGCGGTTAACCTCCGCCTGCAATTTTTCATTTTGCATTTTGAGTCCCACAAGTTTTTGAAGCTTCACAATGGTTCCCCAACATCCCTACTTGTATAAATACCCCATTTTCTGCAGAAACAAGACAAGTTAGAGTAGGTTAGGGTTAGCTTTTACATATTTGCATTTGATCCCCAACTCACACCCGTGAGTGTCATTTTGGCCCTTGTGGCTCATGCAAACTTCAATCGTTGGTGTTGTTTTGGCTTGTAAGGTGTTTGGATTTTGTTGGAATCATCACTCTTTTGATTAAGGGAAGTATTTTCTTTCAATTCCTTGTGCTTTTAATGGCTATATCTCCTTGTGATTGTTGTTTGTTTGAAGCCATGAGAGGCTAAATTATCTTGGGTGATTCTTGGTGTTTGATGTATGGATTAGGTTTATTTTGATTCCTTGTGGGTTGTAGAGTGATGGGCTTGCATTAATTGAAGTCTTCCTACTTGTATTTAATGAATTGACATGCATTGAATGGTGGCCACATTTAGTGTGTGTTCTTGGTGTTCGTGTGTGTTTTAGAATATACATGAATTTGGACCAAAAGTAGGAAGAACTACCTAGCATTATCTAGATTTAGGTGTTTGAGACAAGAAACAACTACCATATGAGCTTAATTGTGCACTAAAATTGTGTGGAAGCCATAGGTTTTAGTGTGCAAAGGTAGAAGAGAGACCGAAAGGAGATCTTCTATTCTTTAATTCCATTGAGACCGAAAGGAGATGTGGAGTGAAAAATAGGTGGTTTCTTAGATTAAACACTTGAACTAGGGAGTGTGAAGTAGTTGGCTAAAACATCTAGGGCTAGAATTGTGCATTAGAGTTGTGTGGAAGCCATAGGCGCTAATGTGCTCTAGGTGGGGATGTGCGCGAAAGGAGATTCCTCATTCTATAATTTCGATGAGACCGAAAGGAGATTCGGAGTGAATGGATGTAGTCACTTAGTTAAGATGCCTTACACTCGGTTGCCGTTAGGAGTCAAAGTAGCCGACTTTGCATTGAACCCAAGGATCACCCTCCTTACTCATTTGTGTGTTTATTTCCTTGTTTTAGTTAGTTAAATGTCACTCTCTAAATCATTGCATTAGTTAACATAGATAGCAAATAATTAGTTGCACTTAAATTCTTGTTTTGTCCCCTTCCCTGTGGAGAATGATCCCTAAGCTTTACTACAATTGATTAAGTGAGGTTTAGGTGTAATTTGTGTGAGTTTGAGCTATATTTTGACGCACTTTTGCACACACCGATTTTGCTCACCAGTAAGCTCTGAGTTGTGGTGTTCTAGGCAGGCTGTTCCCCTTGTTCCCTGATCTTAGATTGAAGTCAAGTATAGAAGATTAGATTATGTTATATTTAACATGGTTGCAAGATTTAGAAAAATATTTATGAATACTCATGATAGAGACAGTAACTCTGATATAGTGCAGAGTCAAGAAATTCATATACCTTTAGATTATTCAAATTGGTATATTCTAGAACAAAGTATAGAGTCTGTATACAAGGTAGGTTCTTTTGATTTCAAAACTGCTTTTTCAATTAAAACTCATGAAGAAACTATTTCTTTACAAGAAGAATTTTAGATTATTCCTTTATTAAATAAAGTTTCAATTAGAAAATATATAGAAAAAGGTTATAGATATATTCTTTATGGTATGATTCAAGTAGCAATTAAACAACTGGTACATATAGGAGTAGATGCTCCAATTTATTTAGCATTAAGAGATAAAACATTAAAAAGATACAAAACTTCTTTATTAAGTATGATTCAAGCTAACATCTGCAATGGTCCAATATATTTTAATTGTTATCCAAACTTTTGTGTTGACTTAACAGATCAATTAAAATTAGATTCATTAATTTTAGATATTCATTTACAAGGTGATGAATTTGAACAATTTTGTAACAATTTTGCTGTTATTTATAGATTTTATTTCAGATTAATGAATTCTCAAATAAAAACTAGATTCAACATGTTACCAACGTCAAAAGAAGAAACTGTTTTGTTACATGTAAAAGCTGACAATCCAACTATTTTTATTTCTAAAAGATTAAAATGGAATGAAATTATAATTCCTGAACAATTCAAAATTCAAAATGCTCAACCTTCTAGAAATATAATTAGAAGAGAAATAAATAATATTATAGAAAAAAGAAGATGGAAAAATTTTATTAAAATTTAATTCATTTAGAGAAGGAACCAGTTCTTCAAGAAATTTTAATTTCCCAAGAAGATCGTTTTTTAAACCATCACCATCAATAATATCAAAAAGTCCTTCAAAATATGTTTTTAAATCCCCTATTCTTGAAATGGTTAGTTCACCCCCAATGTCACCTACAAGGTCACAAATAGAAATTAATGTTATTACTTTCGAAAGAAAGAATTTCAAATAGATTTAGAATATTTAGATGAAATTAATTGTATTTTCTAAAGTACTAGCTTTATCACTTTGAATACTTTGAGTTATTCTATTTATCAAACTACTTTTCATTTATTTATAATTAAATCTTCTTCTAATTCATGAGAAACATTTCTTGTGCATTGGTTGGTTTTATTGGATATTCGGGTTTTCCGATATGATTTGTTTAGTTTGAACATTTTTTTGAACCCAATTCAAAAACTGAGCCAAATTCAAGTAATTTAATTTTCAATTTGAATTCAAATTTGGCCAAATTAATGGAATTCAATTTTTTTGGTTTATTTATTCATTTTTTTCATAAATTTTACATCTTTTTGATCAATGCACTTTTATCTTTTTTGATTTACTATTTTTAATATCTCCAAAACTACCAATATCATTATATTGCAATTATTCATTTAGACTTATGAATTATAACATTTTTTTACTTATTTAGCAATTGAATAAAACTAAACGCACAATATTAATAGATTTTTCTACTTTATAATATATATTATATTGTAAACTGAGTAGTTCTATAAATATATAAATAGTTTCATAGTAAATATGCAACTTATTTTACATTATTTAAATATAAATATGTATTTGTATTATGAAGTACAAATTAAATAGTAAAAAACAACATATTAAAAAATTTGCAATTATTTTAAAATTTGAATCTAATATAAATATATATATATATATATATATATATATATATATTATGGCCTTTTCATATTGTAGAGTATATATTTAATCTTTCATAAAAATTTTGGAATTATAACATATATATAATATATTTGAAAATATAGTATTCGGTTGGCTTGGTTTGAGTTTAAACCGAATTCAATTCTACAGGGTGAATGAAGACAGGTGAATGATCAACATTTGGCGAATTTGGCTTGGTAGGAAGAGTTTGAACAACATCTCAAAGTTGATATTCTTGATTATGGTTCTCCCCCTGAATATCAGCTTTGCAAAAAGGTATTTTTTTCAAAGAATGACACATCCATAGAGTTGTAGAATTTTTTAGTGATAGAAGAATAACGTTTGTACCCTTTTTGATTTGAGGAGTATCCAACAAAAAGACATTTTTGTGCTATGGGCTCAAGTTTACTCCTATGTTGGGTATGTATATGAACAAATATTGTACACCTAAATATTTTTATTGGAAGGTCGGTTAGAATCCATGTATGAGGAAAGGTTTGAAGAAGAACTTAACAAGAGGTTTTGAAATTCAAGACTCGGGATGGCATTCTATTTATAAGAGAGGTAGTAATCAAAATGGCTTCCCCTGAGAAGTACTTAGGAATATTTGTGGTAAACATGAGTGATCATGCTACTTCAAGAAAGTGTCAATTTTTTCTTTTAGCAATCCCATTTTGTTGGAGAGTATCAACACAGGAACTCACATGAACAATCCTTTGATTCGAGAAGTATTCACATAAAATGGTCTCAAAATATTATTTTGCATTGTCCATTTTTAACACTTTTATTTTGGTTTGAAATTGAGTTTGAACCATAGTGTTAAAACGTTTGAAAATAGGTCCAACTTCAGATTTTTCTTTCATAAGGAATAACCATGTGATTTGGGTGTGATCATTGATACAAACCATCGAGTACTAGTGACATTTTTACCCCAAAAGGACCCCATACATCACTGTGAATCATAAAGAAAGGATGAGATGATTTGTACGAATGACTCATATAGAGACTGTGAGTATTTTTGAAAATTGATAGCCTCACATTGGAAAAACTTAGGATTTTTATTTTGAATAAGCGAGAGAACAATTTTTAAGATAAATGAAATTAGGATGATCTAAACGATAGTGCCATAACATAATTTCACTATCCTTATCAGAAATAACATTATGAATTGAATGATTGACTTGATTGGACTCAGCACATACTGCATTATGAGTTTGTCCTCTAGAAGGTTCTTCAACTTGTAGGAGAAAAAGACCTGAGCATATCCTAACATTGCCAATCGTCCTCCCCGAATCCAGAACCTAAAATTCACAAGCACTTGAAGAAAATTTAGCTATGCAATTAAGGTCTTGAGTAAGTTTGCTGACTGAAATAAGATTACAATCTAATTTAAGAACATGTTGAACTGCGTTTAGAGTGAGATTCTTTAAGATTGTAATAAAGCCAGTTCCAGCTACTTTAGAAAGAGACCCATCTACGATTTTTATTGTGAGATGCTCATGGCATGGATTGTATTTGTGAAGTAGTATTGCATCTCCGGTCATGTGATTTGATGCTCCCAAATCTATAATCCATAAATTGTTAGTTCCTACAATTGCAAGTAAGGTCTTTGGAAGGTTACCTTTTTTAGCCAAAGAACCGGTTCCAATAGGATTTTGTGTTAGAGATGATTGTTCAAGCAATTTTTGTAGCATATCAAGTTGTTCCTTGCTAAATGGACTAGCTTTAGTAGAATGGGATTTGTTGTCTATAGTGACATAGTTCCTTTCACTTTCTCTCTCAGGGGTTTGATTTTATGCAGTGATCAAACCGTATTCTTCTCTTTATTTGTCTACTGTTGTCACTGTTGGATTGAGCACCTCGAGCTGCTAAGGTTGAACTCTCATGGACTCTTTGGGCAGCTAGAGCAGAGTTCTCATGGACTGAAATACTGGAAGGTTCCCCAAGTAGTATCTTCTTCCTACTCTCTTCACGGTGAACTTCAGAGATAATTTCTCGAATATTCAATATAGGCTTTATTTTCAATATGTGTCCCAAACTTCATCAAGTTTCTTAGTGAGCCCAATTAGAAATTGAAAGTTCTCTTTTTCTCAATGATCTCCTTGTACTGTCTTTCATGAAGCTTTGTTTCAATTTCGAATACCTCAGAGGTATTATCCTTATTTGAATAAAACCCCTTTGTTGCTTTCTAGATTTCATGGCTGTGCTGTAAAGCAAGAAATTCTCACCAATCTCATTTGTCATGGAATTGATAAGCCAGGACATAACTATATTATTCTCGATTTTCCAATTTCAAAATTTTGGGTCTTTTGGTACTAGGGGAATAATCTCACCAGTGAGATATTCATCCTTTTCTTTTCTACACATAGCCATCATGATCAATTATGACCATTGAATGTAATTACTCCCATGTAGCTTGTGTTCAGTGATGAGAATAGAGGTGCTATCAGCCCCTCCATGATTTCTAGTACCAATGATTTCTAGGACAGAGGTTATTTCGAATGAGGTAGAGGATTTTCCTTTGGTGGCCATTAAGAATTTGGACCAAAAAATGGATAGATTTCGGTTGTATGTTTCTACCGACACAAAGAAAGAACAGAGGATAGCTGCTTCTAGTAGTAGTGGTGGTGAGATTTTCTGACCACTTTAAGATGGTGGTACGAATTGTACACCCCTTCTACTGCCAAAGAAATGAAAAACCAATATTCTTCTTTGATACCATGAAGAAATTTAGAGTCTAAAAGACTAATTTCTCACCTTCATATTACTAAAAAAATATGGAGAATATATACACGATTGAGGAGGGGGATAAGATCCTAAATACAAAGGTCTATTGATGAAGATAAGAAGATCGCCAACGGCCATAATGGAGAGAATGACGTACAAGCTGTGCATGATCAAGTGTTTATACCCACATGTCGCTCACACGACCTTTTACGTGACATGAGTGGTCCAATGACGAGGTCACGTACAAGGCAAATGCAAGGAGCTCTGGCTCAACTCATATGTGAAGTACATGCCAAGGAGGAGAAGCTTCTTCAACATGACCGAGTTGTTAATGTACTAAGTGTTGTGGACACTCCATAATTTCGGTCATGTAATCACTTATTTTATTTTATTTTATTTTGGTCTAGTAGTTATTTCTTTTTATGTGTTGGAATAGGATTTATTTATTAAGTCTGTCTTAGTTGGGTTAGGATTTAATTATTTATTTAGTGAGAGGGCTGAATTTGTCAATTAAAGGCAAGCAATCCAAACCCTAGTGGTCTTTGAATTAGCTTGGCCACACTTGTATCTTATTTAAAGGCTATTCAGCCGCCACTTTGAATACAACTTAAGAAAATTACAAACCTGAGAGCCTTACGTGCTTTTTCTTCCAGTTCTCAGAAAGAACTTGTTTGGGTCTATTCGGGAGAGTCGATTAGATTCAATTCAAAAGCTGAATTCTTGAGTTTCTTTCTCTCAAGGTTTTGTGCGTACTTCTTGGTTCCGCTGGGTAGCTTCAAATCGTTGGGGTTTTGGGGTTTTGCTCGCGGGGTTATAGAGGGCTATAGGCAGGGTTCAACGCACAGGTTAGGGTTGGGTGTTGCCTCAAAGAAAGCAGTCCAACAAGAAGGACGGTTCGGGAACCTACAACTCTGGTAAGATTTGGGTTTTACTCCTATTGGGGTAAGGTTCGTATCAATTTGGTATCAGAGCTTGCCTTTGGGTTGCTCTTCTTTGTTGTTCATATCCCTTGTTCTATATTTTTCGAGTGTTCTTGTTATTCTTGTCCTACCTGTGCATAAACCTTCTTTTCTTCAATCGTGTTCATACGTTTTGTTGTTATTCTTACTCGACTTGTGCTCCAAAAAAAAAAAAAATTTGAATCTTGTGGCTGCTGTTATTGTTATTCTGTTGGGATAAAAAAAAATGCAGAAAAAAAAAAAAAGAACAGCATCATTGGAAATTTGTCTCAGCTAAGAATTCCCGTACTTCATTGTCACATAAACTTGCAAGAATTGTTTCTGCCTATTGGATTGGAGATTTGAGCTGAAATTTTTCAGGGAATAAAAAAACATGCTGAAAAATATTTGAGAATTTTTCTGGAATTTTTGGAATTTTTCTCAAGTTTTTGAGCCTTAATTTCCGTGATTACTGAGAATTCCCGAAATCTCACTGCCTGGTAAACTTGTAAGAATTGTTTCTGCCTATTGGATTGGATATTTGAGCTGAAATTTTTCAGGGAATCAAAAAACATTTTGAAGAATATTTTAGAATTTTTCTGGAATTTTTGGAATTTTTCTCGATTTTTTGAGCCTTAATTTCCGTGATTACTGAGAATTCCCGAAATCTCACTGCCTGGTAAACTTGCAAGAATTGTTTCTGCCTATTGGATTGGAGATTTGAGCTGAAATTTTGCAGAGTATCAAAACACATGCTGAATAATCTTTGAGAATTTTTATGGAATTTTTGAGGATTTCTTTTTGAAATTCTTCGTTCATCCTATTTCTGCAATTTATGCAAAATCAGTGTTCTTGTTTTCTTCCGAATCTTATTGTTTCTTTTTGTGTGCCTATCATTCTTTGACCTCTAAATTTCTTGTTTGCTTTGAATTGAGTTTAATTGCTTAACCTGGGGGGACTTTTGAGCTTGTCTTGATTAGAACTTCAGGAAAAGTGCGGAGTGGAGTGAACTACTCATCAACCCTACTACTAAAATCTGAGTGTAGCCTTTATTGGTGTGTGAATTACTCGGGTTATTGGTTAGGGGAAGTGAGGTAGGCTGTTTTTGGAACTAATAACTGTGCAGGTTTTAAGTTCTTTCAAATGGCGACAAATCCGGGCCAAAAGAGACAAGAGGAGATTACAGTTGATGACACCTTGAAGGCGTTACTCCTGTCGATCCGACAAATCAACACCCGATTGGATCATCTTGAGTTATCTGTGGCGTCCTATCAAGCGTCCCTCAATAAAGATATTGGTTCTACAGCCAAGACCGAGAATCAAGGCAGTCTTGTGACGAGTTGTTACCAAGGGAAAGAAGAAGAAAACTAGAAAAATGGAGTCTTCAAGTTCAGAAAATACCAGTGAGGAGGAAACCGACCCTTCGAATTCAGATCCTTCAAGTTCAAGTGAAGATGATGATCACAATACTAGAAGAAAAAAGAAGGGGCAAAGACGGTTTCAAGACAACAATCTTGCCGGTATAAAACTGAAGATACCTGAATTCTATGGCAAGAATGATCCGGAAGCATACATGGGTGGGAGGAGAAAGTTGTGAGAATATTTGACATCCATGAATATTCCGAGAAAGAAGGTTAAACTTGTAGTGGTAGAGTTTTCTGGACATGCCTCAACATGGTGGAGAAAAATCTGCGGCGGAAGGCAAGAGGAGATGAAGAGACCAGTGTCTTCTTGGGTTTCTCTCAAGAAACTCATGAGAAAGAGATATGTCCCACCTCATCACAAGAGAGATCTGCTTCAAAAGCTCCAAAGCTTATCTCAAGGGAGCAAATCGGTAGATGAATATTACAATGAGATGGAGCAAGCCATGATGAGAGCAAATGTGGAAGAAGACGAAGAGACCATTATGGCCAGATTCATGAATGGGCTTAACCAAGTATAGCTCATCTAGTGGAGTTGCATCACTACAACGACCTTAATGAATTGCTGCAAATGGCGTTGAAGGTAGAAAAGCAACTCAAGAAAACCCCTCAAACTATGAGGAATACACCACCACTACCTCTATGGCAACGCAACACCAACAACAATCGGCGATTTGGCAGTTCCAATTCAGCAAATCCGACTAGTGGTCCATGGAAAGGAGCCTCGAGTTTCAATGGTGGAGATGGGAAGAAGTTTACACCACAAACTTCTTTAAAGGTAACTAGCTCCAACACTTCATCTAGTTCAGCTTCTAATAAGTCTAGTGCTTCTGTTCAATGTTTTAGGTGCCTTGGCCGAGGACATGTAGCTTCTCAATGCCCTAATTCTCGAGCTATGGTGGCATTGGATGATGGAACATACAAGAGTGAAAGTGAAGGAGATGATGAATCGTATGCTGACATGCCACTTCTTATTGAAGAAGATGACGAAGAATGCGAACCACAACCTCAAGAAACCGAATGTTTGGTCATATTGAGAGCACTGAGTGCTCAACCGATTGAGGGAGATTCTGAAATCCAACGCAATAATATTTTCCATTCTAAGTGTTACATTAAGGATACGTGTTGTATGCTTATTATTGATGGTGGATCTTGCACTAATTTAGCTTCTACTTATCTTGTAGATAAGTTAAAGTTGAGGACTACTTTTCATCCCAGGCCCTACAAGCTGCAATGGATGAACGATGGTGGCGAGACCCGTGTCACTAAGCAGGTAATGGTAACTTTTAGAATTGGCAATTTATCTGATCAAGTGCTTTGTGATGTGTTTCCAATGCAGGCTAGTCATATACTTTTGGGACGTTCGTAGGAGTATGACTGTCATGCCAATCATGATGGGAGGTCCAACAAGTATCACTTAACCAAAAATGGTAAGAGTTATACCCTAGCGCCTTTACCCCCAACCGACATTGGTGAATTCCAAAGACAACATCGGGTCAAGCATTCGGAGTGGGTACAAAAGGTAAAAAAAGTTGAAGGCATCAAGACTAACACTCAATCCGAAGATATCAAGGAGGCCGAACCTCACAAAACTAGCTCGGATAGGTCTACTTCAACTACAAGTGGTAAGGCTGTTGTGAAATGTGAAATAGGAAAGCCTTCCAAAAAAGGGTAAAAGGTAGTTTTTATGCCTCAATGCAAGATGTAGATAGAGCTTTAAATGCACATTGTGACTTTGTTTTGATTATGTTTCAAGAAGCTTTATTTACTACTGATGAACTACCTAGCGACTTGCCTTTGCAAGTCAAATATGTTTTGCAGGAATTTGAGGACGTGTTTAGGACGATCTTCCTAAAGGGTTACCGCTTTGAGGGGATTGAACACCGTTGACCTCATTCACGAGTCGTGAATCCTAACCGGCCATTTTATAGAGCAAATCTTGAGGAAACGAAGGAGCTACAAAGGCAGGTTGAGGAGTTGCTTGAGAAAGGTCATGTGCGAGAGAGCTTGAGCCCGTGTGCAGTTCCGGTTATTCTTGTTCCCAAAAAGGAAGGTACGTGGAGAATGTGTATTGATTGTAGGGCAGTTAATAAAATTACAATCAAGTATAGACATCCCATTCCATGCCTAGATGATATGCTTGAGAAATTGCATGATTCGAAAATTTATACTAAAATTGACCTTAAGAGTGGATATCATCAGATTAGGATTAAAGAAGGTGACGAATGGAAGACTGCCTTTAAGACTAAGTTTGGCTTGTATGAATGGTTGGTCATGCCATTTGGCTTAACTAATGCACCTAGCACATTCATGCGTTTGATGAATCATGTACTTAGGCACTTTATAGGCAAATTCGTTGTTGTATACTTTGATGATATTTTGATTTATAGCAAGAACTTGGATGAACATGTTGTGCACATTAAATCTGTTCTAAGTGTCTTGCGTGCTAATCATTTGTATGCCAACCTGAAAAAATGTACCTTTTGTGTGGAAAGTGTTGTTTTCCTTGGTTTTGTGGTTAGTTCAAAAGGTATACAGGTTGACAAAGCAAAGGTTGAGGCAATCACTTCCTGGCCGAGACCAACAACTGTGCATGAGGTGAGATCTTTTCATGGTCTTGCTTCTTTCTATAGGAGGTTTGTTAAAGATTTTTCTTCAAAAGCTGCTCCACTTAATGAACTTGTTAAGAAAAATGTTAAATTCGAGTGGGGTAATGAGTAAGAAAAAGCGTTTAATCAATTGAAGAGAGATCTTACTACTGCTCCGGTTTTAGCTCCACCTGATTTCAACACTACTTTTGAGCTTGAATGTGATGCTTCAGGTACAGGTATAGGTGCAGTTTTGAAGCAAGGGGGGCGTCCACTAGCTTACTTTTCTGAAAAATTGAGTGGTGCTGCTCTTAACTATGCAACTTACGATAAGGAGCTCTATGCAGTTATTCGAGCTTTGGAGACATGGCAACACTACTTGATGCCCAAGGAGTTTGTCATACATTCAGATCATGAATCTTTGAAGTACCTGCATGGACAAGGTAAGTTGAACAAGAGGCATGCTAAGTGGAGTTCATTCCTGGAGACATTCCCGTACGTAATTAAATACAAGCGAGGTAAGGAGAATGTTATGGCCGATGCACTCTTGCGAAGGTCTGTTCTCTTAAGTTTTTTAAACACTAAGCTTTTAGGATTTGAGTACATGAAAGATTTATATGCTAATGATCTTGATTTCTCTAGTGTTTATGCAGCTACTGAACAAGGAGCCTTTAATAAGTTTTATAGGCACAATGGGTTCTTGTTCCGTGAAAATAAATTGTGTGTACCTAGTTGTTCACTTAGGGAGTTGCTTGTTCGAGAGTCTCATTCTGGAGGTCTCATGGGTCACTTTGGAGTTTTGAAAACATAAGATATTTTAATTGAACATTTTTACTGGCCCAACATGAAAAGAGATGTAGAAAAGCTATGTAGTTCGTGCATTGAGTGTCGTATGGCTAAGAGTACATCTCAACCTCATGATTTATATACTCCCTTACCTGTTCCTTATGCCCCTTGGACTGACCTTTCGATGGACTTTGTGCTAGGATTGCCGAAATCACAAAAGGGTAAGGATTCAGTTTTTGTAGTTGTGGACTGTTTTTCTAAAATGGCTCATTTTATTCCTTGCAGGAAATCCGACGATGCAAAGCATGTTGCTGACTTATTCTTTCGAGAAGTGGTTCGGTTGCATGGAGTGCCACAAACCATCGTGTCGGATCGCGATGTCAAGTTCCTGAGCTACTTTTGGAAGATGCTTTGGGGTAAGTTGGGTACCAAGTTGTTGTTCTCCACAACAGGTCATCCTCAAACGGATGGTCAGACTGAGGTAATGAATCGAACTCTTGGTACTTTATTGCGTGCATTGATCAAGAAGAATCTTAAAGGGTGGGAAGACTGCATTCCAATAGCTGAATTTGCATATAATCGTACTGTTCATTCTACTACAGGTTATTCACCTTTTGAGATTACTTATGGTTTTAATCCATTAACCCCTCTTGATCTAGTGCCATTGCCTAGCAATGAGCAAGTTAATTTAGATGGTGCAGCAAAAGCAAAATATGTTCGTGACTTGCATGAGAAGGTGCATCTTCAGATTGTCAAGCGTAATGAACATTATGCTCGTATAGCCAATCGCGGGAGGAGGCAAGTTACGTTCGAACCCAGTGATTGGGTTTGGGTGCACATGCGCAAGGAACGGTTTCTAGCTCAACGAAAGACAAAGTTGCATTCTCGTGGAGATGGACGATTCCAAGTGGTGGCACGCATAGGCGACAATGCCTATAAGCTAGACTTAACCGGAGATTATGGCGTTAGCGCAACTTTCAACGGGGCTGATCTGTCCCCTTTCACGATTGATTTAGGCTCGAGGACGAGTCCTCTTCAGGAGGGAGGGACTGATGAAGATAAGGAGATCGCCAACGGCCATAATGGAGAGAATGACGTACAAGCTGTGCATGATCAAGTGTCTATACCCACACGTCGCTCACACGACCTTTTACGTGACATGAGTGGTCCAATGGCGAGGTCACGTACAAGGCAAATGCAAGGAGCTCTGGCTCAACTCATATGTGAAGTACATGCCAAGGAGGAGAAGTTTCTTCAACATGACCGAGTCGTTAATGTACTAAGTGTTGTGGACACTCCATAATTTCAGTCATGTAATCATTTATTTTATTTTATTTTATTTTGGTCTAGTAGTTATTTCTTTTTATGTGTTGGAATAGGATTTATTTATTAAGTCAGTCCTAGTTGGGTTAGGATTTAATTATTTATTTAGTGAGAGGGCTGAATTTGTCAATTAAAGGCAAGCAATCCAAACCCTAGTGGTCTTTGAATTAGCTTGGCCACACTTGTATCTTATTTAAAGGCTATTCAGCCGCCACTTTGAATACAACTTAAGAAAATTACAAACCTGAGAGCCTTACGTGCTTTTTCTTCGATTCTAAGAAAGAACTTGTTTGGGTCTATTCGGGAGAGTCGATTAGATTCAATTCAAAAGCTGAATCTTTGAGTTTCTTTCTCTCAAGGTTTTGTGAGTACTTCTTGGTTCCGTTGGGTAGCTTCAAATCGTTGGGGTTTTGGGGTATTGCTCGCGGGGGTATAGAGGGCTATAGCAGGTTCAACCCACGAGTTAGGGTTGGGTGTTGCCTCAAAGCGATCCAACAAGAAGGGCGGTTCGGAACCTACAACTACAGTAAGATTTGGGTTTTACTCCTATTGGGGTAAGGTTCGTATCAATTTGACGAACCTTACCCCAATAGGAGTAAAACCCAAATCTTACCAGAGTTGTAGGTTCCCGAACCGTCCTTCTTGTTGGACTGCTTTCTTTGAGGCAACACCCAACCCCAACCTATGGGTTGAACCCTGCCTATAGCCCTCTATAACCCCGCGAGCAATACCCCAAAACCCCAACGATTTGAAGCTACCCAACGGAACCAAGAAGTACGCACAAAACCTTGAGAGAAAGAAACTCAAGGATTCAGCTTTTGAATTGAATCTAATCGACTCTCCCGAATAGACCCAAACAAGTTCTTTCTTAGAACTGGAAGAAAAGCACGTAAGGCTCTCAGGTTTGTAATTTTCTTAAGTTGTATTCAAAGTGGCGGCTGAATAGCCTTTAAATAAGATACAAGTGTGGCCAAGCTAATTCAAAGACCACTAGGGTTTGGATTGCTTGCCTTTAATTGACAAATTCAGCCCTCTCACTAAATAAATAATTAAATCCTAACCCAACTAGGACTGACTTAATAAATAAATCCTATTCCAACACATAAAAAGAAATAACTACTAGACCAAAATAAAATAAAATAAAATAAATGATTACATGACCGAAATTATGGAGTGTCCACAACACTTAGTACATTAACGGCTCGGTCATGTTGAAGAAGCTTCTCCTCCTTGGCATGTACTTCACATATGAGTTGAGCCAAAGCTCCTTGCATTTGCCTTGTACGTGACCTCGTCATTGGACCACTCATGTCACGTAAAAGGTCGTGTGAGCGACGTGTGGGTTTAGACACTTGATCATGCACAGCTTGTACGTCATTCTCTCCATTATGGCCGTTGGCGATCTCCTTATCTTCATCAGTCCTTAGGGTTGGGTGTTGCCTCAAAGAAAGCAGTCTAACAAGAAGGACGGTTCGGGAACCTACAACTCTGGTAAGATTTGGGTTTTACTCTTATTGGGGTAAGGTTCGTATCATCTATTTAAGAGGAAAAAAATTAAATCCCTAAAAATCATGATCTACCCTGAAATGAAGCAAAGAAAACGTTGGTTATGTTTTCGTACATGATGGCAAGTGATCATCGTAATCGAAATATGTGCGAACAATTCTAACATTCCGTGAAGATTACGCGGAATATGATGTGAACACTATGCAATTTTGCCAAATATGCTATAGTTCCTCGTAATCAGCATGTGGTGCATCCGAAAATTTGCTTGAACTGAAAATTGCATCCGTATTTTAAGGTTAGTTATTACTCACTTTGCTAACGATATGTTAGGTGGCGGTATGATTTCGTGTGTATGTTTATGAATAGTTGGTGTTCTCGTCAGGATTGCATCGACACGATAGATGGAACTCACGTTCTTGCATAGACCCTACTAGTGGAGCATGAGGCTTTTCATAATAGACACTGCAAATTGTCTTAGAATGTTATGGCTGCATGTGATCATGATATACACTTCATGTTTGTGTATACTGGGTTTGAAGGAAGTGCGCACAATGCCATAGTTTTCCAACTTGCGATTAGTAATCCACAATTGGGGTTTCCTATGCCACCTTGTGGAAAATATTATGTAGCTTCTAACTCTTTTTCAGGGATATTGATACCATCAAAGTGATTTCAGACATCGCACAAATAACCCTAGAACTGTACAAGAACTGTTCAATCATAGACATTCATGTATCTAAAACGTGGTTGAGAGGACTTTTGGAGTATTGAAATTGTGTTTTCAATTCCTTTATGGTCCGATGCACAACTTCAAAATTAGAAATCAAGTCAATTTTGTTATTGCATGTTGTGCAATTTTGTTATTGCATGTTGTGTAGTGCACAAATTCATTAGCGACACTAACGGTGATGATCGTTATCTCGCTAATTACAGTACTGATGGTATCACTGCTTGCTTACAACAAGGGGAACCTTCAATCCATATACAACTGTGAGAAGTTAACGAATCTTATGAAGGTATTGCTCTATAGAATGAGTATTGACTAAGAATTGCGAACCAAATGTGGAATAAGGAGCATCGTCATGGGTGAAATTTGCGAATAGTGCAATTGCACACAATTTCTTTGCAGTACCTACTTATATTCTAGTCACTAGCCTAGTTTATATATATTTATTTATCACTGGTATTGTTGTACACCAAATTATTGTGACTATGTCTTTGTTAGTTTTAGCCAATCAAAGAACAGAACTTTTCAATTTGGAACATGTATTAAATTCGGTGTTCAATAGAATGTTGTACAAGAAAGCAAGTTTTCAGATTTGGAATCCATAAAAAAATTTAAAACAAAAAACGTTTTAAGTTTTACCATCCATAGAGCATTTTAGCTTAAAAATGTGTTTTTAAACATGCTGTCTATATAACATTTCAACTTAAAATACTTTTCAAAACACAATTCATACAACATCTCAAAACACATTTTCGAAGACACATTTTGAAATGTTGTCTATACGGATTTTGGAATTCATTTTGAATTTTAAAACGCATTTTGAAATGTTTTAATTCTTCTTGCCTCCTTTTAACAAGATCACGAATTAGCAAAAGCACATTTTTTATGCTTTGGTTTGCGTTTTGGGATAATATATCTCAAGGGTTGCTTATTTAAGGGAATCAAACTTTTCAATGGGATTCATTCCGTTATTTAATGTTTGGTTAGGGATTAATAAGAATAGAATTCAGTAATGATTGAGGAAAATCGGATAATTATTGATTACTTACCTCTCATTTCAATCATTGGTTACCTTAAATTCAGTAATTTTTTTTATTTTATTATTCTAATTTTACTCTCAATACTAAACTACCATTGTACCTCTCTCTCATTCCTCTATATCATTTCTCTCTCTTCTTTCTTTCTTATCTCTTTCTACTATTATTTTTTCTCTCATCATTTTTATTATTCAACTTCCTTTCTCACTCTTTTCCACTATTACTTTCTCTTTTATCATTTTCTCACTCTACTTTCTCTCACATCATTTTTTTTACTCAACTTTCTCTCTCTTCCCATTCACTTCTCTTTCTTTCCCATCCCTTGTCCTATTCCTTTTTCTCTCCTTAGTTTCTCATCACTTTACAATGTTTTTTCTCTATCTTCTTCTCCACTCTACTTTCGCTCAAATAATTTTTCTCTCTTTATTTCTCTCTCATCATTTTCTCACTCTACTTTCTCTCACTTTATTTTTCTCACTCCATTTTCTTTCTCTTCCCACTCACTTCTCTTTCTCTCCCATCATTCGTCACTATTATTTTTTCTCTCATAATTTTTTCTCACTCTACTGTCTCTCTCATCACTTTATAATGTTTTTTTTTCTCTTTCTTCTCACTCCTTTTTTTTTTCTATCTCTTCCAACTCATTCTACTTTCTCTCTTATCCCTCCTACTATTAATTTTTTTCTCATCATTTTTCTCACTCTACTTTCTCTCTCATCATTTCATGATATTTTTTCTCTCTCTTCTTTCTCACTCCTCTTTATCTCTTCTGTTGGTTGATTTTACACGCAAGTGCACGTGATCATTAACAAGTAATATAAAGTGAATATAAATTATCGTTCCCACAAGGACTAATTGTTTATCAATTACCGAAATTTAGTTAATTCTACCTCTATTTGAATGATAAAAAGATATTTTATGAATAAACTAAATTAAAACTGAATTTAAAACTTGAATTAAAAACTAAATTTAAAACAAAGCAAAGCAAAGTAAAGTAATGAATCAAATTGGCTAAATCTCTAGGGTTTTTGATTTCACCATAACTATTCCATCTTAATATTCATCTATTTCTATAATCAAATTTAATTTCTTGGTTGATAGTCGAGATTCCCTAATTTATTTACTAGTCCCTCCCGAGATCTAATAAAAATCCTCCTAATTGCTAATTCACTATATTCCTATGTGAATTACAACAATTATGAAGTCATTAATTTTTATGGATTCTCATATAGCAACTACACAAACCATGTAGGTATATTCCTATCCTACATGCAATTTATGGCATTTATCTCAATGAACTTGACACATAACTCCTCTTCCAATTCGTTATGATTAACAAATCATCTAATTAGTGATCAAGTAATTAGAAGCATTAAGCACAAAAATAAATACTCAACCATAGAAAATTAAATCAAATTATATTAATAGAAAAATATTAAGACTTCATAGTTAGGCTACATCGAAACCCTAGAAAAAGAATTTAGTTCATATTAATATAAAAGAAGAACAACACCAATTTCTTAAACATAATTGCAAAAAGAAAGAAAATTACAAAATAAATAAATAAAAATAAATTCCAACAAAACCCGTAGGTGGTAGCAACTCCCCTCTTTGTTCTTTGAGTTTTGTCTTCTCTATCCGTAAACTTCCAAAGTTGCTCCCTTTGTATCCAAGTCAAGCTTGGCGGCTGCTTCTCTTAGACTTACTACAAACAAGAACAAAGACTGGAAATTGACGGGAGAAGCATGAAGAAGACATAAAAGGAAAACTGAAATTCTTTGTTGCTGAAAACCGAGAAGAAAGCTGAAGTTGCTGCAGAAAACCTGAGAGCAGAAAATCAAGAAGAAAGACAGGAAGAAGGAACAAGTAACCGACTGAAATTTCTGCTAAGAAAACCAAGAGGAAGTACAACTGAAATTTCTAAAGAAAAACCAAAGAGAACTACTGAAAAATTTCTAAGGAAAGAAAGGAAACTACTCCTAAACTAAGGAAGAAAGGAAAAGAAATATGCTGCTCGGCTGAAAATGGGATCGGCTGAAATGGGATGCCTTGATCATATCCAAGCCTTGCCTATTTATAGGCAAGGATTCAAGACATTTGGTTGTGGCCACTTTCTTTTATCTTTTCTTTATGCCATTCCTCATGTTCTTCATTATTCTCTCTTGTGGTCCTCTCTTTTCTTTTTCTTTTGTTAATGCTTCTTGCTGCCTTTTGTCTTTGTACAGATTTCCTTTTCTTCTTTGGCTTTCTTTTTCCCATGTGAGGCTGCATTTTGGAGACACTTTCTTCAGAAAAAGAAGAGAATGGCAACTGGTTTCCTTATGCTTTCATGTGCGGCTTTTTCCTTTGCAGCTGGGTTGTTTCTTTTCTTTCTTTCTTTCTTTCGGCTGCGGCTGTATTTGGATGCTTTGAGTGTTTGTCACATGGATTCCATCGGTGTTGGGGCTTTTCTTTTGTTTCCTTTGGCCGATTCTTTTTGTGTGCAAGCTCGGCTGTTTTCTTGTTGCTTTTTTTCTCTCTATGTTGCTGCCCGATTTTTCTTTCTTCTTTCTTTGTTGTCTTCCACGTTGCTGTGTTTTGTTACAGAAAGGCAAAGGCCCTTTGTGTTTTGTTTAGCTGGTCTCCAGGAAAGCATGTTTCCGGCTGTTTTCCTTCTTTGTTTTGTCAAGAATGCGGTTGAAGCTTTTGTTCTTCTACAACAAGAGTCTTTTCTTTCTTTCTTTCCAATTTGTACAGCAGCCAGAATTGAGTGTAAACATTGCAGAGAAGGAATGTAATGCAAATTGAATTTCTTTGGTTTTATCTTTCACTTGTTTTGTCCTTTCCTTTGACCCGCTTCCATCTTCAAGAAACTTCCTTGGACTGCAAGAATAAAATGTACATCATCAACTTCCATGTTCTGCCATACAATTTTATCCAAATTTAACACCATTGAACCTCACTCACGTGAATATTCGGACACATGGAACTGAATAAACTCTAGGCACAAAGAAACCTTGAAGATTTTGCCAAGAAAAATAATATTTTGCTTTATTTGTTAAAATTTTCCCACAAAGCTCCAATCTATCCATCAATAATAAAAACACTTAATATTCATAAAATAAGCATTTTAATCACTCTAACACAAGGAAATTGACATAATAAATATGCAATTATACATCTTATCAAATTCCCCCACACTTAGATTAAAGCTTGTCCTCAAGCTTGCACTAGATCAACATCTTTTCCTCCATTCCATACCTTTTTTTTTTTTTTTTTTTTCAACCCATCCCCAAATAATCCAAAGTTATCACACATTAGCAATCAAGATCGAAATAATAGTCCAAAGAACAAGTATTCTTAGCCCAATTTTCTAAACAAAATACACATCTCATTAATTCCAACAATTTTGTCGAAATCAAACGCAACAAAATTTGATACCCTCTCATAGGTTGCACTCTAATCACTCAAAGTGTTTAAGGTTTCATTTGGCACTCAAATCAAACATAGCATGTCATTACCATAGGCTTGCTTATATATCATATCTCCACCACTAATAAATATGAATTCATGCAATAATCAAAGGTTCTTTATAAGGGTTGTAACGGGGCTTAGATAAAGGTTGGTAGAAAGAAAGGAAAATTTAGGTTAAGCATATCAAGGTATGAAGGAACTTTCTTGCATAACTCAAAAGCACAAAAATAGCACATTAGAACCACTTCTTATTCCAAATAGCATGCATTCCCTTGAAGTTGGACCATCTTGTACACAATGAAGAACATCCACTTTGTAGAACATCTACTTTGTCCAATCTTTGTCGGGAATATTTTTCACCTCTTTCTTTCTTTCTTTCTTTTTTTTTTTTTTTTTAGTGATTCTTTTCTTTGGAATCATTAGACATTTTATCATGCAATTAATTCCCACATACTCTTGACATAGGGTTTAACTTGATAAACAAAAACAATGGTTTGGGGCTAATGATGTGGTGTTTATAACAAAGAAAGGTTAAAGCGCAAAATGGGTTGACTAGGGGTATATGTAATGGGATGGCTTTTTTTAGAAAGTTTAAACGGCTTATCCTAAATGCCTTTATCATCTCAAAGCATGAATTCATATTGTGATCTCAACATGCATAACAAAGCAAGTTCTAGAATGAACATACCATATTTGACAACACTCAACAAAGAAATATGTGAGCAATGAAAATAAAAATGCTCATAGGCTCAAATACTCACAATGGGTTCATTATATCAAATATTGCACATTCTCATTCAATTCAATCATCAAAATCAACAAGATGCTTTACAAATTTTAAAGACAAAGACTAATCATACTTGCCTCATTCATACATTCCAACCCAAATCTCTAATGCATATAACTCAAAATTATTCTAAATGGGTATCAAAAGAGTTAGAAATTTCAAAGAAGATATCAATAAAATTGAAAACTTGGAAGGACTTTTCTTTTAACCCAATAAAATTGAAATCTTGCAAAAATTTTAACAAAAATCCAGCACAAAATTTCATGTATCCCACCCCAACTTAAAATTGAGCATTGTCCTCAATGCAAGGAGTAAGTAGAAATATAGCAACGAAAAACAAAAGATTAGGAAAGCGCCTGTTGTGAACAACTTGAAGATGAATTTCTTTCAGGTACCAAAACAGCTCCAAAAATCTGAAATCTGGTGGATATGAACCTGGGAAATCTTCTTCCTGCTGTAAAATTTCAGCACAAAATTCCAATAGGAAGGCCTTGAACCGAATTCTTCTTTTTGAGTGCGGCAACAAGGTGAAGCAGAATTTCACATAGTAAACGTTTTTTTTTTTTTAATTTTATTTTTAAATAAGACAAAAATAAGAATAATAATAATAAGAATAAGAATAACAAAATAAAAGCAATAAAGGTAAAAGAACTTGGGTTGCCTCCCAAGTAGCGCAATTTTTTAACGTCGTTATGCTCGACGTCCTCTATTGCTCAAATAATTAAATTTTTACCAATTGCTTGGACCATATCTGCATGTTCTTCATTGATTTTGCAGAAACCACCATTGCATTCTCATACACCCCTTGACGGAATTCATCCATCTTATCCAATTGGAGTAGTCTTTTCTCACCTAAGGCTTTCAAGTCAAAGTTAAGATGCTTGGGCAATGGATTGAGGTCTAATTGTGGAGGCTTCTCAACTGAAGGTAGTGGTTTGGAAACACCTTTTCTAAGGTCTTCAAATGGCCTTTTAATGAACATAGGTGCTAAGGCCTCAAGTTGTTTGGAGCATGTATCTACCTCTTGATTTTTAGAATGCTTTATCCCCACAAGACATGCTTCGATTGGATCTTTTGGATGGCTCGCTTCGAATTTTTCTTTAGTGCACCCATCAATTGTATCCACCTTCATACAATTGTCTATCTCACTCGGAAATTTCAGTGCTTTAAAGACATTGAAAGTGACTTGCTCATCTTGAACCCTAATGGTTAATTGCCCTTTTGCACATCTATTAGGGTCCTTCCCGTAGCTAAGAAAGGTCTACCAAGAATAATAGGAATTTCTTGGTCTTCCTCCATGTCAAGTACAATGAAATCAGCCGGGAAGATAAATTTATCCACCTTAACAAGCACATCCTCTATAATACCTCTTGGGTATTTTACTGATCTATCTGCCAATTGCAATGTGACTGTAGTGGGTTTGGCTTCTCCTAAGCCAAGTTTCCTAAAAACAGAGAGAGGCATAAGATTAATACTTGCACCAAGATCACACAAGGCTTTATCAAAATAAGAATTTCCTATAGTGCAAGGAATAGCAAAACTCCTGGATCTTTAAGTTTAGGAGGAAGCTTTTCTCGCAAAATGGCCTTGCATTCTTGATAAGTGCAACAATCTCATACTCTTCTAGCTTTCTTTTGTTGGAGAGGATCTCTTTCATGAACTTCACATAGCTAGGCATCTGTTCCAAAGCATCAGCAAAAGGAATATTAATATGTAATTTCTTAAAAACATCAAGAAATTTAGAAAATTGCTTATCTAGCTTTTGCTTTTGGAATCGCTGAGGATATGGCATCGGTGGCACATAAGGGGGTGGATTATCTGGAAACAACTTCGATGTGGGTTTCACAACTTCTTCAGTTTGTTCCTCAGATTTTTCAGACTGCACTTCCACTGCTTCTTGTTTCTTCTTTCTCTGTGGTTCCGGTTCAGGCAACTCTTTGCCACTTCTTAGTGTAATTGCCTTCACTTGTTCCTTAGGGTTGATTTCCATATTACTAGGCAAAGACCCTTGTGGTCTAGAATTTAATGCACTGGCAAGTTGTCCCACTTGAACTTCCAAATTTCGGATGGATGCTGACTGATTTTGCAATGTGGCTTCAGTCTTAGTCATGAACTGAGATGTGTTCAAGCTCAATTGAGCAAGAGCATCTTCTAAAGACATCTTTTGTGCATGGGGTTGAATTGGCTGTGGAGGCTGAAATCCATAGGGTTTATCAGCAGGCTGATTGTTTCTCCAAGAAAAGTTGGGATGATCTCTCCATCCTTGATTGTATGTGTTGGAGTAGGGATTATATTGTCTATTAGAATTCCCGACAAACTGAGCCTGTTCCATCTGAGATTGAGCGAAAGGATTTCCCACTTGACAATCAACACTAGGATGAGGTCCACCACAAATATGACAAGCTTCTGGAGGAATATGGATGGCATTTGCATTGAGTGAACTAAGTTGCTTTGACAGTGTAACAACCTGGGCTGATAGTGCAGTGAGGGCATCAACGTCATACCTGCCATGATTTTTCGGTAGTGTGGATCTCCCTGAAGACCATTGGTAGTCTGTAGATGCCATCTCATCCAACAATGCATAAGCCGCCTCATATGTCTTCCCCATTAGTGAACCTCCCGCTGCAGCATCTACAAGTATCTTGGTTGATCGAGTCAACCCGTTATAAAAAGTCTGCAACTGTAACCAATCTGGGATACCATGATGAGGGCATGCTCGCAATAAATCTTTGTACCTCTCCCATGCTTCAGAAAGTGATTCCATCTCATTTTGAGTGAATGTGGTGATCTCATTCCTCATCTTTGCAGTTTTGGTGGGTGGAAAATATTTCGTCAAAAATTTCTGCCTACATATGTCCCACGTGGTGATTGCTCCTGCTGGCAAAGAAAGCAACCAACTCTTGGCCCTATCCCTCAGTGAGAATGGGAAAAGCCTCAGTCTAATGGCATCATCAGAGACACCATTCATTTTCAATGTAGCACATATCTCAAGAAAATTGATTAAGTGAGCATTAGGATCCTCATGTGCCAACCCAGTGAACTGATTAGCTTGAACCATCTGGATTATGCCTGACTTTAATTCAAAATTATTTGCCGCAACAGTTGGAGGTATAACACTGTGGAGATCATATGTGGCAGTAGGCAAAGCATAGTCACGTAATGCTCTAGTGTTGGCATTAGCGACCGGGATATCGTTCTCTTCATGTTCAGCCATAGTGTTATGAGATTGTGCAGAAGTTTCTCTCTTTTCCCTTCTATTCAAACGACAAGTCTTTTCTATCTCTGGATCCAATGGGAGGAGATTATCACTTCCAAACCTTCTCATGCACTACATAATAATATCTAAAAAGATCAAAGAACAAAAGTAAATAAATTAAAATAATAATAGTAAAAATAAAAGTTCAAATTAAAGGTAGAACTACTTGGTATCGATATTAATAAAATCAAATTAGTCCCCGGCAGCGGCGCCAAAAACTTGTTGGTTGATTTTACACGCAAGTGCACGTGATCATTAACAAGTAATATAAAGTGAATATAAATTATCGTTCCCACAAGGACTAATTGTTTATCAATTACCGAAATTTAGTTAATTCTACCTCTATTTGAATGATAAAAAGATATTTTATGAATAAACTAAATTAAAACTGAATTTAAAACTTGAATTAAAAACTAAATTTAAAACAAAGCAAAGCAAAGTAAAGTAATGAATCAAATTGGCTAAATCTCTAGGGTTTTTGATTTCACCATAACTATTCCATCTTAATATTCATCTATTTCTATAATCAAATTTAATTTCTTGGTTGATAGTCGAGATTCCCTAATTTATTTACTAGTCCCTCCCGAGATCTAATAAAAATCCTCCTAATTGCTAATTCACTATATTCCTATGTGAATTACAACAATTATGAAGTCATTAATTTTTATGGATTCTCATATAGCAACTACACAAACCATGTTGGTATATTCCTATCCTACATGCAATTTATGGCATTTATCTCAATGAACTTGACACATAACTCCTCTTCCAATTCGTTATGATTAACAAATCATCTAATTAGTGATCAAGTAATTAGAAGCATTAAGCACAAAAATAAATACTCAACCATAGAAAATTAAATCAAATTATATTAATAGAAAAATATTAAGACTTCATAGTTAGGCTACATCGAAACCCTAGAAAAAGAATTTAGTTCATATTAATATAAAAGAAGAACAACACCAATTTCTTAAACATAATTGCAAAAAGAAAGAAAATTACAAAATAAATAAATAAAAATAAATTCCAACAAAACCCGTAGGTGGTAGCAACTCCCCTCTTTGTTCTTTGAGTTTTGTCTTCTCTATCCGTAAACTTCCAAAGTTGCTCCTTTGTATCCAAGTCAAGCTTGGCGCTTCTCTTAGACTTACTACAAACAAGAACAAAGACTGAAATTGACGGAGAAGCATGAAGAAGACATAAAAGGAAAACTGAAATTCTTTGTTCTTTGAAAACCGAGAAGAAAGTCAAGTTCTTTGAGAAAACTGAGCAGAAAATCAAGAAGAAAGACAGGAAGAAGGAACAAGTAACCGACTGAAATTTCTGCTAAGAAAACCAAGAGGAAGTACAACTGAAATTTCTAAAGAAAAACCAAAGAGAACTACTGAAAAATTGCTAAGGAAAGAAAAGAAACTACTCCTAAACTAAGGAAGAAAGGAAAAGAAATATCTTTGCTCGAGAATGGGATCGGCTGAAATGGGATGCCTTGATCATATCCAAGCCTTGCCTATTTATAGGCAAGGATTCAAGACATTTGATTGTGGCCACTTTCTTTTATCTTTTCTTTATGCCATTCCTCATGTTCTTCATTATTCTCTCTTGTGGTCCTCTCTTTTCTTTTTCTTTTGTTAATGCTCCTTCTTGCTTTTGTCTTTGTCTGATTTCCTTTTCTTCTTTGGCTTTCTTTTTCCCATGTGAGGCTGCATTTTGGAGACACTTTCTTGAAAAAAGAAGAGAATGGCAACTGGTTTCCTTATGCTTTCATGTGCGGCTTTTTCCTTTGCACTGGTTGTTTCTTTTCTTTCTTTCTTTCTTTCTAATTTGCTGTATTTGGATGCTTTGAGTGTTTGTCACATGGATTCCATCGGTGTTGGGGATTTTCTTTTGTTTCCTTTGGCCGATTCTTTTTGTGTGCAAGCTCGGCTGTTTTCTTGTTGCTTTTTTTCTCTCTATGTTCTTTGCCCGATTTTTCTTTCTTCTTTCTTTGTTGTCTTCCACGTTCTTTGTGTTTTATTCTGAAAGGCAAAGGCCCTTTGTGTTTTGTTTAGTGGTCTCCAGAAAGCATGTTTCCTTGTTTTCCTTCTTTGTTTTGTCAAGAATGCGGTTGAAGCTTTTGTTCTTCTACAACAAGAGTCTTTTCTTTCTTTCTTTCCAATTTGTACAATGAATGTAATTGAGTGTAAACATTGCAGAAGGAATGTAATGCAAATTGAATTTCTTTGGTTTTATCTTTCACTTGTTTTGTCCTTTCCTTTGACCCGCTTCCATCTTCAAGAAACTTCCTTGGACTGCAAGAATAAAATGTACATCATCAACTTCCATGTTCTGCCATACAATTTTATCCAAATTTAACACCATTGAACCTCACTCACGTGAATATTCGGACACATGGAACTGAATAAACTCTAGGCACAAAGAAACCTTGAAGATTTTGCCAAGAAAAATAATATTTTGCTTTATTTGTTAAAATTTTCCCACAAAGCTCCAATCTATCCATCAATAATAAAAACACTTAATATTCATAAAATAAGCATTTTAATCACTTAAACACAAGGAAATTGACATAATAAATATGCAATTATACATCTTATCAAATTCCCCCACACTTAGATTAAAGCTTGTCCTCAAGCTTGCACTAGATCAACATCTTTTCCTCCATTCCATACCTTTTTTTTTTTTTTTTTTTTCAACCCATCCCCAAATAATCCAAAGTTATCACACATTAGCAATCAAGATCGAAATAATAGTCCAAAGAACAAGTATTCTTAGCCCAATTTTCTAAACAAAATACACATCTCATTAATTCCAACAATTTTGTCGAAATCAAACGCAACAAAATTTGATACCCTCTCATAGGTTGCACTCTAATCACTCAAAGTGTTTAAGGTTTCATTTGGCACTCAAATCAAACATAGCATGTCATTACCATAGGCTTGCTTATATATCATATCTCCACCACTAATAAATATGAATTCATGCAATAATCAAAGGTTCTTTATAAGGGTTGTAACGGGGCTTAGATAAAGGTTGGTAGAAAGAAAGGAAAATTTAGGTTAAGCATATCAAGGTATGAAGGAACTTTCTTGCATAACTCAAAAGCACAAAAATAGCACATTAGAACCACTTCTTATTCCAAATAGCATGCATTCCCTTGAAGTTGGACCATCTTGTACACAATGAAGAACATCCACTTTGTAGAACATCTACTTTGTCCAATCTTTGTCGGGAATATTTTTCACCTCTTTCTTTCTTTCTTTCTTTCTTTCTTTCTTTCTTTTTTTTTTTTTTTTTTTAGTGATTCTTTTCTTTGGAATCATTAGACATTTTATCATGCAATTAATTCCCACATACTCTTGACATAGGGTTTAACTTGATAAACAAAAACAATGGTTTGGGGCTAATGATGTGGTGTTTATAACAAAGAAAGGTTAAAGCGCAAAATGGGTTGACTAGGGGTATATGTAATGGGATGGCTTTTTTTAGAAAGTTTAAACGGCTTATCCTAAATGCCTTTATCATCTCAAAGCATGAATTCATATTGTGATCTCAACATGCATAACAAAGCAAGTTCTAGAATGAACATACCATATTTGACAACACTCAACAAAGAAATATGTGAGCAATGAAAATAAAAATGCTCATAGGCTCAAATACTCACAATGGGTTCATTATATCAAATATTGCACATTCTCATTCAATTCAATCATCAAAATCAACAAGATGCTTTACAAATTTTAAAGACAAAGACTAATCATACTTGCCTCATTCATACATTCCAACCCAAATCTCTAATGCATATAACTCAAAATTATTCTAAATGGGTATCAAAAGAGTTAGAAATTTCAAAGAAGATATCAATAAAATTGAAAACTTGGAAGGACTTTTCTTTTTAACCCAATAAAATTGAAATCTTGCAAAAATTTTAACAAAAATCCAGCACAAAATTTCATGTATCCCACCCCCAACTTAAAATTGAGCATTGTCCTCAATGCAGCAAGGAGTAAGTAGAAATATAGCAACGAAAAACAAAAGATTAGGAAACTGCCCTGTTGTGAACAACTGTTGAAGATGAATTTCTTTCAGGTACCAAAACAGCTCCAAAAAATCTGAAATCTGGTGGATATGAACCTGGGGAAATCTTCTTCCTGCCTGTAAAATTTCAGCACAAAATTCCAATAGGAAGGCCTTGAACCGAATTCTTCTTTTGACTGGTGCAGCAACAAGGTGAAGCAGAATTTCACATAGTAAACGTTTTTTTTTTTTTTAATTTTATTTTTAAATAAGACAAAAATAAGAATAATAATAATAAGAATAAGAATAACAAAATAAAAGCAATAAAGGTAAAAGAACTTGGGTTGCCTCCCAAGTAGCGCAATTTTTTAACGTCGTTATGCTCGACGTCCTCTATTGCTCAAATAATTAAATTTTTACCAATTGCTTGGACCATATCTGCATGTTCTTCATTGATTTTGCAGAAACCACCATTGCATTCTCATACACCCCTTGACGGAATTCATCCATCTTATCCAATTGGAGTAGTCTTTTCTCACCTAAGGCTTTCAAGTCAAAGTTAAGATGCTTGGGCAATGGATTGGGGTCTAAATGGGGAGGCTTCTCAACCAAGGTAGTGGTTTGGAAACACCTTTTCTAAGGTCTTCAAATGGCCTTTTAATGAACATAGGTGCTAAGGCCTCAAGTTGTTTGGAGCATGTATCTACCTCTTGATTTTTAGAATGCTTTATCCCCACAAGACATGCTTCGATTGGATCTTTTGGATGGCTCGCTTCGAATTTTTCTTTAGTGCACCCATCAATTGTATCCACCTTCATACAATTGTCTATCTCACTCGGAAATTTCAGTGCTTTAAAGACATTGAAAGTGACTTGCTCATCTTGAACCCTAATGGTTAATTGCCCTTTTTGCACATCTATTAGGGTCCTTCCCGTAGCTAAGAAAGGTCTACCAAGAATAATAGGAATTTCTTGGTCTTCCTCCATGTCAAGTACAATGAAATCAGCCGGGAAGATAAATTTATCCACCTTAACAAGCACATCCTCTATAATACCTCTTGGGTATTTTAATCGATCTATCTCGCCAATTGCAATGTGATCAGAGTGGGTTTGGCTTCTCCTAAGCCAAGTTTCCTAAAACAGAGAGGCATAAGATTAATACTTGCACCAAGATCACACAAGGCTTTATCAAAATAAGAATTTCCTATAGTGCAAGGAATAGCAAAACTCCCTGGATCTTTAAGTTTAGGAGGAAGCTTTTTCTGCAAAATGGCACTGCATTCTTCAGTAAGTGCAACAGTCTCATACTCTTCTAGCTTTCTTTTGTTGGAGAGGATCTCTTTCATGAACTTCACATAGCTAGGCATCTGTTCCAAAGCATCAGCAAAAGGAATATTAATATGTAATTTCTTAAAAACATCAAGAAATTTAGAAAATTGCTTATCTAGCTTTTGCTTTTGGAATCGCTGAGGATATGGCATCGGTGGCACATAAGGGGGTGGATTATCTGGAAACAACTTCGATGTGGGTTTCACAACTTCTTCAGTTTGTTCCTCAGATTTTTCAGACTGCACTTCCACTGCTTCTTGTTTCTTCTTTCTCTGTGGTTCCGGTTCAGGCAACTCTTTGCCACTTCTTAGTGTAATTACCTTCACTTGTTCCTTAGGGTTGATTTCCATATTACTAGGCAAAGACCCTTGTGGTCTAGAATTTAATGCACTGGCAAGTTGTCCCACTTGAACTTCCAAATTTCGGATGGATGCTGACTGATTTTGCAATGTGGCTTCAGTCTTAGTCATGAACTGAGATGTGTTCAAACTCAATTGAGCAAGAGCATCTTCTAAAGACATCTTTTGTGCATGGGGTTGAATTGGCTGTGGAGGCTGAAATCCATAGGGTTTTTCAGCAGGCTGATTGTTTCTCCAAGAAAAGTTGGGATGATCTCTCCATCCTTGATTGTATGTGTTGGAGTAGGGATTATATTGTCTATTAGAATTCCCGACAAACTGAGCCTGTTCCATCTGAGATTGAGCGAAAGGATTTCCCACTTGACAATCAACACTAGGATGAGGTCCACCACAAATATGACAAGCTTCTGGAGGAATATGGATGGCATTTGCATTGAGTGAACTAAGTTGCTTTGACAGTGTAACAACCTGGGCTGATAGTGCAGTGAGGGCATCAACGTCATACCGCCATGATTTTCTGGTGAGTGTGGATCTCCTCAAGACCATTGGTAGTCTGTAGATGCCATCTCATCCAACAATGCATAAGCCGCCTCATATGTCTTCCCATTAGTGAACCTCCCGCAAAGATCTACAAGTATCTTGGTTGATCGAGTCAACCCGTTATAAAAAGTCCGCAATTGTAACCAACTGGGATACCGTGATGAGGGCATGCTCGCAATAAATCTTTGTACCTCTCCCATGCTTCAGAAAGTGATTCCATCTCATTTTGAGTGAATGTGGTGATCTCATTCCTCATCTTTGCAGTTTTGGTGGGTGGAAAATATTTCGTCAAAAATTTCTGCCTACATATGTCCCACGTGGTGATTGCTCCTGGCTGCAAAGAAAGCAACCAACTCTTGGCCCTATCCTCGGTGAGAATGGAAAAAGCCTCAGTCTAATGGCATCATCAGAGACACCATTCATTTTCAATGTAGCACATATCTCAAGAAAATTGATTAAGTGAGCATTAGGATCCTCATGTGCCAACCCAGTGAACTGATTAGCTTGAACCATCTGGATTATGCCTGACTTTAATTCAAAATTATTTGCCGCAACAGTTGGAGGTATAACACTGTGGAGATCATATGTGGCAGTAGGCAAAGCATAGTCACGTAATGCTCTAGTGTTGGCATTAGCGACCGGGATATCGTTCTCTTCATGTTCAGCCATAGTGTTATGAGATTGTGCAGAAGTTTCTCTCTTTTCCCTTCTATTCAAACGACAAGTCTTTTCTATCTCTGGATCCAATGGGAGGAGATTATCACTTCCAAACCTTCTCATGCACTACATAATAATATCTAAAAAGATCAAAGAACAAAAGTAAATAAATTAAAATAATAATAGTAAAAATAAAAGTTCAAATTAAAGGTAGAACTACTTGGTATCGATATTAATAAAATCAAATTAGTCCCCGGCAGCGGCGCCAAAAACTTGTTGGTTGATTTTACACGCAAGTGCACGTGATCATTAACAAGTAATATAAAGTGAATATAAATTATCGTTCCCACAAGGACTAATTGTTTATCAATTACCGAAATTTAGTTAATTCTACCTCTATTTGAATGATAAAAAGATATTTTATGAATAAACTAAATTAAAACTGAATTTAAAACTTGAATTAAAAACTAAATTTAAAACAAAGCAAAGCAAAGTAAAGTAATGAATCAAATTGGCTAAATCTCTAGGGTTTTTGATTTCACCATAACTATTCCATCTTAATATTCATCTATTTCTATAATCAAATTTAATTTCTTGGTTGATAGTCGAGATTCCCTAATTTATTTACTAGTCCCTCCCGAGATCTAATAAAAATCCTCCTAATTGCTAATTCACTATATTCCTATGTGAATTACAACAATTATGAAGTCATTAATTTTTATGGATTCTCATATAGCAACTACACAAACCATGTAGGTATATTCCTATCCTACATGCAATTTATGGCATTTATCTCAATGAACTTGACACATAACTCCTCTTCCAATTCGTTATGATTAACAAATCATCTAATTAGTGATCAAGTAATTAGAAGCATTAAGCACAAAAATAAATACTCAACCATAGAAAATTAAATCAAATTATATTAATAGAAAAATATTAAGACTTCATAGTTAGGCTACATCGAAACCCTAGAAAAAGAATTTAGTTCATATTAATATAAAAGAAGAACAACACCAATTTCTTAAACATAATTGCAAAAAGAAAGAAAATTAAAAAAAAATAAATAAAAATAAATTCCAACAAAACCCGTAGGTGGTAGCAACTCCCCTCTTTGTTCTTTGAGTTTTGTCTTCTCTATCCGTAAACTTCCAAAGTTGCTCCCTTTGTATCCAAGTCAAGCTTGGCGGCTGCTTCTCTTAGACTTACTACAAACAAGAACAAAGACTGGAAATTGACGGGAGAAGCATGAAGAAGACATAAAAGGAAAACTGAAATTCTTTGTTGCTGAAAACCGAGAAGAAAGCTGAAGTTGCTGCAGAAAACCTGAGAGCAGAAAATCAAGAAGAAAGACAGGAAGAAGGAACAAGTAACCGACTGAAATTTCTGCTAAGAAAACCAAGAGGAAGTACAACTGAAATTTCTAAAGAAAAACCAAAGAGAACTACTGAAAAATTGCTAAGGAAAGAAAAGAAACTACTCCTAAACTAAGGAAGAAAGGAAAAGAAATATGCTGCTCAGAATGGGATCGGCTGAAATGGGATGCCTTGATCATATCCAAGCCTTGCCTATTTATAGGCAAGGATTCAAGACATTTGATTGTGGCCACTTTCTTTTATCTTTTCTTTATGCCATTCCTCATGTTCTTCATTATTCTCTCTTGTGGTCCTCTCTTTTCTTTTTCTTTTGTTAATGCTTCTTGCTGCCTTTTGTCTTTGTACAGATTTCCTTTTCTTCTTTGGCTTTCTTTTTCCCATGTGAGGCTGCATTTTGGAGACACTTTCTTCAGAAAAAGAAGAGAATGGCAGCTGGTTTCCTTATGCTTTCATGTGCGGCTTTTTCCTTTGCAGCTGGGTTGTTTCTTTTCTTTCTTTCTTTCTTTCGGCTGCGGCTGTATTTGGATGCTTTGAGTGTTTGTCACATGGATTCCATCGGTGTTGGGGCTTTTCTTTTGTTTCCTTTGGCCGATTCTTTTTGTGTGCAAGCTCGGCTGTTTTCTTGTTGCTTTTTTTCTCTCTATGTTGCTGCCCGATTTTTCTTTCTTCTTTCTTTGTTGTCTTCCACGTTGCTGTGTTTTGTTACAGAAAGGCAAAGGTCCTTTGTGTTTTGTTTAGCTGGTCTCCAGGAAAGCATGTTTCCGGCTGTTTTCCTTCTTTGTTTTGTCAAGAATGCGGTTGAAGCTTTTGTTCTTCTACAACAAGAGTCTTTTCTTTCTTTCTTTCCAATTTGTACAGCAGCCAGAATTGAGTGTAAACATTGCAGAGAAGGAATGTAATGCAAATTGAATTTCTTTGGTTTTATCTTTCACTTGTTTTGTCCTTTCCTTTGACCCGCTTCCATCTTCAAGAAACTTCCTTGGACTGCAAGAATAAAATGTACATCATCAACTTCCATGTTCTGCCATACAATTTTATCCAAATTTAACACCATTGAACCTCACTCACGTGAATATTCGGACACATGGAACTGAATAAACTCTAGGCACAAAGAAACCTTGAAGATTTTGCCAAGAAAAATAATATTTTGCTTTATTTGTTAAAATTTTCCCACAAAGCTCCAATCTATCCATCAATAATAAAAACACTTAATATTCATAAAAATAAGCATTTTAATCACTTAAACACAAGGAAATTGACATAATAAATATGCAATTATACATCTTATCATCTTCCCACTCACTTCCCTTTCTTTCTTATTCCTCTTTATTTTTACTTTCTATTTCCTTTCTTTTATCACTCTATAATATTATTTTTATAATATATTTGTTAATGAAGGTAAAATTGAAATTTTAACTGATTTCTATTTCCATAGTTCATCATCATTCACATTAATTTTCACACCCCAATTTGAGATATGAAATGGCCATATTTCTAGGTGTTAACCCAAAAATACGCAGTGTGATTTAATTCAATGTAACTTAACCCAAAAATAATTCCATATCCATTAAATATATGAAAATAGTATAACTCAAAAGTCTTACATTAATCAAATCTAAACATCACAATCTCTCAATCTTAGATATTTTAAAAATATAATATCCAAAAATTCAAATAACATAACTGCCTTGGCCTAATTTTATGTCACTCTTTATATAATCTTGTAGAAAGACTTGCTATTAAAGGTCCACATACTCAATCCCAAGCATTACTTAATTTGCAAAAATAGTTAACCACATAACATGAACGATTATTTGCACATTAAATAAACTAGGTATTTCCTTATAGGAATGAGTATGCTTATTTAGAAAACATTGTCAGAAATATTTTATCATGACATAATGTTTTGAACAAAATCACCCTTTTAAAATAAACATTCTACATAAAACATCTATAGAAAACACGTGGCAACGATATAGGTAATAATTATGCATTCTTTCATTCATTCATAAAGTTCAAGAATAACCCAAATCACATTTGACTTAACTGGATCGTCTTAACTATTATCAAGTTAGATACACCTTTATATTGGAGTTTTAGCTATTTATCCCGCTAGGGAGGCCATTACTTTAAGTGGAACATGTTCCTATCAATGAGTCATGAGGTATTCATGAGTTTTAACGTTCAATAAACATTCATAAACATTAATAAACCACAATATACGCTTTTATATACACCAAAAATATAGATGTGCTCATTGTAGGCTATCAATAACAAATTAGAATTTCAAACATAATTTTTGTGTAAATTTCAAACAACAGTAACAAGTCAAGATTATTCAAAATATTTTAGAAACACTTCCAATATTATAAATTAAGAAAATTTATTAGTAGCATAACAGTGTTTTAAAATAATTTAGAAAACATTGAAAAAACATAAGAAAATATCAAATTTACTTACTCCTAAATAGTACTATAACCCAATTTGATAATCTAACGTAAGTATTTAGACAGATACTAGTTTCCTTTGCCTAGAAAATAAACTAAATACACCAATTAATCAAAGTAATACTATATCATGATTCCCTAGATTTTCTAATCTATTGATGAAATCCCATAACGATTTTTAAATAATATATGATGTAATCTTAGCTCTTCACATTGGATTCATTCTTTTAGTTTTCACTCTCAACAATCAAAAGGCTTTCTTTGACCCAAAGGCTTTCTTCCTCTTTTCTTTATCATTTTGTTTTTCTTTAGGTTTTTTAGATTTTTTTCCTTAAATATCAGACAACATAGTAGTTTTTTAATAGATAAGGCAAGTGGTTATTTTAATTCTTTCAAATTCCTATATAGGTAATTTTAACTAATATATTATTATTATTATTATTTTAATCATAAATACAAATAATTATTTATGTCAAATTGGTCTAACTATTACATTAATAACCATTGTAGGATACAAACAATGTAATGAACATTCTTATAGATATTGAGCCCTCAATGAATCCTATTGTGATTCATGTTGAAGAATTCGAACCAAACTCCACCTCAATGTTTCTCCCCTATATTCTCTATATAGAGCCAGTCTACAGAGAACCAAAAGTGTAACCCCATCTTTCATGAATATTACTTCCCCCCATAATTAGGTGGAAAATGAATGCCAAGATTTTTTTCTTGTCTAAGGGTTGACTAGCTGGAACATCAACATAAAGATTGCTAATTCTTTTTATTGTTTTGCTTAAATTAATGAATCAATCAAGGTAATTAGAAAAGTGTAATATTATTTGATTTGGTGTGTGCATATATACACACACGTAGATACATATTAAAAAAAAGAGTGGATTACACTTTGTCACGCTACACTTTAAGGTAATTAACACATTATTACCTCATGTTTTATTTATATACATTTTGTTGTACTATTCCTATGCAAAGCACAAGAGTGTCAGAAATGTTGCTGATGATTTGTTAAATATATCCTAAAAAAAGTTTAGGAAAAAAGCAAAAACAATAAAATGTTAAAAAGAAATTCTCAAGCAATTAAAATCAATAAAAGTATTAAATAGTATATGTTGAATAAAAGTACTGATAATGAATTCATAAACTATGGTAAGAAAAGTATTTTAAAATAAAACTATCAAATAATGATTATGATTTCAAAAAATAGTATCTCTACTATATAAAAGGGAAAAGTTTGTCGTTGGCTTCAAGGTAATCATAATGATTAATTGGACTTAAATTATCCCTTCAACAATTTTATATTTTTAGTAATTCAGTAATTTTATAACTCTTAGAAAACCTAAAGTCCATTAAAACTAGATTAGATGAGTGATTATAAAATAGTTGTATAATACTATAGGAGTAAACTTACTTTCTAGAGTATCTATATTAAAATATTAGAGTTCTAATAAACTTATTATAGATTAATAAAAGCTATTGTTTCAAAAAATTTATAAAAACTATTGAATAAATCTATTAATTATGTTGATATTAGATGTTTAAAAATCTTTATCATTTTAAATCTAATAATCTTTGCTACACTATAAATGACACTTACTACTAACACCATAACCACTTTTCATCATCGTTCAATTTAATCAATTTACAATATTACACTACTTACTTGTTTTCATGGTCAAATTCAAATTGCAAAATTGCAAAATACAATATTTTGAATTGGTCAAAAACAAAAAATTATAGGACTATAATGGGAGACATCTTAGTAATTTAATTATGATTGGTATACTTTTTTTTATAATTAATTAATTGCATTATATATATATATATATATATATATATACACACACACACACACACTTAGTCAAAATGTTAGTACCCCCAAAACTCAAAAGGTATAAAAATACATGTCGTGTGGGGAAAAAAAAGGTTAGAAAAGAAGGGGAAAAAAGTAGTAACATTTTGACTAAGTGTGTGTGTGTACATTTTTATATCTTTTGAGTTTTGGGGGTACTATGATTGTACTTTAATAGAATGTACTATGATTGTACTTTAATAGAATTATTTCATATTTATTTATAAGAGTTTGAGTCTTTTGTTTAATGATTTTTTAATAGTTTGATAGTTTTAATTTTAGGAATTAATCATTCACTTTATCTACAGATGGAATTTCAAAAGATTATAGTGAAATATATGATATAGAATTATGATAAAAACAAATTTACATTTAGTTTTATGACATATATGTTAAGGGTTTATGATTTAGATTTTTGTAGTTTATACTATTTTTAAATTATAATCATTATTTGATAGTTTTATTTGAAAATACTTTTATTAACACAATCTATGAATTCATTATTTGATACTTTATTCCACAAGTATTATCTTATACTTTTATTATTTTTAATTGTTTGAAAATTTCTTGTTAATATTTTTTATTTTTTGTTTTTTTGCTGAACTTTGAATAGTATATATTTAACAAATATCTATAAAATTACTAGATATCCTTGTGCCTTGCAAGGAATCCTGTCCTAGTAAAATGCAAAGCTCTAAATTATAAACCCTCTGCATAGAAAATATAAAACTAATTATAAATTTGACTTTTATTATAAGTTTATATTGTATATTTTACTACAATCTTTCGGAATTCTATATAGAGATAAAGTGAATAATTAATCTCTAGGGTTGGGTTTGGAAGTAAAGTGGGAGGGATTATTACTAGTTGGTCTTCGGCACAAAACCTACCAATACTCAAAAGATTCAAACTCTCGTAAATAAATAATCCTACAAAAGTACAAGTCATAGTGACTCCAAAACTCAAAAGGTACAAAAAGATATGTCAAATTAAGGGGCAAAAATAGATACATCAGAAAAGACAAAAAGAAAAAAGTAAGTAATAAAATTTCCTGTCCCAAAAAAGAGTCTATTTTGATGTGAAATTCTTGTATTACCTATACTAATAATGTATAATTAAAAAAAAAGTAAAGATAAAAATGTTAAATTATATATTTAATTGTGCATGAAGTGTGTTGTACTTTGTAATTTAAAAAAAAAGTTGTACCAAATTAAAAGTAGACTATTTTTTTTGAGATGGAGGGAGTAATATTTCAATTGAGGATATAGATATTACTACCAAAGTTCTTCTAATAAAAAAAAATTACTCAAAAAAGAATAAAGCAATTAATTAATTATGAAAAAACATACAAATGAAAATTAAATTATTAACATATGCCCCAAGAATATTTGCGTAATTTATTGTTTTTGAATAACACAAAATGTGGTAATTTGCAATTTTATAAAAAGCTTGAATTTGGCAAATAAAATGAATAGTAATAAGCTAGTTGGTGAATACATAATCAACTCATCAATTCTACCTGTTGTTTAATAGCAATTTTGATAATCATAAGTTAGGTATGACCAAAAATTCTAGTCTCATCTAACTCATAACTAGATACCAGTTGATCAAATTCATACTTCTTCTTCATGGTACATGATAATAAATATAAAATGGATACTAAACTTATAAATTAAGTGAGAGTATAGAAGATTAAAAGATGCATAATTTAATCAATAATTTTTACATATTTTCTTTTAAATTCTAATAGTTGACAGAAAGATATACTTAAAAAAACTATTATTCTAGATTTTGTAGTGCATAGTTGTTATTTCTAAATTTAATGTATTTTCTATAATCAATTAAATTTTTTTTAATCGCATAGATATTAAAAAAGAGAATGAAAAAATTGCCAAAAAAGGAAATAGTCATACCATACAAATAACACATTCAAAATTTAATTGCAAACATGCAAAATCCAAAAATTCTAAGATAATAAATGTTGTTATCTGAAGTGATTAAATTATTCTCTAATTTCATATTTTTGTTGTAACAGATCTTGAAAATTAAATAATTTTGTCAACTAATTGAAAAGAAAATAAAATAAAAACTTATAAAAAATCTCTTTGGATTTATAATTATGTACCTCTATTTTTTATTACATCCTATTAATTTGGCTGCCTTATCATTAGTGCGTCTATTGATTCAATGGATGATACTATTTATTGCTTATCCCTCATTGAGTTTTATTACTTATCCTAGTACGTATATTGATACTATTTATACTCCCTCCATCCAAGAAAAAAGAGTTCAGTTTGAAAAATATCTTTGTCCTTGAAAAAGAGTTCACCGTAAGGGTGAAATTCTTATATTATCCTTAGTAATGATAATAGTGTATAATCTAAATTGACAAGTAAGAATAAAAATGTAAAATTAAATATTTAATTATGTATTAAATGTGTTGTACCTTGTAATTTAAAACAAAAAAGTATATCAAATCAAAAGTAAACTCATTTTTTGGGATGTAGAGAGTATTTCATTTTATTTGGTATATATATTTATGTTATATAAGATATCAAAAATTATTATCTCAAATAATTGAATAATTTTCAAATTCACCCTTTTTGTTGCAATTGGCCTTCAGAATTGAAATATTTTTATCAACTAATTGAAAATAAAGAAAATCAAATCTTACACAAAAGATACAAGATAAGAAATATGCAATTTTGTCAGGAAAAAGGTTAAAAAAACAAAGGGATGTGAAAAAATATTAAGAAAGAGATTATGAGCTGCCTAACATTTATTAATAAACAGATTTATTTATAAATATAGTAAAGGTCACATATTAACACTCCCCCAAAAAATGTTTAAAGGGAAAAAAAATTACTATATAAACACAAAGTCCAAAAAAAAAAGAAGAAGAAGAAGATGTAACTTGACATTATTAAAAGGAATAAGAATTTAACCATTTTCAAATTATTAAAATTTAATGGATGGTTAATACATAATTTTTTAAAAAGTTTATAAGATTTAGATCTTTGACTATCTTCAATTACTAAATATTACTATTACATTACAATAAAAAGATAATTTAATATTTACTATTTATAATAATTATATTAAAACTCATCACTGACAAAACTTTTGCTTTTATATAATAGAAACAGAAATCTTATTCATTGAAGAAAATGGATAATTAAATGTCAGTTATCTTATGATACAAAGTGTATTTAACCGTGAAAAAAATCATCATACCAACACATCTGAGCATTCCAATTTCTAACACTTTTCGCTCAATCCATCAAACCTAAAGAAGCCTTAGAAAATTTATAATAATTTGAAGAAAATTTTCTATATTTTTTACGCAATGAAAAATAACTAATTGTTTCATCATTGTGCCCATAAAAATTATGGCTAAAGTTTTGCAATTATTAATAATAACTTGTTGAAATTAATTTTTAAATTGAGCCAAAGGACATATACTCTTCTGAAGAAGCTGCGGAATCTTACAGATGACATACAGAATATATTTTCTTCAGATAAAATTTTACAAAAGATGATACCGACCAATACCATTAAAGCTTTTTCGCTATTTTAATTATGCTTGCAATGAATTTCCCAACTTTAGACACCGTAGTAGAAACACTGACAAGGCGTTTCCTGCTGCCTTCATTTACTTCTTTTCAATTTCGAGTGGGAAAAAATGTTTTTTTTTATAGTGGGACTAATAGTTATTCTCGAATATGTACACGAAATTGAAATCGTTTCTTACAATTGATTGCGATATCAAACCTTGAGATGTTAGCGATATGATATCTTGAGATTAGATGGCTAATGGAATTGAAGGGAGAAAATCATAATGAAGTTAACACGAGATCATGTCTACTGTGCAAACTTTTCTGCAAAAATGTGGAATTCAGAGATTAGAACTCTAATTACTTTCCTAATCTAGAATCCTTGTTGACAAAGTATAACAACTAAGTGTTTGTTATGGGAATTAGTTAGATAAATTATGTCTCCCAATTGTGTTCTATTAAAACACAAAATTTATTTAAACTGAGACCATTTAAGTTTTTTAATAGTTTTTTCCTAAAATTTTTTAAATCTTCTCCTTCCACTTTTAGTTTGAGTTAACAATTTTTTGATTTTTAAACATTGTACTAGTGTATTTAAGAGTCTCATACGCACATTTTCAAATTACTCTAAACGTATTCCTCTATTTCTCGTATTTTCTCATCTACTGAAACTATTCCTACTTTCTTTTTAATACATTCATTACTTATTATATCTAATTAGTATATACATGCATATGTTTTAATATTCTTATTTTTTCTACTCTCCTTTTCAATTTATATTCATAGTTAGCGTCCCAACACTCTAATCCATAAATTATTGCTGAACTTATGGTTATTTTATAAAATTTTCTTTTCATTTTCAACAATGTTTTACCATTATAAAATATAGAGGATGTAATTCTCCATTTATTCCAATCTACTTAAATTCTATGTATATCAATTTCCTCATTTTTTTGGAGGATAAATCTTAAATATTTAGGGGTTTGTTTGGAGTGTGATGTATTTGGAAAAAGTTATATTGGAATGTGTGAAAATTTTGGTGGGTATTTTTTGATAGAAAAAGTATTTTGGAAGGAAAAATAAGAGGGAATTTTTTTTTAAATTATGTGAGAGGGATTTGAGTGGGAAAATTTGAATTTTAAATTTTAAAATAAAACTATGTTTGGATAGTGTGTTTTTATTTGAAAATTTAGTTATTTGCAAATCAAAATCATTTATCCAAATAGACCCTTATGAAATAAAATTTTTAGATATGTCTAATTTATGCTAACTAATTTTCATACTTATCTCATTGTTACTCTTGCGATTTCTAAAGTGACATTTTATATATCAAATTTTACCTTTATTTATTTTAAAACCTTTTAACTCTATTGTCTTCTTCCAAACTTTTAATTTAGTTTTCACTCATTCTCTCATTTTATCAATTAAAACTATATCATTTGCAAACAACATACATTTAGAAATTGTTTTCTACATGTGATTAGTAAACTAGTCTGTTACAAAGGCAAAAAAGTATAGGTATAGGTTCAAAATAATCCTAATGTAAAACCTATAGTATTCAAAAATTACCTATTACTTCTTATTGGTGTTCTTACACATATTGTTATGTTTTTATAGATATCTTTTATAAATTCTATATAATTTTTTTGAAGCCCTCTCTTTTCTATCTTTTATGAATTCTATATAAATTATGTGAACCCTTATCTTTTATGAAATCTATATGAGTTATTTTAACCTTCTCTTTTCTAATATTCATTCCATTATATCACCATTAATTTTGTTATATACTTTTCTAAAATCTATAAATACCAAATAAATCTTGTTTGTTTTTTCAATGTTCACATAATATTTTTATTAGATATATAGTTTTCATTGTAGACATTTCAAATATAAATTCATATTGATTTTTTAATACATAATCTCATTTTTAATTTTCTTTCTATAACTATTTCTAGTAATTTCATAGTATAAGTTATTAATTTCATACCTTCATAATTTACACAATTTTATAAACAATTTTTATCTATTGATTTGACATTTTCTTCATTTTTATAATTAAATAAATAAATTAGTAAATCATGCGATCCTAACTTTTCCAAAATACATCCATGCCTCAATTAAAATATCGTCAAACCCCAGTGCTTCACCATTTTCTTGTCGACAAAGTGAATGGATAATATTTCTCAATTTTATCTAATAATAAAGGCCTGAATCTATAAAGCAAACAGCTTAGCCACAGTTGAGGACCCATAGAGTAATGCCCAATTACCCACAAAGAACTCATGTCAAACATTATGTACTTTCCTTACCAGATATAGAAAGAAACAGAAGCTACGGAGAACGGTGTCATAGTTTCCAGTGGATCACCAAATTTTTTTAAAAATCCTACACCATTACAAAGAGGAAATGGGAATAAATTGCAGCAGGAGACCACTTGAAATCAAGAACTTTGCTAAACAAAAGGCATCTTACTTTCATAATCAAAGCTGAAGGTCTAGCAATGGTCTATCTAATTAAACATGAACGTAAATGCATATCCTTTGCAGAAAAGCATAAAGGCCTATGAGAAAAGTGCATCACTATGCACTTTCTCTTGCCTGCTTTCGTACTTGTTCTCGCATCACTGCTTTGACATATACCTTATAGCAGCAACTTGGAATGCATATTAAGAAGAAAGACCATGAACGAAAAGAAAAGAACCAGAACAGCAAGTAACAAGGTCAGAAGGCAAAACTTCAAGAACCACGTGAAATCCAAAATCCTACGTGACAGTTACACAGATAAAATGTGTTACTAGAACTCTTAAAGAACCTAACACAAATCCCTCATACCAGACCCAGGTGTCATGAATAAATGGTTTAGACCATAATAAGATATCTGAAGTTGCTTTGTGATGCAAAGATTCAAAGGATGCTTAAAGGTGAAATTGCTTAGTCTGTTAATATCTATATATTTTTGCAGGCAGAACAATTATCTTTCATCTAGTTGCCAGAGGACCACAAGGGCCCTTTACAATGAGTTTACAACTACATCCCATTTCATACAAGAAACATATATAGCCACATAAAATAGTTCTCCATCGGGCATGTGAACAGTAAATCATCATATATATTTAAGTCATGAAATTAGAATTGATGCTTTTAGCAAACAATATAATTGCAAGAACACCATCACAGAATGTAGCAATACTATAGATGCAGGAAGCTAAAAGAAAACTGATTTGTGGATGCAAAACAATACTAGTGTAATTTAATGCCCCCTCCCCTTTACAAAACCAAGAAAAACAAGTAGAATAGACAAGAGTAGCCAATGACCTATGATTCCTAAAGAACATGGCTGTCTATGGCATGGAAAAAGAAATAATTTGGAGAGAATTGATTCCCATAAACCAATGCCAAGAGTTGGTGAAAGGTTGTTTGAGTGAGTTACTTTCTCAGAAATGGAACTTTCTGGTGAAATGGTAAGGCAATGATTTAAATGGGAATTTCTATCAAATATGACCAACCTTTCAGCATTAGAGAAACACAAATAATGTCATATTTACAACTCAAGTCATGAACTACATAGAAGCAATCCTCAAAACAAATGAGGCACATTGCAACTTCAGCTCACATTCAACGAATTTTTTGCCAAAGTAAGTTGGGAAAAAAAAGTAAGGGAAAGGGAGGGAGGGGTAACTTTTTGTGTTCCCAATATGTGATCTTCGCATTTGCCAAATGCGAACTATGGCAGATCCGGATCAGCGCCCGAGTCTGCCATGTTCGCATTTGGCAAACGCGAACTGGACTCAGTTCACATTTGCCAAATGCGACTGAGGTTTGAAATGAAAACCAGGCCGCCCCCAATTTTCTCCCAGTTCTGTTTCTTTTCTTCTTCCATAAGATTTTGGCTGTCCCGTGATAACTTCTCAAAGGATTTGAATCTGATGTCCTTATGCGTTGTGCTACGCTTGATTAAAGGTGCCTGAACTGGGATTTTGCCTTCTAGCATGCTCACTGCAGATGACATGGATGGCCTTAGAGTGAGAGATGGATTACTGCATAGCAAAGCCAAATTTAACATTCTCATTGCTTCATCTGGGGAATAGTTTGCACGAAGACTTTGATCCATGCGCTCTAAAAGATTTCCTTGTTGCTGCAGGACATAGGCCTTGGTTTTCCAAAACAAAATAAGAAAAGGGTTAATGATCCCAATCAAATGCAAGGGTTATTGTGGCATTAATTTCTTATGTTGCTGCTGCATTAATTTTGTGGTTGGAAGTCTGAAAGATTGTGAGTGGTTGTTGTGGCTTCATTTTGGTTCACTTACATATGATCTAATGTTTAGGAATTCTACAAAATTATGTTCGCCTATTAACTGTTTGACAAAAGTCCTAAGAAAAAAATTCATCATATCTTTATTGTAGTTTTGTGGCTATCTTTACTTTCATATCATATCAGTTGTGTAAGCCGACTTGAAAAGTCTTCCATATCTTGTATTAGTAAGTTGAATGGTTCAAAAATGATGAGTTTGATTCGGTACTTGACGAAGCAGATGCACATGATCAACTTGACGTAAACAATTTCAGCTACATTATGAAAAACTTCACCAATCTCAAGATTTAACTCATCAACAGCAATCGAAAAAGCCAATCAATGATAGTAGTAACTAAGGAATCCATTGCAATTGCAAAATATGGTCAACTATGACAATAACCAACGAAAAGAATAACAGAACACCGCAATGTGGTGCTAAAGTTGCTCAACCTTATATACATCAAAAGATAACTTTAACCAAAACAGCAAAAAAATAAATATTACACAGCCAAAGCCACGATCCAGATATCTCATTTGACAGTACTACAAAGAACATTAAACTAATGAGGTATCCAATTTAAAATTAAACAGTTGCTTGTAAAAAGGCTCTCCCAGGTTGACGATTAGCCAGTGGTCCATGGCAGCCAAGAAGCTGAAATGCGAAGCGCAAAGAATTAGCATGAGTACATATAAAAGACCATCCTAAATGATTCATGCAACAAAAAATGTAACCTCTTAGATGCCATGAAAATAGCATTAACAAACCTTAGCATTGACACCATCAGGCATAATTCTGTTTTCTTGCTTCCATTTTACATACTTGGTGAAAACCCTGGGGAAAAGAATATTGAAAATTGACCATCAGATACAGGGAAAACAAGAGCAACTTTAAAACACATTCAGAATGATACCTTTATCCCTCAAGTCTAAAAAGATATCAAATACACAAAAAAGTTTGGAAGGAAAGATGAAACTTTGGTGCCAAAAATGGAATATCAATGATAATAACGAACTGTAAATTGCAAAGACAAACACATAAAAAAGGCAACACATCCAAGGCACGAATATTGCAAAGACAAACACATAAAAAAAATGTAAATCTAGAGATACAAATACACACATCCAAGGCATGAATATTAATTTAAAAATAATAACTCATAAAACTTCCAACGTTGATGATTACAGGACTAGCACAATCACCCAACACAATTCATAAAAAAGGGTCACTCACTTTTGCCAAAATACTGAAAACACGGCTACAAATACACACATCCGAGGCGTAAATATTCCCAGGAAAAAAAAAGGGCCAAATTCAACCGCGATTAGAATAGAACCTACCAGCAAACGAGCGACGAACTCGAACGAATTGTCAACTTCTACGGAAAGGAATTTATGCTGGTAAAAATAGTGAGGATAATTTGTTAAAAAACCCCAGTAAAAAGACGAGATTTTCAAAGAGTGAGGAGATCCATTGAAGAAAATTGGGGACTTAATGTTGGAGATTAGCGTTTGAGAAGAAAAAAGGGAGAGCTTTTGGAAGATTGCGGGAGAAAATCTTATGGAAGAAGAAAAGAAACAGAACTAAACAAAAATGACCATTTTGCCATTGAAAAATTGACTTCCGTTTGGTTTTAACGGCTAAAAGTAACGGAATGGCCGAGTGATCAAAAGTATACGATCTCAAAAATTTAGTAGCCTTCAATGTCTTTTACCCAATTCTTAACAATTATAAAATAAGATGAAAAAATAAAATTCATTTCCAAACTAAATGGGACTAAGAAGTTCAATAAGAAATATAACTTTTTCAACATCATTAATTAAGAGTGAAAAATTAATCCAACAAATCTGGATCATGAACAAATTTTATAGCAGTTCTTTATTTTTGTGGTTGTGATAAAATTTCCACCTTATGTAGCTCCATATTAAGTTTGCGACCATTATCCATGTTTTGATTACTAGTACTTGCAATACTTTCTACAAATTTTATCATTTGTCCATCAAATTTTTCCATTTGAGTAGTGAGAGCATTAGTCAAATGTTCCAAAGTTAAAACTAAACCATCAACACTTCTTATTTTGCATTCTAACTTTGTTGAAGCACAACTTCAAGTGTTGGATACTAATGGTTCAAAATTGTCATCATCCTCATCATATTCTTCAACATTTTGGTTAATACTTTCTTCTCTATTCAATTCTTCAACTACATCTGAAAGTGTTTTGGCATTAATTCCAATAGCTCTATCTTCTCCCCAAAGTATTGCTAGTTGATCATAATAAATAAAAGGCTTGTTTCTTGGGCCCATATTACAGAGGCCTACTACTACTAGGACTCAAAATTTTGAAGTTGTGGCATGGAGGAGAAAAAGGAGAGCCATAGCAAAACGTGCAAGGAAGATGAGCAACACAAAATGAAGATTAAGCAAGAATCACAAAATGATGGTGTGGATTGGTCACCTGGCAACTAGAAATGAGAACAAGCGTGAGATGTTAGCAAGGCAACAGTCGAGATCAAGACTAGGCAACCAAACCATTACAGTTTGTGATTTATATATGTGATATGATGTAGTTTTTCATGTGATTTGTAATGTTCGATGCATGCCCTTTTGCTATTTTTGCCTATTTTTCTGTTTCTCATTCTCTAGGATAATAATATGGATCAAGATGTACATGCATAGGATTTTTGGTTTTGGTTGCCGGGAGAAAATTTTGGGCGGCCTGGTTTTCATTTCAAACCTCAGTCGCATTTGGCAAATGCAAACTGAGTCCAGTTTGCATTTGCCAAATGCGAACATGGCAGACTTGGGCGCTCATCCGGGTCCGCTATAGTTCTCATTTGGCAAATGTGAACTAGGCTTAGATCGCATTTGCCAAATGCGAAGATCACATATTGGGAACACAAAAAGTTGGGAAAAACTCCACATTCAACAGAGACAGCAGCTAGTAAAGCACACAGAGGTCCAAAACCTTTAGTGCCACCAAACCACAAAATTAAAAATGCTATATCTTTTTCCAATAAATTTTCCTAGCCATTTTTTATCTATGCTCGCATAGTTTTTATTTATCTTATCTTACAAAAATAAGATCACTTTTATCCATAGAAGCACTACCGGTTTGAAATCACTTCATAAGGATCTTTGGAGGAAATCAAAAATTTTAAAATTCTGCTGTGTGCCGTATTTGATTTCCTACAGTGGTATCAGAGCCACTTACGAAGGTTGAAATTGGTTTTATGTGAAAACATGTTTATTTTCTTAAATTGTTTATGAATAAGTATACTGAAAATTTGGATTATGTGAAGTTGTTTGTTAAATCTGAATTTGTGAAGTTGTTCATTAAACATATATGATATGTTTATGTCTATTAAATCAATTTAGGGTATCCTTTAATGTGTTATTGCTGGATTTGATTCATATATATATATATGGAAGAACCAAAATTCAGCTTTTTTGGAATTTCATGTTAGGTTCGGGTTTTTCATGCTTTTCTTGAGTTTCGGTTTTGATAAATTTATTAAAAATGAAAATAATATGTGTTGAATCATATTGAGGCCAAATTATGTATGTGACGTGTAAGATTGGCTTCGAATTTTTCAAGAAAAATTTAATCAAGTTCGATTTTGTGTTTTGTGCTAGTTTTGATTTTTCAGAAAAGCCTAGCTTTGGTTTTCTCAATTTTTCATAGGGCTAATTCGGTTTCAATTTTAATTTTGAGGCTGAAATTAATATGTGATATATATATAATATTAAAGCCAAATTATATATGTGATATATAATAGTTCCGACTTGAAAGTTTCGAATTTGCTGGATTTTGGAAAGCTTGGATTTCTGAATTTTGAATGGTTCAATTTTCTGAATTTTTTTGGCTGAATTGCACATAATTTTGAATTTGTTTGTGATTGACCAAAATTTAATATATATGATATATTAAGTTGAGGTCCAAAATATAGATGTTATATTATTCACAAAATTTTCATGATCATGTTTGGCTGGAAAAGGAACATATATTATGTGTTTCATCTTTGGCCGAATTGAACATAGCTTTGGAGTTTGCGAATTGCCAAAATTGATATATGTATCATATTATGGCCGAAAATATATGAGATATATTTTTCACAAATTTCTAATGAGGTAGAATGGCCGAAATTTGCATTTCAAACCCGAACTTTCCATGCATAATGTATTATTCGAAACCCTAAAATTTGATTTAATAATAGTTGTCATAAATGAATTAGATTAATATATTTAAGTGTCAAATATGAATGAAAATTTTTGAGACATGCACATTATGTGATATTTGAGCATGGTGCATAGTTATAGCCCGTAGCCCAATGTGATTGGATATTTAATTTTGCATTGATTTTGACTAAATATGACCTACGAGTCACGCCTTGCTCTATTTTTTTGTTGCAAATTCTCTTCTCATCTAACTCCCCTTGAATGTAACTTGAGGTTTCTCTAAAGATGTAATAGTTAGATTAGAGATAGGACTAGACTAGAAATCAAGGAGGCAAGGAGTTCATAACCATACAAGAGTGACTAAGGAGGCACTTGGAGAAGATGTCGATACCTTTAGGTTGACCTTTTGGTTCTCTCATTGGCTTGGGAGAATCAACTTAGTTTGGGCTATAACTATGTCACGTTTGCTTTATTGCCAATATATGAGATGCATGTAATGTATGTTTATTGGTTAAATGAATAATGTGATTATGATTGTAATAATTAGTTAGAAAATTATGTGATTAATTGGACTAATAATTACAATAACCAATTCAAACAAAATGGTGAGTATTTAACAAATTCCTCAAACGAATATTAAGTCTAAGATGCCTTCCAATGCTTATCACTCGTCAAGGCTTTGATTGATCATGTGTAGGCTTGCCAAAGCAAGGTGTCATGGTTAATCTTAATGAAACACGGCAGGATAATAGTAATATCCGACTGTTAGCCATTGGGTTTGACTTAACTAGGTGACTCAATAATATTGAGACCTGAGGCATAGGGTTCGGTTTTGGCTTATTTGATAAGCTAGAACAAAGAGTTGTTCACCCAACTATCCAAAGAGTTGTATGGGATACAATTGACAAAGTGTTGTTTACCTATATAGCCAAGTTTTGGGTGATTAGTCAAAGCTAACTCAAAATTAGATCAAATATGGATCTTGGTCCACTAGAAAGTTAATTAGATTAATCTTTCCAAATTAATATTGAGGGTTATTAATTTGAGAAAAATAGTGGGAGTAACATTTAATAAAAGTCCATATTAAATGTTTGCATTTATGATACTATTTTGCATATTTTTGTTGTAGATAACCATGGCATCAAACACTAACCTAATATACTAATATTGTGATATCTCCTTGAGAAGGACAAGTTGAATGGGAAAAACTTCCTGGATTGTACATGAGCTTGAAGATAGTCCTCAAGCAAGAGAAAAGAAATATGTCCTAGAGGAACCTTTACCTGAAGAACAGAAAAAAAGGTAACTAAGAAAGGAAACTGCTTCCATTGCGGTGAAACCAAACATTAGAAGAGAAACTATAAAGTTTACTTGGAGGATCTTAAGAAGAAGGGGAAGGAAACTTCCAGTTTAGTGTTCATGTTATAGAAGTTAAGTTATCTACTTCTTCATCAAGGGTATTAGATACCGGATGTGGTTTACACATTTGTGTAAATGTGTACGAACTGAAAGGAAGTAGAACTTTAGCTAAATGTGAAGTCGACCTACGATTGGGATATGGAGCAAGAGTTGCTACATTAGTTGTAGGAACTTATGCCTTGAATTTCCCTCAGGACTCGTTTTAGAACTAGATAAATGTTATTACGTGCCTTCCATTACTAAGAATATTACTTCCATTTCTTGTTCATACAAGGTTGGATATCTATTTATAATAAAGGACAATTGTTGCTCTTTTATTTAAATGAAATCTTTTATGGTAGTGCACAACTAGTTCAAGGACTTTATGTCTTAAATTTTGACATGCCTTTCTGTGATGTAAATACCAAAAGGATTAAATTAGATAATTTTAATCTGACTTATCTCTAGCGTTGTTTTCCGGGTCACATAAAAGAGAGTCACATTTCCAAACTCCATAAAGATGAATTTTTGGACTCATTTGATTTTGAATCGTATGAGACATTTGAATCATGTTTATTAGGAAAGATGACTAAAGTCTCTTTCAAAAAACATGATGAAAGGGAAAGTAATTTATTGGAACAAATACATACTAATGTATGTGGACAATTAAATACACAAGCTAGAGGTGATTTTCAATACTTCATTACATTTACTAATGATTGCAGTAGATACGGCTATGTGTACCTTATGAGACACAAGTCAGAATCATTTGAAAAGTTGAAAGAGTTCAAGAATGCAGTACAAAACTAACTTGGCAAAAGTATCAAAGAACTTAGATTTGATCGAGGAGGTGAATACCTAAACCAAGAATTTGATGACTATCTAAAAGAGTGTTGGATAGTCTTACAACTCACTCCTCTTGGAACACCATAATGGAATAGTGTATCCGAGAGGAGAAATCAAATGTTGTTAAACATTGTTCAATCCATGATGAGTCATGCTTCTAGGGACATGCGTTACTAACAGCTACTTTCACACTAAACCGAGTTTCATCTAAATCAGTTCAAAAGACACCATATGAGATATGGATTGGGAAGAGTCCTAGTATGTCTTTTATGAAAATTTGGGGATGTGTGGCTTATGTCAAATGTCAAGTCTCCTATAAATTTGGACCCAAATCTAATAAATACAATTTTGTGAGGTATCCTAAAGAAAAAAAATGATACTATTTCTATATTCCCAATGAGAACAAAGTGTATGTTGCTTAGACTGGTGTTTTTCTAGAAAAGGATTTTATTTCTAGAAAATCCAATAGGAGACAAATGGAACTTGAAGAAGTTCAAGAACCAAAAAATAGCATTGAACTTGATAATATGGAAATTGAGCAAACAACACAAGCCGTTGTGGAACAAGTACCTGCTCAAGAGACACAAGCTCAACTTAGGTCCACTGGGATTCATCGTGAGCCATAAAGATATGGATTTCTAGTGACTTAGAACGATGACATTTTGATAATCGATCAAGATGAGCCTACGACCTATCAAGAAGCTATATCGGGGCTAAACTTTGAGAAATGGCTTGAAGCCATGAAATCTATGATGGAATCCATGTATACAAACCAAGTATGGACTTTGGTTGATCCACCTGAAGAGGTAAAACTCATAGGCTGCAAATGGGTCTTCAAGAAGAAAACTAACATGGATGGTTCTTTTAAGGGGCAATTGATCGCTAAAGGTTTCAAGCAAGTTCATGGTATAGACTATGACTAGACCTTTTCACCAATTGCTATGCTTAAATCCATCAGGATCTTGCTTGCAATAGCTGCATTCAAGGATGTTAAACTTGACTTTTTACATAAAATCGGTGTAGGGTCCACAAAATCGGATCGTAAAATCATAAGATCCTACAAATTATGAAAAATAATATAATAAATATTATATATATATATATTATATATATAATATATGTAAAATTTATAAATTATAAACCTGTTCAAACTTATAAAAAGTACACAAATTTCAAATCCATTCCATACATGTCTTCACAATCACACTTAAAAATTAATAACAATCATAATTCATTGACAACATGCATAATAAAAGTTAATTTCCAAATTCCCATTTGTGGTTTTTGCGGGATGCATGAGGAAACCATTGAGCATGTCCTTTTTACTTATGATAGGGCAGCTATGGTGTGAAGACTCTCTCTCGTTCATTGGGATGGTTTGCGATATGAGCAGTCCTGTTTTAGGCATTGGTGGGAAACATTAAGTTCCTTGGGCAAGAATTTCATCAACAATAACAGGATTAACCTTTCTGTATACATTCTTTCGATGTTATGGAAAACACACAATCTTTGGCTCTTTGAGGGGATAAAAAGATCAGGTCATAAAGTGCTGGATAAGGCAATGCTGAAATGGAAGGAATATCAAGAGATTTTAGAAGGGGCTATAACTAATTCCTAAAGCAGAATCTGTTTATATCTATATTTTTATTTGCTTTGCTGCCATTTTGTATTGTTACCCACTTCTCTTATTGTTATGCAAGTTACTGTTATAGGTATCTTTTATAGCTCCTTTTAATTGCTACTTTAGCTAAATTAGATTTCATTGGTCCTGTTTACCCTTCCCTCAAGACTTCATTTGTTTTGGTTATCCTTTTCTCAAGATTTCATTTGTTTTTGTTTATCCTTTTCTCAAGAGAATGTGCTAATAGGAAGGGCCTTCGTTTTGGAGCACCCTATGTTAAGAAGATTGAAGCTAAGATCCTAGCATCAAGCAAAGAAGGAGGTTATAAGGTTAGTTATTCTAATTTGATGATGAAGATACATAAGGCTAGCCAAAATATAAAACTAAAATAAAAAATAATAGTAATAATATTAATAACAAGTTGGACTATAGCTGATGGTTCTAACCTCTAGATAGATTCTAGCTCCTTGTTCCTTCCCTGTTCAGTTTACAGATGTAGCCTCTAATGTTACTTGTTCCAATTTCACATGAGTAAGAAGGCTTTGCAAGGCTTCTCCCCCCTCCCCCCCCCTTTTTTCAACATGGGGTATCTTGATATTCTTTTTCTCAGCTCATATATGTTTATTTCCTATTTGAGTTTATTTCCCATTTTCCCTACTCTATTTTTGAGGTGAATAGGCGATAGAGGTTGGGCTGATTATTTATTGGGTCATATGGAATGTTTCTGGGTCATACCCAATTGGGTCAAAATAGTCAATGAAGCTCTCTTTCATTTTATTTCATCTTGTACCCTTTTTCTGTTTTGTTCATGCACCAAGTGTACTACCTATTTTTTTGGGGTAAGGAGGCTTTCCACCCTTGGATCAACAATTTGTGACAATGCATGGTGCTGAGGGAAGGCCATCTTCTTCTCGGGTGCTTGAGCAGGTATGGTATCGAGATTGATGTGTTTCTTTTTTGGAGGCTAAGTTGAATTGTTTTTTGGGAGGCTAGTTTGAATGATTTGAATGGCAAGTGGTGGACTGTTGCGTGTGGTTGTAGTGATTTTGATTGATTGCTTGATAGAACTGAAGAATATTGGTTGCCAATGTCATATAGGTATATAATCTTTACGTTTGAGTTGAGGTAAACAACCTGTTTGTTAAAATGCCTAAAAGAAATCTAAGTTGACATGCTGCAAGATCTGGCCAACTTTGATTTATTATTTCTGCTTGTTTCAACACATTCAAAGGATAATGGCTGAGGTGGACATCATTAGCTATGTAGGTAGGGTGGATATAGTAGGTTTTTTGTGATGCTTATTGTTGAAAAAGAATGGATTTGGTCCTCTGGACCAGGTGGCTACTTACACAAAAGCTTAGTTTTATTTTCCTTTTTCTGGAGATAGAAGCAATGTTGAAATTCCAGTGCATTGGTTTCCAAAAAAAAAAAAGCAAAAAAGAAACAAAAGGAAAAAGAAGAAAAAAAAGGGAAAAAAGCAAAAATAAAATTATAAAAAAAAGAAAAGAAAAAGAGAAAAAGAGGGAGTAGATAGATATTTATATTAGAAAAATGAAGGTAAGGTTGCACTTCTCTCCTAGGATTTCCTTGCTTTTTCACCATAACTATCAGGTTCAGTTCTATTGAGTAGTGTCTCTATGTGGATATGCATTCAAAATGTTCTTCATACTTACTGTTTTTTGTTCCCTAGTTCAGTGGAAGTGATATAGTGTAATACATCATATATCTCTTACTTCTCTATGGCTTCCATGACCTCTTCATGTATGTGAAGTTAGGATTCTATGTCTATATGTTAATATATATTCTTAGTTTAAGCTCTTTTGTTTCCTTAAGATATCTTGCTACCTGTTGGTCAACTGAATATTGGCTAGGTAGTACTGATTATACAAATTGGAAAAAAAAAGAAAAAGGAAAAAAAAGAGGAAAAAAGAAGGAAAAAAAAACACACAAAAAAAAAACAAAAAAAGGGGAAAAAAGGAAAAAAAGAAGAATAAACAAATGGTGGTGGATGTAGGCTTGTTTGTAATCTTTTATTAGTTTTAATCCTACAAATGGTTGTAATTTACCACAAAGAAGTATCCTTTAATATCGTGTAAATTACGGCTCTTTGTATTATCTGGATTGTATGTACTGGTTGCTCACCCCTGGTTTGGTTGTTGATCCTAAATAGATTGTTGCTGCAAGGGCATCTATAAATGGAAATGTGATCCAAGGATCTATCTTTTCATTCTTTCTAATCTCCCTTAACTCTTTCTAATCTCTCTTCACTCTTTCTAATCTCCCTTAACTCTACATTCTGGTTTCTCTTTGCTGGTTGAGGTCCTTTAAATTTACATTCTGGTTCACTCTTTGCTGGTTGGTTTCTCTTTGAAGACTGATTATGATTCATTGGTTGGTTTAGGAAATTTTTTTGTACAAATTGGTTTGAAAACAGACCTCGTTAATCAATGTTCCTTTCTGTTCGGATTAATCTTTGGCTGGATTGATTTCGCTCTCTGATTTCGTTTCATCAATGCTGGGATGTTCTTGTTTGGAATGATTTTTGGGAAGTCTGATTTCTACTTGAAGAATGGACATAGGATCTTGACTCCTATTTGAAAACTGGAAGAATGAAGCTTTTGGTTTTGCTACTTGGTCCATTTTATTTTATGTTTTTTAGAATACTCATATGCATGCCTAGATTGCAACTGATGTTCAAGATATAGTGCCCAAACTTAGTCATTTAGTTGAAATTGGCTGTTTACACTATATCTCACAACATCAATTTTTTTTGCAATCTTTTTGACATTATAGCTTTTTTCCCCTTGTATAGATTTTGATTTATGCTAGCTAGTCCTAGACTGGTTCCACGTTGTAGTCAATGGGACAGTGGTTACTCTCAACCATTATTCCATTTTCCTCCTTGGCTATTATATTTAGACCAAGGAGATCATTTAGCCTTCTCTGGCTAACAAGTGTACAGTACCATTTTTTATTCAATGAATTTACTATTGTTTCAATGAAAAAAAAAATAATCACACAATCATTCAATTCACACATAATTAAAAAATACCACAAAAAAATAGTTCCATCATTCATATCCTCATCACACTTATAAGTCACACATAAACAACTCTGTAGATGGCCGAGATAAACAGCATAATTTCCATTATTCATGCCTTGTTGGTAAGTAGGAATTGCAACTTCGCCATCAATAACTCCATTATTAGATTCAGTATTGATCATTCGAGTAGTTAACAACGCTAAGCCCAACAAATTTTCAGCAGAGACCTGAGTAGATAACAAAGATTAAATGGTCTAGTAAGCCTTTATCAATGGAAAATCATAGTAGTAAAGCAAAAAACCCAATGGAGTTGTCCAGGTGGGAATGACTTATTAGATTGCCAAAATTTGCTCTAGCAAAATTAGAAGGTCTAAGATTTAGTGAATCTAGAATTATGTTTATGAAGAAAACAATTTTGTGAGAAGTAAAAGCTTTGTCTCACTTAACACCAACACAAATATGGAATGCAGTACATCCCAAGGCCAAAAAAACTAGGACATCTAGCTTCTTAAACATAAGGAATAGGTTTACGTGCTTCAATTGAGCAAAAAAGAAATATATATCTAACTAGTCAACAAAAAAAACCCAACTTAAGTCTACAGTATGCATGTATTCTAAGAGATGCAAAAGTAACTTGAGATGGTGTTAGAGACAATTTAGGGAATCAATATAGAGGTGCAATTTTTAACAAGAATGGATACATAAATCTCTATCAATTCCGCAAGCCTGAATAGGGAGTTTGCATTTAATAGAGAGGGAGGCCATCATCACAGAAAGAAAAATTAGAAAAAAATAAAATCAAAGCATGCATTCACTCAAACACTCAGAGAGAGAAACAAAACGCTACACTGTAAAACAAAAAGTAAGAATAGGATCATCGTACGCCACCTCTAATGCAGTTACAAAAGAGAGAACAAAAAGTTAAGCAACGAAAAACACTAAAATATGAGTAAATAGAAGGAAGTGGATAACAAGAGAAAGCCACCAAACACAGCATCATCAAAAGCATCCCAAAAACAAAATATGAGATATACCTGTGCAAAAATGGTGACTGAAAAATCCCAAATGAAAAATGGATCCCGGAAGGGAATGACTCTCTATTTTGGATTGAATGGGCATGCTGATATACTTCTAGCAATGGAGAAGTGGGGGAATTACTCTCCGTGTTTTCATTTATGTTGTTTTGTTAGTACCACTGATAGTGAATTTGGATTGGGACATTTGGATAAAAGTTAGGAGTCTCGTACACTCGCCTCGAAGCAGGGCGGTTGCATCAAAGGTATAGGTGGCAGAGCTGGTGTGGTGAGTTTCCGTGCTGTGTTTTTGATAGGGAGTGGTGGAGGTAAGCGGCAACAGCTGGAGTTGTCTGATTTTGTGAGTCCGGTGGTAAAAATTCTTCCTCCGTTTAAAAATTGCAAAAAGAAAAAAGAACAACCCAACTTAAGTCTCTGATGAAAACCTAAGAGTCGAGACATTCATTCAATGAAGTCCACCTACAACTCAACAAGATCTATTGCAAAGAATTGGAGGGCCAATGACTAGATCAACAGCTAAGAAAATGCAAGTTGCCTTAACATCCTTCATAATCGAATGTCAAGCTAAGGAAGTAATGAAGGTTGGCAATTGTAGTCCATATGTCATTCTATTGAGTGTTATGGAAGGTGAGTCAAGTGTGTCAACAAAAGTGGAAGAGTCCAGCTTACTAAGGTCGAAGACATGAGGTTTAGGAAGCTTCAAATTCAGCTCAATTCCATTCAGCACTTGGATTGTAATTTCGGGAATTCCAATCCACAAATGGATTTCTAAATTCAGCCAGCACACAAATACATTCCACATTTGGAGAGCCAATTCAAGTAACAGTCGACCAGCACACAAATCCAATCTACATTTAGACTTTAGTTTAGGGAATGTTTAGTTTATAGTTTAGGCAATACTTTTCATCTTTGTCTTAGACTAGGAGTTTTTAGTAATAGTTCCTTAAAATAGTTTTCTAAAAAGCTAATCCTTCTAGGAAATGGCTTTCTTAAATTTTACACATTGTAATATATAAATAGAGGCCATTCAACCACAATAAAATTCAGACTTTTATCAATTACAAACTAGAGAGCTTTTAGCTTTTCTTTGAGTTTTAGTTTAGAACTTGTTTTGAGTATTTGAAGATAGCCTCTTAGGTTCATGTTTAAGCTATTTTGTTGAGTTTTTTTCCCTCAACAATCTGAGTGTGCCGGTTGGTTCCAAAGATAGTCAAAGTTCACATTTTGGGTCTTTGATAATTCCATTGGGTGTCAAGTAGACAAAAGTAAGGTTCCAAGCATAATCAAAGTTCACATCTTGGGTTTTTGATAATTCCATTGGATGTCTTGCTAAAGGAAGACTAGTTTAACCTAGAGGACAATACTAGGAACAACACTCTCGTATAGGTTCGAATTTTATTCTTTACGTTTAGAATTTGTATCAATTTGGTAATAGAGCTACCTTTGGGTTGTTCCTTGAAGTTGTTCATATCCTTTGTGTTTTCCATACGTGTCTTTGTGCTCTTGTGTTCTTTTTCCACGTATTGTTTGTATATCTTAGTCTTGTTTCTGTCCATAATCTCTTTGTGTTTATCTTCTTAACTTGTGTTAAAGAAAATTCGGTTAAAAAAAAAATCTGTCCATAATTTGCCCAATTTTTCTTCTGTTTTCCCATCGCATGATCAGTTTCTTTTCTTTGCCTCTTTCTTGTTTTAAACCCTGGTTTTTGTGCTATATTGCCTTGTGAATATTTCTTTATTAAGAAGACCTTGGTTGTTGAATTGCTGCTGCAAAAGTGAAGCCAACTGCTGCAATAAAATTAGAAAACCCATAGCTAAAAAAAAAAAAATCCAGAAAACCTGAACATCTTCAACCCAAGTTTTTGCCAGTTTTTATTTTTGTATCTTCTTGTGATTATTACTTGAGTAAGAAGGCTTCTTATTCTTGAATTTTGCTATCAAATTGTGCTACAAAAACCGTGAAGCAACCTGCTGAATTCCTTCTAAAAACCCGATAAGCCAGCAAAGAAAACAAAACCCCAGTTTTTGAATTCTGCCCAAACCTTCTTGATCCTTGATCTAGTTGTTTTTTTGAATATTTTCTGATCACAAAGGATTCAATTTGTTTCCAAAAGTGTGTTGCAAAGTTATAAAACCCCAGCCAAAATTTAGCAACTCCCTGTGAAAGAAAAACAATTCCAAAAAGTTGGAAATTCTGAAACCTGAAATCCTGAACCTGCTTGTTTCTTGCTTTTGACTCGGCTTGCTAATTCTTGATTAAAAGGCTGTGAATTTTTGTTGGATTTTTTTGCCAAGATTGTGATCTATGTTGAGAATTAGCTGTTGGAAATTTTAGAAATCCATAGCTACAGAATTGTTGCCAAAACTGAAGAAACATCCTAATTGGAATTGGTTTTTATCAAGAACTTGAGTTGTTGTCTGAATTTGGTTTGATAGATTGAACAAGAAAATTCATATTCACAAATTTTACTCCATCATAAACACATAAAGAACCATCTTGTGTCAATTTTCTTTTCGGGCAGAAATTTTTAATTTTTCTATTTTTGGAAACATTCAGCCAAAAGTGTCATCTTTGTCAAGTCCTTTGCTTCTTTGTTGTCTGCACATTTGTTTCTTGATCTCAAAACGTCTTTTCATGTCTTGTCTTTCTTAACCTCTAAATAATTTATTCTTGCTTTTACTTGGATTTAATTGTCTATTTTTGTGAGACTTTTGAAACTTGTTTTGATTAGAACTCTTCGAAAAGTAATTGAGTGTGAGTGAACCTACTCATCAACCCCATTACTATAAAAAGAGAGTTCACCCTTACATTGGTGAGAGTTTCATAATTTGGGCAATTGGTTAGAGGGAAGTAAGGTAGGAAAATTTTTATTACTAACATTGCTTGTGCAGAGATGGTTGAAAATCCAAATGATCAAGACAAAGGAATATCTCAAGACCTTGTCTTTGGCTCTCGAATTAATTCATAGAAGAATTGATCAACTAGAAATTACAAGGGGGCAAGTTGCATCTAATTCGGAAGCAGCCAAGGCCGAGGAGCCACAAGAAGTTAATCAAATAAATCTTAGAGAGAAAAAGAAAAAGTCTAAAAAGGATGAAACAAGTAGCTCATTCGAAGAGGAGGAATCCGAGAAGTCTAGTTCAAATGATGATAATTACTCTACAAAGAGTAAAAGGAAGTCCACGAAGGATGATAATCTTGCTAGTATTAAATTGCAAATTCCAGAATTGGAAAGCAAGAATGATCCGGAAGCATACATGGAATGGGAAGAAAAAGTTGATAAAATTTTTGATATCCATGAATTTTTTGAGGGAAATAAAGTTAAGTTGGCTGTAGTTGAATTTTCTAGACATACATCTACTTGGTGGCGAAGAACTTGTCGCCAAAGAGGGAGAAGTTAAAGCAGCCGATTTCAACTTGGAAAGCCTTGAAAAAGGATATGAGAAAGAGATCTGTTCCCCCGCACCACAAAAGAGAGTTGTTACAAAAGTTTCAAAGCTTAACTCAAGGAAACAAAAGTGTAGATGAGTACTACAAGGAGATGGATCTAGCCATGTTACGTGCTAATATAGAAGAAGATGAAGAATCTACAATGGCAAGATTCATGAATGGGCTTAATAAGAGTATTGCTCATCTAGTTGAATTGCATCACTATGACAACTTTGAACAGCTATTACAAATGGCTAAAAAGGTTGAGAAGCAACTTAAGAAAGCACCACAAGTGTGAAGAGCCCAAACATGAGCAATGATTGGCGAAATAACAACAATAATCGCCAAGGTGGGAGGTTTAATTCTTCAAGTTCCGGAAGCACTTAATGGAGAGAAGGTTCGGCTTCCAATCCAATCAATGTGAAGAAGTTCGCACCAAAAAAATGCTCCAAAGGTAAGTAATTCTAAACCCTTTTCCGATTCAAATAATACTAACACCAGTTCCTCTATTCAATGTTTCAGATGTTTAGGCCCAGGACATATAGCTTCTCAATGCCCAAACTCATGAGCCATGACTATCTTGGATGATGGAACCTATCAAAGTAAGAGTGAAGAGAAGGTAAGTAATTAAGAAAAAGACATGACCATAAGTCATGTTGAAAACCAATGGGGCCATGGAGAGGGTCAACTGAGTGGGAAGTGTTTGGTGACGATAAGAGCTTTGAGTGCCCAACTTGAGGAAGATACCGAGGATCAAAGGACTAATATTTTCCACTCTAAATGTTTAATTAATGCTCATGTTTGTATGTTAATTATTGATGGAGGATCTTGTACTAACCTTGTTTCTACTTATCTTGTAGATAAATTGAAGCTCAAATGTTCCTTGCATCCCAAGCCATACAAATTACAATGGATGAATCAGAGTGGATCCCTTCGAATCACAAAGCAAACCTTGGTAAGTTTTACAATTGGGAATTTTACTGATCAAGTTCTTTGTGATGTTATTCCTATACAGGCCACTCACCTACTATTAGGACGACCATGGGAGTATGATAGTCATGCAAATCATTCTGGAAGAACTAATAAGTATCACCTCACCAAAGATGGAAAAGTTTTCACACTAGCACCATTGCCACCCTCAAAAGTTAGTAAGTTTCAACAACAAAGGGTGAAGCAAATAGAGTGGATGAAAAAGCAAAAGGAGGTTGAAGAAGGTCAAAATTTTGCTTCACCCATGAGTACACAAACTACTTAAACTTTTAAAGGTAAGACTTTGGTTCTCATGAATAAAACCGAAGGAGCACAGACATCAATTGAAAATTTTAAAGGTAGCTTCTATGCTTGTATGAGAGATGTTGATAGAGCTTTAAATGCAAGTAAGACTTTTGTGCTGATTATTTTTCAAGAAGCTTTATTTTCTAATGATGAGCTGCCAAGTGACTTGCCTTCGCAAGTCAAAGTTGTTTTACAAGAGTACGAAGATGTCTTTCCAGAAGATCTCCCTAAAGGACTGGCACCTTTAAGGGGAATTGAACATCAAATAGACTTTGTTCCCGGTGCAGTAATTCCCAACTGACCTGCCTACCAAGCCAATTCTGAAGAAACCAAAGAGCTCCAACGGCAAGTTGAGGAATTGCTAAATAAAGGTTATGTACGAGAAAGTCTTAATCCATGTGCCATTCCAGTCATCCTTGTTCCAAAGAAGGAAGGTACGTGGAGAATGTGTACTGATTGTAGAGTTGTAAATAAGATTACAATTAAGTATAGACATCCAATACCTCGCCTTGATGACATGTATGAAGAATTGCATGGATTTAAAATTTATACTAAAATTGACCTTAAGAGTGGGTATTATCAAAGACACATTAAAGATGGAGATGAATGAAAAACTGCTTTTAAGACTAAATTTGGCTTGTATGAATGGTTAGTCATGCCATTTGGATTAACTAATACACCTAGCACATTCATGCGACTATGAATCATGTACTTAGGCAGTTTATAGGAAAATTTGTTGTAGTGTAGTTTGATGATATACTCATTTATCGCAAGAGCTTAAAAGAGCATGTGAAACATATTAATTTTTTTCTAAGTGTCTTGTGTGAAATTAGGATGTTTGGTTTTAAACCACTAACCCCTCTTGACTTAGTACCATTGCCTAGTAATGAGCAAATAAATCTTAATGATGCAGCAAAGGCTAAGTTTGTTCCAGACTCGCATGAGAAAGTACACATTTACATCCTCAAGAAGAATAAACGTTATGCTCATGTTGCCAATAGAGGGAGAAAACAAGTAAGGACTAAGCTTCATCCTTGAGGAGATTGTCCTTTCCAAGTTATTGCTCGCTTGGGTGAGAATGCATATCAACTTGACCTTCCAGGTGAATATGGAGTTAGTGCTACATTTAATATCTCTGACCTTTCATTATTTGAGTTCGATGACGAGTTTATGGACTCGAGGATGAGTGCTTTCAAAAAAGGAAGGATTGATGAAAACCTAAGGGCCAAGACATCCACTCAACCAAGGTCACCCACAACTCAACAAAATCTATTGCAAGGCATTGAAAGGCCAATGATTAGATCAAGAGCTAAGAAAATGCAAGTTGCCTTAAAATTCTTCATAACCAAATGTCAAGCTAAGGAAGCAAAGTCGAAATCAAACACTGCTTCAGGTTTTCAGAACCAAAACCGTTTCTATCAAGATTTGGTTTCTTCAAGAATTCTTTCACCAATTGTTTCCAAAACTTCAGCAACCAATATCACGTCTTAAATCACAATCTTGACAGTATAATTCAACAAAATTTCGAAGATTTTGAATCAAGAATTATGCAAACCGAAGTTAAGAACAAGAAACAGCAGGTTCGGGTTTCAGGAATTTTCAGGATTTCTCAACTTTCTATATTGTTTTTCTTTCACAGGAAGTTTCTAAATTTCCAGCAGGTTTTATAAATTGGAAACACACTTTTGGAAACAATTTTAAGCCTTTCTAATCAATGAAAAATTGTAGGAACAGATTAAACACAAACTGGACAAAAACTGAAACAAAGCTCTTCGGTTTTTCTAAAATTTTCAGCAATGGTTTTTTTTTTTCAGTTTTATTGCAGCAGTTGGCTTCAATTTTTGCAGTACAATTTGATAGAAAAATTCAAGAACACAAAGCCTTATTTCTTGGGTAATAATCACACGAAGAAACAATGCAAAATCTGGGCAGAAAATCAGGTTTAAGAACATAGGCAGAAAGTTGGGTTTTCTAAATTTTTCCTTTCTTCACAAGTTTCAATCTTTCTTTAGCAATTTGATCACAAATTCGACAGCTTATTCACAATTCAAGTTCTCCTTTTATCAAGTAATATTCACAAGGCAATATAGAATAGAACCAGATGTTTTTAAAGCTAAAGAAATAGAGACAAAATTGGAAAACAGAAACGGAAGAAAACTGGGCAGAAAACGGCCTGAATTTTTAACAATTCAATTTGGAATTTTTATGTTGTTTTCCAATAAAAAATTAAGAATATAATTCAGAAGAGGTCATAAGTAGAACAAGGACGAAGTTATACACAACAAGAACACGAAAAAAAAATAGAGAAACAGGAACAAAATATAGGCGCTGAAACTGAGACAGAAAACTGGGCAGAACTTACAATTTCGGTTGGAACCTTTTTTTTTTTTTTCCAACAAAGAAGTAAGAAGAGAATTATGAAGAGATGATGGACAGAAACAAGACTTATATTTACACAACAAAGATGCGGAAGAACAAGAAACAAAAACACAAGGGATATGAACAACTTTCAAGGAGCAACCCAAAGGCAGCTCCGATACCAAATTGATACGAATCTTAAACCAAAGAATAAGAATTTGAACATATACCAAAGTGTTGGTCCTAGTATCATCCTCTAGGTTGAACTAGCTCTTCTTTTAGCAAGACACCAACTCCAAGATTGAAGAAGGACCTTACTTTTGTCCACTTGACACCCAATGGAATTATCAAAGACCCAAGATGTGAACTTTGACTATCTTTGAACCAACAGGCACACTCAGATTATTGAGGGAAAGAAACTCAATAAAATAGCTTAAACATGAACCTAAGAGGCTATCCTCAAAGACTCAAAACAAGTTCTAAACTAAAACTCAAAGAAAAGCACAAAACTCTCAAGTTTGTATTGTCAAATTTCTGTATTTGCATGTTGGCCGATGGCCTTGTTTTATAGAGCTACAAAGGTCAGCCAAGGTAACCTAATCTATCCTCTAAAAGGATTAGAATCCCTTGCCTCTTATACATCTAATTACTTAAAATAAAATACTCCTAATCTAATAAAAAGAAACAACCAATAAAATTGCCTAAAACTACTTCAAGGCTGGTTTGGATTCAGTTGGCCGAGTGTTGGAGTTGTATTTGGATTTGGCCAAGTTTGATTTCGTCTAGGCTTAAAGTGGATGTGGAAGCTTCTAATGTAGCCCATGATCAAGTAGTGGCAATACTTGATCCATCATTTACAATACGAAGTAGAATGAGACTTGATGACTCACAACCAGAAGTCCTTGTTGCCTTATTGTCTTGAGCTTCAAATACTTCAGCTATAAGCATTGCTAAAACAACTTGCATTCTCTTAGTTCTTGACCTAATCATAGGCCCTCCCATGCCTTGCAAACGATCAAACTTTGAACGCCTCATTGATGAAGTTTTAGTCTCATCTTTGGCTTTATGTTCACATTCGGCTACTTGAGAAGTTGTAGTTGTCTCGGACCTTGGATTTTTATCAAGACTAATCATGTGATAATTGTTTGGGCATATATATATGTAACATAATGTTTAATATATGGCAATTTGTTATTATTATGTTTTATTCTATATCTACACTTTATGAATAAATATAATAATGTCCAAAGAATTTAATTATTCTAAAATTATCTCTAGTCAAGTATTATCATTAATAGGACAATGATAATGCATTAAGACTAGTATGAGTAGTAACTGATGAAATGTGCCATGATATGGATATCAAGTCAACACATAGGTACATGCTAGAGAACTATGTACTGGATCGACCCACCATGACAAATGCTACATGGTTTATTATATGATGTGTCATAAGCATTTCTCATAGTGATAATGGGGTAAGCAATCCTTAGACTTGAGGTCACCAAAGATCCCAAATGAGGAGTTGCATGTTTTGATGTAATTAAATGTTACCCATAACAAGGTGAACTATAAAAGTGGCAATTGGATATATAATGAATCATGTAGAGGGATGTTGAGTGATCAAGATAGGATTTACCCTTCCTATATAATGAGAGTGATATCTTTGGGCCCCTTGATCAAGTGAGACCATAAAATGCATGGTCGTGCTCAAATGAGTTGATATGTGATATTGAACTCATTTGCTTGAAGATGTCTAATTGAGAATCAACAAACACAAAGATTGAACTGTGCGAGTGTAACACACTCCGTGGCTCATGTTCAATCAAGATATCTAGGGCAAAAGGATTGAATTACATGGTAACATTTATCACAAGAAAAGTAATGTCGAATTACTAACATTCTTATAACTTGGATAGTATTGATGTGTTGCTAAACACCGCTCAATGCTTATGGCATAAAATAGATTTTATGTCATTGCCAATGTTATAAGAACCTATTAGGTTGCACACTTAGATCGTATCCAAAAGAAGAGTAAAATTCATGTGATGAATTTTGGTTAATTTAAGAATCCTATTGTGAATAGGACTCTACAGGGTTTTCGGTTTAAATCGGTATTTGGTTTTGGATTCTAAATAGTTTTAGTTTTGTGTTAATAAATCTGGAATAGTTTTGGATTTATTAATTCAAGTGAAGACCGAAAATTAGAAAGCAAAATAAGAATGAGATTCTTGTTTTGGCAACCAATAAAATTTAGAAGGCTGAAATTTAGAAAGTTCCAAAAATAGATTAGAACTTGGAGTTCAAGTAAAACTCTTTAGAAGAAATTTTACCCTAATCTATTTTCTATATATTTGGACTTATAATTTCAATAGCCTTTCAACCAAAATGTGAACAACAAAAACACATTTGTTTTGCCACATCAAAAGCCACGAAATCAATTTTTCTCGTGAAGAAAAATTCTACAACAAAACAGAAAATCAAAAAGCCGATCATTCTCTTTCTTTTTCTGAAAATTATTTCGGCTATTTCTTGTGAAGAAATAGCATCCGTTTTTCAAGAACAACGTAAGAAGCACTTCAACTATTCTTAGAGAAAAATAGCAGATGCCTCATTGTCAAAGAAACAAGGAGAAAAACCAAAACTTAGAAAAGTTTCAAACCTGAAAAACCGAAAGCAGAATTATAGGCTAGCACATTCGGATTTTGCTGCTTTTTATTTTGGTTATTTGCGTGAAAATTAACTTGGAACTTCGAGAGGATTGTGTGGATACGATAGAGACAAGGCTTTGTTGAGTGTTGTTGTAATTCGACGAGCAAAATTTTTCAAAAGAAAGTTCAACCGCTATTGATAAGGTAAAACACTTCACTACTGGTTTGAAATCACTTCGTAAGGATTCTTGGAGAAAATCAAAAAATTTAAAATTTTACTGCATACAATATTTGATTCCCTACACATCAATTTTCTCATTTCTTTTGGATCTATGGTCCATGTTCCTTCCTCATCCATTAGTTGAGTTATTCTGCTTGAACCTTTCCTCTTTATTGCCATTGACGGGAGAACTTTGTGTTGGTCTCGCCATAGAGGCTCCAATTTATTTTGGCCCTTAACTCCAAAAATATTTTTGCATGGTCAGAAGGTCTTTCAATTCTTCTAATACTTGTTGTTCAATCTTCTCCTTGGATTTTAAGTCACTGCTCTGTTGGATGGCTTCTAACTGCCTTACTTTCTCTTGTATGGTTTGTTCCATTTGGCCATACTTTTGATCACTCCAATGCATTAATTCCTTGAGAACTGCTTTCAGTTTATCTACAACTTGGAGAGTCATTGATGTAGTGTATATCACGACAATAACAAAAAAACCAACCACATTACAATCTTGTTCAATACAGAGATAGGACTTTTGGCAAAAATGTAGAAGCCAGCTAAAGTTGTAAAATTAGAGGACTAATAGTTTGAAGCTGTAGGAAACCAGATATAGCACGTAGCAAAAATTTTAAATTTTTGGTTCTTCCAAGGATTCAAACGAAGTGGAATCAAACTGTTAGTATGAGATTTTACCTTATCGGTAGCAGTAGAATTTTCTTGTGAAGATTGTTTCTCATCCAATTACTAGCAAAACCAACACAACCTTGCCTCTATAGTATCCACAAGAGCATCTCCAAGCCTTAAGTTAATTTTCACACAATTGGAGAAAGAAACAGCAAAAATTCGTGAGTGCTAGTTTGGAATTTCTGCTTTCGTGTTTCAAGAAAAAGGTACCAGAATTTTCTGGTTTTCTTGTTTGGTTTTCTTTTGTTTCTCAAACAAAAGTGATGGCTGTTTTCTTGAATTTTCTCAGCCAAATAGTTTCTTTCTTCTCAAGAAGAAGGGATGGGTTTTGGGGATGTTTTCTTCAAAAGAAAAGCTGCAGAATTTTTCTCTCAAAGAAAGCTGAGTTTGGCTTTCTGTTTGCAGCAAGAAAAATGTCAATTTTGTTGTTCATGTTAGAGTGTGTCTGCTGAAATTATAATCCCATATATATAGATATAGATTGTAGTATTAGGATAAAATTTCTTCTAAAGAATTTTACTTGAAATACAAGTTCCAATCTATTTTGGAACTTTCCAAATTTCAATAGCTACAAAAAACAAAACCCCATTCGAATTTAGCTTTCTAAATTTCGGTTATTACTTAATTAATAAAACTAAAACTGTTTCAAATTTATTAATACTAAAACCAAAATCATTTAGCCTTAAATCCAAATACTATCTTAAATTGAAAAATCTTATAAAGTTCTATTTGCAATAAGATTCTTTAAATTAACCAAAAATTCATCACATGGATTTTACATTTCTTTTGGATAAGATCTAAGTATGTGACCAATAGGTTCTCATAACGTTGGCCATGACATAAAATCTATTTTATGCTAAAAACAATGAGCGACGTCTAGCAACACGTCAAAGCTATCTAAGTTATGAGAATGTTATTAATTTGACAATACTTTTCTTGTGATAGATATTACCATGTAATTCAATCCCTTTATTCTAGATATCTTAATTGAACACGAGTCATGGAGAGTGTCATGCTCGCATAATTCAATCTTTGCGTTTCCTGATTCCTGAGTAGAAATATCTAAGCAAATGAGCTCAATATCACATATCAACTTCTTTGAGCATGGCTATGCATTTTATGGTTTCACTCAATCAAGGGGCCCAAAGATATCACTCCCATTATACAGGAGGGGCAAATCCTATTTTGATTACTTAGCATCTCACTACATAATTTATTGCATATCCAATTGCTACTTTTATGGTTCACTCTATTCGGGTAACGTTTAGTAGCATTAAAACATACAACTCCTCATGTTGAGATCTCTAAGGATCTTAAGTCTAAGGATCAATTACACAATCATCACTATGAGATATGCTTATGACACTTATATAATAATCTATATAGCATTTCTCATGGTGGGTTGATCCAGTACATAGTTCTCTAACATGTACCTATGTGTTGACTTGATATCTCATATCATGACACATTTCATCAGTCACTACACATACTCATTTTAATGTATTATCATTGTCCCTTTAATGATAATACTTGACTAGGTATAATTTTAGAATAATTAAACTCTTGAGACATTATTATATTTATTCATAAAACGCAGATATGGAATAAAACATAATAATAAATTGCCATTAATAAAAAGTGTTATGATACAATATATGCATAAACTATCATCATATGATTGGTCCTTAGAGCATAATCCAACAAAAGCCTCTTTTTTTTTGGCACTACAAATGCACAGTGCAGCAAACAATTGTAACATGGAAAAAGAAATGCGAAGCAAAACCAATGCACTAAGAAATGCAGTATTCACAGTGACATGACTATTCTGCCTAAGTACAAACTTTAAAAAACATTAAACATGTGCACTCAACATAAAAAGATATGAAGCATTCATGGAATTCAAACTTAATGCATTAAACAAATTTTCTAAAATATATTTCATGCCTTTTTTCGGTGGGCACAAACTCTGAAAAGCGAGAAAGATTGTATTAATGTGAAATTGTATGCAGTAAACTAATTTTATAACATTAATTGACGTGTCTCTTTTTGATGAAAAAATGAAAATGCATAAACATGCACCATTTATCCATTTTTGAAAACACTGCAATGCACATTACTGCACTTAAAAGATTTTCTAAAATAAATTTTATGGACATTACCCTTTTTGCATGAAAACTAAAACCGTACAGTACTAAGCAGACATAGTATGTAGTGTGACAGTGACTTAGTAACTAATTACATTAGAACCACAGAAATATATTGAGTGTCTATCATGTCAGTGACAAAAAAAAAAAAAAAAAAACCAACCACACAATGATCTTGTTCAGTATAGGGATATAACTCTTTTTTTTTTTAAGAAGGCAAAAATGCATAAGGTAGCTAAAGTTACGAAATTAGAGAAAGAATAGTTTGAAGATTTTTTTTTTTTTTTGCACTGCAAATGCACAGTGCAGTAAACAATTGTAAATCTGGAGAAAGAAATGCGAAGCAATACCAATGTAGTGAAGAAATGTACTATTCACAGGTACATGACTGCATTGCCTAAGCACAAACTTTAGAAAGCATTACACATGCTCACTCAACATAAGAAGATAAGAAGCATTGCATGCAAAATCAAAATTAATGCATTAAACAAATTTTTTAGAATATATTTCATGCTTCTTTTCTTTAGGCACAACTCTAAGAAGCAAGAAAGCTTGCATTCATGTGAAACCATATGTAGTGAACCAATTTGATAACATTAAAGGACATATCTCTTTTTGATGAAAAATGAAAATGCATCTAACAAACTTTAAAAAGCAGTACACATGTGCATTCAACATAAGAAGATAAGAAGCATTGAATTCAAACTTAATGCATTAAACAAATTTTCCATAATATATTTCATGCCTCTTTTCGGTAGGCACAAGCTCTAAGGAGTGAAAGGAATTGCATTCAACTAAAACCCTGTGTAGGAAACCAATTTTATAACATTAATGGACATGTCTCTTTTTGAGAAAAAATGAAAATGCACAATACATGTACCATTTATCCATTTTAGAAAACACTAAAATGCACATTAATGAACTTAAAAGATTTTACAAAATAAATTTCATGGACATTACCCTTTGTACATGGAAACTAAAACCATATAGTACTAAGCTAACATAGTAAGTATTATGACAATGGCGTAGTAACTAATCACATTATAAGCATAGAAATACATTTCTAATAAAGCAACACAAGTATTAAGAACCACAAAAATATTTTTTTAATAAAAGAACACAAGTATTAACAAATCATTCCAAAAATTTCTACTAGGGAAAAGGAGTAAGGCAAAAGTTGTTTGTTTCCACAAAAGTGGACAAAATGCTGGAAAGCTAATTGAGGTAAAAAAAAATAGTACAAAGTAGGAGCAAAAGACAACTATGAAACAATCATCAAACAACTAAGAGGAAGTACTATTTTTTAAAAAGACATTAGCAGATGCATCAAGCAAATGCAATAGGTAAATGAAGTATATGTCACGACAATGGCCTAATAACTAACAACACTACAACGAAGCAAGTATATTTGTAATAAGAAACCACAAACATTAACAAATCACTGCAAGAGATTCCATAAGAGAAAGAGGACTAATTGAAAGAAAAAAAATAGAAAACAATGCAAAAAGACAAAAGGGGAACAAGCAGTTGGATTGTATAAAAATGAACAAATTTCAAAACCAAAAATGCCAACAAAAGGCAGTGCACAGTAAGAGGATGATGCAAGAGGGTGAAAAGCTAAGGAACAACAAAGCAACTGAAAGAATGTTTATTTTAATTAGTGTCAAACCAAGTAGGCAAATATGTTCACTTGTCTGGTTCATTAAATGCACAAAACAACCCATAGCATCAATACTAGAAAAGGAAGAGAAGGAAGGCTCATCTAATAAAATAAGAGGAAAAGCACAATAAAAGTGCACAGCCACAAAAAAAAAAAAGATTAACAGGAATAGACAAAAGAAACAAACCTAAGCAAAGAGAACTATGCTAAACCAAGCCCTAAATGCGCGGTTAGGTAGTAAAGAAGAGTAGTGGTGGAAATAAGAAGTAGTTAAAATGGATATGGGATGTTTTTTTTTCTTTCAAAACTGACAGATAAAAGTGATTAGAAAGAAAGCGGCCTAATAGATAAAAATTAGACATGACATGATAGCAACAAAATCGAAGGACCAACATAAAAAGCATTTACACATCAGACAATAGCCATTAACCAGTCATAGGTAACAGTATATCGCAAGACTTGATAGCAAAAGCCTCAGAGCAGACTCAAAACGATTCGTCGAGCATACCCGCACATTTCAGTCATCATCATTCAAAATAAAAAATTAATGCATGGAAGAAAAGACATAATAACATAAGGGAAAAAATAAGGACAAAGTCAATGGAGGGAAAAAGAACCCTTCTATTTTGACTCGGGCAAATCGGTCGGCCCATCAATACACTGCCGTTCAATCCACCAAGTCGGACACAACCCCCTTGAATAGAGAATCTCCACATACCTACAAAACATCTGGTCAGAAGAGTGTATCGTTAAAAAAAATGAAAATCCAACATAGCAATAAAATTAAAGGGGAAAAAAACACCATCCTATTAGGTCGGCTAGATGACTTGCCGCCTTTCAAACATCCAGTAGGTTGCAAACCCCTGACCACCAAATCTCCAAATACTTACAGAACATCTAGTTAGATGGGTTTTTCGCAAAAATCAAAACCAACACAGTAGGAAAAATAAATGAAAAAAATGATCATATTCGTCCAACCAAACAGCCTGTTGCCATATAAACCACCCATTAGGCCTCAAACCCTTGACCAAAAAGTCTCTAGATCCTTGCAAAACACCTAGTTAGAAGGCTTTTTCGTGGACAATAAATGTAGATAAAAGGCTCTAATGGAGTAGATAGGACTTCCCTTTTTCCAAATCGAGACCTAACGGCGAATAGCGGTGTTTGAACCAAAAGACAAAAACAAAAACCCTAAACTGGTACTCTAAATGGCAAATCTAGACAAAACCTAAAAGTAGGCAACACTTGGCCAAGAATTTTGCAAGGAATTAACCACCTTGAAACCTAGAAACCCTAAAAATGGCAAGAATGGCAGAGAGTTTTGGGTGAAGGCAAAACCCTAAGTGTTTAGGTTGGAAAAGGTGAAATGAAAGGAAGAGCAGTGAGTGTAGTCAAATCTGCCATCCTATACACGCCAGGTGTATATGACACGTGAGATAAGGAAATGAACACATGGATGCCAAGTCATCTAATTTAGCCAACGTGTAAAGCCTTATGCGTGCATTGTGTGAAATATGTGGCAAAGACAAAAATAAAAATAATATTGAAGTGGAAGACAACTGTCTACGTGTCACAAAGGGGTAGAACTTGTTAGCCCTTCTATAATATAGGTTAATGAGATAAGTTTGAAATAAGTGATTGGTTTGTGTATCTTGTGTTGAAGAAGTATTGTGACCAAAATCAAAGTAATAGAGAGCATCAGATTGTGAAGACCGAAAAATGAGAAAAACTTCATTGGAGTATAAGAGTATTTTGCTATAAATATGCGATGTAATACTATTATAGTGTAGTTTTATTTGGTAATTTAATATTATATTTTTATTTACATGTGAACTGAAAAGTTAGATAGTCAAGTTAGACTTTTGTTTGTATTTTTTTTAATGATCTATTTGTGTACAATGAAAATGTAAAAGTAGTAATTTATGATAAAATTATTTTCTTTAGAATTACAATAATTTTATTTTTTATTAAATATCTAGTGTATAAAGGCATTAGCAAATGCTCTTGTAAAATATTTAATAAGGCATTACTTAATGTAATTATTGCTTAGGAATTATTTGTAGGTGTATTGAAAAATATACTAATATTTAGTCATTTACAAATGCCTTAATAGATAGTAAACCATAATTGCATTAAAATAGAAGACATTTCCTTGAAATGCCTTTAATAGATCCAATGTCTTAATAAGTAATATATAAGGACATTTTCAATGTCCTAAAAGACAATTTTTTTTCTTGTATATTTTTTCAGTTTATACATATCACTTTGTCGTATGCCTTCAAACTAAGACCTTAATAAACATAAAAATTCAACATCTATTTTGCTCACAATATGTATGTCATTCTATCACAGCATAATGAAACCCAAATGTCAAACAAAAAAAAAATTAACTTACCAAAAAAAATGCATAATCATATCCCTAAATCATATCTCATTCTCTTAATGCTGAGTATTCTTCAAATAGAAAAATTTGTATTTACCATTTAATACAAAAAATTTGTATACTAATCACATACCTTTTAATAATCTACACCTACTGATGAAAATATGAGAACCAAGGTTGAAACAATCAACCATTCAATCAAGACAACTCAATCAAATCCGAAAGAGACAAATCTAAGAGCAAAAGTTAGATATTTAGTTGAGAATTCGGCTACAAAAGAGACGTCCACATCTTGATCCATTACAAAGCATTGGAGGGCCTATGACTAGGTCATGAATTAAGAGAATGCAAGCTACTTTAACATCTCTTATAATTGAATTAATTGAAGCTCAAGTCAAGGCAGCAAGGAAAACAAGGAAGACCTCCAATCATAGTTCATCATATGTCATCCATGAAGAATCAAGGATGAAGGATTGAGTGTGGCTGATTTTCACATGTGTAATCAAGATCCTTAAGCCACTTCTCATCATAATCCAAGTTCGAATTCGGAAGGTTCTAATTCAGCAAGCAAAACAAGTTCAGCCGCCATTCACTTCTCTAATTCAAACCATACTTGGATTCAACTTTAGGCAATATTATTTTCTTCTTCATGAACAAAATTAGAAGCTTCCAAGACCATATCCATGATGGTTAGAGAAGCTTCCAAATCCATAGCCATGATGAATTAAAGAAGCTCGGCCAAACACAATCCAAACCAGCCTTGTATTAGTTTTTAGGCAACTTATTGTTTTATTTCCTTTCTTTGATTAGGAGTCTTTTAGTAATTATTTCTTTAGGAAGTTAGTTTCTTAAAAGGGAAAGGAATTCTAATCCTTCTAAAGAATGGATTTCTCCCTGTCTGAACCTTGTTAGCATCTATAAATAAGGCCATTGGCCACACAAAGATTACAAACTTGATTCAATTACAAACCAAAGAGCTTTATTGCTTTCTTTGAGTTCTAGTTTAGAACTTTCTTTGAGTCTTTAAGGATAGCCTCTTAGGTTCATGTGTAGGCTATTTGGTTGAGTTTCTTTGCCTCAACGATCTGAGTGTGTCGGTTGGTTCCAAGGATAGTCTAATTCACAACTTTGAGTTTTGAATAAATCCTACGGGTGTCAAGTGGACAAAAACAAGGTCCTTCTTCAATCATGAAGTTGGTGTCTTGCTAAAGGAAGAGTTAGTTCAACTTAGAAGATGATACTAGGACCAACACTCTGGTATATGTTTCGGATTTTATTCCTTAAGATTAGAATTCGTATCAATTTGGTATCAGAACTGCCTTTGAGTTGCTCTTTTGAGTTGTTCATATCTTTTTATGTATATTTGTTTTTCTTTTCAACTTACTGCTCTTGTCAGCTATAAGTATTTTTTTGTTCTTGTGAATACTTGTCCAAATTCTTCTTAATTCCGCTTAAAAACCAAAAGAAAAAGTTCCACCCGAATCGTAAAATTTCTGCCCAATTTCTGTCTCAGTTTTCATCAACCATGTTGTGTCTGTTGCTTTGATTCTTTTTGCGTCCGTTTTGTATATCTAAGTTCTTGTTTCTGTCCATGATCTCTTCTTAATTCTCTTCTCATTTTCGTGATTAAAAACGACATAAAAATCTCCATCCGAATTGTTAAACTTCAGTCACAAATTTTGCTCCTGTTTCTACCGAATTCTGTCCAATTTTCACCATATGTTTTTCTTGTGTTACAACCTAGTTCTGTGCTCTTGCTTTTTGTATAAATATTGATTGATAAAAGAAGACTTTGGTTTGCTAATTGTTGCTGCTGAGAGTGTGTTGAAAAAGAATGAAAACCATTACTGAAAATCAGAAAACCCATCAGTGACTTTGGCTTGTTGATTGTTGTTGCCGACAGTGAGAAACCAAGTGCTGCAAAATTCTAAAATCCATTGCTGAAAAAAAAATCAAAAAACTAATTCTGCATCTTTTAGTTTCTGTATAGCTGTGTGATATATCGTTCTGTGATATATCTGCCCAGTTCTTAGTGAATTTTTCTATCAATTTGTGCTGCAAAACGTAAAGCCAACTATTGCAAAATTTTGAAAAAAAACCATTGCTGAAAATCAAAAAACGTCCAGTTCTGTCCAGATTTTTTGTAGAATTTTTGCGCATCATATGATCCAGTTTCTGTCCAACTTTGTGTTTAAGCTGTTCACACAATTTTTCCTTGATTAAAAGGCTTCGGTTTGTTGAGTTTTACTACCAAGATTGTGCTATAAGTTGTGAATTGGCTGTTGGAATTTTTTTTTGGAAACTCTCCGTACAAGAAACCTGCCAAAACTAAAGATAAATCCTATTTGGACTTGGAATTGATCAAGAACTTGAGTTGTTGTGAAGTCTGAGTTTGGTTTGATATATTGAGCAAGATACAAAAATATTCACCAAGTTTTACTCCATCACAAGCACATAAATAACCACTTTGCATTTTTTTTTTTGGCCTTTTAAATCCTAATTTTTCTTTTCCTTGAAAATTTCAATCTTAAAATCCTTTCTTGTTCACATTCTTTGTTATCTTTGTTTTTTATCTCATAATTTGTTTTCTTATTCTTGTTTTTGTTTCTTGTCTTTCTTGACCTCTGAAAATTTTGTTCTTATTTTAATTTGAATTTAATTTTCTATTCTTTGAAACTTTTGAAGCTTGTTTTGGTTAGAATTTTAGAAAAGTAATTGAGTGTGTGTGAACCTACTCAACAATCCATTCACTATAAAAAGAGAGTTCAGCCTTATGTTGGTGAGAATATCATACATTGGGGAATTGGTTAGAAGGAAGTGAGGTAGGAAATTTTTATTACTAACTTGCTTGTGAAGAGATGGCTACAAACCCAAAAGAACAACAACAAGACATGAAAGAATATCTTAAGGACTTAGCTTCGGCTCTAAAATTAGTCCATAGAAGATTTGATCAAATGGAAGGTACAATGGCTCAAGTTGCATCCACAAAGAAAGCATCGAATCTAGCAAATAGGAAGACGTTTAAACCACAAACTTCTTCAAAGGTAAGTAACCCTAAACCTGCGTTCAGTTCAAATAGTTCTAATACTAATTCTTCAATCCAATGTTTTAGGTGCTTAGGGCGAGGATATGTGACTTCTCAATGTCTAAATTCTCAAACCATGACTACCTTAGGTGATGAAATCTATAAAAGTGAGAGTAAGGAAGAGTCAAATGGTCTAGATGAAGACATGGCCACAAGTGATGTTAAAGAACATTGGGGGCATGAAGAGGATCAACTGACTGGAGAATGTTTGGTTACAATAAGAGATTTGAGTGCTCTACCCAAAGAAGACACCGATGAGCAAATGAAAAATATTTTCCATTCTAAGTGTCTTATTAGAGATCAAATTTGTGTGTTGACTGTTGATGGAAGATCTTGTACTAACTTTGCTTCTACTTATCTTGTAGATAAATTGAAACTCAAATGTTCCTTGCATCCAAAGCCATACAAATTGCAATGGATGAATCAAAGTGAATCATTTCGAGTCACAAAGCAAACCTTGGTAAGTTTTTCAATTGGAAATTTTATTGACCAAGTTCTTTGTGATGTTCTTCCTATGCAGGCTACTCACCTACTATTCGAACGACCTTGGAAGAATGATTGTAATGCAACTCATTTCGAGAGGACTAATAAGTATCATTTTAACAAGGATGGAAAAGCCTTCACACTAGCATCATTGCCACCTTCAGAAATTAGTAAATTTCAACAACAACAAATGGTGAAGCACATGGAGTGGAAAAAGGAACAAAAAAAAGGTTGAAGAAGGTTCAAATTCTGCTCAGACCATGGGTAATTCTACTCAAATTGTAAGTAAAAAAAAATCCTTCAACTTCTAAAGGCAAGGCTTCGATTCCTATAAATGAAACCAAAAGTATACAAGCATCACTTGAAAATTTTAAAGGTAGTTTCTATGCTTGCATGAGGGATGTTGATAGAACTTTAAATGCAAGTAACGAATGTGTGCTAAATATGTTTCAAGTGGCGTTGTTTACTACTAAATATTCCCAAATAATTTGTGTTAATTATTTTTTAAGGGGTGTTAATTATTGTGGTTATTCCTTATTTGAGAATATTTATGATTTTAATCCACTAACCCCTCTTGACTTAGTGCCATTGCCAAACAATGAGCAAATAAATCTTGATGGTATAGCAAAGGCTAAGTTTGTTCAAGACTTGCATGCGAAAGTATGCCTTCAAATCCTCTAGAAGAATGAACATTACGCTTAAGTTGCCAATAGAGGAAGAAAGCAAGTAAAGACTAAGCTTCATCCTCGAGGAGATGGTCCTTTTCAAATTATTACACGCGTGGGCGAGAATGCATAACATCTTGTCCTTCCAAGTGATTATGATGGTAGTGCTTCATTTAATGCCTCTGATCTTTCTTTGCTTGAGTTGGATGACGAGTTTATGGACTCAAGGGCAACTCGTTTTAAAGAAAGGGGGACTGATGAAAATATGAGAGCCAAGGTTGAAACAATCAACCATTCAGCCAAGACAACTCAATCAAATCTGGAAGAGACAAATCTAAGAACACAAGTTGGATGTTTAGTTGAGAATTCGCCTACAAAAGAGACGTCCACACCTTGATCCATTACAAAGTATTGGAGGGCCTATGATTAGGTCATGAATTAAGAGAATGCATGCTGCTTTAACATCTCTTATAATTGAATTAATTGAAACTCAAGTCAAGGTAGCAAGGAAAATAAGGAAGACTTCCGATCATAGTTCATCATATGTCATCCATGAAGAATCAAGAATGAAGGATTGAATGTGGCTGATTTTCACAAGTGTAATCAAGATCCTTAGCCACTTCTCATCACAATCCAAGTTTGAATTTGGAAGGTTCTAATTCAACAAGAAGCAAAACAAGTTCAGCAGCCATTCACCTCTCTAATCCAAACCACACTTTAGGCAATATTATTTTCTTCTTCATGAACGAAATTAGAAGCTTCCTTGACCATGTCCATGATGCTTAGAGGAGCTTCCAAATCCATAGCCATGATGAATTAAAGAAGCTTCCAAATCTGAATGAAGAAGCTCCTCAAGCTCAGCCAAACACAATCCAAACCAACATTGGATTAGTTTTTAGGCAACTTATTGTTTTATTTCCTTTTCTTAGATTAGAAGTATTTTAGCAATTATTTCTTTAGGAATTTAGTTTCTTAAAAGGGCAAGGAGTTCTAATCCTTCTAGAGAATGGATTTATCCTTGACTGAACCTTGTTAGAATATATAAATAAGGCCATTGGTCACTCAAAGAATATAGACTTGATTCAATTACAAACTAGAGAGCTTTATTACTTTTCTTTGAGTTCTAGTTTAGAACTTTCTTTGAGTCTTTGAGGATAGCCTCTTAGGTTCATCTTTAAGCTATTTTGTTGTGTTTCTTTTCCTCAACAATCTAAGTGTGCCAGTTGGTTCCAAGGATAGTCAAATTCGCAACTTTGAGTTTTGGATAATTCCTTCGGGTGTCAAGTGGACAAAAGCAAGGTCCTTTAATCTTGAAGTTGGTGTCTTGCTAAAGGAAGAGTTAGTTCAACTTAGAGGATGATACTAGGACCAACACTCTGGTATATGTTCGAATTTTAATCTTTGGTTTAAGATTCGTATCACCTACAATTGCTTTACTATTCTTTGTGTGTGTATTGTGAGCATTTCATTGCAACTTGTTACCTATAGTATAATCTTTTTCTTTACTTCCCCTGCATCTACATCAAATTTATCGCTTTCGGTGAAGTTCAATGGACAACACTCATTATTCTACCTGCATTCATTATGAATAATGTTATTACAATTATATTTTCCAAAAATAAGTTGAAAACTATTGAAAAGGTTTTTTTGGTCAAATCTCACATGAACTTTCAGTTTGTAAGCAATGCTAAATACATAATGGAAACTTTTTCTTCTACTTGATAAAGGTGAAATCTGCAAGCCAATCTAGCGCACTCAACCTACGATACTAGGAATGATTCAATTCATGAACACTTGCAAAACAAATCCCGGAGTGGATTTCCCAAAAGAAAACTCTGATACCTAAATCAGTGATTAGGATTGGAGACTGAAAATAAGAGTGGTCGAATGGTAGTTTTCTTTTTAAGGTCCCTCCTCTTTACCGGACAATGTAATTGTGAATATATACCTTACTTCTGAGATCTACGAAACATATTGTAGCAGTTATCTCCAAATGTCGCGTGCCGTTAGTGGCTTATGTTTCTTCTTGGGCTAGGCCCTCTTCACATTAATGATCGAGTGGTTAGAGTTCTCACATTGCTAGTATGGTCCGAGTTCTCATATTATCGGGCCATAGGCCAAGCACTGACATACATCATACAACATAAGCCCACAGACCTCGGCATGACTAGTTGGGCTGAGATCTTATTCTTGTAAGGATTTGGAGGTCAGAGCGTACGGCTTTGGCGTAATGGTGATAAATGTTACATCCGCCGCCCAAGAGTCATTGTTAACATTAATGGTGATTGAATCTACTTGACTTCCAACGTAAGAACGCCAATTGAGGGACATTTGAAAAGACATGCGGGAGATGAAGCGAGCATTATAAAAATGGTTTAACCCTAATTTGGTATCACTTTTTTGTTTTGTGAAAATCTTCTCTATTTACTCTCAAATCTACAAAAGCTTTTTCTAGCATGTCTCTATCATGATTTTTTTCTATCCGGCAAGCGGGTTATCCAACAAGACCTCTTTTTCCAGCGTAATACATACAAAAGTAAGTATGTCTCTCTCTGGTTCTTTGTTTGAGGGGTCTTTGATGTTTGGGGATAGGTTTGTATTCTTGGCCGACAATGGGGAAGAAAACAATTTAATGGGGTCGCCCAACTAATGTGATAGTGAAATCCAATGAGCTGGTTGGGAAAGTTTTAGGAAAGTGGAGAGAAAAGGTGAAGAGAAGAAATCATAAGTCCAGTGGAGGAGTCGTCACTGGCTGAAAGCAAGTTAAACTCACCAGTGACGACAAGCTCTTTTAGATGCGATAAAGAGGATTTGAGACCTAGAAACTGATCCTGAAAAATTCACCCTCACAACCGATGCCCCAGATTTAGCCTTAGGAGAAGCCGAGGTAAAGAACCTTATGAGAAAGTACTATATCTTGAAGTAGTGTAGGGTTATAGCCACGGGTTCATAATGGAGGGCTTGCCAACCTCCAATGGGGTATTGTGTGGTTTATGAAGAATAACTGAAGGCAAGGTTGAGATTTCCCTTGTGCAACCTAATGTCCAAGATTTTAAAAAACTATAGGATAGCTTTAGCTCAATTAGAACCCAACTCGGTAGGACCATAATTGGTTTTGAAGTTTTATACCGAGAGGGTCAGATCGTAAGTTTGATCTATTTGTTTTGACATTTTTATTGTATGAAGAAGTTGGTGAACTCTATGGGTTATTTGGCCTTTTTCTCGAGATCTAGGACCTAAATAGAAAAACCTATGAATCACCATGATTGGAAGCAAAGATTTTTCTTTATGAAGTTAGAGCCTTGTGGGATTGAGATAGAGTGGTTCTATGGGGATTCCAATGATTCCCATAGGAACTGAAAAAAGCATAGCTCCCAAGGTCAAGAATACATAAAGCTCTGGGAGAAGAGGATTGGGAAAGATACTGAAAGCAAGTTTGTGAGATAGAAATTGAGTCTAGTTATAGTAGATGCTAGACCTTGGACCTCGAGATCCATTCGAAAGAAGAAGGCAAAGGGTAGGATTACTGTGCCTAAGAGTCATTTGTTCATAGTTAGCTGAAATTTGAAACTAACTAGTGTTTTGTTTTGCAATGGTGACGTTTTTCGCTTCCTTGAATAAAAATGATTCTATACGTCAGAAGGATGCAAGGGGTACAGAGGTCAAGAAAGGGGCATTCTCATCCGGGATGCCCTTGGCTACTAAGCCTGTGAAGAAAAAGGCCTAAAAAATGAGCACCAAGGTGAAAGTAGCCACCAAGGGAAAGAGAATTAAGATGACCAACTGATAGGATCTAATTTGTTACCATATAATAGGAGCAAAAATATGATGTTAATACTTTATTTGGTATGAAATTTGCTAAATTGAGGTGTTTTTGTCCCAGGAAGTAAAGTTGATGGACTAAGGCGAAAAAATGGAATTTAATAGAGATTTAGATGATTTTTTGAGAAGCACTTTTGGAGCCAAAACAGAAGACTATTTTGGATTAAACTTGCCCACGCCTTAAAGGATGAAGTCTTGGAGGTGAAACTCAAAGAAATGCACGTGACCACGTCTTAAGCTGAGACAAAGGACCGATGGGCTGAAATTTCAAGATTTGAATTTGTCTTTTGATTTAAACTTTTGTAATTCAAGTTAGAATGGATTGGATGACATTTGTTAGGATTAGATAGGATAGGATGGTTGGCTGGATAATTAGTTAGGAATTTAAGGTTTAAAGACTTAGATTTGTTGGAGAGATTTTAGGAAGTCTTTAGGGAGGTTGTTAGAGAAGAAGTCTATAAATAGGAGGGTTAGTGAACTTGGAAGACATAAGTCTTTCCTTTAATTTTTTGCAGAATTTTCCCTTTCTTTTGTACTTTTCTTTCCTTTTAGAATAAAGTTAGAATAGTTTTGCCACCATGTGTGGCTAAACTACTTCCTTTCCATTCCAAGGGGTGTTAATGCCAATATATTTAGTGAGGTTTTGTTCATAGTTTCATAATCGTTTGCATTCAAGTAATCATTAGTTCTTGCATTCTATTTTTATGGATTTTGAATGTTAAATAAATTGACAACTTATTTTCATTTTTCTTCCTATAGCTATCTATTTGTTCTTGATCTGTCATTGTCCGGAACAATTAGTCCAAGTAGCACTTAATCTTTTTGCATATGTAAAATGACAATAATCATGCATTTATGATTTAAAGGGAATTAATGATACAAAGATTTTCAATTGCAGCTATCTCAATTGTTGGTTTTTGTTTTAACTGTTTTCAATGTTCTTAGTGCTACTATCAAATGATATGGAACGCTATCGCCTCCAGTCATTTGTTAGTAAGGTTTGTTGTGAATGCTAGGTTCAAACAAATAGAATAGGAAAACTCAAAATTTTGTCATGGCTATCCTGCGAAATTTTCGGTTAAATGCTTGAATGAAAAAGTGTCTTTAGAATCCTATGATCTAGATATATTCGGTACAACTACACTTCCTTGGATCGGAGCTTGGTAAAACTGAAGAATTTCTTTTACATATTTTTAGTAATTTCTTTTATAATTTTCTTTTATTTATTACTATTAGAGTTGGTATTAACCTTTTTCTTTTATTTCCTTTTCATCTCAAGTGCTAAGAACCCCCCTCAACACATAGCTCCCTGTGGGATTCGAACTGGTCCACTACTACTACAAATCAATTGTAGTTAGTTTGAAGATCTGAATTAATTTTGGGGGCTTCGACAACCCGACCACCAACACCAAGGAGAATGCAAGTCAGAAGGCCGCCGAGGTGAGCGCCTCAGAGGAAACCTTCTATTTTTACTTTCCAGAAGAGTACTCTTTTGAAGTGACAATCCAAGGCATGAAAGAACAATAGAAGAAGGTGGAATTCATGCTCGTCTCGGAGCTTAATGACAATGCAGTCTCGCCAATTCCTCAAGTAAAGCATTGAAAAGATGCTCGTGCTTTAACATCACCCGTTTGCCCCAAATAGGACTAATGTTACATTTTTGCGTGCACCTTAACAGGTTTTGGTTCTATGCACTAAGTATATGCGTAGAACTAATTGCCTAGAAGAGTAGGTCGCAAAGTTGATGGTAGAGATCTCTTAGCTACAAGAGTCCGAAGCAACATCTAACCAATCTCAAGCGAAGGCATTGGAGGCACAGAAAAGGACAAAAGTTGAGAAATTATTTCAACACCACCAATTGGAATCTAGCTATAGGAAGGTCCAAAGGTTGAGAGGGATCAACCAATGAGAGTTCACTCAATTACTGGTGAAGAAGTTCTTCTGTACAAATAACTTTGGCGACTTCGCAACAAACTTCACCTGGCATTTCGGGACGCACCCATGATAGTAAAAGAACTGCGAGGATGATAGGTGGATGAGAATATAGACCTCCAGACTCCAAAAGGTAGAGAGATGGGAAGTCAAGAGCCTAAAGCGAAGGCCTCTTCTCATATTGAGGGAATGGACAAAGAGTCTAGTTTTTAGGCTTTTATTGTATTTTGTCTTCCCTTTTTTTTTTCTTCTTTTTTTGTGCTGTTGTAACAACAACTTGATGTGCACCTCATGGCCATAAAGAGTCAGCAATACGCAGTAAACGAAACAGGACCCAAGATTTAACTTACGAAACTTTCAGAATCAGCAGAATTTTGGACCGAAAGATGAAACGTTGACGTGCTATTTTCTGCAAGCGCACAGAGTCGTGTCAAGTAGTAAATCAAGATATCGTTCCACAAAGAATTTTTAAAACTGACTATTGAAATACTCAATATGTTGTTTGTTTAGACACTGAAATCAAGTTTTGAACTAAAATTACTAATCAAATAAAAAAACTGAATTCTATCAAATGTAATAACTAGGATTCTTTTTCTCAATTTTGACCATTTATTAAGATTGATTAACCAACAAGGTCTATGTTAACTCTAATCCATCTTGAAGGGATCTTAAGAATTATAGATCTTCCTCTCAGATAGTACCTATGATTAATTGATAATTAATTAACACTAAATTTGAAGACTCTCACCAACCTAATGTCTTTTAACTCCAATTTTAATGCACAACCTTTTAATCAATATTAACCACTTAACTGTCTCTCAACTAATTAAGCTATTAACAAGTTATTGCCTAATCCTACAGAACCTATCTCTCAATCAAGTTCTATAGTGTTGATTCAATTTTAGGGTGATCAAACCTAAAATGACATTAAACACAACAATAACCAATGAATCAAAGCTAACAACCTACATTAATCACAATAGCACATGGTCAAATTGGAAAAAGAACCCTAAAAAGGATTTAGCCACTTATTTTAAAAATAAAAGACAAAGATAAAGAAATAAAGAAAACAAATCCAAACATCATAAATAATAATAAAAGTTAACAATTAATCCTTCCCTTCAATCAGAAAATCCGGTTTAGCCATTCATGATAACACACATGGCTGTTGGAATTTTTCTAAGAGAACTTCTAAAAACTAAAGAAAGAAAAACAATGTGAGTCTCCAAGTCTCCAGAGAGAGAGGGGCGGCTACTTTGTTCTCTTCTCCTCTAGGGTTTTTTCGTCTCCCAACCTTGCCAAAGTCCAAAAGTGGTTGGACTCTTTCCTTGTTCACACTTCTCCTCCAAGTCAAACTCCTTCTTCCTTCTTTGTTTTCCTTTTGTTTTTGTCTTCTTTTGTTTCCTCAAGGCTCTCACCCGTAGGAAGTCTCCCCCAAATTGTCCAAGTCAACTCCTAATGCCAAGACTTGGTATTTTTTCTCTCTTTGCTTCTTCAATGTGGTTTTTCCTCTTTTCTTTTGTCAATTTCTCCTCCGGATTAATATTTTCCATTCCTACAACAAAAACATAGAAAGCATCATATAATGTTCCTTAAAATCACAATAATAATGAGAAAATATTAACAATAAAAATGACATTTTAACCCCTATCAAACGTCGCCACAACCTAGTGTTCTACTAGATTGATAAGACTCAAATGCGTCACAAAATAGTCAAGTTTGATAAACCTGTTGTTCTTTGAAAAAACGAAGAGATTGATTCACTCAAACTCTCAAGGACGTAATGTCAAAATTCTCAACTTCTTGTCTATTGATTCTCATGACCGAATGACCTTTAAATACAATACAAGAATGTCTTTAAAATGTAAGAATTAAAAATTCTAATTCTACTCTAATACTTAAGGGGCGGCAAACAGCCTTAAAAACAAAAAAGGAAATAAAAACCCTAAAGTTAATTGGATTTTGAGGTTTGGCCCTTTAAGGCTTCCTTCAAATTTACAAAATTTGGCAATTAAAATTAAATACAAATTTCGGCCACAATTATCTAAAAATAATGCTACAAAATTCGGCAATAATTACCTAAAAATAATACTACAAAATTAAATAAACAACTTGGCTATTTACTGTTCACGCACTATTTACAGGCTGTACATCAAAAACTATTCACGACTATTCATGCACTATTCATAGATACTATTCACATTTTGGGCCGTATGCTTGACGGGCTTAGATGTCATGGACTAAATTATTTAATATTTCTTCAAGTCGTTTAGACCTAACTCTCGTCATCGGGTCTTGTAATATATCACTGCGAGTCGAATCCATGGTAAGTAGGTTGAACAGCTGTTGGATTCCCATCACAATTCCTTTACTAATGAAAATTCAATTTCATTTCATCTCTATACTATCATAATCATTTTTTTACTATGGGGTTTAAAACTAACATTGTGGATAAAAAATTAAGATCTCTAAAGGCTAAAATAGGTGACCTCAACAAAATGATAAACGAACTAAAGTATGAAAATAATCAACTACAAATTCAACTCCCTTATCTCGAAAGACTAACCCACACACTTGAGAATGATAACGCAAAACAACTAAGTGTGATGGGTGACCTCATCAATCAAGAGATATCAGTGGCTTCACAGAGCAAAACATATAAAAAGAGGATCTCAGAACTTTCTTTATTAGACTCTAAGGTTAAAAGGCGAGATGAAGTAATCCAAACTTTTACTTAGGAGTTGAAGGACTAGCAAGGGGAGATTCACAGTCTCTAGGGGTTAGCAGGCTCACACAGAAAGCAAATATATGAGTTGCAATTTGAGTGTAAAACTTGGAGGTAGAGAATTGAAAAGATGAAGGCTCATTTGAAAAATAAGGGTTTGAAACCAGCTCTGGACAATGAGGACCCTGTCGAGGCCATGCTAGCTGAACTAGAGTTACTAGCTTAGCAAGGTCAGAAGGACAATGACTGATATAAGAAGAAAGAAGTCCTTTTAGATATATGCATACAAGATAGGGTCAAATATGCAAAACAGAAAGGAAATTTGTAAATTCCCTATGTGTAATATTTATTATTAAAAAATAAGTTGTAATAAGAAGTCCCCACCCCTAGAGGTATTTGGAATTCATTGTAATAAGTTATAATAAAGGTTCTCCACCCTTTGAGGTGTTTGGGATTCATTGTGATAAATTATGGTCTCATCATCCCTTAGGATGTTTGAGAATACGTAACTTTACTTAATTGAACTGGGATCCTCACCCCTTGAGGTATTTGGAATTCATTGTAATAAGTTATAATAAGGGTTCTCCACCCTTTGAGGTGTTTGGGATTCATTGTGATAAATTGTGGTCTTATCATCCCTTAGGATGTTTGAGAATACACAACTTTACTTAATTGAACCGGGATTCTCACCCCTTGAGGTATTTGGAATTCATTGTAATAAGTTGTAATTTCATCACCCCTTAGGATGTTTGAAGATGTGCAGCTTTACTTAGCTGAATGGAGGTTACACGTGATCTTCTCGATATATTGAATAGCAAGATGACATAGTCATCTTGAACCAAGTCCAAGGTAGTTGATGTCCCTTTGGTTGACTTATAATAGGTTTACTTTGTAAAAATAAACATAAGGAAATAAGTGCATTTCATTAAATCATTGTAAGTTCAAATCATCGTGTCGAGATTGACTCGATGCACGTTTAAACATAAAATCTTTTTAAATTGCTAACATGCCATACATGGGATAATAAAACCCCTTCCATAGGTGCCAAATCGTAACTTCCTATCTTGGATGCATCAATGATTCTGTAGGGACCCTCCCAACTTACAGAGCTTCTGAGGCTTATTGGCCTCATTTTTGTGGAGGACAAGATCCCCCGATCTGAATTCATTAACTTTCACCCTTTCATTGTAATACTTCACCATGGGTTGCTTGTACTATGCTTCTTTGACCAAGGCCAAATTTCGGCACTCTTCTAGCAATTCTCAATTCAACCACATCTCTTCACTATTAGTTGCTGAATTGGAAGTTATGAGCCTAGGGCCGGATTTCAATCTCTGTTGGGATGACTGCTTCAGACCCATACACAAGACTATATGGAGTCTTTTATGTAATTGTCTAAGGTGTAGTCGATAAACCCAGAGAATATTTAGAACATGCTTTACCTAGCCTCCCTTAACTTTATCGCCAAGCTTTTAATCATTGCAGCAACGTATAATTTGTGACCTTCACCTAGCCATTAGCTTCTAGATGTGTAACCGAGGTGAAGTTTTGCTTGATCATCAATTCTTCACACCAATACTGAAATGGGTTATCTCCAAATTGCTTCTCATTATCTGAGATAATAACATGAGGGATACCAAATCTGTAAATGATTTTGCTCCACACAAATTTCAACACATTCTTTCCCATTATGATAGCTTGGGATTCGGCTTCTACCCATTTGGTGAATTAATCAATTACCACTATGAAAAACTTCAAGAGGCCAGGCGCTTTGGGAAAATGGCCAAGAATGTCAATACCTCACTGCACAAAGGGCCACAAGCTTTAAATATTAATCAACACCATTTGAGGCCGTTGAATTATTGGGGCATGGATTTGACATTTCACACACTTTTTTACAAAGTCATGGACATTTCAAAACATTGTAGGCTAGTAGTAACCCCACTTGATAATCTTTTTAGCCAACATACAAGGTCCTACGTGGCTTCCACAAGATCCAAGATGAACCTCCTTGAATGTATAGCTTGCTTGTTGGGGTCCTACACAACTTAGTAACGATTGAAAGTAGGAACGTTTGTAGAGTATGCCTTCTTGCAAGACATACAGCAGCATCTTTAAGTTCACCTTTCATGCCTCACTCTTATTCTTTGGTATTTTGCAAATATTGCCATATGGAAGTCATCCAATTATCTTCCTCATCTTCAATAACCATAGTAGCTTTCTCTTCAATACTTTGATAAGGAAGCACCTCAACCAAAACCTTTGTGTTCAAATGGGAAAATGCAGAGGATGCTAAATTGCTCAAGGCATCCGCTATCTTATTTTTAGATCTCGGTATTTGCTCGATGTCAAAATTATAAAAGTGGTGATTGAGTTGTCATACCTTGTCAAGGTACCTCTTCATCTAGGACTCTTTTGCTTCGTAGTCACCTCGAACTTGATTCACCACCACCTGAGAATCACTGTACACTTTGACACCGTGTCTTCATCTCTTTGCCAACTTAAGCCCATGATCAAGGCCTCATACTCAATGGTTGGTTGCTTTGAAGTTGAATTGCAAGGTGTAAGTGACTTCTACACTCTCTGGGCTTCAAAGTAGCAAGCCAACCAAGCTACCCTCTTCATTAGAACCTCCATCAACATACAAGGTCCATACCTCTGGGTCGTCAACTTTTGCCTATTGAGTTTCATGTAGAATCTCAAATACAGCATGTAGCAGAAATTTAAAATTTTTTATTTCCTTTAAGGATCCTTATGAAGTAAAATCAAACCAGTTGTGAGGAGTTTTACCTTTATCGGTAATAGTAGAGCTTTCTTGCGAAGATTATTAATCGTCAAACAACCAAAAAATCCAGCACAACCTTGCGTCTATAGTATCCACATGATTGTCTCCAAGTCCCAAGTTAATTTTCACAGAATTAACCAAAGGAAGAAGCAGCAAAAACCCGATGGTGCTAACCTAGATTTCTGCCTTTGGTTTTCAGCTTCCAAGCTTTGGATTTTCTTGTTCCTTTAACACAGAAGCGAAGGCTGATTTTTATCCAAATAACAACTGAAAGGCTTCTTTTTTTCTTGATAAAATTCGTGACTATTTCTTCAAAATAAACACCACAAAATTATTTTGCTAAACAAAGAAAAAGAGTTCGGTTTTGGTTGTCTTTTGCTACAGCATTTTTCTTCTCCAAGAAAACTGATTTTGGCTTGTTTTTTACAGCATAAGAATGTGATCTTGTTGCTCATGTTAGGGCTCAGTGGCTACTGAAATTATAAGTCCAAATATATATAGAAATATATTAAGGTAAAACTTCTTCTAATGAGTTTTACTTGAACTACAAGTTCTAATATACTTTGGAACTTTCTAAATTTCAGCTTTCTAAATTTTAGTGGCTGCCAAAACATGAATCCCATTCTAATTTGGCTTTCTAATTTTATTTTTTGCATGAATTAATAAATCCAAAAATATTTCAAATTTATTAACACAAAACCAAAACGATTTAGTCACAAATCCAAATACCGCCCTTAATCGGAAAACCTTATAGAGTCCTATCCGCAATAAGATTTTTAAATTAACCAAAAAATTCATCACATGAATTTTACACTTCTTTTTGGATACGATCTAAGTGTGCTACCCAATAAGTTCTTATAACATTGGCAATGACATAAAATCTATTTTTTGCCATAAGCATTGAGTGGTATTTAGCAACACATTAATGCTACTCAAGTTATAAGAATGTTAGTAATTCAACATTACTTTTCTTGTGATAAATGTTACCATTTAATTCAATCCTATTGCCCTAGATATCTTGATTGAACACGAGCCATGGAGCGTGTCACACTCGCATAGTTCAATCTTTGTGTTTCTTAATTCCCAAATAGACATATATAAGCAAATAAGCTTGATATCACATATCGACTCATTTGAGTACGGCCATACATTTTATGGTCTCACTTGATTAAGGGGCCCAAAGATATCACTCACATTACTACATGATTTATTGCATATCTAATTGCTACTTTTATAGTTCACCTTTTTACAGGTAACGTTTAGTAGCATCAAAACATACAACTCCTCGTGTTGAAATCTCTAATGATCTCAAGTTTAAGGATCACTTAGACCATCATCACTATGAGATATACTTATGACACTTCATGTAATAACCCATGTAGCATTTCTCATGGCTGGTCAATCTAGTACACAGTTCTCTAACATGTACCTATGTGTTGACTTGATATCTCATATCATGACACATTTTATAAGTCACTATACATGCTAGTCTTAGGGGGCGCTTGGTATAAATGATGGGTTTAGGAATGGAATGGATTTGTGGAATGGAAAGGTTTGGAATAGAATGGAATGATAATAATTATGTTGTTTGGTATTATTTTGTAATGGAATGGAATAAATTTTATATTAAAATTATAATAAAAATAGTATTTTACATTATATGATATTTAACAAATTATATCTTGTTCAAAAAATAGTCAAAGTGCATGTCAATTTGTAGAGAAAAATATTTTCTATAAATTAGTGAAATTTGTTTTTAAAAAAAATTTAAAAAAAAAGGTAAAATGGGGGTTGCAAACCATGGGGGGTTTGCAACCCCCATGACAAGTGGCGCGCGCCCATTGGGCGCGCGTCACTTCAAAATTCAGGCCAAGAGAGGAACAAAACCCAGCACCGTGGGTTTGAAGAAAAGGAGGGGGGGCCTGGGTTTTGATTAAAACCATGGGGAAGGGTTTTGATAAACCCAAACCCACAAACCAAACACCTATTTTTGGTCCATAGCATTCCATTCCCCTCCCAAACCCTCATACCAAACGGCCTGTTAATGCATTATCATTGTCCCATCTAATAATAATACTTGACTAGGGATAATTTTAGAATAATTAAATTCTTAGGACATTATTATATTTATTCAAAAAGCACAGAAATGGAATAAACATAATAATAACAAATTTTCATAAATTAAAAGCATAATGATACAATGTATGCCAATACAATCATCACATGATTGGTCCTTAGGGCATAATCAAACAGTTTGGGCAAGGTTGAATTATCAATGCCACATGTCCCCTTTGTAGATATCTCAACTATGAAGTTTGCTAAAACTTATGTCTTAATAGCTGCGCAAGGTTGATATTGTATATCATGCTTTCCAAGTTCAATAGTCCATTTGGCCGATCTCTCTAAAGCTTCAGGCTTGTATAATATCTGTTTGATGCGCTAATCGGTTAGGATGTGTATTGAATGAGCCTGGAAATAAGGTTGAAATCTCCTAGCAGCATGAACTAGAGCCAAGATCAATTTTTTTCATAGGAGGATAATGCATCTCGACTCCTTACAAGGTGCGGCTGACATAATATACTAGCTTTTTGACACGATACTCATCTCGGACCAGCACTGCGCTGATAGTATTATCCAAGGCTGCCAAATATAGAGATAAGATTTCCCTTAGTTTTGGTACTGTCAGCAATGGTAAACTGACCAAGTATTCCTTTAGCTCTTCAAAAGACTTTTGGCACTCCTCAATCCATTTGAAACTTTTGGCTTCTCGTAACACTTGGAAAAATGGTATATGTTGATCTACTGACCGAGAGAGAAATCTATTTAAAGCTACTAGAAATCTTGTCAGCTTCTGGACCTCTTCAATTGTTCGAGCAAGTGCTATCTCAACAATGGCCCTCACTTTTTGGGGGGTTGGTTTCAATCCCCCATTTAGAGACCATTTACCCAAAGAATTTATCCAATCCTACCCCAAAAGTATGTTTTTCAGGATTCTGACGCATACCTATCTTCACCAATGTCTGTAGGGTTTCTTCTAGGTCAGCTGGGGCATCCTTGGCTTTTTTGCACTTTATCACCATTTCATCTACATAGACGTCTATATTCCTGCCAATCTGTTTGTAAAAAATGTGATTGACCAACCATTGGTAGGTTGATCCAATATTTTTTAATCCAAATGGCATATTCTTGTAACAAAAGATCCTCAACTTAGTGATAAATGTAGTCTTCTCAACATTTTCTTCTTCCATCAGGATTTGATGGTATCCTTTGTAAGTTTCTAGGACCTCATACCCAAATATGGTCTCAACCTTCTGATCAATCACTGGTACGGGGTAGTAATGCTTTAGACAATACTTGTTGAGATCGATATAGTCGACACACATTCACCAAAACTAGATTGACCAAAGTCTTCTTTCAATATGTCGATTTCTATAGCTTCTCCACTTCTTCGTTAACCACTTTGTTCCTTTTAGATGCTAGCGTCCTCTTCTTTTGCTAAACATACTTTATCTTTGGATCATTGTTCAACTTATGAGTCACCAGAAAGGATGAGATTCAAGGCATGTCTTCTGGACTCCAAACGAAGACCACTTTATATTGCTGCAGGAGACTAATGACTTTATCCTTCACTTCAGTGGGCAAAGATGCTATGAGTTTAACTATCCTGTCTGGATGGTCATTATCAATCAAAACCTCTTACACCTCATCCATTATCTTAGGTACATCAACCTGTTGTTCTGAAATGGTGGGGTCTCAATTTTCTCAAGGTGTTACCCCTAGTTTTCAAGGACTGTGAGTCTTTCCCCACTCTTCACCAGATGTGCTCTCTAAGGTGCGATCTCTAGACTTAGCGTTGGTTCGATTAGCATTTGGATGGCATGGACTTCTTCTATTACGGTGGCTTTACCTTTCAACGCTATCCGTATGAATTCTTGTGCAGCATACTGATTTCCTCATACATATGCCATCCTATGCTCTGTAGGGATTTTTAACACCTAGTGGTAGGGTGACCATAAGGCTTTGAGCTTATTCATCTGGGATTTCCCAATCATGGCATTGAAAGGAGAAGGCACATCAAACACATCGAAATTTGTCATTACGGTCTTATATTGATGGTAATCTCTCATAGTTACAGCCAACATAATTATTCCCATAGAGTGCACCACCTCATGAGCAAAGGTCAATAAAGGCATACTTGTGGGTCTCAAGGCGCTGAAGTCAATTCCTAACTTGCGGAAGGAATCAATGTACATGACATCTATAGTGCTACCATCATCTATATACACCTTATGCACCTCTTTGTTATCAATTATGGCTTTAATCACCAAGACATTATTGTCAGGGGCAATATGCGAGACTGTATCCTCTTTAGAAAAAGTAATAACATCAAATGATTTAAAACGTTTAATAACCAGCTCCTGAGGCGGGATTCTTCTTGCATTGGCTTTTATGGTAAATTGAGACTGCCTTTCCAGGTATCCTCTAAATATGGAGTGAATCACACTTGTGACATTGCGATTATCATTAAGAGGATGCTAAGAATGTGGTGGTTATGGAGGATTATCTTGATATTGCTGATATTGTTAATTTATAGAGGGATCCCATCTCTACTGGTAATCCATTCAACTTCTAGGCGCACCTCGTCCTCCATCTCGTCTGCCAATGTGGTAGCCACTTTCCTAACCTCCTGACCAAGATTAGTCTCCATCGAAACGGGGTTGCCATCTCTAAATGTATTGTCCCAACATCCCATTTGAAAACAATCCTCAATTTCTTTCTTGGCCGTGTTCATTATGGAAGGTGCACCATAAGTGTTGAGACCGCTTATGTGATGCTGCAGTTAACGGCACTAGAGGTCTTAGAAAATTCCTGATGTGAATCAAAATCCAAAATGACTAGGAACACTTAGAAATTTGCTCAAGATATGTCTAAGAGATTGCTAGTTTGGATTGGTGTAAACTTTGACCCACTATCTATAAAGAGATAGGAATCTTGGTATAAAATGCCACAACCAACTACACCAGTTGATAAGTTTAGTTCGAATGCCACAAGTTTGGAAGCAAACTTGATAAGTTCTAGAGCTCTCAAAGAACCCAAAGATGAGATAAAACTCACAATTTTAAATTACTCAAAAGCTGCTTACCGTACAAAAGATGCCTAGTTATAGGCTACAAAAGGTCTTGAAAAGTCTTAAATATCCTTGTCCAGAAACTAGAAGAAATAAAGATTAACTTTGACTCACTAACTCTTAGAGTAAACTTTGACAAGACTAGTAAGAAAATCAGCATTTTAATCTATTAATTACGCACTATTCTAGATGATATATTGGCTGAAATCTTTGCACATTGGAATGGTGCTTTGACTAAGTGTTAAAATAAGTAGATTCATGCACCTTGAGCTAGCTTCCAAGACTTCATTAAATACTTCTTTGACTGAAATTTCAGCCATGAATTTTTGTCCCCCTATGCCTCAAGATGAATGATTGACCCTTGAATTTGAAGTCTTCAACACTTGACTACTTGAATAATTGATGGGCTGAAATTTTGACAAACTTTAGGACCAAAATTGATCTTTGACTTGGATCAAATGCACTTTTGAACTTGGACCGTCGCTCCATTGAATTGAATGTGAAGTTGGGGCCGAGTTCACATCATTGGTCAAGTTCATATCTTTGGCCGCTGAGTTCATATCTTTGGCCACTGAGTTTGCACATTTGGCTACCGAGTGCACATCTTTGGTCTCTAAGTTCACGTCTTTGAGCAGAGTTCACATCATTCCCCTCCTTTTGAGAAGGATTTGTCCTCAAATCTTTAAGCACACGTATGATAGAGACTGAAATAAGAAACATTGAAGACATTATGAACGTCATACTCACTCAGTAAATCAAGACTGTAATCATTGTCGTGGATGCGCTTTAAAACTTGAAAAAGCCCATCTCCTCTTGGTTGCAATTTAGATTTTATTTGTGTTGGAAACCTTTCTTTCCTCAAATGCACCCAAACCCAATCTCCCAATGAAAAAATGAGCTTATGATGCCCCTTGTTGACTTGTTGTTCATATCTTCTCGTCTTCTTCTCAATGTTAAATCTTGCCCTTTCATGGATTTTCTTCACAAATTTAGCCTTCTTTTTACTATCTAAATTCAATCTCTCACTCACAGGTAAAGGTGTTTGATCCATTAGAGATAATAGATTAAAACCATAAACAATCTCAAAAAGAGAAAATTTAGTGGTAGAATGTACGTACTTATTGTATACAAATTCAACATGAGGTAAACAATTGTCCCAAGTCTTAATGTTCTTACCAATGACAGACCTCAATAAAGTAGATAAAGTACGATTGACAACTTTAGTTTGGCCATTGGTTTGTGGATGACAAATAGTAGAAAACAAGAGTTTTGTACCCAATTTTCCCCACAAAGTTTTCCAAAAATAACTCAAAATTTTGATGTCTCAATTGGACACATTGACACTTACAATGTAACTAAGAAATTAACCTTGTTAGTGCAAAAAGGGTACTTCTTCAAATTGGCATAAAGTCTTTCCTTCCTAAGTACACTTAAAATACATGTCAGATGTTCAAGATGGTCATCCAAACTTCTTGAGAACACCAAACTATCATCAAAATAGACGACCACAAACTTTCCTATAAATTCACACAAAACATGATTCATCAAACGCATGAAAGTGCTTGGAGCATTAGTTAGGCCAAAATGCATCACTAACCATTCATAAAAACCATGTTGATAACTCTATTTTATATAGGGTATTTTATTAATTTTGGTTAGAAATTGGCTTGTATTTTGATTTGTTTTTACATATTTTGTCCAAATTTTCCTTTGATTTTATGATTACCAAGTTATCTATTTTTGTAGAATTTTTGAGTTTAATCCCAAATTTTCTTCTAATTTGAGGATCAAAGGACTAACCAATTATCTAGGGACTATTTTATTGTCAAAAGCCAAAGCAAAAAGGAAAAGAAGAAGCTATGGGACAAGAAAAACTAGCTCAAGAAACAACACAACAAGAGAAAGGAAACCGTGCTGCATTAGACAAGCTTCTTCAGCTGCAAAAATGAAGCAAAAGCTAACCGCACAAGTAGGAAACGAAAAGACAAAGGAAATTTCTTTAGCTGTAAGAAGACAAAACCAGCTGCAACTAGTAAGAAGACAAAGCCATGCTGTACAAGAATTAGGAAATAAAAGTCAAAAACAAGAAAAAAGAAACCAAGCTGAGCACAAATAAGGAAACAAGAAATAGGGCAGCAACAAAGATAAGGAGACTACTGAAATTTGGAAACAACATACGGCTGGGATTTGGAACGAAGAGACAGAAGACAACTCCAACTAGGAAGCAAAATATGACTGCAACTAGAAGACAAGATTGGAAAGCAGCCATTGGGAGAAAACTATAAAAACCCAAGAAGATGAGCAGAATTGAGAGAGAGCAGCAGCCACCTTTCTTTTCCTTTGTTTTTCTTTTCTTTCATTAGTTTAGGAGTTAGGAGCAGCACTTCATTCTGTTCTTCTTTTTCCCTAGCTTTAGTTTAGATTTAGCAGTCAGTTTTTTTATCTTTGTTCTTCACATTCTTATTTCGTTCTTGTCTTCTTGTTTTAGATTAGTTTAGCAATTTAGTGCAGAATTTTGTTTAGACAGCCATCTTGTTTCTTCTCCAAGACCCATAGTCTTTGCTTTCTTGTCTTCAGAATTTCAGTAGCTCGGTTTTTCTTCAGAATTTTGCAGTATTTTTTCTCTGTTTTTCTTCAGAATTTTAGTCATCTTGTTCTTGGTTTTCTTAGCAGAATTTCAGAAGCAGCGTCCTCTTGTGTCTTTTTCCTGGATTTCCCATCAATTCTTTGTCTTTCTTTTTGTTGTCTTTAGTAGTTTAGTACCAAATAGAAGCAGCTGCCAAACTGGACTTTGGAGCAGCTGAGTTTTTTCCTTTGGAAGCTTACAGACAGGAAACAAAAAGGCAACAGAATTTTGTGTTGACTTCAAGTCACTTTCGGGTTTTATCTTTTCTCATTTCGTTTAGTTTAGTTTAGTTTAGTTTAGCAATTTTAGTTTCTTTTCTTGTTTTTCTTTAGTTAGTTTAGTAATTGAATTTTAATTTCTTGTGCTTTGTTATGAACTTCTAGTTGTGTTTTATTTTCAAGTATTAAGTATTTCATAGTTTTTATATTTATTTAGTATTGTTTACTTTAATTTTCAGAATTTATTTTAATTTTAATTACGTCTATTTTTATTTTTGTTGTTAGTTTAAATTTCATTATGTTCTAATTTTCGTTTGTTAGAGCTTAGATGGATCTTAATCAGGAATAATTAATTCTTAAGACTTGTTCATGCAACCTATATTTCAATTATGAGTTTAATATCATGTTCTTAATGCTTTTAGGTGATTGATCACCACCCAAATGATTTTTTATGCTTGTTCGATACCGTGTGGAGATGACATGCATGTGCTCATGTGATATTAAACCGTGAATTCAATTTAGACGGTAATAGTCTAGGTTGTTCGTGTGGTTTCGGTAGTAGAACTAAGTCGTGGCTACTTAGATTAAATCTGGGAATTCCATAGTTCCTAATGCATTTAGAAATCTAAATTCACCTAGACCAAGTGTGAGTTGATTTTAATCTAAACAGGGTTATTAGACCGATGTCGGCTATTAATTTACATTAGGGAAATTTCACCATCATAATTTGGAATTTAATTTAATTGCATGACAAGTCAACAGAGTTAATTAGGATTGATTAAGTGAAATCAAAGTCTTTGACATCTTAATTAATTTGGTAAATTTTTAGTAGTTTTCATTGTTATAAATTTTTCATTCTTTATTAGTTTGTTTAAATCAATACAGGAATTTGATTGATTAGTTTGTTTTTGAATTAATCAAGCTGGTAAGCAATTGCTTAAATTTGTTTCAATCCTCGTGGGAACGATACTCTACTCACTACTTTATTACTTGTTGATATTGTACACTTGCAATTCACCGACCACATGTTTTGTTTTAAAAGCGGTTTTCCATTCATCACCCTTTTTCATTCCTATTTGACGGTAACCACTTCTCAAATCAATTTTAGAAAAGATAATTGCTCCATATAACTCATCAAGCATCGAGGAGTAGGACGGCGATATTCTATCATTATGTTGTTCATAGCACGATAGTCTATGCACATTCTCCACGACCCATCTTTCTTTAACACCAACAAAACTAGCACAGCACACGGGCTCATGCTCTCCCGAACCTATCCTTTGTCCAACAAGTCTTCAACTTGTCTTTGAAACTCTTTGCTTTCTTCGAGACTCGTTCTATAGGCAAGTTTATTTGAAATTGATGCTCAATACCACGAAGTGGTAGTAATTCTTTTGGAACTTACGCGAGAAACACAACTTCAAATTTGTGCAAAATAGAAACAATGCCGCTCGGTAATTCACCGGCTAAATCATTAGTGGTCAAATGAGCTTCCTTATACAAAATAAGCTCAAAAGGTGATTGAGAATTTAAAGCACTCCTGATCTCACTTTTTTTTTTTTTTTTTGCAAATACACAAAAAAAAAATTCTTTTTCACTCAAAATAAATGCTTCTTTTCTCTCTTTTTTGCTCTTTTTCTTTTCACTCTACTCTTTCTTTTCACTCAAACTCTTTTCATTCTCTTTTTTCTCACCCTCTTTCTTTTTCTCTTTTTTTTTTTTGGTATCTTCTTGTAACCTCACTTGATCTTCATAAATTTGATTATGAGTCATAGGTACAAGAGTTACATTTCTTTGATTATGAACAAAATAGTACTTGTTAGTAAAACTATCATAACTAACTCGTCTATCATACTGCCATGGCCTCCCCAACAACAAATAACTTGCTTGCATAGGAACCACATCACAAATCACCTCATTTTCGTATTTCTCAATGTGAAATGGCATCTTTACTTGCTTGGAAACACGAACTTCTCCACAATCACTAAACCATTGGAGCTTGTATGGCTTTGGGTGTTTTGCTGTAAACAATCCTAACTTTTCAACTATAAAAACACTAGCCATGTTAGTACAACTTCCACCATCAATTATAATACTACATACCTTCCCATTAACGTAGCATCTTGTGTAAAAAATGTTCTCTCTTTGTGCCTCGTCATCCTCCTTGACTTGCATATTAAGGATTCGCCTAGTGACCAACAATTTACCATGGATTGGTAACTCTTTCTCGTCCAATTCTATAAGAGATGGCATGGAATCCGATTCTTGCTTGTCCTCCATTTCATATTCTCCATCATCCCTTATCACCATTGCAAGCTTATTTGGACATTGGCTTGCGATATGACCCCTACCTTGACATTTAAAACATTTAATGTAACGAGTTCGAGAGGTAGAGAGTTCATTGTTACCTTTCAATGTCCCTTCTTTTGGTGTTGTTTTTGCTTGTTTTGAGGAAGTTGTAGGCTTCTTGTTGCGAATTTTACACGCAAGTGCACGTGATCGTTAACAAGTAATATAGAGTGAATATAATTTATCGTTCCCACAGAGACTAATGAATTATTAAATACCGAAATTAAAATAGTTCTAACTTTATTTGAAGAAAAAAAATATTTTATGGATAAGCTAAATTAAAAGTAATTTTAAAACTTAATTAAAACTAAAATTAAAAACTAAACAAAGCAAGTTAATAGATTAAGTTGACCAAAGATCTAGGGTTTTCGATTTCACCATAACTAATCCATCCTAATATTAATCTATTTCTATAATCTAATTTAATTTCCTGGTTGATAGTCGAGATTCCCAAATTTATTTACTAGTCCCTCCCGAGATCTAATAAAATCCCCCTAATTGCTAATTCACTATATTCCTATGTGAATTACAACAATTATGAAGTCATTAATTTCTATGGATTCTCATATAGCAACTACACAAACCATGTAGGTATATTCCTATCCTACATGCAATTTATGGCATTTATCTCAATGAACTTGACACATAACTCCTCTTCCAATTCGTTATGATTAACAAATCATCTAATTAGTGATCAAGTAATTAGAAGCATTAAGCACAAAGATAAATACTCAACCATAGAAAATTAAATCAAATTATATTAATAGAAAAATATTAAGACTTCATAGTTAGGCTACATCGAAACCCTAGAATAAGAATTTAGTTCATATTAAAATAGAAGAACAACACCAATTTCTTAAACATAATTGCAAAAAAAAAAAATAAAAAAATAAACTTCAACAAAACCCGTAGGTGGTAGCCACTCCCCTCTTTGTTCTTTGACTTTTGTCTTCTCTACCCGTAAACTTCCAAACAGAAGGTTCAGCTGCCTTTGTATCCAAATCAAGCTTAGTGGCTGCTGGAAGAACAACAAAAGGAAGAAGAACAACAAAAGGAAGAAGAACAACAAAAGGAAGAAGAACAACAACAATGAAATTCGCCAAGAAGAAGATCAAGAAGAAAACAAGAAGAAAAACCAAGAAGAACAAGAAGAAGAACTAAAAACAGAAAAAGGAAAATTTTTCTAACTCTAACCTAAAGCTAAAGAAAAGAAGCAAAGAATGAAGTGCTGCTCCAAAGAATGGGATGCTTGATCATATCCAAGCCTTGCCTATTTATAGGCAAGGATTCAAGACATTTGGTTGTGGCCACTTGCTTTTTCTCACATTCTTCACCATTTTTCATAATTAATCAATACCCTCCTTTTCTTTTTTTTCTTCTTTCTTTTGTTAATGCTTCTTGCCTTTTGTTTTTGTACAGATTTTTTTTCTTATGTTCTTTTCTTGTTTGGCTTTCTTTTTCCCATGTGAGGCTACATTTTGGAAGGACTTTCTTGGTGTCCTCATGCACTTCTTGTTTGGCTTTCTTTCTTTTTTCATGTGAGGCTGCATTTTGGAAGGACTTTCTTGCTGTCCTCATGCATCTTTCTTCAGAAAAATAAAAGATGGCAGCTGGTCTCCAAGCCTTCATGTGCAAATGTTTCTCTTTCACTCAAATGAAAGGTTGGCATCACATGTGTTTTGTGCCCTTATCATTCTGTTTTCTTGTGTGACAACTTGGTGCTGTGCTCTTGTTTTCTTGTGTGAATATTGGAGAATTTTGTTGTTGAATTGCTGCTGAAAAAAATAAGGCCAGATCTGCTGCACAATTAGAAAACCCGTAGCTGCCAAAATTCAGAAAAGAAATGAACCTCTTGAACCCAAGTTTCGCCCAGATTTTGGTCCCTTTGCTTCGAATTTGAGAAAACTTTCTGCATGAAAGTTTTTGCTCTCTTCCCAGCTTTCCATATCATCTTGAATCATCTCATTTGGACATCTGCATCAAGAGTTATGAACTCCGAAGATGACTATATGCACAAAGAAACCTTGAAGCTTTTGCTAAGAAAGATAACATTTTGCTTTATTTGTTAAATTTTTCCTACAAAGCTCCAATCTATCCATCAATAATAAAAACACTTAATATTCATATAAATAAGCATTTTAATCACTTAAACACAAGGAAATTGACCTAATAGATATGCAATTATACATCTTATCAAATTCCCCCACACTTAGATCAATGCTTGTCCTCAAGCTTGCACTAGATCAACATCTTTCTCTCCATTCCATACCCTTTTTTTTTTCAACCCATCCAAAAATAATCCAAAGTTATCACACATTAGCAATTAAGATCGAAATAATAATCCAAAGAACAAGTATTCTTAGTCCAAATTTTCTAAACAAAATACACATCTCATTAATTCCAACAATTTTCGTCGAAATCAAATGCAACAAAATTTGATACCCTCTCATAGGTTGCATTCTAATCACTCAAAGTGTTTAAGGTTTCATTTGGCACTCAAATCAAACATAGCATGTCATTACCATAGGCTTGCTTATATATCAAATCTCCACCACTAATGAATATGAATCCATGCAATAATCAAAGGGTCTTTATAAGGGTTGTAACGGGGCTTAGGTAAAGGTAGGTAAAAAGAAAGGAAAATTTAGGTTTTCACAAATCAAGATATGTATAAACTTCCTTGCATGACTACAAAGCAACAAGTAGCATATTAGAACCACTTCTTTATTCCAAATAACATGTATCCCCTTTCTACAACTTCATCATATAATTGGACTATCTTGTACATAGTGAAGACATTAACTTTGTCCAATCTTCGTAGGGAATATTGTTCACTTCTTTTCCTCTTTTTTTTTTTTTTCTTTTTGTTTTTTTTTTTTCAGTGGTTCTTTTCTTTGGAATCAATAGAAATGCAATTCATTCCTACATACTCTTGATAAAGGGTTTAACGATGGTAAAAAAAAACAATGGTTTGAGGCTAATGATGTGGTGTTTATAACAAAGAAAGGTTAAGGCAAAATTGGTTGACTAGGGGTATATGTAATGGGATGGCTTTTTAGAAAGTTTAAACGGCTCATCCTAAATGCCCTTATCATCTCAAAGCATAAATTCATATTGTGATCTCAACATGCATAACAAAGCAAGTTCTAGAATGAACATACCATATTTGACAACACTCAACAAAGAAATATTTGAGCAATGAAAATAAAAATGCTCATAGGCTCAAATACTCACAATGGGTTCATTATATCAAATATTGCACATTCTCATTCAATTCAATCATCAAAATCAACAAGATGCTTTAAAAATTTTAAAGACAAAGACTAATCATACTTGCCTCATTCATACATTCCAACCCGAATCTCTAATGCATATAACTCAAAATTATTTTAAATGAGTATCAAAAGAGTGAGGAATTTCAAAGAAGATATCAAAATGTCAAACTTATAAAATTGATAACTAGCAATCATTGGACAAAAATTTAAGCAAAAAAATTCATGTACCCCCAACTTAAAATTTAGCATTGTCCTCAATGCTACAAAGAACTAACAAAAGTATAGCAATTAAAGAGTCATAAGAAAACGAAGGGTTAGGATACTGCCCTGTTTGGAATAGCTTCGAAGAGGAATTTCTTTTAGGTACCAAAACAGCTCCAAAAATTTTGAAATTTTGTGAATAGGAAGCTGGAGAAGTATTCTTCTTCATTGGACAAAAATTTCAGCACAAAAATCCATTGGGAAGGCCTTGAACCAGATTTATCTTCTAACTGGTGCAGCAAAATTGTGTGAATGTTCTCTTTCTTCTTCTTCTCTAAAAACAAAAATAAAAATAAAAATAAATAAAAATAAAAATCACACAAACTAAAATAAGAAAGGTAAAAGAACTTGGGTTGCCTCCCAATTAGCGCAATTGGTTAACGTCGTTATGCTCGACGTCCTCTATCGCTCAAATTTTTACCAATTGCTTGGACCATATCTGCATGTTCTTCATTGATTTTGCAGAAACCACCATTGCATTCTCATACACCCCTTGACGGAATTCATCCATCTTATCCAATTGGAGTAGTCTTTTCTCACCTAAGGCTTTCAAGTCAAAGTTAAGATGCTTGGGCAATGGATTGAGGTCTAATTGTGGAGGCTTCTCAACTGAAGGTAGTGGTTTGGAAACACCTTTTCCAAGGTCTTCAAATGGCCTTTTAATGAACATAGGTGCTAAGGTCTCAAGTTGTTTGGAGCATGTATCTACCTCTTGATTGTTAGAATGTTTTATCCCCACAAGACATGCTTCGATTGGATCTTTTGGATGGCTCGCTTCGAATTTTTCTTTAGTGCACCCATCAATTGTATCCACCTTCATACAATTGTCTATCTCACTCGGAAATTTCAATTGCTTTAAAGACATTGAAAGTGACTTGCTCATCTTGAACCCTAATGGTTAATTGCCCTTTTTGCACATCTATTAGGGTCCTTCCCGTAGCTAAGAAAGGTCTACCAAGAATAATAGGAATTTCTTAGTCTTCCTCCATGTCAAGTACAATGAAATCAGCCGGGAAGATAAATTTATCCACCTTAACAAGCACATCCTCTATAATACCTCTTTGGTATTTTATCGATCTATCCGCCAATTGCAATGTGATCAGAGTGGGTTTGGCTTCTCCTAAGCCAAGTTTCCTAAAAACAGAGAGAGGCATAAGATTAATACTTGCACCAAGATCACACAAGGCTTTATCAAAATAAGAATTTCCTATAGTGCAAGGAATAGCAAAACTCCCTGGATCTTTAAGTTTAGGAGGAAGCTTTTTCTGCAAAATGGCACTGCATTCTTCAGTAAGTGCAACAGTCTCATACTCTTCTAGCTTTCTTTTGTTGGAGAGGATCTCTTTCATGAACTTCACATAGCTAGGCATCTGTTCCAAAGCATCAGCAAAAGGAATATTAATATGTAATTTCTTAAAAACATCAAGAAATTTAGAAAATTGCTTATCTAGCTTTTGCTTTTGGAATCGCTGAGGATATGGCATCGGTGGCACATAAGGAGGTGGATTATCTGGAAACAACTTCGATGTGGGTTTCACGACTTCTTCAATTTGTTCTCCAGATTTTCTGGTCTGCACTTCCATCGCTTTCTTGTTCGACTTTTACGTGTCACAGTTCAGTAACTCTTTGCCACTTCTAGTGTAATTGCCTTCACTTGTTCCTTAGGGTTGATTTCCAGACATTACTAGGCAAAGACCCTTGTGGTCTAGAATTTAATGCATCGAAGTTGTCCCATCCAACCTCCAAATTTCGAATGGATGTCATTCGATTTTGCAATGTGGCTTCAGTCTTAGTCATGAACTGTGAGGTGGTCATGCTCAATTGAACAAGAGCATCTTCTAAAGACACCTTTTGTGCTTGGGGTTGAATTGGCTGTGGAGGCTGAAATCCATAGGGTTTATCAGCAGGCTGATTGTTTCTCCAAGAAAAGTTGGGATGATCTCTCCATCCCTGATTGTAAGTGTTGGAGTATGGATTATACTGTCTGTTTGAATTCCCTACAAACTGAGGTTGTTCCCTCTGCGATGGGGCAAAAGGATTTCCCACTTGACAATCACCACTAGAATGAGGTCCACCACAAATATCACAAGCTTCTGGAGGAATATGGATGGCATTTGCATTGAATGAACTAAGTTGCTTTGACAGTGTAGCTACCTGGGCTGATAGTGCTGTGAGGGCATCAACCTTATAGTTGTCATGACTTTTCGGTAGTGTGGATCTCCCTGAAGACCATTGGTAGTCTGTAGATGCCATCTCATCCAAAAAGATAAAAGAACAAAAGTAAATAAATTAAAATAATAATAATAAAAATAAAAGTTCAAATTAAAGGTAGAACTACTTGGTATCGATATTAATAAAATCAAATTAGTCCCCGGCAGCGGCGCCAAAAACTTGTTGCGAATTTTACACGCAAGTGCACGTGATCGTTAACAAGTAATATAAAGTGAATATAATTTATCGCTCCCACAGAGACTAATGAATTATTAAATACAAATTAAAATAGTTCTAACTTTATTTGAAGAATAAATATTTTATGGATAAGCTAAATTAAAAGTAATTTTAAAACTTAATTAAAACTAAAATTAAAAACTAAACAAAGCAAGTTAATAGATTAAGTTGACCAAAGATCTAGGGTTTTCGATTTCACCATAACTAATCCATCCTAATATTAATCTATTTCTATAATCTAATTTAATTCCTGGTTGATAGTCGAGATTCCCAAATTTATTTACTAGTCCCTCCCGAGATCTAATAAAATCCTCCTAATTGCTAATTCACTATATTCCTATGTGAATTACAACAATTATGAAGTCATTAATTTCTATGGATTCTCATATAGCAACTACACAAACCATGTAGGTATATTCCTATCCTACATGCAATTTATGGCATTTATCTCAATGAACTTGACACATAACTCCTCTTCCAATTCGTTATGATTAACAAATCATCTAATTAGTGATCAAGTAATTAGAAGCATTAAGCACAAAGATAAATACTCAACCATAGAAAATTAAATCAAATTATATTAATAGAAAAATATTAAGACTTCATAGTTAGGCTACATCGAAACCCTAGAAAAAGAATTTAGTTCATATTAAAATAGAAGAACAACACCAATTTCTTAAACATAATTGCAAAAATAAAAAAAAATAAAAATAAACTTCAACAAAACCCGTAGGTGGTAGCCACTCCCCTCTTTGTTCTTTGACTTTTGTCTTCTCTACCCGTAAACTTCCAAAGAGAAGGTTCAGCTGCTTCCTTTGTATCCAAATCAAGCTTAGTGGCTGCTGGAAGAACAACAAAAGGAAGAAGAACAACAAAAGGAAGAAGAACAACAACCGGAAGAAGAACAACAACCGGCTGAAATTCTGCCAAGAAGAAGATCAAGAAGAAAACAAGAAGAAAAACCAAGAAGAACAAGAAGAAGAACTAAAAAAACAGAAAAAAGGAAAATTTTTCTAACTCTAACCTAAAGCTAAAGAAAAAGAAGCAAAGAATGAAGTGCTGCTCCAAAGAATGGGATGCTTGATCATATCCAAGCCTTGCCTATTTATAGGCAAGGATTCAAGACATTTGGTTGTGGCCACTTGCTTTTTCTCACATTCTTCACCATTTTTCATAATTAATCAATACCCTCCTTTTCTTTTTTTTCTTCTTTCTTTCTTTTGTTAATGCTTCTTGCTTCCTTTTGATTATTGCATGGATTCATATTTATTAGTGGTGGAGATGTGATATATAAGCAAGCTTATGGCAATGACATGCTATTTTTGATTTGAGTATTGAATGAAACCCCTAAACACTTTGAGTGATTAGAGTGCAACCTATGAGAGGTTATCAAATTTTGTGCATTTGATTTCGACGAATTGTTGGAATTAATGAGATGTGTATTTTGTTTAGATTAAAAAGGGCTATGAATACTTGTTCTTTGGCTTATTATTCCAGTTTGAATTTTTAATGTAAAATAATTTGGCATTATTTATGAGTGAGTTAGAAAGGGTATGGAAAGAAAAGAAAGATATTTATCTAGTAAAAGCTTGAGGACAAGCTTTAATCTAAGTTGGGGGTAATTTGATAACTCTATTTTATATAGAGTTTTCTTATTCATTTTGGTTAGAAATTGGCTTGTGTTTTAATTTGTTTTACATATTTTGGCCAAATTATCCTTTGAAAACTCACTCATCTTCCGGAGTTCATAACTCTTGATACAGACGTCCAAATGAGATGATTCAAGATGATATGGAAAGCTAAGAAAGAGAGCAAAAACTTTCATGAAGAAAGTTTTCTCAAATTCTGGAAGCAAAATGACCAAAACTGGACAGAAACTTGAAGATTTTTTCTGAAATTTCCTTCAGCTACGGGTTCATATTATTGCAGCAGTTTACTTCACGTTTTGCAGCACAAATTGATAGTAAGTTTCAGTAATAAGAAGCCTTATTACTCAGCCAAAGCAGAAAGGAAAGATTAGCAACAAAAGTCTGCTGCACTACGGGAAAGAAAGAAAGAAAGGAAACAACCCAGTGCAAAGGAAAAACAGCACATGATAAAGAGAACTTCCAGCTGAAATCTTTTATTTTTCTGAAGAAAGAATTGCATGAGGACAGCAAGAAAGTCTCTCCAAAATGCAGTCTCACATGGGAAAAGAAAGGCCAAAGAAGAAAAGAAAGAAAGCTGGGCTGGCGAAGGAAAACAGCCAAGGAAAGAAGAAAAAAAGAGATCGGGCAGCAAGAATGACATGTGAGAAGCAAAGCTTGGGCTGCTTTCTTTGTAAAAGATGACAAGCACATGGAAGACAACAACACATGTTTGTGGCTGAACAAAGAAAGAAACAAGAAAAGAAAAACTGACAAAGCCTTGCCTATAAATAGCGCACTTGGAACGGAGGAAGAGCATCCCATTTCACCCGATCCCATTCTTAGCAGATTTCTTTTCCTTTCTTCCTTAGTTTAGGAGTAGTTTCTTTTCTTTCCTTAGCAATTTTTCAGTAGTTCTCTTTGGTTTTTCTTTAGAAATTTCAGTTGTACTTCATCTCAGTTTTTCTTCTACAAAACCAGTAGCTCACGGTTTCTTTCTTCAGCAAATTTTTGCAACCTTTCATCGGTTTTTCAGAAAATTTTTCAGCCTTCCTCTTGTTGTTTTCTTCAATCTTTCTTCATTGTTTTGTTCTTGTTGTTTGCAGTAGTTTAGCAAAGAGAACAGCCGCCAAGCTTGATGTGCAAAGCAAGGAGCAGAATTTATTTTTTTTTCCTCTAGAACTTCGGGTGAAGCAAACAAAGCAGCAGAATTTTGATTGCTTGGTCTTCAAGTCTACGGGTTTTGTTGAAGTTTATTTTTATTTTTTTTTCTTTTTGCAATTATGTTTAAGAAATTGGTGTTGTTCTTCTATTTTAATATGAACTAAATTCTTTTTCTAGGGTTTCGATGTAGCCTAACTATGAAGTCTTAATATTTTTCTATTAATATAATTTGATTTAATTTTCTATGGTTGAGTATTTATCTTTGTGCTTAATGCTTCTAATTACTTGATCACTAATTAGATGATTTGTTAATCATAACGAATTGGAAGAGGAGTTATGTGTCAAGTTCATTGAGATAAATGCCATAAATTGCATGTAGGATAGGAATATACCTACATGGTTTGTGTAGTTGCTATATGAGAATCCATAGAAATTAATGACTTCATAATTGTTGTAATTCACATAGGAATATAGTGAATTAGCAATTAGGAGGATTTTTATTAGATCTCGGGAGGGACTAGTAAATAAATTTGGGAATCTCGACTATCAACCAGGAAATTAAATTAGATTATAGAAATAGATTAATATTAGGATGGATTAGTTATGGTGAAATCGAAAACCCTAGATCTTTGGTCAACTTAATCTATTAACTTGCTTTGTTTAGTTTTTAATTTTAGTTTTAATTAAGTTTTAAAATTACTTTTAATTTAGCTTATCCATAAAATATTTTTTTTCTTCAAATAAAGTTAGAGCTATTTTAATTTCGGTATTTAATAATTCATTAGTCTCTGTGGGAACGATAAATTATATTCACTCTATATTATTTGTTAACGATCACGTGCACTTGCGTGTAAAATTCGCAACAAGTTTAAGTTAATAGATTAAGTTGACGAAAGATCTAGGGTTTTCGATTTCACCATAACTAATCCATCCTAATATTAATCTATTTCTATAATCTAATTTAATTTCCTGGTTGATAGTCGAGATTCCCAAATTTATTTACTAGTCCCTCCCGAGATCTAATAAAAATCCTCCTAATTGCTAATTCACTATATTCCTATGTGAATTACAACAATTATGAAGTCATTAATTTCTATGGATTCTCATATAGCAACTACACAAACCATGTAGGTATATTCCTATCCTACATGTAATTTATGGCATTTATCTCAATGAACTTGACACATAACTCCTCTTCCAATTCGTTATGATTAACAAATCATCTAATTAGTGATCAAGTAATTAGAAGCATTAAACACAAAGATAAATACTCAACCATGGAAAATTAAATCAAACTATATTAATAGAAAAATATTAAGACTTCATAGTTAGGCTACATCAAAACCCTAGAAAAAGAATTTAATTCATATTAATATAAAAGAACAATACCAATTTCTTAAACATAATTGCAAAAAGAAAAAAAAATAAAAATAAAAATAAACTTCAACAAAACCCGTAGGTGGTAGCCACTCCCCTCTTTGTTCTTTGACTTTTGTCTTCTCTACCCGTAAACTTCCAAAGAGAAGGTTCAGCTGCTTCCTTTGTATCCAAATCAAGCTTAGTGGCTGCTGGAAGAACAACAAAAGGAAGAAGAACAACAAAGGAAGAAGAACAACAACCTAAGAAGAACAACAACCTACTGAAATTACGCCAAGAAGAAGATCAAGAAGAAAACAAGAAGAAAACCAAGAAGAACAAGAAGAAGAACTAAAAACAGAAAAAGGAAAATTTTTCTAACTCTAACCTAAAGCTAAAGAAAAAGAAGCAAAGAATGAAGTGTCGCTCCAAAGAATGGGATGCTTGATCATATCCAAGCCTTGCCTATTTATAGGCAAGGATTCAAGACATTTGGTTGTGGCCACTTGCTTTCTCTCACATTCTTCACCATTTTTCATAATTAATCAATACCCTCCTTTTCTTTTTTTTCTTCTTTCTTTCTTTTGCTAATGCTTCTTGCTTCCTTTTGTTTTTGTACAGATTTTTTTCTTATGTTCTTTTCTTGTTTGGCTTTCTTTTCCCATGTGAGGCTACATTTTGGAAGGACTTTCTTGGTGTCCTCATGCACTTCTTGTTTGGCTTTCTTTCTTTTTCATGTGAGGCTGCATTTTGGAAGGACTTTCTTGCTGTCCTCATGCATCTTTCTTCAAAAATAAAAAGATGGCAGCTGGTCTCAAGCCTTCATGTGCAAATGTTTCTCTTTCACTCAAATGAAAGGTTGGCATCACATGCTGTTTGTGCCCTTATCATTCTGTTTTCTTGTGTGACAACTTGGTGCTGTGCTCTTGTTTTCTTGTGTGAATATTGGAGAATTTTGTTGTTGAATTGCTGCTGAAAAAATAAGGCCAGATCACGCACAATTAGAAAACCCGTAGCTGCCAAAATTCAGAAAAGAAATGAACCTCTTGAACCCAAGTTTCTGCCCAGATTTTGGTCCCTTTGCTTCCGGAATTTGAGAAAACTTTCTGCATGAAAGTTTTTGCTCTCTTTCCCAGCTTTCCATATCATCTTGAATCATCTCATTTGGACATCTGCATCAAGAGTTATGAACTCCGGAAGATGACTATATGCACAAAGAAACCTTGAAGCTTTTGCTAAGAAAGATAACATTTTGCTTTATTTGTTAAATTTTTCCTACAAAGCTCCAATCTATCCATCAATAATAAAAACACTTAATATTCATATAAATAAGCATTTTAATCACTTAAACACAAGGAAATTGACCTAATAGATATGCAATTATACATCTTATCACTTCTCCTCCTTCTTTGAAGTACTTGTCTCCCAAGTATTTTGATGTGTACTACCCCTCTCTTGAGTTGTTGCTCCACTTTGACAGTCGTGTGTACCATATCTTGCAACTCCACATAATGGTACATTTCAACTCGATCTTGGATGTTAAGGTTCAAATCATTCAAAAATCTAGCCATGGTTGCTTCTTGATCCTCCTCCACATTGGCTTTTATCATAGCAACCTCCATTTCTTTGAAATAATCTTCCACACTTTTGTTTTCTTGCATAAGCCCTTGAAGCTTATTGTAGAGATCTCGGTAGTAATGGTTAGACACAAATCTCTTTCTCATGGTTGCTTTCATTTCTTTCTAAGTCTCCACGGGTCTTTCATCATTTTTTCTCCTACTTAGCATAAGTTGATCCCACTATGTTAAAGCATAATCAGAAAATTCAATAACAGCAAATTTTACCTTTTTGAGGTCAAAGTGGTGATGGCAATCAAACACAAATTCCATCTTTTTCTCCCATTCTATTTAGGACTCCGTGTTGGATCTTCCTTGAAATGAGGGATTTTCATCTTGATAGCACTAAAATTGTTGTCTTCATTTTGCCTCCTCCAAGTTGGTTTTCTAATGCACCCAAAAGATTCCCTATAAAACTCATCATCAACTTCATCAAACTCTTCATCTTCCACCCCTTGAGTTTTATGCCTTCTTTGGGTGTTGTTGGTGGTGTGTGAACGAGCCATTTAAGATTCTGCCTCTGATTGATCAATTCTTTCATGCAAGGGTTCAATCTCTTGTCATAACAATTTCTTCATTTCTCCCATCAAGGTTTCAATTTGTAAGTTTTGTTGATGATCCTCCTCATTGGAATGGTGAGACAATTTGGAAATCCTTCAAGAAAAATCCTCACAAATAATAATCACTCCACTCACACTCAAATTTTCTCACAAATGAGGTTTACACTTGTTACCCCTCTTAAGGTTCTTATTGAACTTACTTGAACAATTATCAAATGAGAGTGTGACTTTCACAACTAAAACTTATCAAACAATTTTTGTGTTCTTTTAAGTTGTGAAATTGAATACACCAAGGAATAAGAGAAGATCACAACTTGAAAGATAGACAAAGATAAAAAGAATAGTGAACTAAATGAACAATGGAATTTTATCCAAGGTTGATTGAGAAGAACTTTGTTGATGAATCTTTTGGCAACCTGGATCACAAGAGAAAAGAATATTAGATCTCAAAGGAATCACAACCTCAAGAAATAGAATTTTTTTTTTTTGTGTCCACTTTTTCTTCTTCTTCTTTTTTTAAAAAAAATATTCTGCTAGCACTTTTTTTATCGGCCTCTTTTATTTTCCTTTTTTTTACATTTTTTTAAAAGAATAAAGTAAAAAAAAGAAGTGGAGATGAGAAAGTGACTTCTTAAATTCTAAACCCATTGCTAGGAACCTTGCCAACCTGTGACAAAAACCACTAATAAAAATGTGAATCTTGATTTCAAAAAAGTCAAGAATAAGAAAGGATAAAATCAAAAGAGGAAAACAAAAAGATATGTAACCCTTAGAAATGGTTCTGATACCAAATGATGTGAATTCAAATCCAAAAAAACTAGGAACACTTAGAAATTTGCTCAAGATATGTCTAAGGGATTGCCAATTTGGATTGTTGTAAACCTTAACCCACTATCTATAAAGAGATAGGAACTTTGGTATAAAATGCTACAACCAACTACACCAAAATTAGTTGATAAGTTTAGTTTGAACGCCACAAGTTTGGAAGCAAACTTGGTAAGTTCTAGAGTTCTTAAAGAACCCAAAGATGAGATAAAACTCACAATTTTCAATTACTCAAAGGCTGCTTCAAAATAATACAAAAGATGCCTATTTATTGGCTACAAAAAGTCTTGAAAGTCTTAAATATCCTTGTGTAGAAACTAGAAGAAATAAAGATTGACTTTGACTCACTAACTCCTAGACTAGAATTTGACAGACTAATAAGAAAATTTACATATTTTAATCTATTAATTACACACCATTCTAGATGATATATTGGCTAAAATCTTTGCACATTGGAATGATGCTTTGACCAAGCATTGGAATAAGTAGATTCATGTACCTTAAGCTAGTTTCCAAGAATTCATTAAATACTTCTTTGATTGAAATTTCAGCCATGAATTTTCGTCCTTCTATGCCTCAAAATAGATGATTGACTTTGAATTTGAAGTCTTCAACACTTGACTACTTGAATAATTGATGGGCTAGAATTTGAACCAAATTTAGGACCAAAATTGATCTTTGACTTGGATAAAATGCACTCTTGAACTTGGACCTTCACTCCATTGATTTGGATGTGAAGTTGGGGTTGAGTTCACATTGTTGGTCAAGTTTGTATCTTTGGCCACTGAGTTCACATCTTTGGTCACCAAGTTCACATCTTTGGTCACCAAGTTCACATTTTTGGTTCTGACTTCACATCTTTGAACTGAGTTCATATCAGTCCTTGTGTATGGCTAGGATCTCGGTGCGACTTTTGGTGAGAGGTGTATGGTTCTTGTCTTCAATCTGAGGTTCCAAGCAACCACGATTGTAATTCAACATGTCAAAAGCACTCTTCTAGCCACCCTTTTCTCTAGTATCTTCCTGTTGCTTCCTCTCATTCTTCTCATTTTCCCTCTTCTTTCTATTGGCCTTTTCTCCCTTCGTATAACTTTCCACCATCTACCATAGGACTTGGGCATCAATGGGTGTTTCCCAAGCTAATTTGGTGTAAATCGGTTCAAGATTTAGACCATTCATGAAAGTTGAGATTACTAACTAATCCATCTGATCTGCCACTTGCAAACTCTCATCATTGAATCTCTTCATATGTGACTTTAGGGATTTATCTTTCCTTTGTTTGAGGTTCATCAATTCAGTAACAGTTTTTTGAAATGTATTCCTCTGGAAGAAGTGAATGTGGAAGAGTTGCGCTAGCTATCTAAAAGACGAGAAGCTACATCAGGAAAGCCCATCTATCCACACACAAGCCTTCTTACCAACATAAATAGGAAACTCTTTACACATTATCTCCATTAGAGTGTTTTTGAATTTCATGGCATATTTGAAGCTAGACAAAAAATCTAAGGTATCCGAGTCTCCATTATAAGTTGGGATCCCATTTGGTAGTTCGAAACTTGTAGGCATAGGGTACTGAATAATGTGTGACACAAACGGGGATGGGTATCTCCCTCATTATTAGATCTTAGCAAATCTTGGATATCGTCTGCCAAGCGCTTACAAATCTGAGAGAAGGCGTTAACGCGAGGTTTCTTCACATCATCTTGGACCTTAGCACCAAAACGACCATCTCTGCAGTTATCATCAACATGTGATACAAAGAGTTATTTCCAGTTGTCCTTTTTTCGTCTGCTAGTATGACCTAGGTCTTTATGCTTGGGTCGTTTTCTAAAGGCCGCTTGTTACGTCTTGCCCTTTGAAATTTTTTGAACAATGCCCGATTATGCTCTAAAATGGCTTTCTCGTCATCATCATAATATTTATCCACTTGCCAATCATCGTGATTTGAGGCGTAACAATGTGAATGATTATTCTCACGAATTGATGGTCGCTCAGATCTTTTTGGTATGTCATCCAAGCGTGAATTGCCACACCCAGCTGCGTTGGAATGATTGAGCCTCTCTTCTCTTTGACCTGTGCTGTCAACTTGCTTGCAGCCATAGAGACAAGTATCCACCATTTTTTAAGTTTTGAGATTATCCAACAACACTGGAAAATAAGTATTTGGATATACCTAGTAGGTGAAAAGATTTCCCCACAAATGGCGCCAAATGATGAAGGTGAAATCCGTAACCTAATATAGTGCACTCAACCCGTGGTACTAGAAATGATTTGATTCACGAACACCGGTAAAACAAATCCCAAAATGAATTTTCAGGGAAGAAACTCCGATTCCTAAGTCAATGTGATCAAAATATAAGAGCCAAGGTTGAAACAATCAACCATTCAGCCAAGACAACTCGATCAAATTCGAAAGAGACAAATCTAATAGCACAAGTTGGATGTTTAGTTGAGAATTCGCCTACAAAGAAGACTTCTGAACTTAGCTCATCATTTGTCATTCTAGTCATCCATGAAAAATCAAGAATTAAGGATCGTGTGTGGCTGATTTTCAGTTGTGTAATCAAGATCCTTAGGCTACTCTCATCACAATCCAAGTTCGAATTTGGAAGGTTCTAATTCGGCAAGAAGCAAAAAAAGTTCTAGCTCAGTTGAAAAATCCAATTCGGCCTTAGAAGATTTCAGCTAGCTTCGGCCTTGGAAGGTTCCAGCTTTTGGCCGATTTTTAAAATATCAAATGGACGTTTTTGGTAGCTCAAGACCAGCTTAATTCCAGCCCTATTCAGCTCCATTCCATTCAGCACTTGGATGATGATTTAGGAAGCTCAATTTAGCTCAAATTCCATTCAGCACTTGGAGTTGTAATTTCGGGAATTCCAGTCCACAAATGGATTTCTAAATTCGACCAGCACACAAATCCAATCTACATTTGGAGAGCTAATTCAAGTAACATTCGGCCAACAATCAAATGCAAGTAACATTCGGCCAGAAATCAAATCCAAGCCACACTTGGATTCTAGTTTAGGAAATATTTTAGTCTATAGTTTAGGCAATATTTTTATCTTTGCCTTAAAGTAGTAGTTTTTAGTAAATAGTTTCTTAAAGTAGTTTCCTAAAGAGCTAATCCTTCTAGGAGATGGCTTTCTTACTTTTTGCACATTGTAAACTACAAATAGAGGCCATTCAGCCCCAAGAAAATACAGACTTGATTCAATACAAACTTGAGAACTTTTTAGCTTTTCTTTGAGTTCTATTTTACAACTTACTTTGAGTCTTTGAGGATAGCCTCTTAGGTTTATGTTTAAGCTATCTTGTTGAGTCTCTTTCTCTCAACAATTTGAGCGTGCTTCTTGGTTCCAAGGAAACAGTCCAACTCACATCTGGGAGCTGGAACTGATCCTTCGGGTGTCAAGTGGACAAAAGCAAGGTCCTTCTTCAGATTTTGGAGTTGGTGTCTTACTAAATGAAGAATCAGTTTAACATAGAGGACAATACTAGGACCAACACTCTAGTATAGGTTTGAATTTTATTCTTTACGTTTAGAATTCGTATCAATTTGGTATTAGAGCTGCCTTTGGGTTGCTCTTTGAAGTTGTTCATATCTTTTTGTATATATTTTTTTTCTTTCTAACTTACTGCTCTTGTGTGCTATGAGTATTATGTTGCCCTTGTGAATACTTGTTCAAATTCTTCTCAATTCCATGTTTAAAACCGAAAAATAGAAAAGAATCTCCAACCAGAATTCTGCCTAGTTTTTCTACCTTTTTCTATTGACTGTGTTTGTGTTTCTGTTTCCCTAGTCTTTTTGTTTCTATTCTTGTGTTTCTGCGTCCTTGTTCTACATGTATTCCTTCTTGTTTCACTTCTTGATTTCGTGCTTGAAAAACAACATAAAAATCCCAATTTGAATTGTTGAAATTCAGTCGGGAAATTCTGCCCAGAATTTCCCGTCATTATTTCAGTTCCCATCAACTGTTTTTCGTGCATTAAAGTCCTGGTTCTTGTGCTATATTGCCTTGTGAATATTGCTTGATTAAGAAGACCTTGGTTGTTGAATTTTTGCTGCAAAAAGTGAAGCCAACAGCTACAACATCCTGAAACCCGTAGCTAAGAAGAAAAATTAAAAAAAAAAAAAAACCGACTTTCTGCTGTGGTTCTTGAACCTGTTTTCTGCCCAGATTTTTGCATTATACCTTCATGTGATTAACACCTGAGTAAAAAGTCTTCGTCTTCTTGAATATTAACTATCAAATTATGCTTCAAAATGGTGAAACCCATTGCTGCAAATTTCTAAAAACCCGTTGATGAGAAACTTCAGAAAAACCAATTGTGCACCCTTCAAGATTCTGCCCAGATTTTTTTTTGTGACTGTTTTTTCTTGTGTTACAACCTGGTTGTATACTCTTGCTTCTCGTGTGAATATTGGTTGCTGATAGAGACTTTGGGTATTGAATTGCTGCTACAAAAAAGCTGAAACCCGTAGCTGAAAAAATCCAGAAGAAAAGAACCTAACATCATCCTTCAAGTTTTTTGTCCAATTTTATGTGTTGTATCTTCTTGTGATTATAACCTGAGTAAGAAGGATTCTTCTTCTTGAGTTTTTCTATCAAATTGGACTGCAAAAATTGAAACCAACTGCTGCAAAAAGACTGAAACCCGTAGCTGCAAAATTCCAGAAAAAACCGCACATAGTACTCTAGTTTCTGTCCAGCTTTGTGTTTCAACTGCTCATATGATTTTTCCTTGATTAAGAAGCTTAGGCTTTGTTGAATTGTGCTTTCAAGATTGTGCTCTAAGTCGTGATATTGGCTACTGAAGTTTTTGAAAACTTCTTGAAAAAGGAACTTGCCAAAACCGAAGGAATAAAAATCTGATTGGAATTGGTTTGGTTCAGAATTGTAAGTTGCTGTGTAGTTGCAATTGGCTTGATCTATTGGCCAAGATACAATCTTATTCACAAAGTTTACTCAATCACAAGCACGTAAAGAACCACATTACATCATTCTTTTTCCGCCAGAAACCTGAATATTCCTTCTTTGAAAATTTTAGCCGCAAATAGTCTTCTTGGTTCAAGTTCTTTGTTCTTCTTTGTTGACCTCATATTTGTTTCTTGTTTTTCAGAGTTTGTTTTCGTTTCTTGTCTTTCTTGATCTCTAAATATTTTGTTCTCACTTTATTTTGAATTTAATTGTCTATTCTTTGAGATGTTTTAGGCTTGTTTTTTATTAGAACTTTTAGAAAAGTAATTGATTGTGAGTGATCCTACTCATCAACCCCATTACTATGTAAAGAGAGTTCAGCCTTACATTGGTGAAAGCCTCATACATTGGGCAATTGGTTAGAGAGAAGTGAGGTAGGAAAAATTTTATTACTAATATTGCTTATGCAGAGATGGTCTCAAATCCAAAAGAACAAGACAAAGACATAAAGGAGTACTTTAAAAGCATAGCTTCTGATTCTAGAATTAGTCCATAAAAAATTGGATAAAATGGGAGTACCAATGGCTCAAGTTGCATTCACAAAGGGAGCATCCAATCTAGCAAATGGAAAGAAGTTTACACCACAAACTTCTTCAAAGGTAAGAAACTCTAAACCTTCCTCCAGTTCAAGTAGTTCTAACACTAGTTCTTCTATCCAATGTTTTAGGTGCTTAGACCGATGACATATGACTTCTCAATGTCCAAACTCTCGAAACATGACTATCTTAGATGATGGAATCTATAAAAGTGAGAGTAAGATGGCCGCAAGTAATGTTAATAAACATTGGGGGCATGAAGAGGATCAAACAACTGGAAAATATTTGGTTACAATGAGAGCTTTGAGTGCTCCACTCGAGAAAGACACCGAGGATCACTAGATAAATCTTTTCCACTCTAAATGTTTAATTAAGGAACAAATTTGTATGTTGATTATTGATGGAGGATCTTGTACTAACCTTGCTTCTACTTACCTTGTAGATAAATTGAAGTTCAAATGTTCCTTGCATCCAAAACCATACAAATTACAATGGATGAATCAAAGTGGATCACTCCGTGTCACAAAGCAAACCTTGGTAAATTTAAAATTGGAAATTTTATTGACCAAGGTTTTTTGTGATGTTGTTCCTATGCAGGCTACTCACCTATTGTTAGGACAACCTTGGGAGAATTATTGCAATGCAATTCATTTTGGGGGACTAATAAGCATCATCTTAATAAGGATGGAAAAGCCTTCATACTAGCACCATTGCCACTTTCAGAAATTAGTAAGTTTCATCAACAACAAAATATGAAGCACATGGAGTGGATAAAAGAACAAAAGAATGTTGAAAAAGGTCCAAATTCTGCTCAAACCATGAGTAAACAAATTCCTTCAACTTCTAAAGGTAAGGCTTCGGTTCTCATGAGTGAAACCAAAGATGTACAACCTGCCATTGAAAATTTAAAAGGTAGTTTCTATACTTGCATGAGTGATGTTGATAGAAATTTAAATGCAAGTAAACATTTTGTGCTAAATAATTTTCAAGAAATTTTATTTACTACTAATGAAGGACTACCAATTGGCTTGCCTTCTCAAGTCAAAGTTGTTTTGCAGGAAAATGAAGATGATTTTCCAGAAGGACTACCACCTTTAAGGGGAATTGAGCATCAAATTGACTTCATTCTTGGCATAGTAATTCCCAATTGAGCCAACCCTGAAGAGACCAAAGAGCTCCAATGGCAAGTTGAGGAATTGCTAAATAAAGGTCATGAACAAGAAAGTCTTAGTCCATGCGCAATTCCAGTCAACCTTGTTTCAAAGAAGGAAGGTACGTGGAGAATGTGTACAGTTAAGTATAGACTTCCAATACCTCGCTTTGATGACATGTTTGAAGAGTTGCATGGGTCTAAAATTTGTACTAAAATTGACCTTAAGAATAGATATCATCAAGTATGCAATAACAATAGAGATGAATGGAAAACTGTTTTTAAAACTAAGTTTGGTTTGTATGAATGGTTAGTCATGCCTTTTGGATTAACTAATGCACTTAGCACATTCATGCAGCTCATGAATCATGTACTGAGGTAGTTTATAGGAAAATTTGTTGTGTATTTTGATGACATTCTCGTTTATAGCAAGAGCTTAGAAGAGCATGTGAAGCATATTAAATTTTTTCTAAGTGTCTTCTGTGAAATTAGGATGATTGGTTTTAAACCACTAACCCCTCTTGACTTAGTGCGATTGACTAGCAATGAGCAAATAAATCTTAATGGTGCAGCAAAGGCTAAGTTTGTTTAAGACTTGAATGAGAAGGTACGCCTTCAAATCCTCAAGAAGAATGAACATTATGTTCAAGTTACCAATAGAGGAAGAAAGCAAATAAGGACTAAACTTCATCCTCGAGGAGATGGTCATTTCCAAGTTATTGCTCACATGGGCGAGAATGCATACCAACTTGTCCTTCCAAGTGATTATGGAGGTAGTGCTGTATTTAATGTCTCTGATCCTTCTTTGTTTGAGTTGGATGATGAGTTTATAGACTGGAGGGCGAATCCTTTTAAAGAAAGGGGGACTGATGAAAATATAAGAGCTAAGGTTGAAACAATCAACCATTCAGCCAAGACAACTCGATCAAATCTGAAAGAGACAAATCTAAGAGCAGTTGGATGTTTAGTTGAGAATTCGCCTACAAAGAAGACTTCCAAACTTAGCTCATTATTTGTCATTCTAGTCATCCATGAAGAATCAAGAATTAAGGATCGTGTGTGGCTGATTTTCATTTATGTAATCAAGATCCTTAGGCCACTCTCATCACAATCCAAGTTCGAATTTGGAAGGTTCTAATTCAGCAAGAAGCAAAACAAGTTCCAACTCGGTTGAAGAATCCAATTCGGCCTTGGAAGATTTCAGCTAGCTTCGGCCTTGAAAGGTTCCAGCTTTTGGCTGATTTTTAGAAAATCAAATGGACATTTTTTGTAGCTCAAGACCAGCTTAATTCCAGCCCTATTTAGCTTTATTTCATTCAGCACTTGGATGATGATTTAAGAAGATCAATTTAGCTCAACTTCCATTCAGCACTTGGAGTTGTAATTTTGGGAATTCCAATCCACAAATGGATTTCTAAATTTGGCCAACACAGAAATCCAATCCACATTTGGAAAGCCAATTCAAGTAACATTCGCCCAGCAATCAAATGCAATTACCATTTGGCTAGAAATCAAATCCAAGCCACACTTGGATTCTAGTTTAGGAAATACTTAGTCTATAGTTTAGGTAATGTTTTTATCTTTGTCATAGAGTAGTAGTTTTTAGTAAATAGTTTCTTAAAGTAGTTTCCTAAAGAGCTAATCAATCTAGGAGATGGCTTATTAATTCTTACACATTGTAAACTATAAATAGAAGCCATTCAGCCCCAAGAAAATACAGACTTGATTCAATACAAACTTGAGAGCTTTTTAACTTTTCATTGAGTTCTAATTTAGAACTTGTTTTAAGTATTTAAGGATAGCCTCTTAGGTTCATGTTTAAGCTATACTTAACAATTTGAGCGTGCTTCTTGGTTCTAAGGAAACAATCCAACTCACATTCAGGAGTTGGAACTAATCTTTCGAGTGTCAAGTAAACAAAAGCAAGGTCTTGCTTCAGATTTTCGAGTTGGTGTCTTGTTAAAGGAAGAATCAGTTCAACCTAAAGGACAATACTAGGACCAACGCTCTGGTATAAGGTCGAATTTTATTCTTTATGTTTAGAATTCGTATCATAGTGATTGGCTTTGGAGACTGAAAATTAGAGTAGTAGAATGGCAGTTTTCTTTTTACCTGACGACGTATTTGTGAATTTATGCCATACCTCTAATATCCACAGAACACGTTGTAACAATCCTCTCCAAATGTTACGTGTTGTTAGCCGCGCATGTTTTTTCTTTGACTAGGCCCTTTTCACATTAATGATAAAATGGTCCAAGTTTCCACATTGCTAGTATGATCCGAACTTCCATATTACTGAGCCATGGACCTATATTTGATATACATCATACAACACTACTAGACTATATTGATAATATTGAAGTAGAATTAATCCATTAGAAGTACTCAGCCTTACAACAAATTCAGCCATACAAATTCATATAACTTTATCGATAGTTTACTCCAACATTTAATAATGAAATAGCTAAATAAATTAGTATGTTTTTTATATGTGAAAATATTACAATATAATAATCTAACATGAATAGTAATATTATTATATTTTTTTCCAAAATAAAACCATTACAAAAACCTCACATGGTTTTGATCATAGAGACACCAAGAAAACCAAAATAATTTTAAATACAAAATATTTTAAAATTATTGTATAAAAAAAATTATCTTCAATGCCACTATAACTTCTTGTGTTGACCCTAAAAGTAAACCGGTTACAATTAATCATTTTTCATAATAAAAAAAATTTAACAATAATAAAAGGTACCCAAATTTAATTGTTTATATACTATAAAATTACAAACCTTACTCTTCTCTAATTAAAACTACATACTACATACTGAAATTACAAAAGCGAATATCACTTGTAGACCGCACCGATCTACCTCACCTAGTTATTGCTAAAAAACCACCTTATTCTTTGGGAGAAAATGAAAGAAAAAAAAAATTTCAAATTTCCGCATTTTCAGCTAGCCTCGTTTGCAGATAAATACCCACCACAGCAAAAGAATCTGTGCGAACAGGAAATATACTAGAAGTTGAAATTTCTCAACAAACAACAAATGATTGACATACTCAGAGCATCTAGACGCCAAAGAATTCTCAAAGTTAATTGACATTATTCCGACAAAAATCATACTGTCAATGAAATTCTGATATTATTACTCCCAAAACAATCTAGAACAATATATGTTAGAATCAGAGGTGCCAGGGATTGGGTTGCTTGACAAAGAACAAGATAATAGACTTAATCCAGAACCCAAAATTCACTGCCAATCCTGAATTCTGAAACCCATCGCAGATCAAGAGCAGATCTATGGATCGACGAATATTTTCGGAGAAGTCGAGAAAGACGAGAGAAGAGAAATGCGGCTTTTCCCCTTTCATTTATATAAAATGGGAATATTTTACTTATTTAAAAGACTTATGAAAAGCAGCAGCTTCCGGATGATTCTAATTTCTAAGGATCCTGTACAACCACGTCGTAACAAATTTTCACGTCAATCTTCGAATCAATACAACAACCCAAACGGACTAAAGAAGAACCACAACAACAACAAACCCTCCCCCCCCCCCCCCCCACTCCTTTCTCTGGGAAAAGAAAAAAAGGAAAAAAAAAAAAAAAACCAATGGCAACACATTCTACCACCATTTCCGTACAGCACTCATTATCCCAGTCCAGCCATCACCGAACCTTCATTAAACAACCATCCACAAGAATCAACTGGGCCAACAATTTCAAGACTCGGCAGGGTCGAAGCGGTAGGGGGTTGAGGGTGCTAGGTGGAGGGGTGCGGTGTGAGGTGGCGGGTGAAGTTGGGGTGGCAGAGGAGCAGAAGAGGCTAACAACGTTAAAAAATGGGAATGATTCGTTGGAGATCTGCAGAGTGCTCAATGGGATGTGGCAGACAAGCGGTGGGTGGGGAAGAATCGACCGAGACGACGCCGTTCAGGCTATGCTCAATTACGCTGACGCTGGTCTTACGACGTTTGACATGGCCGACCACTGTAAGTGTTGTTTCCTTTGGCTAAATTACATTTTCACCCTTCTGTAGTTGTGTATACTTTTGCTTTGTAGTTTAGCTCTGTTCAAATTTTCCGGAGTCAATGCTTCCCCAACAAGAAAAAAAAAATGTCAATATTCGTATATCTCGTTTTTTAACTGTTTTTTTCCCTTTTTAAATCATCAGTATATTTGGGTAAGGACAATATAGTAAAATCATGATTATATTTATTCCACCGGAGAAACATGTTATAATTGGATAAAAATTTTAATGAGGTTCAAACCAAGATTTTGGTTTTATAATTTCTTGATAGGGACAATGAGAAATATACTTAAAATTAGAGAAACGGGCACAGGGGTTAAAATGTAATTTAAAGGTAATAATATGTGGTTGAGGCATTTTGACAATATTACTATTTATCCATCGACTATTGACATGGGATTGTCTATTTTGCTCTCAAATGGTGAGCCGCTTGTTTTGCCAATTTAGTATAAGCCCATGAACTATTAAACCTTGTAGATTGAATGAAACTAGAAAATGGTTTTTAAGCTCAGTGAAATAATAAGAAGATTCATTGGAAATTTGGAGGGTTGTTAATGGGATGTGGCAAACTAGTGGTGGCTGGGGAAAAATTGATCAAGATGCTGCAGTTGATGCCATGCTTCAATATACTGATACTGGCTTCCACCCTTATGATGTGGCTGATATATGTAAACTGTCACATACTTTTGGCTTCATGAATCATTTCAAGATTATGATAATAAATTTTTCTAGTGAGATCAATCAGTGTAGATTCTTCTTTTGCAATCAAAGTATTTTATTATGTACGTGCTACCTCTCATAGGATTGGAATTGGTATATCAACTTAATTTTCATTGGCCTTCTGAGTTATGTAAGAGGTAATGTTTGTGTCACAGATGGACCTGCTGAAGATCTTTATGGGATCTTTATCAATAGAGTGCGTCGAGAGCGTCCACCTGAATTTCTGGAAAGTGTAAGAGGGTAAGCTCAATAGTTTAGGGCTTAAATCACTCATTTTTATTATATATAAAAAAAAGTTTGTTAGTTAATTTTAACGTAATTATAATAATTAATATAACTTAAATTTTCTTTTGAGTAATTTTATATTCTTATTTTTAATAATTCAGTAATTTTATACGTTTTAAAAAGCTGTAAAAGAAAAATAAATTTTAGATAAAATCAAATTACATCAGGAAAGCAAATTCTAATAGGAGTATACTTACTTTTTAAAATATCTTTATTAAAATATTAGAGTTCTAATATTTTAAAGATATAATTATCTTTTTACTCTTTTAATTAATTAAAAATATTATTAATACATGAGTGTTATAAAAATTAATTGCTATGAAAATTAATAATATAGAAGCTCTATTAAACATTAGATTGTAATATAGGAGTTCCATTTAACTTCTATCCAAATTTAATTTATATATAAATATTTTTATAGTTATTATTTCTTTTTAAAATGAATAATTATCTATTAACATATAATTCTAATATAGCTCTAATATTTTGTAATAATAAAATATTAATTATTCTATCAAATTTTACTCTAAGCTTCAAAATTAATCAGTAAATTTGATTGTTAGGTGTAGCTAACAAAATTAACTTTTGGTTTGAGAAATGAATCCTAATAATGTATTATAATTTTTTGATGAATGTTCTTATGTTTTTTAATATTTAAAACAGAAAATAATTATATTTTCTTAATATTTTTTTGGATTAAAATTTTGAAGTTGCTTCCATTTGGTCTTGTGAATATTTTGAATGGACTTGAATTTTTTTGTATCTCTTTTAATTTAAAAAATAAATTGAAGACAATTCATTTAAATTTAGACTAAAAAATTAATAATTCTTTAATATAGTTCTTCATTACTTCTATTTTGATTTCTGTAATTTCAATATAGTTTTCTTTTTTCCATTTTTTTCTTACTCCCACTTTAGTTGTGTAAGTATTTTTTTATTTTTTTATTTTTAACTTGTTGATGGCAATTAAAGTAATTTTCCTAACTTATTGCAATGATAAAAAAATAATAATTTCATGGTTAAAATTTAATTAATATTTTTAGAGTTACAATTGTATATTTAATAGTGTATTTTAAATTATATTAAATTAGAATTTAAATTTTCAAAAGGATGAAACTTATTTCTTTAGTGATTTAATTTTTTTCTTTATTTATATATACCATTTTAAACAAGAAAATATAATGTGTGTATATATATATATATATATATATATTAGGGCCGTGGGACACGAAAAACTAGTTAATATTATAACGCACAAATAGAGCGTGGGAAAATTTTAAATTGCTAAAACTGTAGTTTTAGTATTATCAGTTAATGTAGTTATGCAATCTCAGTTCACTCTGTTTTTTTAAAACAGCCTAACAAAGTGGGTGCCTCCACCTGTGAAGATGACAGGTAGCTTTGTCCGTGAAAGCATTGATGTTTCACGAAGGAGGATGGATGTTGCTTCTTTGGATATGCTTCAGTTTCACTGGTAGTCAATATTATCTCTCTTTTTTCTTTGTGCTGCTCAGACCTTTAGTTCATGATTGCAATGTTAGACCAACTAGAAGGTTTGATGTGTGCTAGGCTAAAAGAAAATTCCATTTGACCACGATTTTAGCTGGTTTATGGTTGAATTTGAGAATTTTGTGGCTTGCTTATTCTCATGTCCCTTTTGTTGACCCTCAATTTTTTCTTCTTCAACCAGGTGGGATTACTCTAACCCTGGTTACCTTGATGCACTAAAGCACCTTACAGACCTAAAAGAAGTAGGTTAGTTAACCCAAGAGCCATACAGTTTCATTGTGCAATAAAAATGTTTTCTTTAGAATGGATTAATTCAGTGATTGGCATGCAGGGAAGATTAAGACTGTTGCTTTAACAAACTTTGATACGGAAAGATTGCAGAAAATTCTGGAGAATGGTATACCAGTCGTAAGCAATCAGGTCAACATAGTGTTGAAAATGTATCTCTTTGTGTGTTGTCTTTCTTCTCTATAATTTCCGCTCTTTTTACCTCAATTCCTGAAGGTGAAGACTGTTCTTTCTTCAGGTACAACATTCAGTTATTGACATGCGTCCTCAACAGAAAATGGCAGAGCTTTGTCAGCTTACAGGAGTAAAACTTATAACGTCTCTCTCTCTCTCTGATGTGCTTTTGAGTTGCTTACTTTAACATGGTTCCTTCTTGAAAATCAGAACTTCTTTTTGAACCTAATGATACTTTCTAGGCAATAGCTCAAACAGTTTCCATCAAATATGACTTGGAGGACTTAGGCTGTATCAAGTTACATTGGACATCTGTTTCCAATTCTACTTCTCATATAGCTCTATTGTCCAGGTATGGGACCGTAATGGGTGGCCTATTATCTGAGAAGTTTCTTGACACTAACCTAGCAATTCCTTTTGCTGGCCCTCCATTGAACACTCCTTCCCTGCAGAAGTACAAAAGGGTTTGTCATCTATCAGCAAAGCTTTAAGGCTACCTCTGCTGCTGCTTTTTTTAATACTTTTTAATTTTTCTTTTCAACGCATTTTGATCCTTGTCAATCAACGCATCCTTTTGAACTAATTTAACATAATCAATCCAATTCCCTTTTCATTCTGAGCAGATAGGAGTGGTCACTAAAAAATAGGTAAAGATAGATCTGCAAGTGAACTCATAGGAACAGTGACTCTAGATGCTGAAGAGCATTAGGGATCAATTGTTTCTATGGGATGATCTGAAAACAGCAAGTAACGATCTTGCATGGAAATAAGTCCAAATTGTTATACATTTATGTCATAAATCAGTATTTCCTTGGACACAAATAACCTTTTTTGCCTTCCTTTTTGACAAGGTTTAAGTAAAATGACCTTGCATGGAAATAAGTCCAAATTGTTCAATATGTATGTTGTAAATCAGTTATTTCCTAGGACACAAATAACTTTTTTTTTTTTTGCCTTTCAGAATTCTATTGTAAGGCTGTATTTATTAGGTTTTAATGGTCTGACTCTTCCCACACCCCACACAATCAGGAGCTTCTATGCATTGGGTTATTCCTTTTTTTAGACAAAGTTTGAGTACACAGTCAAGGAGTTGCGGGTTTTAGTTCATTACTGTTTTCAGAATTGTCTTACTTTTATTCTTCGATAATGTAGATGATTGATGCCTGGGGAGGATGGAGTCTCTTCCAAAACCTGCTTCAGACACTGAAAAAAGTAGCTTCTAAGCATGATGTCTCCATTCCAACGGTAGCTGTGAGATACATATTAGATCTGGTATAACTTTGGATGGTTACATTCATAAATATAGGAAATGCATTCTCTCTAAGAGCTTTTTCAACGCAAGTTTTTCCGATATTCTTCTGGTATGTTTTTGCTGTGCCATTGCTCTCATTGCAGCCAGCAGTGGCAGGATCAATGATAGGTGTAAGGCTTGGTCTGTCTCAACATATCAAAGATTCCAATGCTGTATTCTCTTTGATACTTGATGAAGATGATATAAACAACATCCAGGAAGCTTCAAAGAAGGGGAAAGATCTTCTCAAAGTGATTGGCGACTGTGGAGATGAATATAGGCGTATATGAAGACCCTCGGTTCGTGGCAGCGGGTGCATTTTCCACACATTAATTGGTGCTGCATGAATGTTTTATTCATGCCCATTATCGAAATTTTGCATTTTATAGCCTTTCGTCCTGTAATTCCAGCCATATAAGCCTATCACAATGAACAAAGCCTGGGACGAGGCTTTAGTTAAAGTATATATAGGAATTAGTTCTTGTAATTCTTTCGGTTTTCAATTCTTCCTTCCTTCCAATTAATATGTTTTTACACCAATCCTTAGGACTTTTATTTTACATCATATAAACCTATTATGAAAACACCAAAACAAGGCAATGAAAACAACTAAAGAACAGAATGAATATATAGAAATTATCGAAAATCAATACTTAAACAACAAAATTTACTAAAATAAACATAATTTAATATCATCAAACTCTCCCAAACTAATTTGTTTACCCTCTAGCAAATCACCCTAAAAACATAAACACAACACATATAAACGCCGCTTTAGGCATAAACGTAATTCTTGGCTCAACGATTACTACACGTTGTACTTGTACAAATCGAAAATTCAAATATGATGCATGTATACAAATTCACATTAATCTTAACTAATGCCAACAAGGTAGTCCTCAAGTATGCGCATGCAAACCACTTGATTTCACTTACCTAACTCCAGCAGATATATAAAATCAAACATCCCCTAACCTTGAACATTACAAAACAGATTTTAGCACTCTTTTTTCATGCCACTCTCCACTAATGGAAATCATGCATCCATCAAAGATCAGTACAACTTCATTAAACTTGTAACATTAGATTAGAAACAAAAGAATGAGATAATGAAAGGATTCAAAAGAAAAGTTACAACATTCATAAGCACTTACATATTTATTCTCCTAAAAAATCTCCTTTAAACCCAAAGTTATATAATCCAAAAATATAATCAATAACATTTTCACCATAACTTCACCAACTTCCAAAATACACTCGGCCCCAAAAGTTACGTTTTTCATCCCCTTCTTGCTACTTTCCCTTCTTTTTCACCACTTTGCTCTTTTTCTGTTTTCTTTTTTTCCTTTTTGTCTTTTTTTTTTCTTTTTCAACATTTTTTAAATTCTTCTTTTATTTTTTCCTTTTTCCCCCACAACTTTTCTCCACGACAAAAAGAAGTAACTAGATTGGAACCATCCTATTCATTCTTGGCCTCCATGAAAATACATGCACAATTACATAACACTTAAAAAAACAAAAAAACCCTAACTATGACACACCTTCTCTTCCCCCAAATTTATTAAAACATACGTCTATAACAAAACCATAACAACACAAGTACTTGAGAATAAGGGATAAAAAGGAAATCAGTCAAAAAACAGGCTAGGCTTCTTAGAATGGTTAGACAAAGAAAAGGGAACTAATTAAAGCTGAAAACATGTGTAGAGACATATAAAACATATGTTGGCTAGAATGGTCTAAACGGAATAAAGATGGCCTAAATCATTTCCCTATCAAGGCACAATTTCAAATTTTAAGTCAAATGACAATTCAACAGGCCAAAAAGAACATTTTTCTTATTTCTACAAAAGCCAAGGGACATCAAAATTGTGCATCTACCTTACATCAAGTAATCAAAAGTAAGTAGCTTAGTGTTTAAAAAGTTGGGGAACTTCTCATGGAAACAAGCTAGCAACCATATTATTATTAACTGTATAATTACATAGCATCTATCATTTCCAATATGCAAAAAGAAGTAATTCAATTTCATCATATACTGTCAACATTCTTCATGAATCTAGGATAAAGCACTCAAGACACAAACACTAACTACCAACACCTAGTTAATCAAGAATTAAGAAAAATAAGAAAATCAAGAAATCAAACATTCCTAGGTAATCAGGAAAATTTTTAATACCTTAAAAGACCCAACACAAAACTAACACCACACTAAGATAGATCGAAACTCATAAAATGGAAATCTAAATGAAAGCTAACACAAATAAGTACAAATTCGCATGGAAACAGCAAGTCAACACATTATACAAAACAAAACTTGCTTCCCCAACCATAAAACGAAGCATTGCCATCAACACTTCAGAAATAAAAATAAAAGAAAGAAAAACTCCATCATCAGAGCAAACAATCAAGGATATTATCGCTATCATCATCATCAATATGAGGACGAGACAGAGGAGTAGGTGAAACATATGGAAGCAATGAGGAAAGATCAATAGGGCATGGAGGTAAAGGAGGAAGTGACAAGTATAGCTACAAAGACCATTGTAGATATAAGGATAAACCTCCAATTGATTATAGCATAACTAATGATTCTTGTCTCACATCTGGTCATATATCTTAAGTATCGAGAATGCCCAGCACTGATGAGGTGTTGCCATAGGCCCGAACTGAGGTCATTGAAGTGAATTGAACTGCCTATCATGGAAATAGAAATAAAATTGAGCAATGATAGCATCACCCCAAGCCAATGGTAGAGGAAGATGCTGCTCCCCAGTTGCACTTGAACTCCAGCTCATAAACATAGCTATTGTCACTGAAAGTGGAAAATACCAATTCTTAACTTATGATCTGTCACATAGTAGGTCATCTGCCATTGCATTAACTACCTAATGTCCATTGGTATATCATGCAAAATAGTGTATAAAAGAGTTGTTCGATCAGTCGTCACTGCACTCACGTGGTAATGGGCATAAGACATGAACTTATAAATCTAAACCACACCTTATGAGGTAGGGGCAAACACTTTAGGGGACAAAGGTGCAACCACAACCCCCTTTATCATACACTATGATGTCAGCTGAGCAACCCCAATATCTGTCTCATGAAAAAGTGGGCGCCGCTACAAAATTCTTAAAAGTGGAATGACTTGGCATCCTACATCGGATAGCTAACAAAATACTAATGGCCAAAAGAAAAATGTTGATCATACCCGCCTTCGAGCACTTAGTCCTACGCTAGTCACGCGCCTGGTTTCAGAGGTCTCCTAGCCCGCGAGTTCAGTGGGAGTGGGGGACTCTTTTGATCAGTGAATGTGGGACTAGCAGTGGGGATAGCTCCAAGAGAAAAAAAAAAAAATGTTGATCATCTGTTCTCATACAAAAACTCTATCCACCTTAGTCACTTTCAAATTTGCATAGAACTCACTCAAAGAGGAGCTATAGCTTTTCGTTCTGGAATACAAAGGGCAACCCACCCCCTTTTTATTAATCTGGGCAGCATAAGGATTGATACAATATAATCTTCTCTCCGAAATACACTTGCATTTATCATGCATCTTATAATACTTTAACCTTTTCAGACTAAAACAGATTAGTAAAAATAGGCGGAGGCTCACTAGGACTTGCCTCGTTAGAATCAAGGCATGATGATTTACCATAGTCTCTTGGTGGAGAAGCATTAATTGAAGGCTAGGCAACTTGCCTATTGGGGTTAGCACTCATCTTCTTAGTAGTTGCTTGTTTGATTCTAGCTATCCTCACAAATCTGATGTTATTGTTTGAATTGAACTAGTAAAAAATTTCGCTGCATGTTTGAAAGAAGATAGAATACAACAATAGACTACAAACAACTTAAATTAGAACCTAAATTGGGCAAATTCAACTTGGGTTGCCCCTTTCCTTGAAAAACAATGTCCATAACAACTTTGGTATGAAATTTATTATTTTGGATGAAAAATTGGGGATAGGTTTAATGAATTAAAAAACATGAAAAAGTTAAATACCAAGGAGAAAAAGAATTTTCAAGGTTTGGAAAAAATTTGATATAAAAATAAAGGGAAGAGTTTGTTTTAAAAGGCTATATAAACATACAATCATGGCATGTGTCCCGGGGGATTTTTGCCCAACGCCTTTCAACCGGCACAGCCTCACTCTAGAGCATGATTTATAGGATCGAAATTCTACACAAAATCTATTTAGGATAATAGAATTGGATCGTAGGATCATAAGATTTTAGAAAAATTAAGAAAATATAATTTATAAATTATTTTTAAAAGATTTATTAATTAATATATGAATAAATATATAGAAAATTCATGTATAATTTATAATTAAATGATCTTACTTCATTTTTTTATATAACATTTTATATCATTTTTTCAATATTTCAGTTGCTAACGTAATCGAAGGGTATTTATATCTAATTTATTTATTTATTGTTAAAACTAATAAAATATGATTCAAAAAATTAAGTTATTTATATAATGATAAATCTTAATTTTATTTAGATATGAAAGTTTTTTTTGAGTAAATTTAGTTATATTTTATTCACATAATAAATGTAAGATCGTAGTTAGAATCGGGATCGTTTTAATAAATTTTGATCGTAAAATCGTAAGATTGATGAAATCGAACTAGGATTCTAAAAATTATGCTCTAGAGCCAAATTTTTCACAGCTCAACTATCTCGCAAGCAGGGCCTGACTTTTGCTTAGTTGAGATGAATAGCAAAAACTCCGTGCGGCGTTAGCCTTCCCACAAGACTAACCAACTTTCGTGCTTATTCAAAACACTACACAACGGATGAGCCTGAGCCTTAGGCTCCGGCCAGCAAGCCACACGCTTACTCGCCCAAGAGTTTGTGAGAATGCACGCCCCAAGTTTAACCCACAAAACCCAACAATCACACAAGGCTTTTGTGGAATGGGCCAGCAAGACCCCACTTGTATTATTCGCTCTCAATAGAATTAATACAAGCACGTTTGGCCAAAGCAACTCACTCACCCAACTCCTATACAAGAGTAGAACTCATCTGCTAGCTTGCTCTGAAGCCTAACTCTCACTCAAGTTCCTACTCTTTACCTATTGGTTTCTTTTCTTGAGTTGCTCTCTATTTGGCCAAGCTATTTATATAGAACCCAGTTGACAAACCCCAAACCGGTAGGCAAGATTCCTATCAACAAGCGCCATTTGGCTTACATGCACATGCATGCACAACACTTGCTTGGCATGCACAAGTTTTCACCACCACATGGCCAACATGCACATCGATTGCTGATTTGCCTTGAGAGACTTCACATAGCCGCCCTAAACTCCACTCATGAGTTTGCTCGACTACCAACACCGTCCAACAAGCCTGCTTGCTACCCATTGGCATCGCTTTCGTCAGGCAATCCGTCTCGCCTGCATGTCAAACGTCCTCTCTAGAACATTCGACCAATCTCTCGAGCCTTCTATTGGCTTCGCGTGGGCTACCTTGCACAACCGCACACCCATTTGAGTGTCTACTCACAAGCCAGTGCCTCTTTCTTACACGTCTCGTCATCTCACAATTGTTGTCTCACACAGCGCATGCCCATTTGCGCATCTGCTTGCAAGCTCACTTGCTCACCCTTCGCAAGCAACGCCTTTGGTGCATCTTGCATGCCTTGTGCACTCTCGCAATTCTCATATGCCCACACTTGCCTTGCCTTGCAAACTCGTGCGTTGCCCGTATATCATCTCGCATGCACTTGTGTATTCTTCCATAAGTCTTCGCATGCCACAGCCGACAAACTTGCACGTCCCTTGCAAGCTAAGTGCATTCTGGCACATTCACCTCGGCCACGCTCGCAACCCTTGCAAGCCCTTCGTGCTTCTTGCGCACAACCATGCTTGATTTGTCTAGCAAGCCCTCACAACACTTGTGCAACACATCCATCTAATGTCAAGGCAGCCAGCCGTGTTCATTCTCGCTTGCATTTCCTTGCAAGCTCGCACATTGCATGTGCAATGCATTCACCCGATGCCAGCATGCCCAGCAGTGCCAATTCTTGCTTACATTGCCTCGCAAGCTCGCACATCACATGTGCTCTACACTAACCGATGCTCAACCCACCACCCTTGTGCCACTTCTCGCCTGTAGGCCAACTCGTACGCATCACTCACATGCCATGGTGCTACCCTCATGCCAATCGTCACCCGAAGGCTATCACGCATGCATCTCTCGCATGTCAATGCCCATGCACAAGTGCCTCTCATGCTTAAAGCCTCACACGCCCTTAGTCGAGCTCACAGTCACCACTGCCTTGCAAGGCTTAGCCCACATGCCTTGCCCATGGGTCTCTCCAGCCATGTATGTTACTCTTTCTATATATGATCAGGAAGAATAATCAGAAGTAACAAGTATAGGGTGGATTTTACCTTCCAGCTAATCTCTATGACTCCCACCTGGAATCAGGCCCAATCGCATGCTGGCCTTGCCCAAACCTTCATCACTTCACTTTTTGAAGGCTCATGTCCCAAAACCATGCACATAAGTGCCTTCATGCTTGTTCCGTGCCATCCCGCGCCATCAAACCTCGGCCATCAACCTACCATCAAAATTCATCTGACAACATGCTACAACATGCCTAAATGTCACATTGTGTCGAGGCCCTTGAACACTTGCTAATATAAAATTTCACCACGCCATGGTGTGACTCAACAGAAAGTTTCAAAATAGTCATGTGTGTATGTCATCACTAAAGTCATGTTGCAATGTGCGTATCTAGAGAATTCACCGACAATTTCTTATCTTCCCACGCCTTGGCTTAGCTAAAGCCAAGCTATGGCATAGGTTAATGTGTAAAAGTTTGTGTAGCTTGGCAAATACGACTCTTTATCAACTACTTCAATCATCTAAATGAACATCTAAACTTTCACAATGAATTCACAACCTCATTCTTAAAAAGTGTCTAGGTTTATTGTTGTTGGCTCGACATAGTTTTTGTTAAAAGTTTCAATTCACATCATCAAGAGAATGATGGCAAGCTTTTCCTTGAATGGCCACATAAATTGCCAGTCTTCCTTGACACTATAATGCTTTGAAGCACTATCATTCATCTTCTATTTGACAATATCTTGCTTTTTGTTGACGTGGCTAACCACTTATCTTTTTTGAATTCTTCAAAGCTACTTTTTTTTTTATCAAACTTACATAATGATCCATCTTTCAGGGGAAATTTGGAAAAATAACACCTTTTCATTAGGGTTTTTGAAATATAGCAGCTACTAAAAATTTCTTGCCAAACTAGCAGGTCAAGATAGTTTAACCAAGTGAAAAGACCTAAATGATCTTCTTCTTCACTTCATAGTTTCACTTCACTTCACTGTTGCTGTTTGAATTTCTTTACTCATTCTTCATCGATTCAACATTCCATTTCACACAATCCATAGTCGTCTGTATCAATGGCATGTACACAAGGAGGACTGGCATTGTCAAGCAAAAAGGCTGCCACCATAAAAAAAAATCACAAAAACCGATGACCTAGAACATGTAAAGAAATATGATAAGTTCGAGTTTTTTTGAGCACATGTTGAGCACATGGATAATTCATGTGCTCAACATGTGATCGACAATTTTCTCAAACTTCCAAATCTCAATCTTTTATTTTACTTCACCAAGCTTTGAAAAGTTTGCCCTAATCTATTTGCAAGCTCTTTAATTTGCAAACATTGAGAATGGGTGCATACGCAAGTCTATATGCCATTCCATAAGGAATGAGCAATTTAATAAGTTTGAGGCATATTCACTTCTTCCCTTTGATACGAAATTCGAGATGCCAGTAAAGATTGGAAGGTTGAATTGTCTTCAGACACTACCGTTCTTCAACGTAGGCCAAGAGAATAGTTTTGGAAGGACCTTAAAGGTAAATTGGTGATTCGAAATCTTGAACTTGTAAAGGATAAAGAAGAAGCCGCACGGGCAAATTTAGGGAGAAACAAAATCTAATAGATTTGACATTTTGTTGGCGGAGTAAGCTAGCAAAGAAGGTGTTGAAATCCACAATGAACAAGCATTGGAAGGGCTCAAACCTCACCCAAATTTAAAAGCATTAAAAATTGTAATTTCATGGGTGGTTGATTTCCTCAATGGTTAGTACATTTGTGGAAGTTGGATAAATTGGAGTTGATTGGCAATAGCAAATGCTCAGAACTCCCTATGCTAGGGCATTTTCCATGTCTTAAAACTCTGGGACTGGAAATGGAAAATGTAAGTTGCATTGGGGTTTCATTCTATGGCCTTGATGTTTGGAGAGGAGGAGGATCAAGAAGCAATAGCAGTTGTGGCGGTGTTCAAGTACCAGTGTCAAGGAAAAAATTGTTTCCAATGAAGATCATCTGATCTTGGGCAAACTTTTGGAAGCTTGGTGAGGTTAAAGAAAAGATTGAGATTTGGAAGTTTGAGAAAATTGTCGAGCACATGTTGAGCACATAAATTATCCATGTGATCAACGTGTGCTCGACATGTGTTCAACAAAACCTAAACTTATCGTATTTGTTCGACATGTTCTGGGTCGTCAGTTTTTGCGATTTTCTTCTTTATGAAAGCAACCTTTTTGCTTGAATAACTGGTTCTCCTAGTGTACATGCCATTGATGCAGACGACTATGAATTGTATAAAATGGAATGTTCAATCGATGAAGAATGAAGAAGAATTGGTAAGGAAATCCAAACAACAACGGTAAAGTGAAGTGAAACGATGAAGTGAAGAAGAATGTCATTTAGATCTTTTCACTTGGTCAAACTACCTTTACCTACTAGTTTGGCAAGAAATTTTTAGCAATTGTTATATTTCAAAAATCCTAATGAAAAGGTGCTATTTTTGCAAATTTTCCTTCTTTTAGTCATAAGTAAAAAGGAATATAAAATAGCTTTAATATTGAGCTCATTCTTCTTCTTATCACTAACTACCACCTGATGAAATCCTAACGGCTGAGACAACTACAGCTCCACATGAAGCCTACCATGAAGCTAGGCGTCCACACTTAGATTCTTTACAAGGGATTGGTGGTCCTATTACAAGGTCAAGGACTAAGAGAACGCAAGTTGCCTTAATCTCTTTCATAAATGAAGCCATGGAATTCGAAGCTAAGACAGCAAGGAAGACTTCCAAACTTAGCTCATCATTTGTCATTCTATTCATCCATGAAGGATCGAGAATGAAGGATCGAGTGTGGCTGATTTTCACACGTGTAATCAAGATCCTTAGGCCACTTCTCATCACAATCCAAGTTCGAATTTGGAAGATTCTAATTTGGAAAGAAGTAAAATAAGTTCAGCCGCCATTCATTTCTCTAATCCAACCCACACTTGGATTCAGCTTTAGACAATATTATTTCTTCTTCATGAACGAAAGTAGAAGCTTCCAAGACCATATCCTTGATGTTTAGAGAAGTTTCCAAATTCAGAGCTAGAAGATTTAAATAGGCTTCCCAATTCAATTCAAGATTGTAAAGCACAAGGCTTGAAGGCAACACAAGTTTGGCTAGCACACAAATCCAAATCAGCCTTGGATTAGTTTTAGTTTTAGGCAACTATTTTGTTCTATTTCCTTTTCTTAGATTAGAATACTTTTAGTAAGTATTTCTTCTAGTAATTATTTCTTTAGTTAGTTTCCTAAAAAGCGAATCTAACTAGAGAATAACTTTCTTAATTCTTACAACTTGTAACCTATAAATAGAGGCTATTCAGCCCCAAGAAAAAAAAAGACTTTGATCAATTACAAACTTGAGAGCTTTTTGCTTTTCTTTGAGTTCTAGTTTAGAACTTGCTTTGAGTCTTTGAGAATAGCCTCTTAGGTTCATGTTTAAGCTATCTTGTTGAGTCTCTTTCCCTCAACAATTTGAGCATGCTTTTTGGTTCCAAGGAAACAGTCCAACTCACATCCGGGAGCTGGAACTAATCCTTCGGGTGTCAAGTGGATAAAAGCAAGGTCTTTCTTCAATCTTGAAGTTGGTGTCTTACTAAAGGAAGAATCAGTTCAACCTAGAGGATGATACTAGGACCAATACTCTGATATAGGTTCGGATTTTATTCTCTTGGTTTAAGATTCGTATCAATTTGGTATCAGAGCTGCCTTTGGGTTGCTCCTTAAAGTTGTTCATATCCTTTGTGTTTTTGTCTCTGTTTTTCTTTGTTTTTCTGCATCTTTGTTTCGTATATCTGAGTCTTCTTTCTGTCCATAATCTATTCATGATTCTCTTCTTAATTCCGTGTTTAAAAACCAAATAAAGAAGTTCCAACCAATTGTAAAATACTGCCGAAATTTTGTCTCAGTTTTATTATTGCTCCCGTCACTGTTCAGTTGTTCCCATCATCTGTTTTCTTGTGTTACAACTTGGTTCTGTGCTCTTGTTTTCTTGTGTGAATATTGGAGACTTTGGTTGCTGAATTGCTGCTGCTAAAAGAGCACCCAAACTGCTGCAAAATCAGTAAACCCGTAGCTAAAGAGCAAACCAGAAAACCCGAACATCTTTCTTCAAGTTTCTGTCCAGTTTTTGTTGTTGTATCTTCTTCTGATTATTACCTGAGTAAGAAGGCTTCTTCTTCTTGAATTTTACTATCAAATTGTGCTACAAAAACCGTGAAACAGCCTGCTGAATTCCATCTAAAAACCCGACAAACCAACAAAGAAACTGAAACCCCAGTTTTTCTGAATTCTGCCCAAACCTTCTTGATCCTTGATCAGGTTGTTTTTGTGATTATTTTCTGAACACAAAGGCTTCAATTTGTTTCCAAAATGGTGTTGCAAATTTATAAAACCCCAGCCGAAATTTAGCGACTCCCTGTGAAAGAAGAACAGTCCAGGAAAGCTGAAAATTCTGAAATCCTGAAACTGAATTTCCTGATTTGTTCTATCTTCGATTTTGCATCAATTCTTGATTAAAAAGCTGCAAAATTTTGTTGGATCATACTGTCAAGATTGTGCTCTAAGATGTGATATTGGGTGCTGAAGTTTTGGAAACAATTGGTGAAAGAATTCTTGAAGAAACCAAATCCTTGTTAGAAACAGATTTGGTTCAGAAAGCAAAAACAGTGTTGAATTCTACTTGGATTGATCTCCAAAGCAAAGAAAACTTATATTCACAAACTTTACTCAATCACAAGCACATAAAGAACCTCATTCTTTTTCGGCCAGAAACCTGAATGTCCCTTCTTTGAAAATTTCAGCCGTAAATAGTCTTCTTGGTTCAAGTTCTTTATTCTTATTTGTTAACCTCATATTTGTTTCTTGTTTTCAGAATTTGTTCTTGTTTCTTGCCTTTCTTGACCTCTAAATATTTTATTCTTGCTTTACTTGAATTTAATTGTCTATTTTTGTGAGACTTTTGAAGCTTGTTTTGATTAGAACTATTAGAAAAGTGATTGAGTGTGAGTGAACCTACTCATCAACCCCATTACTATAAAAAGAGAGTTCAACCTTACATTGGTGAGAGTTTCATACATTGGGCAATTGGTTAGAGGGAAGTGAGGTAGGAAAATTTTTATTACTAACCTTGCTTCTGCAGAGATGGCCTCAAATCCAAAAGAACAAGACAAAGACATAAAGGAGTACTTTAAGAGCTTAGCTTCAACTCTAGAATTAGTCCATAGAAAATTGGATAAAATGGAAGTACCAATGGCTCAAATTGCATACGCAAAGAAAGCATCCAATCCAGCAAATAGGAAGAAGTTTAAATCACAAACTTCTTCAAAAGTAAGTAACCCTAAACCTTCATCCAGTTCTAATAGTTCTAACACTAGTTCTTTTATCCAATGTTTTAGGTCTTTAGGCCGAGGACATGTGACTTCTCAATGTCCAAATTCTCGAACCATGCCTACCTTAGGTGATGGAATCTATAAAAGTGAGAGTAAGATGGCCGCAAGTAATGCTAATGAATAGTGGGGGCATGAAGAGGATCAACTAATTGGAGAATGTTTGGTTACAATAAGAGATTTGAGTACTCTACCCGAAGAACCTACCGAAGATCAAAGGATAAATCTTTTCCACTCTAAATGTTTAATTAAAGATCAAATTTGTATGATGATTATTGATGGAGCATCTTGTACTAACCTTGCTTCTACTTATCTTGTAGATAAATTGAAACTCAATTGTTCCTTGCATCCTAAGCCATACAAATTACAATAGATGAATCAAAGTGGATCACTCCGTATCACAAAACAAACTTTGGTAAGTTTTTGAATTGGAAATTTTATTGACTAAGTTCTTTGTGATGTTGTTCCTATGCAGGCTTCTCACCTACTATTAGGATGACCTTGGGAGAATGATTGCAATACAATTCATTTCAGGAGGACTAATAAGTATCGTCTTAATAAGGATGGAAAAGCCTTCATACTAGCGCCATTGCCACCTTCGGAAATTAGTAAGTTTCATCAACAACAAAAGGTAAAGCAAATGGAGTGGATAAAAAAGCAAAAGAAGGTTGAAAAAAGCCCAAATTCTGCTCAAACCGAGAGTAAACAAATGTCTTCAACTTCTAAAGGTAAGGTTTCAGTTCTCATGAGTGAAACCGAAGGTATCCAGCCATCAGTTGAAAATTTTAAAAGTAGTTTCTCTACTTGCATAAATGATGTTGATAGAATTTTAAATGTACGTAAAGAGTTGGCGCCAAATAATTTTCAAGAAGTTTTATCTATTACTGATGAGCTACCAAGTGGTTTGCCTTCACAAATCAAAGCTGTTTTGTAGGAAAATGAAGATGATTTTCTAGAAGATCTCCCTAAAGGATTACCACCTTTAAGGAGAATTGATCATCAAATTGACTTCATTCCCAGCGCAGTAATTCCCAACTAAGCCAATCCTGAAAAGTCAAAAGAGCTCCAATGGCAAGTTGAGGAATTGCCAGATAAAGGTCATGAACAATAAAGTCTTAGTCCATGTGCAGTTTCAGTCAACCTTGTTCCAAAGAAGGAAGGTACATGGAGAATGTGTACAGTTAAGTATAGACATCCAATACCTCGCTTTAATGACATGTTTGAAAAGTTGCATGTGTCTAAAATTTGTACTAAAATTGACCTTAAGAGTAGATATCATCAAGTATGCATTAACAATGGAGATGAATGGAAAACTACTGTTAAAACTAAGTTTGGTTTGTATGAATGGTTAGTCAAGCCTTTTGGATTAACTAATGCACCTAGCACATTCATACGGCTTATGAATCATGTACTTAGGCAGTTTATAAGAAAATTTGTTGTGTATTTTGATGACATTCTCATTTATAGCAAAAGCTTAGAAGAGCATGTGAAGCATATTAAATTTTTTCTAAGTGTCTTGTGTAAAATTAGGATGATTGGTTTTAAACCACTAACCCCTCTTGACTTAGTGCCATTGCCTAGTAATGAGCAAATAAATCTTAGTGGTACAGCAAAGGCTAAGTTTGTTCAAGAATCACATGAGAAAGTACGCCTTTAAATCCTCAAGAAGAATGAACGTTATACTCAAGTTGCCAATAGAGGGAGAAAGCAAGGAAGGACTAAGCTTCATTCTCGAGGAGATGGTCCTTTTCAAGTTATTGCTTGCATGGGCGAGAATGCATACCAACTTGTCCTTCCAAGTGATTATGGAGGTGGTGCTTCATTTAATGTCTCGAATCTTTTGTTATTTGAAATGGATGACAAGTTTATGGACTCGAGGGTGAGTCCTTTCAAAAAAGGAATGACTGATGAAATCCTAAAGGCCGAGACAACTACAACTCCACATGAAGACTACCATGAAGCTACGCGTCCACACTTAGATTCTTTACAAGGGATTGGTGGTCTTATTACAATGTCAAGGACTAAGAGAACGCAAGTTGCCTTAATCTCTTTCATAAATGAAGCCATGGAATCCGAAGCTAAGGCAGCAAGGAAGACTTCCAAACTTAGCTCATCATTTGTCATTCTAGTCATCCATGAAGGATCGAGAATGAAGGATCGAGCGTGGCTGATTTTCACACGTGTAATCAAGTTCCTTAGGCCACTTCTCATCACAATCCAAATTCGAATTTGGAAGGTTCTAATTTGGCAAAAAGTAAAACAAGTTCAGCCGCCATTCACTTCTCTAATCCAACCCACATTTGGATTCAGCTTTAGGCAATATTATTTCTTCTTCACGAACGAAAGTAGAAGCTTCCAAGACCATATCCGTGATGTTTAGAGAAGTTTCCAAATTCAGAGCTAGAAGATTTAAACAGGCTTCCCAATTCAATTCAAGATTGGACAGCACAAGGCTTGAAGGCAACACAAGTTTGGCTAGCACACAAATCCAAATCAGCCTTGGATTAGTTTTAGTTTTAGGCAACTATTTTGTTCTATTTCCTTTTCCTAGATTAGAATACTTTTAGTAAGTATTTCTTTCAGTAATTATATCTTTATTTAGTTTCCTAAAAAGCTAATCCAACTAGGGAATGGTTTTCTTAATTCTTACAACTTGTAACCTATAAATAGAGGATATTCAGCCCCAAGAAAAAAAAAAGAGACTTTGATCAATTACAAACTTGAGAGCTTTTACCTTTTCTTTGAGTTCTAGTTTAGAACTTGTTTTGAATCTTTGAGGATAGCCTCTTAGATTCATGTTTAAGCTATCTTGTTGAGTCTCTTTCCCTCAACAATTTGAGAGTGTTTCTTGGTTCCAAGGAAACAGTCCAACTCACATCCAGGAGCTGGAACTAATCCTTCGGGTGTCAAGTGGACAAAAGCAAGGTCTTTCTTCAATCTTGGAGTTGGTGTCTTGCTAAAGGAAGAATCAGTTCAACCTAGAGGACGATACTAGAACCAACACTTTGATATAGGTTCAGATTTTATTCTCTTGGTTTAAGATTTGTATCACCACCCTATATTTATGACTAGCAAAAATCACACTATCACCATTGGGTACTTTTTTAGGTGGAAAGTCAATAGAGTTACATCAACCCATGTTAATGTCACTTTTCTTCAAGCACTCTACTTTTGTATCAATTGAGGACTTCCCATGAAAATATAAAAATTCACCTTCTCATCATCAACCCTCAAAATAAGAAAACTAGAATAATGGGCACATCTTTGTGTTCCACTATATCAAAAAAAAAAAAAAAATCACCAAGTCTACCTATAGAATGAATTGGTCCACTTTAACCAACATATCTTCTACAATCCCTTCGAATAACTTAACCAATTTACTTGGTGAAGAGTAATATTGGTGAGTTTGGAAACATATTTCAATTCCAAGGTCTGAAAGATTGGTAGCCGCATGAGATTAATACTAGCATCCAAATCACAAAATACTCGTTGAAAAGCTACTGTCCCCATGGTATATAAAATAGTGAACTCCTAGGGCTTTTCAACTTTGGAGGCAACTTCGTTTGAATAATTGTACTACATTCCTCCATAAGTCTTATAGTTTTCCAATCATCCAACTATTATTTCTTAGTTAATAAATCTTTTAGAAACTTTGCATATTTGGGCATTTGACTCAATGCTTTAGAAAAGGGTAGACTAATATGAAGCCTTTTCAATGTTTCAATAAATTTCATTATCCCCTATTGAATTTCTTCTTTTCTAACCTTGGAGGATATAGTGGTATTAGATGATATCATGGTAAATTACCCTCTTTTCCTCAAGTCATTTCTTCTAGAATTTCCACATCAAGATCCTTCTTCCTTTCTTGACAAGACCTATCGATATTCTCATTTTCCTTTTTTTTCTAAAAAAAAAAATTCAAGCTTCTTTTCATTGCTTTCTTGGGCATGTCAACAATGGTAACCTCATTATTGTATGTCATTCCACTCCTCAAAGTTATTTCCATAACTTGATCATTGTTTTTATCCCTATGATGGACTGCAATGTTGCTTAGTAAGGCTTCTAAAGGTCTTTCCCTAATAGCTTTAGCAAGTTAATTAATCTAAATCTCTAAATTATGAACAGTTATGTGTTGGGTTGCTATTGTATTTGAGAGTGACCTTACTTTATCTTTTTTTTCCCCATGATAATTATCTTGATGAGAATCTTGAGGTGGATTCTGTGAGAAACCAAATGATTAAGAAGGTCAAAAAAACTCGCATTTCTAAGCATTATTACCACCCCAAGAGAAATTTGGATGATTTCTCAAACTAGAATTATAAGCATCAGAAGAATATGAATGTTGATTGCTTGTCGTCAATGCTCCTCATATTACACATTTTCTACCATCTAAACATGCACCACCAAAAGTCTCCAATTCAACCCTCAAAACTTCTATTTAGAATTGCTAAGAAATTTATAGTCCAACATGACTAAAAGACCTAAAATCCTAGCTCCTGGCTTTTGCCACGCTATAGCGTGGATACTTCCTCTATTCTTCATTAGCCCTACCATGCCACGGCTTGGAAAAAGCCACGATGTGGCTTGCCTCCTACCCTTGGTCTTTCAACTTTCCATCTAGCCATTCCTTAGCATGGCTGTTTCCCTCATTCTACAGTCTCTCTTGACACTTTTTTTAGTTTTTAATCCTTTACTCTTTCAAATTGACATGTTCTTGCAATAAATCTAGGACTTTTTTGCACCATGTATACCCATCATAAAAATACCAAAACTATGAGAATAAGCTGTAAAATATGGTAATTAGCTATAATATACGTATATGAGTTGTAATTAGCTAAATTAGAGTTTATGCAATATTAGGAGTCTTTCTTTTCTTTGTATATATAGACATTTATGCCATTGTAACAAAAATAAGGAAGAAAATAGATAGAATATTCAGGAAATATTTTTTCTCCAAAAATTTACTGAATTAACATGGTATCAGAGCGGTTCCTATAGCCATGCCTTGGAGTGCCTTGTGGTGACCGTAGCATGGTTTTTCTTGATTGGCCGAACTTTTTCCTTGATTGGCCGAATTTCTTCCTTTTAGGACTCCAATTCTTCCTTCCAGGAGAAGACATAAACAAAAAGGGCGAATTGGTGGGAGTTTCCTAGTATTCCTAGTAATATAGTATCTAGAGAAGTGGGAGGGGTAAAGGCAGTAGATAGGCAGCTTAAGGGATGGGAGAAGGAGGCATTGCTGGATGCTGGGCAACTTTAGTAGGTACAGAAGCCATTGGAAGAGGCCGAACAAGAATAGGAGGTGACTGGGCAGTTAGTACAAGATATTGAACAAGCCCGAACATAAGAGAACGAACAACTTCCCTCATCTCTAGTACAACTCCTATAGGAACAAAATCACGAATAATAGCTTCCCTCATCTCCAGTACCCGACTAAACTCCTGAGAATATTCTTGAGGTAACCTCTTGTCCTCTCACTTGTGTCTTTGATGAGCTTAATACTTATGTGGGATATAAACTACCTGCTAAGTACAATTGAGGCAAGTCCCTGAATAAATATTCATTGGATGCTGAAGAGAAAAAATCAATGTATCCTATGGCGAATTATGTGTCAATCAAAAGGTTGTTAGATTCACTAAGAGCATTTGTTTCAAATATATCTACAATTTTATTCCAGAAGGAGTACATGATGCTTTAAAAGATCCCAAATGGATTCAAGCAATAGAGGAGGAGATGGTTGCATTGGAAACAAACAAGACTTGAAAGCTAGTGAGTTATCGGAGGGGAACAAGACTGTGGGTTGTGAGTGGGTTTTTTCTATTAAGTACAAAGTGGATGGATCCATAGAAAGATACAAGGCGAGACTAGTAGCAAAAGGGTACACGTAGACCTATAGGATTGACTACCAAGAGACGTTTGCTCCTGTTGCTAAACTTAATACTGTTCGAGTACTGTTGTCTCTTGCAACTAATCTAGACTAGCCACTACATCAATTTGACATCAAGAATGCATTTCTTCATGGTGATCTTGAAAAAGAGACTTATATGGATATTTTGCCCGGGTACAATTTACCCTTACAACCTGAGAAGGTGTGTAAGTTAGAGAGATCATTATATGGTTTAAAATAGTCCTCACGGGCCTAGTTTGGTCGGTTCACTTCGGTGATGAAGAGATATGGGTATTCTCAAAGTGACTCAGATCACATGTTGTTTGTGAAACGACAACAGGGAAAGGTAACTATGTTAATTATATATGTTGATGATATGACTATCATCGGAGATGATAGGACAGAAATTTCTAAGTTCCAAAAGAAACTATCTGAGGAGTTTGAGAGGAAAAATCTTAGGGGGCTGAAGTACTTCCTAGGTATCGAGGTAGTAAGATCGATAGAGGGAATATTCCTCTCACAAAGAAAGTATGTGCTAAACTCTTTGGGAGAGGTGGGAATATTGGACTGCAAGCCCGTGTACACACCAATTGTTTAGAACTATAGGCTTAGGGAATATCCAGGTCAAGTACCTACAAACAAAGAACAATATCAAAGGTTAGTCGGCAAACTAATTTATCTCTGGCATACTCGACATAACATTGCATATGCAGTGAGCATTGTTAGCCAGTTTATGCATGCCCCAAGTAAAGACCATATGGATGCAATATTGCGTATACTCTATTACTTGAAGGCCTCACCAGGGCGAGGATTAAGGTTCTCAAAAAGGGGTCATCTTGAAATTGAAGGGTTTATTAATGCAGACTGGGCTAGGAGTGTTTATGATAGGAGATCAACGTCGGGATACTTTACCTTTGTGGGAGGAAACTTAGTTACTTTGAGGAGTAAGAAGCAGAAGGTGGTGGCATTGTCAAGTGCTGAGGCCAAATTTAGATAGATGGCGAAAAGGCTATGTGAACTTTTGTGGCTTAAGAAGCTAATGTCGGAAATTGGGTTCGCTCCAAAAGGTGAGATGAAGTTATTTTGTGATAATAAAGCAGCAATTGATATCTCTCACAATCCAATTTAGCACGATTGTACCAAACATGTTGAGATGGACCGTCACTTCATCAAGCAAAACTTGGACACCAAAGTGATTCGGTTTCCATTTGTGCGATCTAAAGATCAATTGGCAGATATCCTGACAAAGACTGTATCAAGCAGAGTCTTCTACGGCTCACTTGACAAGTTGGACATTTACAACATCTATGCACCAACTTGAGGGAGAATGTGAGAATGAACTATAAAATATGGTAATTAGTTGTGATATACGTATATAAGTTGTAATTAGCTAAATTAGAGTTTTTGCATTATTAGGAGTCTTTCTCTTCTTTGTATATATAGACATTTAAGTCATTGTAACAAAGATAAGGAAGAAAATAGACAGAATATTCAGGAAATATTTTTTCTCCAAAAATTCTCTGAATTAACAAAAAAAAATACAATAATTATACAAAAATCAATGAAAATTGAAAGTTAAACAATGAAATTGACTAAGAATTAGGGTAAAAACTAAGCATATTTTAAAATGATCAATAATCACAAATAATGTAACATTGTTATTCCGTATGGTATTATTAATGAATTTATTTTTTTTCTTGACAATAAAGTCTTTTTAATGAGAATAAATGTATGTTACTATTAAAGCCAAAAACAAGTATAAGTCTATATATAGGTATTACTTCCCTACATACATTTTCATCAGTTATATTACGGTGCTTAGTTGCATTGTTAATCGTAATGTAGAAACATAAATGAATATTTATTACAAATCCCAATGAGTACTTATTATCAGTGGTGAGCTTATATGTTTGTTTATATATATTGTGATGAGAAAAGATGTCAATTTCTTGCTCCCAAGGGCATAGGCGAGTTGGTAAGTTTGAAGTGACGTGGGAAGAAATCCTCCAGCAATGCACGTTTGAATCTCGTGTGGGGCAGATTTTTCGTTGAACTATTGTGGGGGTCTATCTTGGGGTTTATCCAGTTGGCTCTCTCCTTTAGGACTCTGATAACTCATGCACATCCCCCAATTTACATCCCGCCTGGCTAAGGGTCCTCTGGTACAAGTAGGAGGAGTTTCGCCTTCGCAAGGAAGACTTTCTCCTAAAAACAAAGAAAAAATGTCAATTTCTCTATTGCTTTGATCTAATTTTTTTCCTTACTAAATTTTCATCAATTTGAAGAGTAGAAAGGACACCTTTATTATATTCCAAAACCAAATTTTGGTGACTAGATTATATTTGACGTTTCTGTCATTACAAATTTTTATTCGTTTAAAAAAAAAAGGTACGATGGGTGGTTTTCTTTGTTTAATTACCCAAGCTTGTATTTATTGTTTAGTTAAATGGATCAAATGGACCAAAGTTATTTATTTTATACCTCATCTAATAATGGTTTCATTCTTTTATGCTTAAAGTGTGTATTTTTTTCCGTACAATGTTTTTCAATGTTTTTCAATGTTTTTCAATGTTTTTCCCCAAGCATAGGCTACTTTTTGCTATTACTAAATTTATTATGGCAATCATAATATAAGAGCACCTCAAGCATGACTTTGTTTAAGAATTTATATACTCTATTAAGTTCATATAAATAAAGAGAGTTTGTGTTTTAAAACTTTTTATATTAGAATATTAATTGTTACAAGTTTAACTTAATTTAATTTTAATGTTTCTTTTGGTCATGGTAAATCTCACAATGAAATAGTGGATCTCAAATTAGTAAAATGAAAGAAATTTTCTCATAAATTTTGAGTACAAAAATTAAATTGATGAAAAACATCTAATTAAAAATAAAAAAAATAATTACTCATCATCATTATTAGCTAAATAAGATATCATGGGATCAATATAAGGAGTGACAATAATTGCAAAATTATTAAAATTTTCAAATAGATATTTCTTTCATTAAGATATTCTCATGTAAATGCATTGGTCAAAAACTAGTTTTTCACATATTAATGAAGTTTGGCTCTGCTTCTAGTTGAAAACATAAATTACATTGTGTGAATCACATAATTTTTTATCACTTATTTTTCCTTCTCCTTATCTTTGTTATTATTTAGAACTATATAAATAACATTTGAATTTGTTCCTTGACAAATTGGTAGACAAGTTTTACCACAACAACAAAAACCTTCTATGCCTACACACCTAATAAGACTTATATTCTAGTGTCTTTATAAAAGTTAAATAAAGACGGTCAGCTGGAAGGATTAATTTTTTATATTTGCAATTTATTTTAAATTCATTAAAAACATAGTATTAGATTAACAACTCTTGTTGAGGCATTTTATTAAAAATATGGTATTTTTTTTCTAAGTTTAGAATAATATTTGTAGGTAATTATGAGGACCTATTAACACACTTTAAATAAAAACGTAATATTTTCTATTATAATATAAATGAATTAACATCACCTATTTAGATAATAAAAAAAGAATTAAGTTGGTTAATTAAGTTAACCGTAACTACAATCCTATTGCTTAACAAATTAACAAAATTACAAAAACGTTAACGGCAACAAAATTAAGTTAACAAACGTTAGAATTGGAAACTAACAAAACTACTGAAAGTAATTGTAGTCGCCCATGTCATCACCCCACCTTGTAACCTTTTAGGATTCTTGTAAGTTATGTAACCTTTAGGTTCTTGTAACCTACAAGATCATGATGTGGGAAGATGAACTTGTAACCTTTAGGTTCTTGTAACCTACAAACTCATGATTAAGCTTTCTTCTCTTGGCTGCTTAAATATGAGGAAGTTGCTTGAGGTTGAAACTTGAAGGAGAATGCAAAAAGGTTGGGACTCTTGGTCTGCAACTTGAGCATGCATAAAGGTTGGGATATAGGATCTACAACTTTAGCTTCGCATGCACGAAAGAACAGTAAGTTTAGTTAAGGACTAAACTTAAGAAGATTTTGTACCTTCTTGAAACAAGAAAAAGTTCTTGTTTTTGAGTATGCCCAATCTCACTCTCTTTCAAAGCATTGTAAGTGTTTAATTTGTGGACAAGTAAGGTATGTTCGATAACTGTGATATACCTTCTGATCAGTGATACAATCTGATGATCTTGGCATGTTTATTTATGAAGATAAATATATATTCCGCATGAAAGTTAAGACTAGGAATTTATGAGGAAATTCCTTCATTGGTATTAGAGACAGGTTGTTTGTTTCCTGATCATTAAGCTTGTTTGATTAATAAACATGAAATTTAAGAATTGAATGGATTGAATGATCATATTTTTTCTTGAATGAATTTGTTTTGCTCAAGTATATTGGTCAGCCAGTGTTGTACAGTCTTTTTCAAGAAATATGGAATGATATACGAAGTAATGGTTATATTTTCTGAAACTAAACATTACAGGCTTCAAATCAGTATATAATATGTGTAATTTGAATTAAAAACGAGAGAGAGAATTATCAAAGTTGCTCGAAAATTCTGAAACTGGAAATTTGTTTTCTGGAATTCAGCATGATCAAGAGACCATGTTTGACAGACTGTATCTCTCTTAATTTTAAGTTTCTATTCACAAAACTTATACATTTGTAAACGTCATATTAGAAGGTTTAAAATTATATATTATATGATTGATTTGGATTTAAGATGAAGGATATATGAGTCTCCAAAGTTTCAGAATCATCATGACTGAATTTGAAAATTTGTTTTCCAGATTTCAGCATGATTAACTAGCAATATTTGACTGCATGTATCTCTCTTAATATTTGGCTATGATTTACACCTTTCATATAAATGAAAAATAGATACTTGGGGCTTTAATATGGTATATTAAACGGTCAATTTGGACTTGAAATGAAGGAGATACAAGTCTCCAAAGTTGCACACAAAAAATTCAGATTTTTGTGGTCAACTGTTGACCGTTGACCGGTCAGACAAGTTTCTTCTGAAATTTCCATTGGGTCCTTTGATTGTTTGAGAACAGCATTATGGTCCCTAAAGTTTCATAAAATTAAAATTTTGTCCCTAAGTTGTCCAGAAATTGTGAATTGGTCCTCCAACTTTGGGAAATTAGTTTTTGTCCCTTTTTTGACTAATCATTGACTAGTCAATGCAGAAACTTTGATAGGCTCGTTTGAGCTCCCTTGGGGGTGTATGAGGTACATTTATGTTCGTATCAAAATTGTCTTCGTTTTGATATATTAATGGGACATGTTTGATGCGTATAAAGTTATGAATGTGTGTATAAATACTTATGATATGCATATTTTGAGGCATTTTTTAAGTATTTTTTGCTCGTATTGTTTTTGATATAGAGGATATCATATATGCTTGTGATGATTTATGATAGCATATATGAAGTCTAAAATGCTTGCTATCTATCTTGAAATTAAAGTATGATTTTATGCATATGTCATTTGTACATTAGTTCAAATCATATTATGCTATGTTACAATTACAAGATATAAAAATTATTGCATGTTTTATGATCTTTGTTTGAGTAGGTAATTCTAGAAAGTTTTAGTAACTTCAGTGAACTCGATTTTACATAAATGATTATGTTAATGGTAATTTCAAGCGAGAATTCTCGAACGATGATTGGGAACAGGTGAACTCTCGAATTTGAGACCTTATATGAAATTACTTATTAATATAATTAGTTAGTGTAAAATGATGCATAAATGATAGGCATTAATAATTCGTGCATATATGTCTGTAGAACTTTGTGTTCAAAAACAATGGTTTTAGAATCTAAGAATATTGTTGCTGAACTTAAAAATTGAACAACAAAAATTATGGAATCTGGAATATGAAAATCCAGTATGTGCTAGAAAACAAGAAGTACTAGAAGCTCTTAACCAAATTATGAAATAGCCTGAAAATGGGATTGTTGCTCAATATCGAAGAAATAAAGAGACATTTGTTGCATGGAAAAAGAAGAACTCTCTTGCTCGCATTACGTTGCTGAGTAGCATGGACAATAATGTCATGCAAGAGTTCAAGCGTTTTGATAATGCCAAAGATATGTGGACTACTTTAGCAGCAAGGTTTGGTAGTACATCAGTTACCAAACTAAGACAACTCACTATAAGATTTGACTTTTATGATTACTAAGTTAAAGGATGCTGGCCACATATTAAATGATAAGCAACAAGTGCAAGTAGTGATTCATTCCTTGCCTCAATATTGGGAACATATGAAAGTCTACTTGACCCACAATGAAAATATCAAAATTTTTGAAAATGCTATACGTTATCTTGAGCTAGAAGAGGACCGCTTGTTGATGACTAAACTAGAAACTGGCATATATTATGCAAGTTCTAGCTCACAAGGAGTTTCGGGCTCCAAACGCAAGTATCAAGATGGGCAGTATGAGAAATGGAAAGACAAGGGAAAAGCCCCTTCAGGCAAAAGGCCAAAGCTTAATCAACATGGGAAAGGAAAGCGTCATTTCAAGAAAAATATTTCAAAAGTGAAATGTTTCAACAGTGGTAAAAAGGGTCACTTTGCTTGTAATTGTACTGAGACAAAGAAGACTTATGCGCCATATACCATGTAGCGAAGGAAAGAGATGCCTTTGTGGAGTTTCGACGAGTTCCACAGGGAACCAAATGTAGCGAACAACTCCAAAGTGAAAGTGAAAGGAATTGGCACTTGCCAATTAAACATGCGTGATGGTTGCATATTGTTCCTACATGATATCTTATATGCTCTGGACATAGATTGGAACTTAGTTTCTGTGTTGGTTTTAGTTAAGCTTGGTTTTAATATTAACTTCCATATTTATGGTGTTAACTTGTTTTTGGAAACAAGTTATTATGGTTCTAGATATTTTCTAGATGATTTTAGTGTTGGATATTTATTATAACAACATTAATGTATGTTATTCATTATTCACATCTTATGATTCTTATGAAAGTGATGTGAATATATGGCATTCTAGACTCGGTCACATTAGCCAACATAGTATGAAAAGGCTGGCTGAAGAAGGCTTATTAGGTAATATTGAAAGCGTTGATTTGCCTATATGTGAGAATTGCCTGGCGGGAAAATCCACACAAAAACCATTTAGAACAAGAACAAGAGTTGAGATTCCTTTGCAATTGATCCATTCTGACATCCGTGGTCCAATGAATGAAAGAGTAAGGCATTGGGCTATTTACTTCATCACATTTATAAATGATTATACTCGATTTGGTAATGTCTATTTGAATTCTCATAAATCTGAAGCATTACATTGCTTAAAGAAATTTATGAGCTTGGTAGACAAGAAAACAAAATCATTAAGAATTGATCGAGGTCGTGAATATTTGTTAGATCAGTTCAGAAATATTTGTGATGAAAAAAAAATAGAACGACAGTTGAATATTCCTAAAACTCCTCAACAAAATGGTATTGCGGAGAGAAGAAATAGAACCTTACTTGAAATGGTTAGGTCTATGATGGCACAAGCTAACTTGCCAATCACTTATTAGGGTGATGCATTATTAACTGCAGCCTATATACTTAACTGTGTGCCTACCAAATCAGCTACTTCCACTTCATATAAGTTATGGACAGGTTTAAAACCCGATTTGAGTTTTCTCAAACCTTGGGTGTGTGCTACCTATACTCATGATATCTCAAATAAATATGAAAAATTGGGTGCAAGAGGTAAAAAGAGTATTTTTATAAGATACTTTGAGTACTCCAAAAGGTATGTGTTTATAGGTGAGCAAGACAGTGGGAGTATAACTAAATTTGAATCAAGAGATGTCACATTCTTGAAGAATGAATTTCCGAGAAAGTGCGAGATAGATAAAGACTTGTCTCTATATGAAACTCTAGAACAAGATGATGAAATTACTTCGATAGTGAGAGTTGGTATACCATCATCTCATCCAAGTGAAAGTAATGTGAGAAGTGGGGAATTAAATTCGAACCAGTCTCAATTACAATTACTTGATGAAACGATATTGCCATTGTCTTATCGAGTGGGAGTGAACAATCTATACGGCGAATGAGTGGTAAAAGTGTTTCCCGTCAATGTTTTGATATTGAAGGGTAAGCTTTCATGATTGTTCCACAAGAAAATGATGAGCCAAGGAATGCACATGAGGCTCTAACATGTCCTGATAAGGACAAATGGATACAAGCAATGGAAGATGAGATGGAGTCAATGAGATCAAACCAAGTTTGGGAACTGGTTGACCTCTCAAAAGAACCCAAAGCTATTGGGAACAAATGGGTTCTCAAAATAAAGCGTAAAGCTTATAGCTCAATAAAAAGATATAAGGCTCACTTTGTGGCGAAAGGGTTTCTCCTATTGTGAGACTTACCTCAGTTCGCCTTATCCTGGCAATAGTAGCATATATGGATCTTGAAATACATCAAATGGATGTAAAGATTGTTTTTCTCAATGGAAAATTAGAGGAAGAAATTAATATGGAACAACCTGCTGGTTTCATAACAAAAAGCCAAGAACGAAAGGTATGTTGACTTTTAAGATCGATATATGGCCTTAAGTAGTCTTCGAGATAATGGTATATACATTTTCACAATGCCATAGTATCATATGACTTTGTTATGATTGACAAAAATCATTGCGTATATATCAAAAGATCCAAAGATCAATTTGTGATTCTACCATTATATGTTGATGATATGCTTATTGCTGGAAACAATAAGGAGTTTGTGAATATTGTGAAAAAAAATTGGTTATTTTCCAATTTTGAAATGAAAGACATGGGCAAAACTACATATATTCTTGAAGTTAGGATTTCAAGAGATCGTTCAAAGAAATTATTATCTCTTTCACAAGAGACATATACAAATAAAATCCTTAAACGATTCCATATGCAAGATTACAAACCCATAGATACTCCTATTACAAAAGGTGAAGAAATGAGCTATATAATGTGTCCAAAGAGTCCACAAGAGTAGGAACATATGGAACGTGTTCTATATGCTAGTACTGTTGGAAGCTTGATGTACGCTATGATATGCACGAGACCTGATATTTATTTCGCAATTGAAATGGTAAGTAAATACCAATCCAATCCAGGTCAAGCACATTGGGTTGACGTTAAAAGGATATTGTGGTATCTAAAAAGTACTGCTGATTATTCATTATGTTATCAAGGAAGTGATCTACACCTTGAAGACTATACTGATGCTGATTGGGGAGGAGATTTAGATGAAAGAAAATCTACCTCTGAATTTGTTTACTTACCAAATATTGGAGTAATAAAAAACAAATGTGTATAGCCTTATCAATAATGAAAGCTGAATTTATGGCACTTTCATCAGTAGTACAAGAGGATGTTTGGCCTAAAATATTTTTTGATCACTTAGGTGTTGCTAAACATGTTGCAAATCCACTTTTGGTTAACTGTGATAGCCAAGCAACAATAGCATACACTAAGGATCCAAAACTTCATTGTAAGACAAAACACATAGATACTAAGTATAATTTTGTAAAGGACATGATTGCAGGAAAAGAAGTGAACATACAGTACATACCTACGCATAGAATGATAGCAGATCCTATGACTAAACCAATTCCTAAGGATGTGTTCTCTAGTCATGTGAAATCTTTAGAATGCGTAAAAGTTAATGTACTGAATATTTTGCATTTCCCAAAAGTTCACAACTTAATAATATTTTAATGCCTAAGAGTTTATTCAACATTTATTAATATTAATGCTTTGTGCATTATATTTGTTATTTGAAAGTATGTCGGACAGATGGAAGATTAGCCCACTCACACAGGTAATCGCCTTTATTACTATGTGGTAATACAGATGAGACAATTTTAAACTTATTGTCTATGTGATAATTGAGAGCTCAAGTTTAAAATATGTATGTCGCTTTAATAAAATGTTAAGATGAGGTCATAATATTGATTATGATTGAAAGTGAAATGACCCACACATCTCACTTTCTTTGTCTTTAATGCTAGATGTGAGTTCTGATGGATTGATATTTAAAAGGAGTAGATATGTGAACTCAAGTTAGATATGGTGAATATCTGAACTATCATCTGTACGGTATTAAATGTAAAAGCATACGCTTCATGGGAAAGAAGAGAATACCTTAACACATATTTCATACTATGTGTGCATAAGACAACCAAATGAGTTGGCGAAAGTTTTGATCTCACCTTTCAAGCCGTGTGAGACTCACGAGGATAAGTCCTCAATTGAGTGCCTTTATGACTCTTATCTTATTCTTAAAATTTTTATTCAATATTTGCTATCTTAGAATGTTGCCCACGATCATGAGTGATGCGATCTAACGGGACATTTCTAGAAAAGCAAATTGAATTGAAATTGAGAGATTGAAGAAAGAGAAAGATCAATTTATTATTTGTCGCATTTTGACTTGTATTCACAGGCTGGCCAATTATGATTCTTTTGAGTTCAATCATAATTGTGAATACAACATATGTTATTTAAAGAAATCAAGAGAAATATAATGTGACTGATTGGTCTGGGGTACTGCATACAAGATCTACTCTAAATGGTAATGCCAAATTTGAGTTGCTATATATTCCTAACAGATGTATGGCAACGAGCTCTCATGTATGTTGGTTGCACAGATTATTTGCTGGTATGAACTTTGCAAAGAAGAGAGAGTTATGGTGTATCCATCATGGGTGAGTGGGAGATGAAAGTAATTGCAGCCGCCCACGTCATCACCCCACCTTGTAACTGATTCTTTTAAGTTATGTAACCTTTAGATTCTTATAACCTACAAGATCATGATATGGGAAGATGAACTTGTGATCTTTAGGTTCTTGTAACCTACAAGATCATGATTAAGCTTCCTTCTCTTGGCTGCTTAAATATGAGAAAGTTGCTTGAGGTTGAAATTTGAAGGAGAATGCAAAAAGGGTGAGACTCTTGGTCTGCAACTTGAGCATGCACAAAGGTTGGGACATAGGATCTACAACTTCAGCTTCACATGCATGAAAGAACAGTAAGTTTAGTTAAGGACTGAACTTAAGAAGATTTTGTATCTTCTTGAAACAAGAAAGAGTTCTTGTTTTTGCATATGCCCAATCTCACTCTCTCAAAGCATTGTAAGCATTTAATCTGTGGACAAGTAAGGTATCTTTGATAACTGTGATATATCTTCTGATCAGTTATACAATCTGATAATCTTGGCATGTTTATTTATGAAGATAAATATATATTCCACATGAAAGTTAAGACTAGAAATTTATGAGAAAATTTCTTCAAGTACATATTGCTTTCAAAATCATTCGGCTTCAAGACTTGTTTTTTTTTCATATTGCCATAGCGGTAGGCCCTATTCTTGTTTCAAAATCATTCTACTTTAAGACATTTGTTCCCATACCGAACCACCTGATTCCCAAACTCAGCCACCAGATTCTGCAACTCAAGGAGAGGGACCAGCACAAGAGTCTGCTAACCTTACTCCACTAGAGACTACAAATCTTGGTCCAACAGAATGTTCACCAGGGGAAGAAGCCCATCCAGCAGAGCCACCAAAAGATCCACCCTGCCGGTTCCAATTTAGATTTTATTAGGTACCCTTATTTTTTTTAAATAAGGTTTTATCTTTGTAGATAAAGACAACTATTGATTGAGCCAATTTGTTTATTGGTGGTTTGGATTTTGTTATGAATTATAAGAATATGAAGATACTAGAACTTTTAAGTTTTGGATTGATGGCAAAGTTGTAGTGACATGTTGACTTGAACAGATTCTTGAAATTGAGATTGTTGAATCGATTGGATTTTGAATTTATAAATTCATTAATTTATGGATGAAGACTCTTGTCTTTTTTTCCACAATTCTTAGTGGGACTTTGTCGTCCCCGCTTCTCATCACTTTCTTATTTCAAGTTTTTTCCAATTTTATTATAAATTTTTTAAAAAAGAAAATTTGAAAGGTGGTCAAAAAATTATTTCCGACAAAAGAAAATTTGTTCGCGTTTGGCAATTGCGCCCACACAATCTGGGCGCATTTTCCAAATATAAACAAGTCAAGCCATGGTTCTGTAACCTGGCCTTAGTGCATTTGGAAAATGCGCCACCAACTATAGGCGCATTTGCAGTTGGTTTCAGCGCTTTTTCCAAATGCGCCATCATGGACAACAATAATAATAGCTAATTCTAAATTAATAATATATTAAGTACGAAAATAACTGATTAATACAATTAGGGTTTTAGGTTTAGACGATTCTCTTTATTTATTCATATGTAAAGGATAAATATATATAAGCATAAATTATTATAGTAGTACAATAATTACATATATAATAATAATAATAACAACAATAATAACAACAACAAAAATAGCAACAACAATAATAATAGGATTACAATATTATATTACAATATATTTTATAAAGACATTGATATGCCAAACTACACCCAAAAAAAATTAAATATTAAAAATCTGATTAATACAAGTAGGATTTTCGATTTTGAAGACACTATTTATTTATTTATATATAAAGGATAAATATATATGTATAAATTATTATAGTATTACACATACTTATAGATATAATAATAAAAAAAAAATTATAATATTATATTATAATATATTCTATGAAGACATTAAGATGCTAAATTGCAACCAAAAAAATTAAATACAAAAATCTTATTAATACATGCAGAGTTTGGGTTTTGAAGACACTCTTTATTTATTTATATATAAAGAATAAATATATATGTATAAATTATTGTAGTATTACACATACTTACACATATAATAATAATAATAATAATAACAATAATAATAATAGGATTACAATTGTTGGATTACAATATATTTTATGAAGACATTGATATGCCAAACTACAAAAAAAAAAAACAAAAAAAAACAAAATATTAAAAATCTGATTAATACAAGTAGGGTTTTGAGTTTTGAAGACACTTTTTATCTATTTATATATAAAGGATAAATATGTATATGTATATTTATAGTACTATACAAAATTATTACAGTAATAATAGGCTAAACTATAACCAGATGAATCCATTTACTTCTATTACTATCAAAGCTAACAACCAACGTTCTAATACTGTGTCAACTTTTAGGTGTATTTGAATAGAACTTTCTTATGTACAAATCGTAGCTAAGAGTCGTATTTTGAATCAAATGTACATCTTGCTCTTCTAATCACGCTTAATCATTAGTTACATTAGGAACCAGATAAAGGTGTTTCAAAATATTTAGGTGATATACAATTCAATGCCAACAATTTTCTTCATCCCTAGCTACATTGTCATTAGGTGTACATTATCATTAGGTAAGTAAAAAGCATGTACATCGATAGTTTGTTGATTTGCATTTTTTTTTTTTTTGGACAATGACATGAAAAAATTAAAAGGGCTCGAAATGGACAAGTGAACTATGGAATATTGAAATTGTATTAAATAAGTTTTTATTTATGTCCTACAAGTTTTCCATGTGTACCACAAGTAGTAGGTTTAATAGTTTTCCTATATCTATGTAACCCTACAATCTGCTCTTCTTGAGGCACAGTCGGATCTACGCTTTCACCAACAATATCTATATATTCATTTATGTCATTGTCATCATAATCGTCCTGGCCATCATCCTCACTTATTGGATGTGCAGACATATGTATAGGGGTGTGCATTTTTGGAGAGTGAAAGACATTAGTGGATGGTTGACCAAGCATAGCAGAAATAGCCAGTGGCTCACTATCACCTAATGAAACTAGTACGACAAATGTACACGATGAAGGGAAGACATGCAGTATGGCCGGCGTAGATGTAATAGCATGAAATGAACCTGACTATGTAGAACCACCTAAGGGGTTGAGCATGTCACCCTAATGGAGTCGAGACCCTTTACCACCTTGTCTATGTCCTTAAATATTCCTAGGCTATCTAGCAACGACACGGGAATTCATGACTTTTGCATAGCTCGATCCCCAATCTGCGATGGTCTAATCTCCAATCTATAAAACTCTCGAACCATATACATTGACTCGTAGTGTCATCGCGTATCTCAACAAATTGAGTTGCATTCAAGGCCTCACAACGCAACATATGATCCAAAGATATATGTTAGATCAGGGACATCACATCCATCTGACTCAAACAAATAGTACCATTAGATATTGTAGAAAAGTAACATAGTCAGCATACAAGTTCAAAAAAAGTTTGCACCCAAAACTCCATTGTAGAACTAGTGCCATGAAGTCCTCAGGTATTGCATCAACACAACTCATGTCAAAAATATATATGACCGTGCGAGGCCTATACCATGATAGGTAATCATGGGATAAATAGACGGGTCTTCCACAACATCACTTCTCTTAACAAGTTTGTGACGGTTAGCCCACATGTCTACATATACGCGATGTGTGGTCACCCAATCAATATCTGTCATCCATCGTCGACCCATATTATAAATATCATAGAGACAATCTAGTAGTCTCGACATAGGAATAGACTGAAATATCCCGAATTGGAGTAAAGCGCGATAGGGTACATGGGTTTGATGATGTTCCAACAAAAAAGATACACTACGGTCGCCAAATTTCTTGACCGATTGTGCAATGCGATGGTAGTACTTGAAGAATCTCCTCTGAGTAAGGCAACTATATGAATTACAAGAACAAAAATATCATTAGCACGAAAAACATACTAAAAGGACCGTTCTCAAAAGGCAGTTTTAACTCAAACCAGACCAGACACCATGATCGATTAGTGATCAAATTGATCCTATCGACTAGCCCTAGTCAAATCATAGTTAATGTGAAAAAGAACAAGTATATAGCACTTTATCAAAATAGAGATTGGTCAACTGATCTTGATAGGCGCGCAAAACATGTATATGCACTCTGGACATATCAAAGTGTCTGCTCCACCTCCAATTACAATTATTGTGTAAGTATCAAAATCGATGAACTTTTACAATAATTAAAAAGTGTTATCATCACGAACCTAATGCCATACAAAAATCGAAAATCATTGACCGGATTATGACATTTGGATCTAACAACAAGTATCATCTTCTAAGTTCATAGCTATAAAACATTATAATTTTATATTAAATATGCTCCTAAATATTCAAATATTTTTTTAAAAATTATGTAAATACCTATTTTACTTGCAATAGAACTAATGGCCCTGCGATTTCAGTGGCTATCAATATAGTAGTTTCAAATAGATTGCGGTGCAAACATACTAGTACCGTACTACCCCAACTATATGCTTGTGTCACTCTAAAATCCGTTAACATAGACAGTATAGCAACGACACTCAATAGCTATATTTGTTTGAAAATAATAGGCCACCCAATAGTATCATGAGGTATATACGTGCACCTTGGATACAACTATCTTAGCTCGCATCATCGGGTAAAGGGATATCCAATGCCATATCCAAATAACATACATTTAGTCTACTCCCATAATAGCCAAATGAGGCAATCTAAATTCTAACAATTCTTGACATAAGTCTATCCACTTATCTTTGCTTCGTCGAGTATCAATGCCAATGATCAGCAACTCATCCACACGAATACCCCCACAATACTTTTACATCTTGGAATGTAACAGTCGCTTCACTTACTCGGAGATAAAATGTATGTATTTGTAGTCTCCATCTTTCTACCAGCATAATAATGAGGGGGTGATCAATTTTCATGTGACCACACTACATAATCTTCTTGAAGCCAGCCATCCATATGTAATGTGCACTTGGTCTGAAATCGGCATGTGTTTCAAAAACCACCATCGCATCTCTATATCTAAAAATGCAAATTTGGTATATGAATGTGAAATAGAAACAAAACCTTGTACTAACTATGCTTAAACAACAAATCCTAAATTTGTGGCCTAGGATACATATCTGTTGGACAAATAATATGTAGTTTACATAAGGAATTAATTTTTTTGCCTTACTCAACAACAAAATGCAAGCACTCAATAGTCAACAATTGTAAATTTCTGACTCAAATGATGTATAAAAAAATAGGCAGAGTTTTCCTTATCAAGTCCCATACCCCTACATGTAAACTATTACATATATTATTCTCAGTACTCAACAACAAAACATAAGCGCCCAAAAGCCAACAATCATAAATTTACGATTCAAATGTTGTATATAAAAAAAGGGCAGAGTTTCCCCTATCAAATCTCACACCCCGTGCATGCACAATATTACATATATCATTCTCAACACTCAACAACAAAACACAAGCACCCAAAGGCTAACAGTGGTAAATTTACAACTTAAATGCTATAAACAAAAAATAGACAAAGTAATCGTAATTCAATACCAAGAAAAAGAACAAGTGGCCAAGAATAGTAATCGTAATTCATTACAGTATAACAAATTGGTCCAACGGTGGGAGTCATCTTCAAAATCAAATAAATACAAATAAAAATCAAACTCTAGACTGAGCATGTGAACATTTTCTTCAATTATGATCAATTTGATGATAATTTCTATATCTACGAGACTCATTAGGGTGTCGAACATCCATTTCATTAGGTATCTGACTTACACGCACATGACCCACACACTAATGGGTGAACATATTCTAGTCTAGTTGTAATTCTCATCCAAGAGATGACTAGTAATATGAGTGTGCCAATGAAGTGAACCTACTAGAATATTGCTAAACATATGTGTCAACTGTGTATACTATACTCACCAACAAATATGGATTGTCCCTCCTTAACTTGCACACAGCCAATTCATAAGAACATGGGAACCTATACATTTGCCGTTTCCCACACGTGCAATGATACATGTAGTATCTTACTGTTTGGCAACTTCCACCTTTACCATCAACATGTTGTGCAATGATAATTTGGTATACACCATGTTCATATCAAACTCAGAGCCTTGGTGTCCTTGTGCTGCCAATATTGCCTTTCTAAAAATCTCCCATATGTTATTTGGTAGATCATAACGATAATGGTACGCATCTACCGCACATTTCCTAAACATCTCTATAGTTCAATGGAAGGAAATATCTACAATTGCCGTTATTGGCAAATTTTTAACTCCACAAAATACATTATTGTAGCTTTCTAAGACGTTGGTAGTCAAAGTGCCCCTACAGTGGTTCCCATCATATATTAAACACCACGGTATTTGATTAATAGTGGACAAGCACTCCCACCCTTCTATACTATTAGCTTGAATTCGGTTCAGAAATAATTTCCACTTCCGTTTCTACTGAGCACTACTGATAGACTAACAAAACCTCTTCAACTACAAGTTATTCACTTTAGCCATGAAGTTACTTCTGATGTGTCTCAAGCAAAAACGATGAAATGTTATTGGTTCATTCTACTCATTTATATAGGTCATCACGTGCATTATACCCCTATGCCTATCAAACATAACACAGTGGGTGTCGGTTAAATGCAACATGGAGTTTGAACTATTACATGAACCAACTTCAACTATTCACTGTTTCCTCGTCTACAACAGTAAACACCAAAGGTAGAACGTTATTATTAGCATCTTATATAACTACAACTAACAGTTTGCCTCTGTAGGTGCCGCGCAGGTGAGTGCCATCGACACTCATCATTGGCCTACATTTGTGAAATGCTTCAATCACTGAACCAAACACTCAAAAGACATATTTGAAGTCCATGCACCTCAATTGTCAACTGGATGGTGCTGCCATTCAACAATGGTTTCCGGGTTCACAGCTCTAAGTGCTTCCATATAACGTGGCATTCGGCGAATGAGCTTTCCTAATCTCTATGTATAGACTCAATTGCCTTTCACCAACTATTCCAAATCTTCTTATTTGATACATCTACTCCAAAAACTTTCTTAATATCCGTTTGTATATTCTTCATAGCATAACAGTGATCCTTCTCAACTGCATGACAAATGTGGGTGGCTATGAGAGACGAAGTCAAGTTTGTGTGATGACTTCCCTAGTTTGTACTGAGACAATTGTGATCAGAAACCCACATTGTAATTTGCCACATTCTATAAGTACTTTTACCTACTATACGGACACTCCACAAACAGAATGCCCCAAATTGATAAGGATATTTTGAAACCTTATTCATGAGTTGCACATTGCACTTTGCCACCCAAGTATAGAGCTTACTTTCTATTACTTTGAACTCTGTATTGTGATTGATAGACCACAAAGTAATTGTTCATTTCAATTGCTTTTTATCATCAAATTGCATTCCTAAACATATCTACTAGTTTTCTTCCCTCCATATTTAGATGCACTCTATTTCACCCCATCTTGTGGATCACTATTGTCAGAATTCCCAATGTCATTGAAGAACGCCAATCCCCTTTGAATATACTTCCGTTGGGATTCTAGCGGGTGTTCATTATTGTCTGCGCAAGGACTAGCATCATCACTATCATGATGGGAATTGTTGTCGGGATCACTCTCTGGCCCCATTTCTTCCTCTGGAATACTCTCGTCCTTTCGTGGTTGTGGCTTGGTTGATGGATTAGTTGGATTAAATCCATCAACGAAATGATTATCTGTGGGATCACCACATCTTTCCTCAAAATCAAGTTCTTAGGAACTGAGTCCCAACCAACACATTTGCCTCTCAGTATTAGCTGTATTAGGAGATATTGCATCACGAATTGAATTCTAAGTTAGAGATGATGAAGAAGACCCTGATGCGTGCAGAGGAACAATTGATGGCCCTACCGTTGTAGCTACCTTACTAATGAGTGGAAGTTGACACCGAAAGACTAGACATAAGTAGTGACATACCAACACTAAATTGAGGAATAAAATGAGGAATGGACTGAATACTGGACTGAGGAAGGGATTGTAACAAGACTTGAAAAGCACTATGACTTGTGTCAATAGCACCACAATACATTTGTAGTACTAGAGTGATAACCTTAGTCACTATGTAAATTTCAACAAGAAAAGAGTCAATTTCTCAAGCGGCCTTGTACGTAACTTCCATTCCAAATTGACGACATAATTACAAACATTGCACGGTCAACGGGACAACATTTTCAACCTATACACATTTCTATCAACCGTGACACACTATTATATTAAGTTTTCTAACTCAAAGAAAGAAATTTTTTATGTTATCCTCAAGGTGTGATTAGTATATGAAGGAGAATATGACAAACCTGAAGGGAAACCAAGTACACCAATCGGGGTTTAGGGATTTGTACCTTAGTAGTTTTTGAAAAAGTTGACTTTTGAAGAACATTGTATGTAGAATCACGAGCAAAACCAATTCGGATATGCCTCTATGGTATCCACACGACCGATCCAAACTTCTAGGTGTTATCGGACAACTAACTAAAACAGAAGCACTCAATAGCCAAAGTGCTTGCTTCGAAAACTAAGTTCAGGGATTTTTCATTTGTTCAGGGTTTTGGGATTTTGTCTCTCTAGAAGTACTGGCCGAAGGGTTTTCTTTTCTTATATTTGGTGGCTGTCGAAAAATCCCTATTTTTAGTCCTAGAGTGTAGTTATAGGGTAAAACTCTTCTTAAGAGTTTTACTTGGACTACTAAACTCTAGTATAATTGGGATGTCCAAATTCAATGAATCTGGTATAAGACTTCTAACTCATTCAGATTTGGACTTTAAAGTTTTGGATCTTTCCATTGATAAGTCCAAAACTATTTTATTAAAACCCAAACCTCTCAATCTTAAACCCGAAAACCCTAAAGAGTCCTAGTCACATTAGGATTCTTGAGATCAAAATTCATCTTATGAATTTTATACTCTTTTTGGATTCAATCTAAGTGTGCGACCCAATAAGTCCTCATAACGTTGGCCATAACATAAAACCTATTTCATGCCATAAATAGTGAGCGATGTCTAACAACACATCAAAACAACAAGTTATGAGAATGTTAGTGACTCGACAAAACCTTATCCTGTGATAAACGTTACCATGTAATTCAATCTTTTTGCCCAAAATACCTTAATTAAACACCAGCCATGGAATGTGTCATGCTTGCAATTCAATATGTGTATTTTTTTTTTATTCCCAAGTAGATTCATTTGAGCAAATGAGCGCAATATCACATATCGACTCATTTGAGCACGGCCATGCATTTTATGGTCTCACTCAATTAAGGGTCCTAAAGAAATCACTCTCGTTATATAGAAGGGAACCTTATCTTGATCACTCAATATCTCACTGCATGATTCATTGCATATCCAATTACCGCTTTTATAGTTTACCCTATTACAGGTAATGTTTGGCAGCATCAAAACATGCAACTCCTCATGTTGAGATCTCTAATGATCTCAAGTCTAAGAATCACATATATCATTATCACTATGAGAAATGCTTATGACATTTATATAACAATCCATGTAGCATTTCTTACAACGGGTCGTTCCAGCACACAATTCTCCAACGTGTACCTATGTATTGACTTAATATCTTATACCATGACACATGTCATTAGTCACTACACATGTTAATTTTAATGCATTATCATTGTCCCATTTGATGATAATACTTGACTAGGGATAGTTTTAGAATTATCAAATTTTAGGGACATTGTTATATGTATTCATATTACGCAGATATAGAATTAAACATAATAATAATGAAATTTCATAAATAATAAGTGTTATGATACAATGTATGCCCAAATAATGATCACATAATTGGTCTTTAGGGCATAATCCAACAAAGCCAACATTGGATTGTACAATTTCACTACCCTAATATAGCCCCAATGGAATGGACAAAAAGTAAACATATCTCACTGCGACCTATTTCCACAATGTCATGAGATGTTATTAACATTATATATGATCAGGAAAAACTTCACATGAAGTATAGAAAATGTCTTCACTACATGATAATGCACAAACATTAACATGAGACACAAGATCATGACTCACAAAAACACATAATATACTTCCACTTAATAAAACTAGTACGACATGTTTGTATGCTTATTTAAATATTTGATCACAATAAATGGATGCTACGTTGATTTCGATAGTCAATTTCCAATCAAATCAATGTAATAAATTGTGTTCCATTCGAATGTACTCAATTGCAACAACCATCACATTTAAAATTTGAAAACAAAACATGGCTCAATTTCCAATCAAATTTGATTACCACAATTCAATTCTTCACATCTAAGTTGAAGCGGCATTACACATTGAAATTAGACACAGGAAAATGCACTATTCAAAATCAATTAATAGAAACAATTCCATTTCCATAGACAACAAAATTAAACACAATTTTATACTTTCAACAAATAAATTCTCAAATATAATTTAAATTACCAAATAACTTCTACTGAACAATAGATGATTTTCAAAACAAATAACAGTTCAATTTCTAATAAAATTTGACAACCGCCGTTTAATTCTAAATATAAGTCGAATGAGGTAGAACAAAATTCAACCAATATAAAATATTCCATTTCCACAAACAACATTTTCAACCTGTGCTCAATGTAATAATTAAAACATGTAAATTCTAAAATATAATTTCACATGCTATTTTCACGGCCAAATAATACAAAAAAATTTATTTCCACTAACAATAATATTAAAAAAAATTTCAACTAAAATAGATTAATTCCATAATATACTGTAAATTTTAAATTAATATCGACCAAAATAAATTAAAATTTATAAAATTTACCAATTAGCAGTGAAAGTGGTGGTAGCTGAAATGAGGACAAATGGCTGGCGGTGGCAGTGGCGTAAGAGCAAAGTTGCAGCAAACTAAAAAAATTTCAACAAGACAAGTGCAACAAGCGCAAGCGCCGCAGCAAAAATGGAGGACCAGGGCGGCAGAGGAAGAAGAAATGGGCTTTCAAGGGGACAGTGAGCAAGACGAGAACTTATGCACGACTTTTGGGTTGGAGAGAGTAAGAGCAACGACACCAGCCCCGTCGTGGGGCTGGTCGTTGCAGAACAACCACCACATCAGCATAAAATGCTGATGTGGAGGTTGAGGAGGAACGAACGGTCGTCTGACCGTTCGTTCCGTAAATCCCGCTCACAACTTGGTCGTTTTTTTTTCACTCTTTGGCTTCAGCAAACGACGTCGTTTGGCGTCAATTTGGCATCAAACGACGTCGTTTTTGCCTCTTTTTTTTAAAAAAAAAAATTGGTTAGCGGACAGCCGACACGCTGTTCCGATCGACGCGGACGCTGGCCCAATGGGCGCGCGCCACGTCAACTGGGTGTTGCAAACCACCCATTGGTTTGCAACGCCCATTTCACCTCTATTTTTTTTTATTTTTTTTTTAAAAATTACCATCATGTAGAAAATATTTTTCTCTACAAAATGACATGCACTTTGACTATTTTTGGTGCAATATCTGATTTTCTTAAATATAATATAATATTAAATTACAATATACTTATTAATATATTATAAATTTTAATATAAAATTATTAATATTTCTATTAATATTAAGTTTAAGTCTAATAATATTAAATTTTTATTTTAATATTATGTAAAATTATTTATACATATTTAATAATTACAAAAATTTTAAAACAATTAATTTGACTATAATATTGTATAAAATTATTGAATGTGATTATTAAAAATTATATGTATTCATAGTTAAACAACATAAATAATTACAAAATTAAAGAAATAATCAGGTTTATCTAAATGAAAAAGGATTTTTTGTAATTAATTGATAAATAATGCTAAATTTATAATTTTGAATTTTATATAAGAATTAAAGAAACAATTTATTTTTTATTATGTTAATTATTAAATATAGTAAAATTTGAGTTCAAATTAAAAATCATGCTCGATTTTCAAAAAATCGGTACAAATAATTCATGCGATGTCAACATCATGATCAATTTTCAACAAATCGGTACAAATAATTCATGTGTTTTCAACATCAATGCTCAATTATCAAGAAATCGGTACAAATTATAAATGTGTTTTCAAATCATACTCAATTATCAAAAAAAATGGTACAAATAATTCATGTGTTGTCATATCAATCTCCATAATCGAAAAAATCGGTACAAATAATTCATGTATTGTCAAATCATGCTCCATTATCAAAAAAAATTAGTACGAATATGAAAATATCTATATAAACCATATAGTTTTCATTGTTTTTGCATCATATCCAAAAGTCTCTAAAAATTCTCTCTTTTTCTCCCCAAAAATCTCTCTTCTCTTCCCCAAAAATCTCTCTTCTCTTCCAATGGGTTCTTCAAAGACAAGATCAAGTTTCATGTCTAAACTCATTAGGAAGACTCGCACTAAGTCTAAGTCCACCGCTATTGCCATCTTGAAGGTTTTTCTTTCAAAGAGGAAAAAGATTATGGCAAAGATTGAAGAAAACTCTGCCCCTGAAGATCCAAAGAACGAAGATATTCTGCGATGGACAAATGGGATATATTCTAACGGACAATTTCACTTGGTGTCAATGGGGATGATGAATTCTGGATGTTATCTACCGATAATTGACAATCATGGATCGTTGTTAGGCGATTTCGCGAGCTTGGATGATCTAAGTCTTTCTGATTGGGATGTTTGATCCTTGTTTTATGTTTAAAGTGTATTAATTTAAGTTATGTTTAAAGTGTATTAATTTAAGTTATGTTGATTATGTTTTAGTGTTGAATGTTTAATTTTTAAGTATTTTATGTTTAATTAGAAGTATTTATTTTAATGTTTTATGTGTATTTTATTTTTAAGTATTTCAATTTTAATGTAATGTAAATTTATTTTTCATTAATTATTTTACGTATTTCATATTTAATTTAGAATATTTATTTTCATATTTTAAATGTATTATTACAATATAATTTTAATGTAATGAAAATTATTTTCCATTAATTGTTTAAGTATTAATTGTATTAACTAATTAAAATTATAAGTTGTATTATTAATATATATTGAATTTTATAAATGAAAAATAAATAATATTTTAGAATTATTAATTTAAATAAGAAGCATTAAATATATTAAATAAATGGTGTAAAAGAATGTAGAGGAGAGAGAAATTTGTTGCGTGAATAGTAAAGGCCGTTCATGAGCGTGGGCACTTTTTTTTATGATGGTTGTCTGAATAGTAAAGACCGTTCAAAACTGATGTGGTGCTGATGTGGCGCTGATGTGGCTCGGTTTTAGACTGGCCTTTTTTAGGGCTGCTGTGGATGCCCTAAGAGAACGATGAGGGAATGAATGGCAATTGTTTGTGAACAAAATGTGTAGACGGCACCAGTTATTTTTTTTAAGAGAATTTGTTGATTGGGCACATTTGACAAATGCGACCAAGCCAACTCTAAATTATAGATTGAGCTGGCCACCTACCTTTAATGAAATATATTGGGCTGCTAGGTTTTCTTTTAAAAAAAAAAATCGTTGTGCCCACTTTGACAAATGTGCCCAAATGATTTGGGTGCATTTGTCTCGAACTTTGCAGATTCTCTAAGCACGTTTACCAAATGCAAATGTACTATTATTGGAACACAATTTTTGTTCACCTTACAAATTTTCTTCTTTTTAAAATTTGTAATAAAATAGGAAAAAAACTCTTTTTACTTCCTTCTCCAATGAACATTCCGAATCACCTGGCTGCATAACTGTTTCAAAAGAGCTGATTCGTTCTATGACATCTTAAAGATCTTTGTCCTCAAAATATTCATTTATGCTGTCTTTTTCTTATAGTTTCACTACTGCTCTTTTCATACTATATCTTAATCGGTTCTGTTCATGGTTAACCGTATTTACTGAAGACCTTGTCTTTTCTTCCTTTTTTTTTTTTAAGATAATATCATTTAACATCATCATAGTTTTATAATATATTAAATTAAATCTCGTAATTCGAAAAAATATCAATTGTCTCCCTTGACTACCGGTCAACCTAATTGGAGGGTACAAAAAGATGAAAAAGTCCTTAGAAAATTTGATATAGTTAAAAAAATTTTATTAAATTTTTTAAAGGATAAAAAAAATTAAGACAAAAATTTAATAAAATTATTTAAACTATATAATATTTTTTAAAAAAATTAAAAAGACAAAATTTAAAGACAAAAATTTAATAAAATTTAAAGATAAAAAAATATCAAAAAAATTGATATACTTTAAAAACATTTATTAAATTTTTAAAACGACAAAAATGATGAAATTTAAACGCAAAAATTTAATAAAAGTATGTACAATTTTGTTAAAAATTTTATTTTAAAAAGACAAAATATAGTTATTTTATTTTTTAAACTCAAAAAATTTTATGTCTTCTTCATTTTTAAATTTTATTAAATTTCATTTTTTTAGTTTGAGAAATTTTATTATATAGTTTAAATAATTTTATTAAATTTTTGTCTTTAATTTTTTTTTTTGTTTTTTTAAAAATTTAATAGAAAATTTTAAATTATACCAAATTTTCTAAAGACTTTTTCATCTTTATGTGCCCTCCAATTAGATTGACTGATAGTAGGAGAGACAATTGATATTTTTTCAAAGTATAAAATTTGATTTGATATATTTCAAAACTAAGAAGGTGTGGTAAATGATATTATCTCTTTTTTTTTTTTTCCCCCCAATTCTCAGTGGGACTCTGTCAACCCTGCTTCTCATCACTTTCTTATTTCTTTTTCTCCAATGAACATTGCAAATCACCTGGCTGCATAACTTTATCAAAAGACCTGATTCGTTGTATGACACCTCAAACATCTCTGTCCTCAAAATATTCATTTATGCTGATTTGTTCTATGACACCTCAAAAATCTGTGTTCTTCTTCCTTATTACATCCACATTCTCAGCCCCAAAGTGTACCACAAAACCCGATAATCAGATTAACTTCAGAAAATTAATCTGAAATTACGCTTGAGTGTGGCAATAATATTTGATCATAGCTTCACTATGGTGCCCCTTCCTGTACATAGATCCCTAAATGGAGTCGATTAATTGCACTGCTATATGAAATGCACTTTCAGAGTTCATTTTTTATCTGTCCACTTAATTCTAGAATTCATTTCAAGTTTTAGCCATTGTCCAAAACCATGTAACCAGCCCCATGCTTAGCTTTGCACCCCCCATTATCTGGCCTTATATTCATCTTTGGTGCTTGCTACCGTGGAATAACTTCAGTTTCTTTTAGCAGAAAAATTAACTAATGTGATGATTGGGAGTTGTGTGCTTTTTTCTCCAAGTATAGTGACGCGCAACTGGCTGAACTCTTTGTACTGATTACAGATAAGAGCTTCTCATGTTATAAGTTAGGCCTGAAATTTGTTGAACTATGCATTCTTCTTAATCCACCTATGATGGCTAACTTGGTATGGTTGATGTTTGATGCTAACTGAATCTCTTAGTTTGATTATTCATGGATATTATACGAATACATGATTGTCACTTGGGAAAGAGGTGGTTGAGGCATGTTTATCAAAGAATGATTTTTGTAGTTTTAGGTGGTGGAATTATGCTGCAATTATGTTGGATAGTGTTAGGAGGTTGAATAATTACGTTGTGTAATCATTGTTTATATGTTTTGTGATTGTATTGGTGTTACTGCTTTTGCTGATTTCTTTTTTTTTACCCGTACATTGTATGTAGATTTTTGCAATTGCTGGAGGGTTAGTTTAGGTTTTTACTATCATTGAGATGTTTAAATCTTGAAACTACTCATGATGTAGATGAGATTGAGCTAAATAAGCTTTTGAATATGGCGATCAATATTACCAATCATTGAGCTAAACTGCTACTTCAAGAACAAAATCCAATGGATTAGGAACCTCTTTATGAGGTTCTTTAGTCATGTGAGACTCAAGCTTCAGACATGTTATTGAGCAGTTCTATCTTCCAATATCCAGATCTTTGATCAAAGTGAAGAATAAGCTTCAGTTGACTGAATGGATTTTCTCTTTCTATACCCTGTCATGTAAAATTGACAGAAATTTGATTTATTTTTTGAATCAATTGTTTGATTACAAAATAGCTATCTGTTGATAGAATGTTGCTTGCTGGTGATGCGAGATCTTTTTGGTAGGTGATTTGCTGCACTAGATTAGTGCATAAAAATGGATGTCTACTGGAAAATTTTCCTCCCAAAAATATTAATGCAAATGAAATTATCTTGTGGTTAAGATGCTTGTAGAAACATTAGTCATAAAGTAGCTGAGATATATGGTTAATAAATGTGTAAATGCACAAAGATTGGCAAATGATGCTCTCAAGTGCTTTCTCTTTGTTGGGTCCTTGAAGTTAATACTGAAATTTGACCATGCTCTAACTGCTGCAATGGCTTCCGGCCTTTTAAAAGCCATGAAACTGCGCCTTTCAATAATGTAAATCGAGTTTCTGGGTTCAGGAATTGATTATATTTTAAGAAATCAGCTTTTGAAAAATTAAATGTGGTCAAACTAGGATTGTGTTAGCATGAATATTTGACTAATATAAATAGCAATGGAGGAAGGTTGTCCTGGGCATTATATTTGGCACCCAAAACATGTAGAAGAGTCTACATAGCTTGCTATGACAAAACTCTGGATGCTTACTCTCATATGGCCACAGTACAGCCTTTCTGTTTTCACTGGGATATGTACCTATCTTATTTGTATAAATAATGTATTTAACTAAGTTCAAGATGCTAGAAGGTATTCCTTTACAGGGCAGTATACTACAAATCAACCTGAAAATTATGAATGTGCTGCATTAAGTGGAATCTTTTACCTCTTAATGTGAATTAAACTTTTTGACCCCTGAATTTGGAATCATTTTGTTGCTCCCATGGCTTCGTGGCTGTTTTTAGCTCATTCTATAATAGGCTTTCTTTCTGCTTTTCCTGTCTACATTTTTTTTCCCCTCCTTTTTCTTTAGTCAAATTTTTGGATCAGTAATAGTATGTATTTTTGGATGATATGAGAGAGCCGGAACATGTGGGTGTTTCAGAGAGAATGGATGCCAGTGAAGGATGTAGTTGAGCTAGCGAGTCACGTTTGGTTGGAATTTATTCATACACATATGGTAGTTTAGATACATTTTTTTCTTTTGTGTAAAGTTTGTCTGTATAGGTGTTGGTTTTGATGTTTTGGGTGTCGGTTTCGTGTTCTTGAGCTGGTTTCTGCTGTTTCAGAATCAGGGTTTGCTCAGGGTACAAAGGGTATGCTATCGAAATTTTTGAGGAGTAGGTTAGTAATCTAGGAACATGGGAAAGATCAGTGGCTGACGGACTTATTGCCGGGAGAGCACGATATTGAGGTAATAGATACCCTACTAGGAGGGATTCCTTTCAGTCTTAGTAGGTCTCTATTTCTTCTATGGTGTCTTTTTGTGGGAGGGTGGGTTGAAATGTGACATGTTGTCATTTCGTCTTAGCCAAGACTAGAGCTCGGAGGAGTCCAATTTTGGGGCACATTTGATTGTAAATATTTATGGTTACAAAGTTAATACAATTATCGATCTTTTGATAAAACAAAAAAAAATAGTATGTATACCCTGTCCCTTCTGTAGTGCCTGCATGCTATACACTGGTAGCAGAATCAAAGTTTGCAAGTAAGATGCCTACGCATGTAAGCAAACAAAACTGACTTCCGTAACAATATGCATCCCTGTCCCTTCTTCAGTCCTATGGGACAATGAAATTGGGTCACCTGAGGTTAGAAAAAAGGTTTGTTTTGCACAACATGTCTGTCTATCTGTGATCATTTGCTCGCTGGCTCTATGATGTTGCATGAATTATTGGCAGTTTTAAATACTTGCCCCCTGAATTTTAGGCATTTTTAATGTGCACTTTATTTACCTAGTGGGACACCATGAAACCTTTGTTTGAAGAATTTAAGTTGAAGTAATTTCAATTCCACTCAAACTCTATATGTCTAGTGGACATTATGGAACCTTTTTTAGAATGAGTTTCTTTTCAATTGCTTGAAGAAATGAAGTTCTGCTTTTATACTTTTATGAGTTCAAGTACCAACATTTTTATGTCTACGTCCAGTGGACATTATGGAAATTATTTTTGCATTTGAATGGTGGGTTCCTTGGCATTGTAACAGCAGCAGTAATTAACCCATTTGATCTTCAGCTATGGTAGCCAAGCTTAATGCTCAATCGGGTTTCATCTGGCAATACTTGAATTCCTCTTATCCTCTCGTTACTAGGATCCCCTGCTTCAAACTGCTGCTACTCAGTTCTGCACGAAGGAACATTTAGACCCCTTCGATTCCTACGGAAGATGTTTCAAGGCAGTCCTCTTTGGCACTGGTCTCACTGATGTCGAAGTTCCAACCTTTTCTAACTTAGAACTAGGTGCATTTTCCTTCATATGAGTAGCCATTTGTATGTTGTAAGGCGTTCCTTGTAGCAAAATGGTTCTAGCATTCTTCCTGTTTGCAGTATATTTGGGGAAATTTGTAAAAATAGCAGGTTTTGGAGCAACATTTGCAAAAATAGCAGGTCCAAAAATTTCTTTGCAAATATAGCAGGTTAAAGGTATTTGACCAGGTGAAAAGTCCAAAATGACCCTATTCGAGAATTTCATCATTTTACTTCACTTCATCATTGTTGTTCAAATTTCTCTATTCATTCTTCATCGATTCAACATCTCATTTCCTAGGTTTCTACTTGAAAATGGTCGCTTAGTTTGAATGTCCCATACAAATCGATGGTTGTGTAGATATTTCATAATCATCGAATATATTTAATAAACTAGAAAACTAGCAATTGTCACAAACTAGCAATTGGGTGTTTTATTGCCGGCATCCATCTTATGGCCAAAATCTTATTAAAATTCAACTGACAAGTAACGAAAAAATTCAAACAATTGTTCGTGTATTCGACATTTATTCCACATTTTGTCGACAAAAAATTAGACAAAACGTTCATCATTTTATGCAACATTTTGTCGACAGAAAATTCAACAAAACGTTTATTCGACATTTTGTTCGACATTTTTTTTCACATTTTATTTGACATTTCATTCAACATTTTATTCCACATTTTATTCCACGTTTTTTTTCCACATTTTGCTCCATGTCGACATATTTAATGTTGAAAAAAATGTCGAAAATATGTTGTTTATTTCACATTTTGCTCCAATCCAATTTTTCTTTACGTTCTTGAACTGGGAAAATACCAATTCATTTGCGAAAAGATTGCCCATGAATTCCTTCATCATGAAATTAAATCTTTTGGTGATTAATTTGTCTTTTTATATTCCAATTTCATACCACTCCTCTACACCTCGACGTGCTCAAGAATTAGATTTTTCCTTCTGCTGTTGATGTAAACGATTACGGATTGTGTCAAATAGAATGTTAAATCGATGAAAGATGAAAAAGAATAAGAAAATTTGAACAGCAACGATAGAATGAAGTGAAACGATGAAATGAAGAAAATGGTTATTTGAGTCTTTTTACCTAATAATTTGCTATATTTGCAAATATTTTTTTGGACCTGCTATTTTTACAAATATTGCTCCAATACCTACTATATTTGCAAATTTCCCGTATATTTGGCATTCTTCCTTTTTGCAGTTGTTTAATTCACTCGTGGTTTGGCAGTGCCTAATGGAAAATCTACCACCCTGTTCAAACTAATCATTTTGCTTCGTGCATGATTGTAAATGCTTAATTCAATATTTGAAGGCCATTAATTATTCTTTTAACCCGTTTTAAACAATAAATATAACATGTTTGGAGATGACAACATTGTAAAATACTCTACAGGTCCACCATTTGCTGCTGCCGTGTCCCTCAACTTCGGTTTCAGTCTAGAAAAAAGTTTCTTCTTTGGGAATCAATTATTATGGGCTACTCTATCTTCGCCATTTGCCCACAATTTATGGAGTGGATTTAGATTAATTAGTTAGGGTTGTTTAGGCATGGTCAATACCGGATAGGTGCTACTTTGCTTATCAAGTCAGCACAAGTCCATGCGGCTGCAATTACTCCTTGCCAAGGTGGTATACAATCCAGAAGCTTTGTTACCAATAAGATAGCAAAAGATTTTTGGTTTGACTTCCATGAAATTTGAAATTCTTTTTAATACCCCTTTATCTATGAGAGACGTGTGTAGAAAATTTTATACATTGTGGAAACCATTTCTTTAACACTATACATTGGTAAATATTCTGCATATGATGAAAATTAGCAGGCCCCCTCTTGAATAACTTCTTTAATTTTAATCCATTGCTTCAAATGGACACGTATGATGCTTCTTGAATGTTCAATTACTGCCTCTATTGACGTCAATTTCCACAGCTATGATGTGCATGCATGTACACGTACAAATGGAATATCTCTCTGGATAAAGAACTTGTATACGTTATATAGATATCTTATAGTTATTGTTTGACGTATTAAATATAGAAATTCCATCACAACTATCCAATTTCTCCAGCTAACTTAATTCTCATCACCACTTTATTTTTTTTTTAAAAAAATACAAATGCTGACCCAATATTTCCATTGGTGTTTTCCACTTCAAGACATGATTCATATGAATTTTGATTTACAAAGATTTTTAATTTTTTAAAAATATAAAGACAATTATAACAAACAAGATCATGATAATTACATTACAATTGGTTGCAATTGTACATATATTTTTTGTCTCTCCCTTTGAGGGAACGTATGCAACTTAATTCTCATACAATTTATGATAAATCAAATTTTGTACCCTTAGACGAACTTAATAAGATATACATAATATGTAGAAAAGTTATTTTGATATTAAATTGTTCTAACTCTAAATAAAAGATGACAATCACTCCAAACATTATAGGAGTGGAGTTATGTTTCCACTACAAGAAAATTAGAAATTTACGACGGAATCTTCTGACGGCATTAATCCGTCGGAAATTTCCGACGGAAAACCGTGGGAAAAAGCGGATTGCAAGGCGGCGGCAACATTTCCGACGGATATCTGTCGGAAAAAAATAATTCCGACGGAAACCCGCCGGAAATCCGTAGGAAATATTGGCGCCGGGTGGCGCCGATATATTCCGACGAATAATCCGTCGGAAGAGTTTTAAAAAAAATTATTTTTAAAATTTTCCGACGGAATATCCGTCGGAATATTTGACAAAATAATATAAAAAAAGAAAATTATATTTCCGACTGATATCCGTCCAAAATAGTTTGTTAAAAATAAAAAAATTTAAAAAGTTCCGACGGAAATTCTGTCGGAATTTGGGAAAAAAATATTTTAAAAAATGTAATTCCAACGGACCGACATTTTCCGATGGATGTTCGTCGGAAAGTTTTAAATTCCGACTGATTTCCGTCGGAAAATTTGGAATTTCAAAGGTGCTGACATTTTCCGACGGATGTCCGTCGGAAATTTAGGCATTATCAACACTTTCGCGAGCATTCTCTTCTTCTTTGTTGTATTTTTTCTGCCACTCTTTGTAGCTCTTCTTTGTGAGCTTCGCCGTTGATCAGCACAACATTTGAAAGGCCGAGTTTTTCATCGATCAGCTTTGCTCTCCCATCTATAGAGCTCAACATCTAAATCTAACAAAATCACTGTAAGAGCTTATCTCTTTCTCCATTATTTTCTTCTTCTTCTCCATTCAACCAAAATAACTCGTTTATTTTTCATTTTCATCCAAGGTTTTATTCTTCTAGATAAATAACTGTACGTAAAGAACACAAATCTGACATTTTAACAAGGTACGTAGTTTATTTTTTATTACTATAATATTTAATTTTATATGTGTAGATGGATTGTATTTGGTACCGTAGTTTTTTATATATCGTGGTAATGCTATATTAATTTTATGTCTTGACATAAGTTATTCATTATATTAATGTTATATTTTTATTACTGTGATATTTATTTTTATATATGGGTAGATGGATTTCATTGAACACCGTAGTTGTTTATATATCGTGGTAATGTTATATTAATTTTATGTCGTGACATAAATTATGCATTATATGTATGTTATATTTTTATTACTGTGATATTTAATTTTATATATGTGTATATGGATTTCATTCGACACTGTAGTTGTTTATATATCGTGGTCATGCTATATTATTTTCATGTCGTGACATAAATTATGCATTATATTAATGTTATATTTTTATTATTGGGATATTTATTTTTATATATGTGTAGATGGATTTCATTCGACACCGTAGTTGTTTATATATCGTGGTCATGCTATATTAATTTTATGTCGTGACATAAATTATGCTTTATATTAATGTTATATTTTTATTACTGTGATATTTAATTTTATATACGTGTAGATGGATTTCATTCGACACCGTAGTTGGATGTATAACAGAATTGGACCTAACAGAAGAGGTTTAACCGATGAATTTATTAGTGGGGTAAATGAATTCGCGCAACATGCTTGTACTCTTCTTAACTATCAGAATGAAGGAGTCATTCGGTGTCCCTGCAGAAAGTGTAAGTCTGGTAAAATGTTTGGTCCAGAAGATGTGGTGGTTCATTTATATAAGAATGGTTTTAAACCTAAATATTGGTGGTGGATTGACCATGGTGAGGTAGAGCCTCCGAATTTTGACTCTATATATGCTACATATCTGCATGAGCAGAGGAATATCATGATATGATAAGAGATGCAGCAAATTCTCATTTTATGGGTAGTGGTGAACGTGAATTTGTGCAAAATACTGAACAGCCTCCTAATGAAGAAGCTAAAAAAATTTATGATTTGTTAGAGGCTGCTAGTCGTCCGTTGTGGGAAGGTTCGACTCATTCTGAATTATCCACAGCTGTTAGACTAATGAGCATCAAGTCAGATTGGAACGTACCACACGACTGCATGAATGCCATGATTGAATTGATGAGAGAAGTTAACCCCCAACAAGAAATAGACATTCCAAAAAGTTATTATCATTCCAAAAAGTTGGTGTCTAAATTAGGAATATCTGCCTAGAAGATTGATTGTTATCCAACTGGTTGTATGTTGTACTACAACGAGAACGATCACTTAGAGGAGTGTAAATTTTGTGAACACCCTCGTTATAAAAGTGAATTGACTAGCAAAGGAAAGCGAATCCCACTGAAGTCGATGCATTACCTTCCTCTAATACCCCGGCTTAAGAGATTGTATGCCTCCATGAGTTCTGCACCGCATATGAGGTGGCATTATGTGAATAGAAGGCCAGATGGTGTATTGTGTCATCCATCCGATGGGTTAGCATGGCGACATTTTGATGAAAAATATCCAGATTTTGTCATGAACCGCGGAATATCAGGTTAGGTTTGTGTGCGGATGGTTTTACACCCTTTAGTATGTCATCTACTCCTTATTCATGTTGGCCAATTTTTGTGACTCCGTATAATCTTCCACCTGAGATGTGCATGACAACTTCATATCTATTTTTGAGTTGCGTCATTCCAGGCCCGCATAATCCAAAGAATTCAATTGATGTCTACTTGCAACCCTTAATGGATGAATTGAAATTGTTGTGGCATGTTGGAGTCTTGACATATGATATTTTCACAAAAGAAAATTTCAATATGCGTGCTGCACTTATGTGGACAATTAATGATTTTCCTGCGTATGGAATGTTATCTGGGTGGAGTACAGCTGGGAGATTGGCTTGTCCGATTTGCATGGAGGATACGAAAGCATTCTATTTAAAAGAAGGCCGGGAAAATTCGTGGTTTGATTGTCATCGGCGATGGTTAGGACCTGATCACACATTCAGAACGAATGTTTCCGGATTCATTAAAAATCGTGTTGAAGTTGATGATCCACCGCGAAGGTTGTTTGGGAAAGAGATTTGGGATCGAATTTCATCTATTCCTAAGGTATATGAGGTAGGAAGTTTTAGACTTCACGGATATGGCATTCAGCATAACTGGACAAAACAAAGCATATTTTGGGAATTGCCCTACTGGAAAGATAACTTGCTTCGCCACAATTTAGATGTCATGCATATTGAGAAAAATTTCTTTGATAATTTGTTCAACACTGTTATGGATGTAAAGGACAAGAGCAAAGATAATGTGAAGGCAAGATTGGATCTGATGAAGCATTGTAGGCGGAGTGAATTGCACCTACAAAAACAGGCCAACGGCAAGTATTCCAAACCGAAGGCAAAATACACATTCACATTGGATGAAAGACGCAATATTTGTGAATGGATAAAGAATTTGAAGATGCCAGATGGGTATGCATCAAATTTGCGTAGGTGTGTCCAACTGAAAGAAGGAAAATTAACGGGGTTAAAATCCCACGATTGTCATGTCTTAATGGAGAATTTGCTTCCCGTTGCATTCAATTCACTTCCTGAAAATATTTGGAAAGCAATAACAGAGATCAGTCAATTCTTCAAGCAATTGTGTTCGAGCACTTTGAGAGATACAGATTTAGACAGAATGCAAGATAATATCCCTGTTATACTGTGCAAGTTGGAGAAAATCTTTCCACCTGGCTTTTTTGATGTAATGGAGCATCTTCCTATTCACTTAGTAAAAGAAGCCAGACTTGGAGGCTTCAATATAGGTGGATGTATCCTTTTGAAAGGTAAGTAAACCTATTTTTTCCTAATTACGTATATATAATTTTAATTTTAGTTCCCGAACATGTTGTTTAACGAATTTCAATTGTAGGAACATTGGGAAGTGTAAACGGTCAGTGAAACAAAAGGCCAGAGTCGAGGGTTCGATTTGCGAAGCATACCTTGCCAGGGAAACTTCACATTTTTGTTCATTCTATTTTGAGAAGCACATCCCGAGTTTAAGAAACAGAGTGAATCGGCATGATGATGGAGGTCCTAGTACAACCCTCCATCTTTGTCAATATTTGATCTTACGGGCAGAGCATCAGGAAAACCAACTATTCGGTGGTTAGACGATAATGAGCTCTACGCTACAAAACAGTGCGTTCTGCATAATTGTGAGGAGATCCAACCAACTCTGAGGTACAGTATGTTGATTATGTTTCTTTTACCATTTTTCTTATGTAATCTACTCGCGACATTAATGATTGAAATATATTTCAGAGATTTCAGAAATTATTACGGGAATGAAGCTGTTCGTGAATATTTTAGTACATGGTTCAAAGATTATGTAAGTGGTCATTAGCCTGCAAATATCTACTACACAATAGATGTAAATTCATTGTAACTTAAATGTTGAAGTTTTTTTTAATTCAATCGCATGTACAAAATGTTTCCAACGGAGTGACCAACCCAAATCTACATGCTCTATCATGGGGACCAAGTCGAAAGATGAAATCATACCATACTTACTTTGTAAATGGATACAATTTCACACAGCGACATGGTCCGAAAAAAGAAAGACGATAAACAGTGGTGTATGGGTCAGAGGTGATGGCAGTGAAGCTGGCGAAGTCGACTATTACGGAGTTCTTCAAGACATTGTGGAACTGGAATGCTCATCAGGAGATCTCGTCAAAACAGTAACATTATTTTACTCACGGAGACCATCAGGAACAAAGGTACATCCACAATATAAATTAGTTGATGTGAGATATACAAGACAATACGGTACATTTGACCCATTTGTGATTGCACAAAATGCTAGACAAGTGTATTATGTTCCTTATCCTTTGAGACCTGATAAGTCTGAATGGTGGGCCGTGATTAACACAAAACCAGTGGGTAGGGTCGAAGTGGAGGATTCATTAGACATAGCATTCCAAACTGACACATCAAACGTGGAATACACTGTAGACGATGATTTAGAAGATAGTCTCCGAGATTTTCAGTGCAATAATGATAAAGATGTTGATGTAGAAATGCACATGCATGAGGATGATGAGGATGATGAGGATGCTGAAGAAAAACACGTGAGCAATGCTTCAGATGAAAAGACAGAATTTGTAGACAGCGAAGAAACGAGTCCCGAAGAAGAATTCCAGGATATATATTCAGACTAAATAATATGTTTTTTTACATAATTTTAGGATATATATGTTGTATTATTTTACTAATTGATTCTTATGCATAATGTTTTGAATTAAAAAGACGTTTTAAGAAATAGTGAGTGGATGACTGATTTAAATAACCTTAATATTTGAAAATAATTTAATTCACTAATTACAACGTGTATAAATAATTATTTTTCATTTATGAAATATTTTAAAATTTGAGTAAAATATTTTCATTTTTTTTTTAAAATTTGAGTAAAATATTTTCATTTTTTTTATGCATATTTTAGAAGTATTCAAAATTTATATGGGATACAAACTCTTTCTTTTCAAAAAAAAGGGTATATATTTCTTAAAATGCTTAAATAAATAACAAACAGAGATAGATAAAAATATATTATTTTCAATATATGTATTTTGAATAGTTAAAGAAATAAAAATTATGATAGAAAGGAGGTAAATAATATGAATAAAAATACTTTAAAAATGAGTTGGCTGAAATATTCAAAAAAAATAAAGGCTATAAGGAAAATATTCAAAATAAAATAGAAACACATTTCCGACGGATAATCCGTCGGAAGTTCTTGCGGAATATTAAAAAATTTTAAAAATTTCCGACGGAAAAACCGTCGGAAATTTAAGAAAAATGAAAAAATATTTAAACTTCCGACGGCTATTCGTCGGAAATATTCAAAATAAAAAATAAAAAACGCTTTCCGACGGCTATCCGTCGGAATGTCTTCAGAGGAGTAAAAAAATTACTTTTTCCGACGGATATCCGCCGGAAATGTCAAACTACATAAACCCCCCCCCCCTTTTCCCCCTCCATCCCATTTTGCCCTCCCTCCCGCCTCCCACCGCCTCAAATTTTTCTTACCTTCCCCTCTTTCCTCTCTCGCCGCCTCCCGCCTCCCTTTTCCCCAAATTTCTTCATTTCTTGTCTCTTCCGCCGCCACCAAGGAGTCATTCATACCCAGATTGCCCGAAGGTGTTGTTTTGGTTTCTTTCGGCTTTGTATGTGTTTTTGTTGGGAATTTGTGTTTGAATTTTTGAATTTTGCCCTAATTTGAGATTGATGAAGTCGAATTTCCAATCTTTTTCACCTTAAATTGTTTCATTGATGATTTTGTGGCTAATGGCTAATGGGTGTGAATGTGCCACCGATTTTGTAGGTTGTCCTTTTCTATTATGGTTTCTAAATTTTTGTGGTGGTTTTCTGCTTGTTGTTTGTCTTCGCATCTTCGGCTTGTGCTATGTGGAAATCTTTTGCTATATGGTGTCTTTGGTTTTGGAAGGTTTCTTTACAGAAGTTTGCAAGAATCAACCCAAACAAACCTAATGATGAAATTTGCCATGAAATAGCAAATTGAACAAAGTCATGATATAGGATGTCCCGCCCTTTTTATAGTTTTGCATTTCATTTGGAAGATTTTTCCATTCTCCACTAGTAAATTGTTCACCTTTTCTCGATCTTTTCTTATGTCAATAATGCTCGTGAATCCACCACTATTTTGAGTCTTACTCTCACTCATAAAGCTCTCTCTGATGTAATTCCCGAATCTCCCTGCTAATAATCCATGTTTTTATATCTTTTTTTGGTAATTTGTTTGGTATTAAAGACTCCAGTTTGATTTGTTTTCCCCCTGTTTTTAAGGTTTCATGCTTGGGTGAGTTGAAGAATTTAGAAAGACTTGATCTTGGCTTCAATAATTTGACTGCAATTGAGGTAATTCCTAAGCTGTTTATGACCTATTTGCTGCTATTTGTTAATGACTTAATGCTTATTATTGTTATATTTTAAAGTCCCTTTTCGATTAACTGGGCTTTTTGAAGTCAGAGTTTGCAGTCTTGTGTGAATTTGAAGTGGTTATCGGTGGTTCGTAACAAGCTTCAGAGCTTGAAAGGTATTCAGGGACTAACTAAACTCACCGTGAGTAACCCATCTCTTCAATTTCCTAAGGTGTATTGCTTTTGACTTTTTATTCACCTTTTACTTTTTATTCATCTGCACTGCCTAGTTCTAGTTTCGATTGCTTTGGTTTGTGGCATATTGTTAATTGGCCGCCGATGTTTAATTTTCGGTTTTTGGCTTCCGATTGATGAGTCCTAGGTTTTACTTTTGCGATTGGGTTTTTTCTGGATTTATTTCCTTTCTTTAATTGATAACTTCACTTGGATTTGGATTTAAGTTTGCACTTCCGATTTAGTGGAAGGAAATTAGTTTTGGTTTTCACCGTAAATGTATGTAGAATGGAGTCATGATTGCCTTTATGTTTTCTTCCCACTGCATCGTATGAAGAATGGGTGTTGAATTCGGATAGCCACTAAAAAAACAATTTTTTAGCGCAGTGATTGGAGAAACTGTCGATGGTTTGGTCATACTGATTATGGCTGGAGTTCATGATAAGTCATGTTGATAGCTAATTATCCTATGTCATATGAATGAAGATGAAGTGGAGTACAACATCGAGTATATATGACAATGCAAATTTTAATAATCAACATCTCATTTTCATTTAAGCCACTACTTAGTTTCATTCTCAAGTGTGGAATTGCACTTGGTTGAAAATGGGGATAAAAGAAAGCTTGTTGTTACAAGACATTACCACAAACTAGAAATGGAAGTGCAATATTGACTTAATGATTCTAACATCTATTTTTTACCATTAATGCTTGTCACGTGTTGTTAAAAGTAAAAAGGTTATTTATAATTATATTTTTTGTGATTGAAAAAATTAATAATACAAAATATAATATCAATATCGTCACTCTTTAAATTTAGTTTTTACGTTTAAGATTACATGGTTATTCAAGTTCATAAATTTCAATGAATCTTGATCTTGTCATGGCATTTTAGTTATGAATGTTAGTTCTCTAAATTTAGTAAGCAGTGCATCAATCTCTACTACTTGGACTTTAGGGCTGGAATATGAATCTACTTTTGCTTGATATGCTTTGCAATGACAAAACAAATTCATGAGAGGATAAAACAAAAAAAAAAAGTGCCCGACAAAGGCTTGCAGAAGTTGGGGAGGAAACGGCCATAGATATAGTTTGTAGAATATATAACTCCAAGCAGCCCATTAGGACTAACCTCAGCCACTACATTAACTGGTTTGTCACTAATCCTCAAAGCCCAACACGGCAACAGATTAAAAGAGACAGGAAAAAAAGGGAAGTATGCAATGGTTCAATTGTCATTTTGTTTTGGGATGATGAGTTGTATTCCAAATTTTTTAATGCCATTTTGAACTTTTAGTTTGCTGTTTGATTTGGTTGGCAGTATGTATCAATGTGTGTATCTTCTACTGGGATTATGATTTATGACTGCCTTCTTTGCATTATTGGCTCTCTTCTCCTTTATGGCCGGTCATAGAAATGGACATTCTGTGATGACATCTTAACCAAAAAGTGTGCAATTTCAATTTCATACTCTAATATCTAAACAAGCGCATTTTCTTTTTATATATTTTCTTTTTGCATTATAATGATGTTACTTATAACTAATTCGAACCAAATTTTCTAAAATCTATCTCAATTATTAATCAATGTTCTAAAAACTTATTATTGGAGAGGAGCAAACAATCCCTTGACACCCCCTTTTTCATTATTTTTAAAAATTATTAAGCAAAGTGTGACTACAAATATAATATAGAATTGTTTGATTAAAGAAAATGAGGATACACTACTAGGGAAAATTCTTTTTTTTTTTAATTTAAAAAAGAAAGAAAATAGGTAACATATTTAGTATCTAGAGACAACACGAAATCACACCTCGTTATATTTTGTTAGATATTGTAGGATTTTAATTAAATGGATAAAGATCAGAGCAGAGGTCGCCGTGCAAGTCGCGGCAGAGGTCGTGCTAGTTCGCGATCGTCGGAGCATACACACCGCGCCCCTTCCGCCGTGGTTCACTTTGAGTCGTCCATTCTTAGCCGGCTCAGCGCAGAGCACTGGAGATGGATCGGGTCCATCTTCATCACCGCCGCGCATCACACATACTGGAGATGGATCTAGACCATCATCATCACCACCGCATTCGGAGCATCGTGATGATGGCGAAGCTGAGATCGAGCCTCTATTGGATCATGTACGGGAGGAGGATGGTGCAAGATATATCATACCGCATTTGAGACTTCTACCGGGTAAAATTTTTAGCATTTATTTTAAATAATACTTGTATTCAATTAAAATTTTAATATTGATTGCTTCTTTTGTTTATATTTTTAGATTCATTCCGAGTCATATTGCTGCGGGTGCAATTTACGATGCAATCAAAGCCCACTTTGAAAAACCTTAGAAGGTATGGCGAAATTCCACTAGAGGTTCGCGAGAGGATGTTTTCGGAGTTTAAGGTAATTTTTTACTGTTATATTATTATTTATATTGATTTATATAAATTATAAGTTATATAATTACTAATGTCGTCATTTATGTTTGTAGCGCAAGGTTTATTGGTTGCCAAGAAATGATGAAAACATCCGCCGAACGTTCGAAATATGAGAGGCAAAGTGCTTTGCGGATATTTTTCATCAAATCCGCTGCAGAAAGACAAGACCGCAATGGATAGGCGACCATGTCTGGGAATGCCTTCAAAAACATTGGGCGTCTGAAGCATTCAAAAAAAGGCAAATTCAGGCAAAAGAGGCTCGTGGTTCAGAGAAAGGCGGGTCTCTCAATACTTGCAGCTCAATATCACTTGCTACACATGCAACGAGATTTGTAAGAATATTTATATTTTTTTTTGTTTCAATGTCATTTATGTATTATTTAATATGATTTGTTAATCTAATATTTATACAATATGTAGGAAAAGACTATGGGCAAAAGGCCATCAAAGATTGACCTTTTCTTAATTGGCCACAAGAAAAAAAATCCCGAGACTGGAGAGCGGGATCAGTGGGTTGATTCCCGTGCCGAGGCTACATATGTGAGTTATTTAGTAAAAATACTTTTTTTTACAAAATCTATTTAGTTTATTAATATATAAAAATGTGTAATATATTTTTTCCCTTGATAAAACGCTTTTCAATCTCTTGTGGCTGAAGAAAGACTCACTCAGGCTGAAACGACAGATGATAGTACTGCGCGAACGCAGAATCCCCCACGCAGTGATGAAGAATTATTTACTCAGGCTGCTGGTGGAGTCTACAAGGGTAGAGTTTATGGGATGGGGAATCAGCCTTCTACCAGTCGCTCTGCATATTCAGCATCACCTTCGATTGTTGTATCGCAAGCTGAGTATGATCTGATGCGTCACAGAGTGGCAGAACTGACTGAGGAGGTCAGTACTGGGCGACAACAAATGACGAAGCTGATTCAGAGTCTACAGGCAAAGATAGAGAAAATGGAAAAACGCGGCAAGAAGAAAAAAAAAACGAGCAACAATGAAGACACTGACTCGAGCACGAATACGGACAACGATTAGGATAATATTACTTTTTGTCAAATTTATGTGTATAAAATAATTTTTCGTTTTTGTTAAAATGGAATTTATTTTTTTTAAAAAAAATTTATTACATTTCCGACGGAATTCCGTCGGAAATTATTTATTTCTTTTAAAATTTTATTTAATTTCCGACGGACATCCGTCGGAAACTATTTATTTATTAAAAAAATTTAAATATTTTCCGACGGACATCCGTTGGAAATTACTTATTTTTTAAACAATTTTATTAATGTTTCGACGGTATTCCGTCTGAAATTATTTATTTCTTTTGAAAATTTTATTTAATTTCCGACGGATGTTCGTCGGAAATTATTTACTTTTCGACGGAAATTCGTCGGTAAAATATAATTTTTTATTGTCCGGCGGCCGTCGCAAAATCAGTCGGAAAATTTAGATTTCCGACGGTGAACCGCCGGAAAAGTTTTTTCCGACGAAAGTTATTCCGACGGAAGAATTCCGACGGATTTCCGTCGGAAATCTTAATTTTTCCGACGGAAATGTGGATTTTCCGTCGGAAAGTGTCCGTCGGAAAAAAATAATTTTCTTGTAGTGTTCAAAATGGGTAAGAAAATATTACTGCATCTATTTTTTTAAAAAAAAATTCACTTTTAAAATTTTTCTTTATTTCGAAAAAAGAGTCTACTTTTGAAGATTCTTATATTATCCGTAATAATAATGACCATATATGGCTCACACTTAAAAAAAAAAGGATTAAGAAATTGTACATTTAATAATTTATTAAGGGTGTTATACCTTAAAATTGAAAAAAAAATTATACCTTATTCAAAAGTAACTCCTTTTTCTAGAAAGAAAGTTGTATTAAAATCAATATGTTATACCTAACTAAAGCTTTTTGTAGCTAATCATGCCTTGTACCTTCAACGTGTAAAGTATCTTTTTTATTTTTAAAAATTCATTTGCTACCAAAAATTTGGTTACCCTTTAGCAGCATAATAAAAACCCAAATATTGTTCTTCTGAAAATATTCTAGTTGTTTATTGATAGTTACTAACCACCTGCTTATCTGAATCAACATCTAAAATCAATGCCAAATTGATGAAAGGTTCACTATCTAAACATGCTTCTTGTGCCACTAATAATCAACCAGATTTGCATACCTTTTGTGGTTGTTGAAACTGTCCATCAATTTTTCTCTAGTTATAAAAGTTTCTTCCTATATTGGCTCTTTTTGAATAAGATTAGAATCTATTCATCAACTTGGTATATTTGATGGAGTAAATTATATTTTAGTCACTATACTTTTAGTTTGTCTCAACTTTGGTCACCATTTATTTTTTTGGGGTCTTACTTTAACTCACTGAACTTTTGAAAATACTCCAAAGTGAGTCACTCTATCTATTTCCTCCATTAAGTGCGACGGAAAGTGTGGTACACGCAACACGCCTTTTTGCCATGGACAAAAGTGGAATTTCCTTCATTCTTCTTTTTTTTTTCCTTTTCTCTTCTTCTTTCCTTTTTCTCTCTCATTTCTTTTCTTCTTTTTCTTTTTTCTCTTCTTCTGTTTTCTTTCTTTCTTCTCTTTGATCCCTAGCCGAATTGTGACTAAATTGGTACGTATGCATAATCCATATAATTTCTATGTATATGTCATCAATTAGGATTTCAATCATGTGTTGGATTTTGTAATTTTTCCAATAATGTCCAGTTTGCAGGGATTTTAAGTGATTTGTTTGGCAAGTGCATTCATCGGCCGTGGTTGTGGTTGTGGTTGTGGTTGTAGGATTTTGTCCAATGGAAAGAGCTAGGGAATGTACAAATCTGCAAGGCTGTACTTGTGGCATGAAATGGTCATGAGGAGGGGGTTGAGAGAAAAAGGCCCTTGTTGAAGCATGTCCAAGAATGGAAGGCACTATAAACCCGGAGGAATTGAGAAAATAGCAGCTCTACCAAAGATATTTGCAAATATAGCAGGTTGACCAAATCATTTACAACAATAGCAGGAGGACCGTAAAAGCGACGGGAAAATACCGAAAAACCCCTGATACTTATGAACTTCATCGTTTAACTTCATTTCATCTTTCTTCTGCATTCTTTCATTCTTCATGGATTGAACATCTCATTTCCATGGTGCGTACATGAAATCAAATCCACGTACAGGTTATTTCGTAGATAATAATTAAAAATGTAAACTACATCCCGATCGACGAAGAAACAAAATTCACTTGTATGAAACTGGGAATTGGATGTTTGAAGCTGGCCGAAGAGTTATTAAGGTTCTGCAGACAATTAAGGATCGAAGACGGCATGTGTTGGACGAATAAACGAATTTATTCAAGAATTTAATCGATGTTTGGTCGATGGTTTAATCGACATTTTAGTCTTTTATTCGAGACTTTAATCGAGACTTTAATCGAGTCTTTAGTCGGCGTTTAGTCGAGGTTTAATCGACATTAAGTCGATGTTTAATAATCGACGTTTTAGTAGATGTTTCGGCGATATGAAAATTTACGAAATTATTATTTGAAAACCGTGCCCACTCGTATTCTCTCGACTGATCGTTCTTCCACCATCACTTACGACGACGAAGAACACGGAAGTAACATTTTTCAACCGATTGTCATACAAACATCTTGATAACCCATTTACATCCAACATTTACACCAAATTCAAGCACTGCAATTCAAATGGCGCGTACGCGAGGTGGACGTCCGGCAGTTGGCGCAATGAAGCAGACATCAGAGAAGCCGACTAAGGACAAGAAGAAGGTTAGTTCACATGTTGCTTCATGTTTGTTACGTTTAGAAATCATAGTGCTTGGTTACTCATTTTTGTGTATTTGCCGCGTATTTCGTTTAGAAGCTGTTATAGTTGTTAGGGTTTTGCACATGTTTAAACCCTTTCATACCATTGAAATACTATTTTTTTATAACCTGAAACACACAAAAACTGTCGACAAAACACTCGAGAACCATGTTAATAATTAACACTTGGGCGAGAACAAGTGTCAACTGAATGCCCAAAATCCCTCGACCAAGTCTTGAACAAATGTGTCGACTGTATGCTGATTGAATATGTCTCGATCAAGTATCGATCAAGTATCGATCAAGTGTCGATCAAAGGCTCGAGAAAAAGCATCGATCAAAGAGTGGAGAAAAATCCTCGAGCAAGTGTCGATTTAATCTATCTCTCTTTGCTTTGTAACATGCGATATTTTTTCTAAACCTTCATTTGGTTAATTTCACACCATTGTTTGATCTTATATTATTTATATCACACAAACAAACCAACACTAGAACGGTGATGCAACAAATCCAAGTGTATAATTGTATTTAGTTTATGAATGGCCTTCGAATAAATTGATTATAAATAACAACTTCTTACAATTAATCTTCCCGAGGTGTTGACAGAAATCATAAAGTTAATATGTCCCAATTTTCCATATCAAACAAGTATATAATCCGTATTCTGATTCCCAAAACTTGTAAAATTTATAGTTTGCCAAATTACAGTGAATGCATATATTCCATGTTTCATAGTAAAAGGTGAGAGTCGTGTGCAATAATTTAACATATTTGACATTGTTATGTGTAGGGACATTTGAAGGCGCAAATGGTCGTTCAAGGAGAGTTTTTCAACGCTCAGGTTTCGCAATATTGCTATTATGAAGCCAATATGAAGATGATCCAGACAAAATTGACATAGACGCAAAAGGAAATACTTCGAAGGGAGAGTTGTCTTGCTGAAATTGCTCTTGACCACAAGCATACATTCTAGTGCAAACAGATCATACATTCCCTGTTGTTGAGGCAACTCAAACCGGACGAGAAATCCAAGCGGGAAAATAGCATTTACTTCAACGTTGCGGGGAAGAATGTGAAATTTGGCAAGAGGAAGTTTGCCATAATCACGGGCCTGAAGATGGGCGATTTTGATAGTGCATATGCCAAGTACCGCGCACCTAATGGTCCTCCGTCAATATCGAAGTTCATTAAACACCTTGGTTCGACGGAGGAAGCTACATACGATGAAGTGATGAAGGCCTACGAGAGGATAAACTCAAGTTATTCAGACATTGATGTCGTGAGCCTGACACTACTACTTCTTTACATATCATTCAACGGCATGGCAAAGAGAACTAGAATTGAAGACAAGCTGCTTCATTTGGCCTGTGATTGGAAGAGCTTTGATGAAATCCCGTGGGGTGAACTGTCCTACAGGGCGACAGTCGATAGTGCTAGAAAGAGCATGATTAATGCCTTGAAGCAAACAACTCACCCTGGAAACAGGACATACACTCTTGGGGGATTCCCAGTGGCATTTGGGGTAAGATTACGATTCACTTGTGTTTTAAGTTCTATAACTACATGTGTAATATTGACTTGAAGATCCTAATATTCCCTCTTTCTCAGGTGTTCGCATATGAGATAATGCCACATCTTGAGCGTTTGAGGATGGTGCAAAGTGTCGAATCCTCTGGGGACAAGCCGAGGATGTTTAGATAGAAAGGCGTGAGCTGTCAACGGAGAGAACAAGAAAGGAAGCAGGTGTGGGGAAAACGAACATCCGACGGCGAGGTATGACATCACACAGTGTTCATGATTTGCATACTTCTTTACGTAATGTAACTTTCCTCATGCACCAAAATTTATGTTCCCTTTAATGCAGAAGGTGAAAATAACCCGAATGAAGCCTACTCCAAAAGAACGAGAAAAATTCTTGCAATGGGAACAAGAGGCAGAGGAGGCAGAGGGGGACGATGCGGAGTTGGGGGGAGAGAATGCCAAATCTGCTGATTTTTATGTGTCCTACAGGAAGAGGAGTAGAGAATAAGACATCGATTCCAGTGAAAAGCGGCAGAAAGTCCGGCATGAGGTCGAGGCTGAAGCAGATCGACCAAATGATATCATCCAGCAGCTACTTGAACGGCAAAGCAAGATCGAGGAAGAATTGTCTAAGTGTCAAGATGAGCTGTGACTTCTAAAGTCTCAGACGGATGATACAGTGAAGACCATTAAAGAGGACCTGGATGTGATGACGGCTAAGGTGTACATGTTGGAAGAATATGTGCACATCCTTATGTCGCGTAATGCAACGCAATGACCGTCTCCTGAATCCAGCCCCTTGCAAGGCACTTCCCCAAGCTACAGCCTTGATATAAATAAAATTCCAGGGGCCCAGGGCATTGCTATAGCCGAAGAGGGCTCAACTGCTGCCGATGACAACAAAGTCATTCAAGAAGGGTCTAGGTCGGCTAGCATGTTTGCCGAAAGGACTAGAGCCGACATAGGCCTTGAAGAACGGACTGGGCCGGTTGGTGATGAATAGGAGACGCTAGGAGAGACCTTAGGGCCGGTCCAGGAGGGGCAAGTAGAGCAAAGGTCTAAGGAAGAGACCTCTGTGTTAGAGATTGTCCATCAACTTAGTATCGAACACAAAACTCCTTCACCCAATGTCCCCGTACCTGCAAAGAGTACGCCACCACCTCCAATGAAGGAAAGAGGTACCAAATCCCCAGTGGAGGAAGTGGTGGGGCAAAATCTGGGCCCGACTCTTGGCCTTGCATCGGAGGAACATAGTCTGGCATCTTTGCTTCCAACGGAAGCACAGGATAACGCAATGAAGGAGTGGATGCGGCACAAACCAACGCTCTATTTGTGGACACGAATAGGGATTTCTTTGGACTCCGATTTGCTGAAGACTATGTGGACAAAAGGATATTGGCTCAATGATCTAGTAAGGCTGGGTTTTTAGTTGACGTAATATTAAAACCTTTATTAGTGATGCTTATCTCCCTGACTTGAATCCTTTTTCGTTGCAGCAAATTGATTTGTATACCTCAATGCTACGCAAACGGATCATTAACATGGGCCGCAAGGATTTGTCCATTATGGAGTCTACCTTCGATGTAAGTTTGTTCACATAAATAACCCAAAGTATTTTATAAACGTATTTAATGCGATGCGTACTCCTGTTTGTGTTAGACTGGCTTCAAGATGATTCATAATAACAAGAGGGATGCAAACGTGGATGACATGGCGCTGAAGCAGTTCGTCGGTGATGGTTCGTTTGCACACGACCTAAGGAGCCTGGACTTCCTCTTATTTCCATGTCACGTAGATGGCAACCACTGGATGCTTGTGAAGATGGACATAAATGCGCAGAAATTTTGTGTTTATAACCCATCGCCCTAGAGCACAGTTGTTGTGGCGAAGTTAGACTATCTCACTACAACAATGCCCAAGATAATCAAGGCATGCGATTTTAACACATGCTATCGCAAACAACATCCAGTTGGGGATACATGGGAAGTTGTGGTCGAGCACATCGAGGAGCACCAAGAACCAAGGCTAGTATCTTTTTTTTTTACGGCATGTTTGATCACATAGAATGTAATATTTACATAAATTTGTGTTCCATCGTGCTTGCAGTAGCGGCGACTGTGGTATTTACGTACTGAAGTGGGCAGAATGCATAATCCATGACCTCCCGCTAAATACCATTGCACCGACAAACGCAACTGCTCTGCGCAAACAAATGGCGTACGCACTTTACGTCCACGCACTTGAGGAGGATAAATTCCAGCCAGAGCAGAGGAAGAAAGGTAGAACGGAACAAAAGAAAGCAGGACAAAAGAAAGCAGGGAAGGAGAGCATCAGGCCGAAGAGAAAGAAGGCAAGAAAGGAAGCATAGGAATCATTCGTTGCACATAATTTAGCACGGAATTTTTCATTGCTCATAATTTAGAACATTTAGTGTAATGTTGTAAGCATAGGTTAATGTCCATTACGTGAATGTGTAACTACTTTCTATTTACTTCGTCACTTGAATGAGATTAACAAAAAACGTATGTACAAAATTCCTATTCAGTCATAAATCTACAGATTTATATCATTATTATAACTTATCTTTATTGACTATTATTATGTGTATGAGCCACCATTGAAAGAAAAAAAAAATGTGCTATATTTAATGACAACATGAAAAAATGTGCGGCTTGATAAAGATGTGAAAGAATTCATATTTGGACCATCCCATATTGACTAAAAATTAATCTTTCTTTTACAAGAAAGTATATTTTATTGCACATCGAATTTTTGTATGTAGACTAGAAATTGGTACTTTTATTTTATTTTTAAAGTGAGAAAGAAAGTGGACGTTAATACGGGTGGTTAGATGTGAGAGAAGAGATACGGTTTGAAACTTTGTATATATGTATAATCATTTGCACAAACTTTGTATATATGAAGCTCGGTTTTCTTTTAGTCGACATTTAATCGAGGGCACATTCGAGATCTTAATCGATATTTAGTCGACATTTAGTCGATATGTAATCGACATTTTCGTCGACATTTAGTCGACATTTACGCGAGGGAGCGACACTTTTGACTTATTCGTGCACATAACGGTGTTAGCGCGCGGCAAGCGCGGGAAATGAATTTTTCAACAATGTCCTGTACAAAAAAAACAGAGCCTCTGGAGTGAGAAACGATTAGCAAACATTCTGTACTCAATCGGCCTAACTATACAATTCAGACGCACATTGCGGCCACCCTGCGCACCGAACCGATCTTCCCTCCAGACAATTTGTAAGTATCAAGTACACTCCTCAATGACTCCCTAATATGATTTGTCATTCCCTTGGGTGATTATAAATGCCGACGGGATTTTTTCTTCCATGCATTTTTCCATTATTCGTGCCTTAACTGATTATAAAATTAACTGATTATATTTCCAGTACGGAATGGCGCACAATGATAAATGGGCTGTTTTTGTGCTTCTCGGGAGAGAATGGAGTGTTGACCCCGCCACGAATGAACATAGATTCGTGGGCTATAAGAGGATTGAAATCATTTTGTTAAAGGAAGACTCAAACTTCTTGGAAATGATGAATCAAATCGTAGGCATAATGGATTTAGGTTCGGAGATCACACCAAAACTGGTGATCGAGTACCTACCAAAGTACCTATCCAAGATATCGGTGTTGCCTATAAAAAATGATCACCACGTCCAATGTTTTTTGAATGAGATTATTAAGCGGAGTGATGCAAAGATACCATTATGTGTCACCGTTCGAGATGGTGACACGACGGAAGATGAATTCGGTGCTGGCAACTCGCCAATTAATCATTGTAGCTCTGTTTATCCGGCCCGGACGGACGATGTCATACATACAAGACTAATCGATGACAACATCCTTTGCATACCGGATGAAGATCCTCACGCCGGTGATGAGGAGGATGATCGCGATGAGGAAATGTTTATCTCGGAAGATGAACAAAGAGTTCCCGTGGGAACAAGGCAGAAGGAAACAAACAGGATCATCTCAAGAAATTTGCCGAGCATTACCGCGACGCAGTCATCACATGCGGATTGTGGTACGTCTTCTGATCGATTAGCTGCAGTGGTTGATGTTGCAATGAAAGATGTGTTTGAAACTAGGTGGCATTTGTTCATGAGAATGTCCATGTTGGCCGTGAAGCATTTCTTCGAGTGGAAGGTTGTTAGGGCTAATAGGCAGTTCTGGTACCTGAGGTGTAAGGACAAAAATTGCAATTGGATGTTGAATGCAGCTGCCGTTGGGAATTCTTCCGCCTAGAAGATCACAAAATATACTAACAACCATACATGCAAATCATTATTGGTCCAAAGTGATCATAAGCAAGCCAGCCGAGATGTACTTGGCTCATGGATCAAATGTAAGTACACAGATGTATGTTGGCCGTATAGGCCGAAGAAAATTATTTCAGATATTCGGTCGGAGTTGGGTGTTAACATAACATACAATAAGGCGTGACGCGCAAGGGAAGCTGCTTTGGAGGAAGTTCGAGGAAGTTTTGAGGATTTGTATTGGATACTTCCATCTTATTTGCATATGATGAATGAGTTGAACCCGGGAACTGTTGTTGAAGTATGTCGAGAAGAAGATGGGAGCTTCAAGTATTTATTTTTCGCATTTGGTGCATCGATTCGTGGATTCCAACTGCACATGCGGCCAGTTATTTCCGTTGATGCTTGCTTCTTGAAGGGAAAATATCCCGGTTCATTACTTGTTGCAACTAGCATAGATGGTAACAACCAAGTATATCCTGTGGGTTGGGGAATAGTTGATTCAGAGAATGACGCATCGTGGGAGTGGTTTCTCGAGAGGTTAAAGATTGCAATTGGCTCCGATATGGATGGGTTGGATTTATATCTGACCGACATAAGAGCATCACCAAAGGTATTGACAACGTTTTCCCTAATTTCTTCCATGGAGCGTGCATTTATCATCTAAGCAACAACCTCAAATCCAAATTCAAACAAGAAGCCCTGATCCCATTATACTTTAAGGCTGCAAAGGCTTACACTATTGCTGAATTCAATGAGTTGTTTGGAATTATTTCACTACAAAATCCACGGGTTGGCGAGTATTTAAGAGAGGTGGGCCTTGAACGTTGGTCAAGGGCACATTCTGGTGGGAGACGCTATACAATAATGACATCCAACATTACAGAATGTCTGAATGCACTGTTGAAAGATGCCCGCGAATTACCTATTCATTCCTTGGTGGACTACATCCGTAACACACTCCAAAGATGGTTTCACGATAGGCGTACAGCTGCTTGCGAAATCAACATAATGACCACCCCATACTGTGAAGAGTTAATAGGATCAAGGATGAGAGAAGCACAATCCTATGTTGTTGATCCAGTCGATATGAATAGATGGTGTGTACGGGATATTGCAAACCGTACAGCTACAGTGGATTTGCTTGAAAAGACATGCACGTGTCGAGTGTTTGATATGGATCAACTCCCATGTGTGCATGCACTAGCTGCAGATCGATGCCGTCAAATTGACCATTACACCTTATGCTCGCCAATTTATCACACCGCTGCAATTATAGGTGCTTATACGGAGCCTATTATGCCCGTTGGTGATCCTAAGGCTTGGATTGTGCCAGAAAAAATTTTATCCATTCAACTATCACCCCCAGAACCAAGGGCTAAGAGAATTCCTTCAACCGGCGCGAAAAAAATTGAAAAGAACTGTGGTCGTTGTGGACAGCGCGGACACAACCGGCAAACGTGCACAAATCAATTAGTTTGTAGGGACAAAAATTGTTGACACTATCTTGTTTGATGTAATGAATAGTTACAGTTCATTATCCGTATTATGTTTCATCAATAAAACACATACTCATTCGACATTTCAGTACTTTCTGTCGACATATTTAAGTGTTAAAATCCGCTCGTTTCGCGCATGATATTCTGTACACCATCGAGAAATATGTGATAGAAATGTTAAAAAATGAAAAACAAAACACATGGAAATAACGAGATACTGTACTAAAGCCTCTTAATTTGTACTTGTTTTAAAAAATTATAAACTGTTTAACAAAATGCATTAAGCTCTATATGAGGGAAAGCTCCAAAATATTATGACTCTTGTTGGTTTTTTCCTCCTTTTCTCTGACTCATTGTATTACAAAACACACAAATCAAAACAGTAGAAAACCTTATTTTTTCCTACCAGTAGATGTTGATGGACTTATATTAGTTTCTTTTATTTCAATATCAAATAAAATAGCACACCTCAATTTTTCCAACAGCAATAAGATGTGATTCACAATAAGATGTAATATGTTCATCGACGTTTAAAATGTCGACTAAACCTCGAATAAAAATTCGACAAAAACTCGACTAAAACCTCGACATTATGTCGCCTAAAAGTCGGTTAACCTCTCGACGAAACATCGACTAATTATCGTTTATTCGTCCAACAGATGCCGACTTCGTTCCTTATTTGTCGTAGAACCTTAATAAGTCTTCGGCCATCTTCAAATATCCAATTGCCAGTTTGAGATGTCGGGATTTTGTTTGTTCCTCGGTCGGGATGTATTTTACATTTTTTTATTATTACTTACGAAATCAAACAAGTTGTTTGTTCGTCGGTCATGAAATCAAACTTCATGTACGCACCGTGGAAATGGGATGTTCAATCCATGAAGAATGAAAAGAATGCAGAAGAACGGTGACATGAAGTTAAACGATGAAGTTCTAAAGCATCAGGGGTTGAAAGGTATTTTCCCGTCGCTTTTACGGTCCTCCTGCTATTGTTGCAAATGATTTGGTCAACCTACTATTTTTGCAAATGTCTTTGGTCAACCTGCTATTTTCTCAAATCTCACTATAAACCCCAACCCCTCTGTCTTTTCCAGAAACCCTTCAGGAAAGTATAGGGAAGTATCATTCTCATTACTTCTCACATTTAAATATACAGCAGAAGCACTAAAATCAGATGGTTTACGAGCCACCAGTATGAACCTTCGCTCACTCATCTCCAAACTCCATGCTAATTCAATGAGCTGTTTGCTTGTTGTTATGCCTCCACTTCCAAACACAATGAATGAAACTGAATCCATGGGTTGATAATCAAGCCATTTTATGATCTTAGCATCCTGGTCGCTAGAAATGAACTCATCAGGCTGAATAATCTGTTCCTCCCCCTCCCTATTAAGCCCATCTTTTGCCTCTCTCTAAACATTGTCACTTCCTCTAAAATCAATCTTGCGCTAATTCTTCCATCTTTGGAGATCGAAATTGTTCTGAGGATCAAATCAACTCTCAAAAATAAATCAATTGGGTTGAGGTCCAATCGCTGATGTGTTCAATTAAGTAATGGATCTAAGAAGAGAGATTTAGAACACTAAAGACAAAGGAAAGATTAAAGAGTCACAAAAGAAAAGAATGATTCAATGAAGAAAAAAGCATTTGGCCCACCCGGCCGAACTGGGGCGTCAAGTTTTGGTAATCGGTCCAAGGATCCCTTTACTCCTCTCATTAAGACTCCCAAAGAGATTTTGGCCATTGTTGCAGACAAAGAAATCTTGCGCCCCCCATAGTCAATGCAAGCCCCAACTCATAAGAGGTTCAAAGAGTTTTATTGTGATTTTTATAAAGACCATAGGCATGATACTGACAGCTGTTTACCTTGAGAAAAGAGAATGAAATGTATGTCCAGGATGGTCAGCTTCAGCAATTTGCTAAAGAAACCAAGAGTTCTGACTAGAGGGGTGGACGCACGAGCTCATTCAAGAAGGATTATGCTTACCAATCCAAATCTGATTCCTATACCGAGCCTACTTGGAAGCACTCAGATACCAGTGCGATAAAAGAATGGCCATGGAGACTGATTTGATCGAACCATCCGAAGGTCTTTTAGAGATCTTCGCTGTGATAGAAGGGCCTGCAAGGGGTGCAAGCAACTCTGCACGAAAAGCCCGTTGTTGAATTGCCCTGGACCTGTCATAAGAAAGATCGATGCTTGGCTTCAAATAAAACCATTTCATTTTTTACATAAGACCCGATACCAAGAGGAATCCCGATGCAGATGCCATGATCATTTGAGCTAGAATTGCAAACACTACTGTCCATAAAATTTGCATTGATGGGGGAAGCTCAGTTGAAATCATGTACTGGCCATGTTTTGAGCGGATGCCAGCCGATGTGAAGGCTCAATTGCAGCCAGTATAGATTCCTTTGGTTGATTTTGCAAATTACGTGATTTGGCCTGAAGGAATTCTCAACCTTCTAGTCACAATAAGGAACTCCCCAAAGGAGAATACCATATATGTGCAGTTCTCTGTGATAAAAGCCACCTCACCGCATAATGTGATACTTGGCAGACCAGGCTTAAGAAGGCTAAAAGGGATTGTTTCTACCCTTCACTTGGCCTTGAAGTTTCCTACCACTGCCAAAATAATAGTGGCTTAGAGAGACTAACAAATGGCAAGAGAATGTTTCCAGATAGCCTTAAAGGACACAGTACATGATTTGAAGTGAGCAAAGCACCCATTTGAAAGACCAGATTGCACCCAACCACCCAAAGAAGTGTGCCTTACCTAGACATTTAGTGTAGAGCAACAACATACTATAAAACCAAGTGAGGTAGAAGAAGTCGTCCTCAATCTTTCCAGGTTAGATGATTCTGTTTACATTGGAAAAGAATTGCCATCAAGTTGGGTACTTCCAATGCCTTACCCAGGAAGACTTGATTTGTTTGTTAAAAAAATTCCTTGATGTTTTTTATTGGGAAACTATTGATATGATAGGAATCCCCGCTTCTATAGTTACACAAAAGCTCAATATTAATTCGGGCATCAAACCTATACAACAAAAAAGGTGCCCCTCTGCACCCAAGCACAATCAGATCATCAATGCCAAAGTGGGCAAGCTCCTTAAAGCTGACATCCTTGCCGAGGTGAAGTACCCAACTTGGTTTTCTATTCCTATGTTAGTTAAAAAGTTTAAAAAGTATTAAACTTTTTAACTAACATAGGATTAGAAAACCAAGCTTCTTAAAGATGACATCCTTGCCAAAGTGAAGTACCCAACTTGGTTTTCTAATCCTATGTTAGTTAAAAAGTTTAATACTTCTTGGCGAATGTGTGTAAACTATACGGATTTGAATAAGGCTTGTCCAAAGGATTGTCATCCTCTGCCTACTATTGGTCTAAAAGTTGATGCATTAGTTGGGTTTCGGATAAAGTGTTTTTTGGACACTTATAAGGGGTATTACCAGATCTTAATGCACCTAAATGATGCAGAAAAAATGGCTTTCATCATGAAACGAGGTATGCTTTTTGGACTAAAAAATCAAGGCCCACATAACAATCGCTGGTTGACCACGTCTTTTATAGGAAGATAGGGTGCAATATGGAAATATATATAGATGACATGGTGATTAGAAGTTGAACTAAGCAAGAGACGTTGGATGGCATCAGAGAAACTTTTCTCACTTTAAGAAGTGTGAATATGAAGCTGAATCCAAAGAAGTGCACTTTTTGAGTCCAAGTTGGCAAGTTCTTAGGACATTGTCTGATGAGGGGATCGACCCGAATCCTAAAAAGGTCCAAGCCATTTTGGACATGTCATCTCCCAAGACACTTAGGGATGTGCAATCGCTCAATGGCAAGCTGGTCGAACTTTATTGCTTCTTGTCCCATACTGCAAAATGGTCGTTGCCCTTTTTTCAGTTGCTCAAGAAGGGGACAAATGTAAAAAATTCCTTTCGATGGACGTATGCCTCAGAGGACGCCTTCCAAACGCTTAAACAACACTTGGTGCGCTTACCATCTCTCACTACTCATGTGATTGGTGAAGTTCTTATTGGTTTTTGTGCCAAAGCCAATTTTAATTCTAAGATTATAATTTATATTTATTACCAAAAAATTAGGAACTTAAAGGGTCACACTCTTAAAATTTTGTTCTTGAGTTAAAATGATTAAATAATTATATGATAATTATTGAGGGTTAAATTGTAAAAAGGATATTGTATTTTCTAACAAAATATTATAGTAATGCAAAAGGTAATTTTGAGGAAAATTTTGTCTGTTCAAGAACACGGTAATATTTACGATTTTAACAAACTCTATCAAATAGAGTTTGTTACTTATTTTCATCGTTCATAACAGACATCTTGTGTTCTAAAGAGATCCTATCTTCATAGAATCCATTACACACTTAAAAAGACCCAGACTCCCTATATAAGAGCGGGCATTAGGTTTTGAGTTACTACTATGAATGAACGATAATAGAAAATATTTTGAGAGTGTGAAAATTAGTTTTCAAGAAAAAAGAAAAAAAGAGTTTTCAATCATGTTTTCTAATACATTCAAGAAAAGAGTTTCCAATCTTGTTTTCTAGTACATTCAATAGTACGTAGTAATTGTGGTGGTAATCAATCCCATGAGAACTCCAAGAACGAATTCACGTGGATACTATTAGAGGCCGGACGTTTATGCGGCTGTGATTGACTTTCCTACACAAGTCAATCTACGTTAATTCCTAAATCAAAGCTAGTCCCATCCAAAGGTAAATTTTCTGATTTATGTATAAAAACCCATTCCTAAATCATATTTTTTATTTCATTGCAAAAATTTATTGGAGCATGTATGATTTGCTAACAGTTATATCAAAGCCACAAAATTTAACCTTTTAAGCATAAAATTGGGGAAATTTTCAAAAATAGCACATTTTCAAGACCCTTAATGAAATATAGCAGTTGCTAATTTTTTTTTGCCAATAAGTGAAAAGACATAATACCCCTCTATTCAAAAATGATGAGAAACAGTACACCTTTTCGTTTCGTTTCATTTTCTCCTTATTCAATTCATTCTTCTTATTCACTTCACTTCATTTTCGTTTTCCAAGATTCATCATGCCTATTCAAATTTTCCTACCCATTCTTCTTCCGTCTTCATTGGTTCAACATCCCATTTGACACAATCCATAGTCGTTTGCATCAATGACACATACGCAAAGAGTACCTCGCATCTTCAAGCAAAAAGGCTGCCGCCATAGAGAAGAAATCGTGAAAGTTGACGGACCAGAGCAAGGTTAGTGGGAATTTGCCAAAAAATGGTCATTTTAATCTTCGTATTTGCTATATCGGACATAACCCAAAACTCAAAATGCTGATTCTTTGCTGATTATTATTCATTTGATTATGGACTTTAGAAGAAATACGATAAGTTAGGATTTTGTGTGATTTTTGATGTAATCGCGATTGCGATAGGTTCGACAAGTGTAAATTGTGCATATCCTGTCACATGGAGTGTTTTTTGTTTAAATTTAAATTGGGTTTTCATGAGAAATTAGTTGAGCATATGACGAAAAAGAGTAAAAAAATTTTCAATTTATGTCAAGCACGTGTTCAAAATAATCGAGCACTATTGAATGATGAACACTTGTTGAGCACATACTCAAACGGTTCTTGAGTACTTAGTTGTGATCAAGCAACTACCCGAGCACATAATCAACTTAGCTCAAGCATCATCAATTGATGATGAACACATGTTGAGCACCTACTCGAGCATGCCTCAAGCACTTAGTTGTGGTCAAGTACGTTTCGAACATCTAGTCGAGCACCATTTGAGCATTTCATTGTTACATTGAATAATATACTGATTTTCTTTATTTTGTACAGGACCCTCTCAAGGATCAAATGGTCATTCAGGGTGATTTTTTCAATCGCCAAATTTCTCAGTATTGCTACTATGAAGCAAATATGAAGATGATTAGAACCAAACTAACTAAGACCCAGAAGGAAATACTTAGAAGGGAGAAGAAGGAGATCCCAATTTGGAAGTTTCCTATTATGGTAGAATCTGAAGTATGCTAGATGAAAGGAACTTCTAAGCATGATTGCGTGTTTGATCATGGTGGATATTTCATTATCAAGGGGCTGAAAAGGTTTGAATTTTTTCCCATAATTGATTGTCTCTTAATTGAAGTTCCCTTATTCATGGTATTTGAATTGGTGTCTGTAGGTTTTCAATGCTAATTTTTGCAATTTTTTGTGACAAACATTCATTGCACATGAGCAAATATGCTTGAGAAGGCTTTGGATCTCGAGTACACCCTATTGGATGGTTGCTTATCGTCCAATTTCAAAAAGAAAAAATAGTGTACTTGAAGCTGGTTGACAATGAAAATGGAAGACAAAAGGTCCTTAATGTCTGGATATTATTTTTGCTCTTGGTGCATCATCTGATAGGAAGATTGTGAATCTTATTGATTTGGATATTCAAGATACCAAGATATCTAATATCCTTATTACTTCAATTTATAATGTGGACAATGGATGTGAAGGCTTCCATAAAAATAAGAATGCTCTTGAGTTCATAGACAAACTTCTAAAGAACTGCAAGTTCTCACCTGCAGAATCTATTGAAGAATGCATCAACAGCCTACTATTTCCAAATTTAAAGGGTTTTAAACAAAAGGCTCACTTTCTTGGGTATATGATTATGAGTTTGATCATGGTGGATATTTCATTATCAAGGGTGCTGAAAATGTTAGATTTTTTTCTAGTATTTTGATATAGCAATGTTTGTATCTTGATTGTTCTAGAGTTTGGTTGTTTTTCATTTTCTTTTCTTAAATTTGAAATTGGTCAAGCATAGGTCGAAAAAGAGTCAAAAAATTTCACTTACCTCGAGCACTTAGCTGAGCATGAGTTCAAAATAGTCGAGTATTATTGAATGATGAACACTTGTTGAGCACCGACTCGATTAGTTCTCAAGCACATTATTGTAATTCAACACTTAGTCGAGCACCTAATCAACTTATCTTGAGCATTAATGCATGATGAACACTTGTCGAGCACATACTCGAGCGTTTCTCGAGTCCTTGTCGAGCACGAGTCGATCACTTAGTCAAGTATTTCATTATTACATTGAGCATTATACTGACTTGCTTTATTTTGTGCATGACCCTCTCAATGATCAAATGGTCGTTGATGAGAATCAAATATTCATAAACTTAGATATGTGTTTTTCATGCTTTAGCATAGATTTCATTGAGATATGCCATGTTTATTAGATAAATCACATTATATTTGTGATTCTCATATTTTATGTGTTTTGTAGGAAAAAGGGATAAAAACCACTTATCTTCTAAAGTTCATAACTTTTGATGCAAATGTCCAAATGAGATAACTGAAGATGCTATGGAAAGATGAGAAAGAGATAGAAAACTTTTATGAACAAAGGTTTCTCAAATTCCGAAAGCAAATGGACCAAAACTGGGCAAAAGCAGAACAAGGCAGAACCGAAGAAGAGGAAAACAGGGAGAAAAATCAGCCATCTTCTGGAGGCCATAACTCTTGATTCAGACGTCCAAATGAGATGATTCAAGATGATATGGAAAGCTGAAAAAGAGAGGAAAAAATTTTATGCAGAGAGTTTTGTCAAAATCCGGACTAAAAGGGACCAAAATGGGACGAAATCAGTACGACGCCTGAATCCTGAAATTTGCAAATTTCGTCCCTAATGTTTTGGAAGCTTTACATTTTCTCCCCAACGCCCCTAGCTGTATTAATATCCCATTTTCTGCAGAAAAACACAAGTAGGAAGTAGTAGGACAAGTTAGAGTAGGTTAGGGTTAGTTTTTACATATTTGCATTTGTTCCCCAACTCACACCCGTGAGTTTCATTGGAGGCTAGGGTTTGGTTCTTTTTGTGGCTTGAAAACTGGAATCCTTGGAGTTGTTTTGGCTTGTAAGGTGTTTGGATTTGGTTGGAATCATCACTCTTTTGATTAAGGGGAGTATTTTCTTTCAATTCCTTGTGCTTTTAATGGCTATATTTCCTTGTGATTGTTGGTTGTTTGAAGCCATGAGAGGCTAAACTATCTTGGGTGATTCTTGGTGTTTGATGTATGGGTTAGGTTTATTTTGATTTCTTGTTGGTTGTAGAGTAATGGGCTTGCATTAATTGAAGTTTTCCTACTTGTATTTAATGAATTGACATGCATTGAATGGTGGCCACATTTAGTGTGTGTTCTTGGTGTTTGTGTGTGTTTTAGAATATACATGAATTTAGACCAAAAGTAGGAAGAACTACCTAGCATTCTCTAGATTTAGGTGTTTGAGACAAGAAACAACTACCATATGAATTTAATTGTGCACTAAAATTGTGTGGAAGCCATAGGTTTTAGTGTGCAAAGGTAGAAGTGAGACCGAAAGGAGATCTTCTAGTCTTTAATTCCATTGAGACCGAAAGGAGATGTGGAGTGAAAAATAGGTGGTTTTCTTAGATTAAACACTTGAACTAGGGAGTGTAAAGTAGTTGGCTAAAACATCTAGGGCAAGAATTGTGCATTAGAGTTGTGTGGAAGCCATAGGCGCTAATGTGCTCTAGGTGGGGATGAGACCGAAAGGAGATTCCTCATTCTATAATTTCGATGAGACCGAAAGGAGATTCGGAGTGAATGGATGTAGTCACTTAGTTAAGATGCCCTACACTCGGTTGCCTTTAGGAGTCAAAATAGCCGACCTTTGCATTGAACCCAAGGATCACCCTCCTTCATCATTTGTGTGTTTTTCTCTTTGTTTCAATGGTGTTGTTTTAGTTATTTAAATATCACTTTATAAATCATTGCTTTAAGACACATAGATTGCAAATAATTAGTTGCACTTAAATTTTGGTTTTGTCCCCTTCCCTGTGGAAAATGATCCCTATGCTTTACTACAATTGATTAAGTGAGGTTTAGGTGTATATTTGTGTGAGTTTGAGCTTTATTTTGACGCACTTTTGCACACACCCAATCCGCTCACAAAATTTTGGCGCCGTTGCCGGGGAAGGGCAACGAAACTGAGTTTTTAAAGTGTTCTAATTGTTTGTTAGTTTTATGTTTTTGTATATATTTAGAAAGAGTTGTTTGTGTTGTATATATTTTCATTTTTAACGTTCAATGGCCGAACAGGGAAAACAAAGAGAACGGTTGTTTGGTGAATTCTTAGAGCCTAATTTCAATGCTTGTGCATTAGAGCCATGGTTCAACAACCGTATAAGTGCTTACCCAGTTGAAGCTGAGAGCTACCAATTTCAACAAGGGGGATTCCTAGAGTTTGATATCGGCACAAACATTAGTGCTCAATTGGCGGCATTAACCGATAGGATGAATTCATTGGAGCGAGGATGAACTGAATCGGTCTTAATATGTGGACTTTGCCAAGGAGACCACCATACGGATCAATGTGATGGGCCAGGTGAACCTCAACTTCATGAATAATTTTGGGCAGCAAGAAAATTTCAACCAAAATCGGGCAACAATGGCAGCTACCAAGCGAGAAAATCAAGGTTGGAACAACCAAGGAGGTGGTCAAAATTGGAATAATCAAAGCAATCAAAGTTGGGACAATTTGGGGCCATCGTTTTCTAACACATCATGGCAAACTTCAGGATTTGGGAATCAAATGAATAATCCCATGAATGAAACCCAAATTTTGAAGAACTCTTGATGAAAAGATGGAAGAAATGCGACTTAAGATGGGAGAAATCCAGCTTGAGATGAGAAGTTCCACAAAGCTTTTAGAAGACCATTCCATGAGGTTGAACTTGCACGAGACCATGATGAATGATGTGAATGATGCCATGAATTATCCAAGAGAGAATCTAGACTACTTAGAAGATATGGTAGATGAATGTATTGGTGAAACTGTGAAGGAGGAGTGGTATCTTGAATCTCAAACAATGAAGGCAATTATTCCATCCAAAGTTCCCTTGAGTTTGATGAAGAAGATAAAAGAATAGATGGACAACTTAGTGAGATGGTTAAGAATTGGTTTGTAGATGAGTCCATTTATGAAATAATAGGGAAGATTTTGAAGTGGTTGAAATCAACCAAGAGTTGCTCGTGGCCGATGGTGAAGATAAGCTAAAGCAATCAGTCGATGAGCCACCAAACTTGAGTTGAAGCCCTTACTCCTCGGTTGGAACATGCATTTTGGAAGAGCATGAAATGTTGCCCGTGTTAATATCATCTCCTTTGGAATCTAAACAAGAAGGAAAGTTTTGGGGTTAAGCACTCTTAAAGAGGCCATTGGGTGTACCCTTGAGGATATTAAGGGTATTAGCCCCTTGTTTGGCATGAAAAAATGTTGTTGGAAGAGGAGGCCAAACATGTGAGGAAAAGAATAAAGGAAGGAATAGGATGAAATGGATTGAGTCGAGCCGGCGACGTTAAAACCAAGCGCTTCTTGGGAGGCAACCCAAGCGTATCCTTTTGTTTTATTATAGTCCATTGTGTTTTGAGTTGTTTTGATTGTTTTATTTTAAGTCCATTGTGTTTTGATTTATTTTGTTTGTTTTATTTTGGTTTTGGTTTTGGCTTTGTTTGTTAGGTTTTCTTTAGTTTAATTTTATTTTGCTTTGTGTTATGGATTAATTGAGTGTCATATGTTCATGTGAATGTAGAAATTAATTCACACAACTTACATATTTTTTTTTATTTTTTTTTATCAATTAAAAAAAAAAAAAAAAAAAAAGGGTCATAGACCCGAAACTTTTAACTACAAGGTTAAAACAACATGCATGTTAAGGAGCAAATAGATCACAAGTGTCATAAACAATCACAAGCGGTCTCAAGCCGAAGGGTTTATAACCCGTAGGCTAGCTTTCATTTTCTTCATTTCATTTCTCAATTTCACTCAATTTCTCTCAACCACTTTCAACCACATTTTGCATTTTACATTCTTCTTCAATTATAATCCATCTTAAGTGATCCAAACACCTTTGTAAACACATTTCCACCATCAAATCCATCCAAGAATCCAAGGTATGAATGGTTGAACCTTTCAATTTTCATTACAATGGTGATTTTGAATTGCTTTAAATATGATTCCTAGTGATGAATATTGATTAGATATTGTATAATTGGGTGTGTTTTGGCTGTTTGTTAAATGTTTAGGCTAGGTGCTTGCTATTTTTGTGAAATTTCAAGTTTTTCACCATGCACATCATGTGTTTGACAAAATGCCTCAATGAGTTATTTTGGATGAATTGTCAATTTTTATGTACTCATTTGAAATCCTTGAAATTCATTGATGAACTTTAACATAATGTTGCATATAAAATTGAATTTTAAGTGAACAAAAATACTTGATGAATTCTTAAAACCTAGCATAGGCATGTCACCAATTAACAATAATTTGCAATATGTAGCATATACTTTTGAGAGTTAATTGGGGGATTGTTTTTCGTAGGTCTAAGCCAATGGCATTTAGGCGCTCATCTAGGAAACGAAACAATCCACGGCGCCCACTTCTCGCCGAGCCGTCGATCAAATCGCCAGGATCTCGCCATGCATGCCCTGCGAAGTCGCCTGACAGGCAGAGCGCGGCCTAATCAGAGCCACCATTGGACACCTATATCCGGAGGCATGGTTGGCTTATGCTTGTTGAGGCACGCCGATCTTTAGGCGAAGGAGATAGAGAAATTGTCCATAATTTCTATAGAGAACTCACGTGGCAACCACGGTCTCTAATAAGATCAAATATGATGGCGCCATCACAACTTCTCTCCAAGGACCATAAATGCATCGCTTGAGCTACCTCCACTATTGACGACGAGTACTCCCAATTCATCTTGTCGGACTACGACGGCAGAGATTACACGAGAATTGATCGAAGGAGCAACGACTTGTCCCGAATTGGACATACTTGAAGAAGAACTCGCTCACACCGAAGGCCAAGCTGCTAAATGCCTTCGTGAGTAGCAGACTAATGCCTACCATCATGAACTCTGAAGTGGCTCGGAAGCGAGCACTACTGATATATGCCATCAGTAGAGGCATGTCAGTCGACGTGGGCAAAGTAATAAATGCAGAAATCCATTTGGCCGTCGACTCACCAAAAAAGAATCAATCCTTGGGATTTCCATCGCTCATTACAAGGCTATGCTTCAAAACAGCATCGATCGTTAGGGATTTAAACCATATGGATTGCATTTCTTTGAAGGCCGACCTCAAGTTCAAAGATTTCCAAAAAGGAGCGGGGTCGCAAATTGAGTCGTCAAGCAGGATGGCCATACAAGATGAGGAAGACAGTGACGAAGAAGATAGTGAGGGAAGTGATGACGATGATAGACTGGTTAGGTTGGAGAGAAGTGTGCATGATCTCCAAGACACAACTCAAAGGCTGGAGCAGCGAGTAGGCGATCTTCAAGGCACGATGCAAGACTTCCTACAATTCCAAGCGGCTTTCATGCAATATATGGCAAGTGGACAACAAGGCGATCCACCAACTTTTCCAAGGCCACCGCCGCCACCTCCAGACCAACCTTGAGTTCATGTGGAAAAAAGGGAAGAAGATTTCTTTTACTCTTTTGAACAACTTGTGGCAGTATGAGTGGTTGATTAAATACTTGAATTGAGATTGGATATGAAACTTGTGAATGTTTTCTTTTGTGTTTTATGTTTTTGCATTTAGTGGTAAAGTTTATTTTTTGTTGTTTATTTTGTGTTTGTGAATTTTGTTAATATAGGTTCTTGAATATTGTGAATGATGCACTCCCTGATTTTAATGCTTACTGTACAACACATCTTAAGTTTGGGGGAGGTGCGAATAGGCAACATGCTTTAAGTCATTTCACAATTTTGCAACCGAAAACATGTATTTCTTCTTTCCCACCCACACCACCCTTCATGCACGCAGTATTGAAGCATTGAGGGCAATGCTCATCTTAAGTTTGGGGGTGGGAGCTTAAAGCTTTTAACGTAACCTAAGTTTGGTGGTGTTTATAGGAAGAAAATACATGAGATTTCATGGGTGAAATTGGCTTAAATTGAGTCTTTCATTTAAATATTCAAGAAAATTGCTTGTTTTGTTTGTGGGAACTTTTTAATGGTTGGCAAGGAATGGCTGAAATATGCACCACTTAAGAAACATTTTACTGAATAAATGCATGCGAGAAGTAACGAAATGAAAGCATTAGTCAATGAAGAAAATTGTTGGACTGAATAGGCATGAAATTTGTAATGCATGCCTTTTGATTCCTTGTATTTGGAGGAAAGTTTTGCATATTAAATGGTGTTGTTACAGTGCACGTCAATGAGGAGTGTTTGTGAGATGTAGTGTATTGATTATGATGCGGTTGCGAGTAAATGTAGTGCCCCTAGTCCACCCTAAAGTTATAGCATTTCACTTCACAAACTTGGAAGATGACTTAGGCTTGTTATTAGTTTTGCTTATGAGATTTATAGTTTTGTTGAATAATTGCCACTCCGCTATGAGAATGCTCTTAGGGGATGTCCCTTAAGTGAACTCGTATGAGTGGTAGAAGTATAAAAAGCCGAAAAAAAACTCTTGGCAAAAAAAATAAAAAAAAATAAAAAAAAATAAAAATTGTAAATGAGTGAGGAAGTACCCTAAGTATAATGTCATGATGGTTGCTTAAATGTGATTAAGATTGCCTAGATGGTAGCATGACAACTTAGGGGAAAGAGGGAATAAAGAGTCTTAAGGATTTCAAGGAAGTGAAATTTTTCTATGCAACTTTAGGGCACACTAGTGGCACGATTTCGTGACCTCTACTCAGTTCTTGCATTGCATTGTTCATGAACATTTACCTCCATCACACACACACACACATCATTTAATGTGTGAACATTAGTACAGAAAAACAAGAAAGAAGAGGGTCATGCATTGCATTAGTACGTGCCGAAATTGTCCAACTCCGAGACGTGAAGATGTTTTCATTTCTTAAAACTCTCAATATGCATTGTTCGGTAGAATGGGGCGACGAGTGGTTGCCTAATTAAGCTAGTACTTGCCATTATCAAAAAAAATAAATAAAAATATATATATATATATAAAAAATGTAGATGAGAATCTGAATATGCATGTCTCAATGAATACATTCCACATATTGTTGCTATACGTAGAAAATTGCTTGGGGACAAGCAATGGTTTAAGTTTGGGGGTATTTGATGAGAATCAAATATTCATAAACTTAGATATGTGTTTTTCATGCTTTAGCATAGATTTCATTGAGATATGCCATGTTTATTAGATAAATCACATTATATTTGTGATTCTCATATTTTATGTGTTTTGTAGGAAAAAGGGATAAAAACCACTTATCTTCTAAAGTTCATAACTTTTGATGCAAATGTCCAAATGAGATAACTGAAGATGCTATGGAAAGATGAGAAAGAGATAGAAAACTTTTATGAACAAAGGTTTCTCAAATTCCGAAAGCAAATGGACCAAAACTGGGCAAAAGCAGAACAAGGCAGAACCGAAGAAGAGGAAAACAGGGAGAAAAATCAGCCATCTTCTGGAGGCCATAACTCTTGATTCAGACGTCCAAATGAGATGATTCAAGATGATATGGAAAGCTGAAAAAGAGAGGAAAAAATTTTATGCAGAGAGTTTTGTCAAAATCCGGACTAAAAGGGACCAAAATGGGACGAAATCAGTACGACGCCTGAATCCTGAAATTTGCAAATTTCGTCCCTAATGTTTTGGAAGCTTTACATTTTCTCCCCAACGCCCCTAGCTGTATTAATATCCCATTTTCTGCAGAAAAACACAAGTAGGAAGTAGTAGGACAAGTTAGAGTAGGTTAGGGTTAGTTTTTACATATTTGCATTTGTTCCCCAACTCACACCCGTGAGTTTCATTGGAGGCTAGGGTTTGGTTCTTTTTGTGGCTTGAAAACTGGAATCCTTGGAGTTGTTTTGGCTTGTAAGGTGTTTGGATTTGGTTGGAATCATCACTCTTTTGATTAAGGGGAGTATTTTCTTTCAATTCCTTGTGCTTTTAATGGCTATATTTCCTTGTGATTGTTGGTTGTTTGAAGCCATGAGAGGCTAAACTATCTTGGGTGATTCTTGGTGTTTGATGTATGGGTTAGGTTTATTTTGATTTCTTGTTGGTTGTAGAGTAATGGGCTTGCATTAATTGAAGTTTTCCTACTTGTATTTAATGAATTGACATGCATTGAATGGTGGCCACATTTAGTGTGTGTTCTTGGTGTTTGTGTGTGTTTTAGAATATACATGAATTTAGACCAAAAGTAGGAAGAACTACCTAGCATTCTCTAGATTTAGGTGTTTGAGACAAGAAACAACTACCATATGAATTTAATTGTGCACTAAAATTGTGTGGAAGCCATAGGTTTTAGTGTGCAAAGGTAGAAGTGAGACCGAAAGGAGATCTTCTAGTCTTTAATTCCATTGAGACCGAAAGGAGATGTGGAGTGAAAAATAGGTGGTTTTCTTAGATTAAACACTTGAACTAGGGAGTGTAAAGTAGTTGGCTAAAACATCTAGGGCAAGAATTGTGCATTAGAGTTGTGTGGAAGCCATAGGCGCTAATGTGCTCTAGGTGGGGATGAGACCGAAAGGAGATTCCTCATTCTATAATTTCGATGAGACCGAAAGGAGATTCGGAGTGAATGGATGTAGTCACTTAGTTAAGATGCCCTACACTCGGTTGCCTTTAGGAGTCAAAATAGCCGACCTTTGCATTGAACCCAAGGATCACCCTCCTTCATCATTTGTGTGTTTTTCTCTTTGTTTCAATGGTGTTGTTTTAGTTATTTAAATATCACTTTATAAATCATTGCTTTAAGACACATAGATTGCAAATAATTAGTTGCACTTAAATTTTGGTTTTGTCCCCTTCCCTGTGGAAAATGATCCCTATGCTTTACTACAATTGATTAAGTGAGGTTTAGGTGTATATTTGTGTGAGTTTGAGCTTTATTTTGACGCACTTTTGCACACACCCAATCCGCTCACCAGTCGTTCAGTGTATTTTTTCAACACCCAAGTTTTTCTGTACCGCTACTATGAAGAAAATATGAAGAGGATAAGGATCAAACTAACAGATACTCATAAGGAAATACTCAAAAGGAAGAGTTGCCTTTAATATTGTATTTATTTTATTTTGTAAGGTGTTGTATTGTATTAATAAAACATCATGTATTGTTGGCTTTATTGATTGCGTAATTTGTTAATTTTCTACATATACCAATGAGCACCTCGACTTATACTATGTTCTTGTGAATTTGAATAAATCAAAATATAAAATAAAGAAAAATACAAATTGACATCACTTTTTCTCTGTAGCAATGAATGGATTAGTGCAAGTTTGACGGTTGTGTCCACTCTCTCCGCAAGATCACATTTCTTTGAAACTTCTTTCTCACCTGTTGAAGGAATTCTTTTTTTGTTACACCTACCACTCTTAGACCTTGGTTCTGATAATGATAGTTGAATAGATAAAACTTCTTCAGGCACCATCTAATCCTTAGGTCCACCAACCAGCATAATAAGATTTCCATAAGCATATAAAAGTGGATCAGTGTGATAAAATGGTGAACATAAGGTGTAATGGTCAATTTGTCAACAATGGGCTATAGCTAATGCATGAATATATGGGAGTTGATCCATATCGAACACCTCACAAGTGCACTTTTTTTTGTGCAAATAAACTGTAGTGGTACGGTTTGAAATATCTTGTACATACCATCAGTTATATATCGACCGACTCAATAACATAGAATCGTAATTCTCTCATCTTGGATGAAATTATTCCTTCAATCTATGTAGTTGTCAGTGTCTTCATTTTGCAAGCAGCAGTACACCTTTCATAAAACCATCTCTAGAGCGTGTTCCGAATGTAATCGACTAAAGAATGAATAGGTAATTCCCACACATCTTTCAGCAATGTATTGATATATTCTATAATGTTGGTAGTCATTATAGTATATGGTCTCCCATCAAAATGTGCTCTTGACAAATATTCAATCCCGACTTCTCTTAAATACTTTCTTACCCTTGAATTTTGTAGTGAAAGAATTCCAAACATATCATTGAATTCATAAAAAGTGTAAACCTTTGCAGCCTTAAAGTATAATGGGTGCACGTCTTCGTGTTTGAATTGGGCTCTCAGGTTGTTGTTTAGATTATAAATACACACTCCAAAAAAGGAATTTGGGAAAACATTTGCTATACCTTTTGCAATGCTCTTATGTCTGTCAGAAACAAACACCAAGTCATCAACATCATCACCTATTACAGCCTTCAACTTTTGCAAAAACCACTACCACGATGCGTCATTTTCTAAATCAACCATTCCCCATCGAATAAAGTAGGTTTCGTTGTTACCATCCAAGCAACTAGCAACAATTAATGACCCAAAATATTTTCCTTTCAAGAAGCAAGCATCAATAGCAATAGTTGGTCACATCAATAGCAATAAGTGGTCGCATACTGCTGCAAAAATCCTCGCAACGATACTCTGAATGAGAAAAAATTCTATTTGAAACTTCCATCTTCTTCAATTTAAAGTTCAATAAAAGTTTTTGGGTTTAATGCCTTCAGCACGTGTAAATAAGATGGAAATATCCTATATGAATTCTCAAAATTACCTCTCACTTCGTCCAATGCAGACTCTCTTGATCGCGAAACCTTGTTGTATGTTATGTTCACACCAAGCTCTGCACGAATATCTGACATGATTTTGCCAAGTCTATATGGTGACATACATCCTAGTACTTACCCCTAATCCATGCACCAATTACTTTGTTTCTCGCCTGTCAATTATCACATTAAACCAATGATGACTGACATGTATAGATGTTTTCATATTTAGTGATCTTCCAAGTAGACAAATCCCCAATTACAGATACATTCAATTTTCATTTGCAATTTTTATCCTTGCATCTTAGGTACCAGAACTTGCTATTTGCCCTAACAACATTTCACTCGAAAAAATGTTTCACAGCCTACATACTCATCCTCATAAACAAATGATGTCTCATTTCAAAAACATCATTTATCGCAACATCTATCATAGCGAATAATCTATCAGAAAAATTACACCAGTTTGTACTACTACTCTTTCATTTTGGTCATTCGTTTGTATGTTTTTTTTCAACCGGATAGATAGTCGCACCAACTCCTGGTTGCTCGGCAACTATATTTATATTTTTTACAATTATGGTTTCTTCAATCGAATCACCACCCTCATCACTTTCTCCGTGATCATCATCCCTGTCGATAAATATGTTCTCATCCAAATATTTTGAATGCATAACATCGTTAGTCCATATCGGACTATCAGAACTCAATCATTTTATTGGTTCATTGCTAGCACCATCTTCAGTATGAATTACTTCAATCTCTTAAAGGGGAACAAATATGGGGATCCTGGCATCTTCAGACCGTTTTATAATTTCGTTTAAAAAGCACTAAACATAATAATCATTCTTGATGGAAAGATTGGAGATTTTTTATAAGTACTTGGGTAGGTATTTGATAATCTGTCTGATTTTTATTTCCTCATCCAGGTTCATGATAAAGATGATACGATTCACTAATTCTGTGAAGATTGTGTCTTTTTTTAACAAAAAAATTTCAATTATCGTATAATTCTAAATCTTTGATCATTTGTTATAGGATCAACGATCCATTCTCCCCCATAAAGAACATGTACAAACCAAATATAAGCGTTTGTCATCCCTGAAAAAACAACAAAAAAATATCAAAACAATGTTCAGGGCTTGAGACAATGCTCGACATAAATTCGAGATGCTCGAGATTATAATCTTAATGCTCAACTTCATGCTTGACCAATTGCATGGAACAAACTCTACTGGACAGGGTGCTCGACTAGGTGATTGAGGAATTGCATAGTTGCTCGAGATGCTGCAAGACTAAATGCTCAAAAAATAAGCAATGAATTCAAAACCCATAAATAAACATGATATTAACCCATAAATAACCCATTTTTTATACCCATTAGTCAAACGACAATCCAATGATGTTGCTCGTAAATAAACAAGGAAATTAACCCATAATAACCCATAAACAAACAACGAAATTAACTCATAAATAACCCATTAATTGCCCATTAGTCAATCTCATACATGGGAATGTTGCACGTGGGTACATAAATCCAAAAATAACCTAAATAAAAATCTAGGTACTTAGAGAACAATGTGGTATCTATAGTGTGTTTAATTGACATTTCTAGTGGTTACCATGTAGTATACACAATGGTCAATTGCAACTTACAAGGACTTGGGTGAGTTTCTTATTCTGTTCAGGAAAATAAGAAATTGCGCGCAAAATTGAAGTCTAATTTAGCGTTCTTTTCCGCAATATATGGATTGTTGCACAGCTGTAAATAGCGAATGGATTAAGGACAATTGTTAATTTAGGGGAAATGATATACTATGCAAAAATCCAGTGTTAATTCGAGCAATTATCAAGCATCTCGATCGAGCATATGGATCGAGCATCTATGTTGAGCACAAACTAATATCTACTTGAGCCTTAGTCAAAATTTGATCGAGCACGTATGTCGAAAAAGAGTTGAGCATATGTCGAATATTACAATTACAATAGTTCAGAGTTCCATGGTTTTATACAGATACACCATATTAACATCATATACCCTGTTAATTGCATTATAAATTTTATAATTACACAACTAAATGTATATATCAAAACAATGTGTATTTACAAAACGAAATGTATATATCAAAAAAATATATATTTACACAATGAAAAAATGGATTATAACCCTTTTATCATCGCGGTTTATGCCTATTTTTTGCCCTATTTTCTCCTAATCTAGCGTCCTCCTCACTTGCATGCATAAATAGTGCCACCACCATCTATTTACAGGATTCCATTGCATTGTTGGGTGTAATCGTATTAAGTAGCAACCCATGGATAATGAATTTAGCCCACTTTAATACGTAAACACCACAATCTCCAGTTCTACAAAAACCAAAGCATGACATAGTTAGTCATTACAACAAGTATGCAATTATACAAAGTGCGAACATCGTATATACTAACCCTTTTCCTTGATATACCAAATTTTCCTCGAGAACCACTTGCCATTTGTCCTTGACAGGAGGATATTTTGCAAACAAATTGTAAAATTCACATGCATAAAGTATCTTGGGCATTGTTCTAACAATGTACTCTAATTTTGGCCCTACCTCTTGATCTATTGGGTTATACACATGTATTGTTTGATTATAAATATCTATCTTGATCAATATCCAATGGTTTTCATCTATATGACAAGAGAATAAAATAAAGTTCACTCCACAGTAGTCAAGTTCATATGGGTAGGAACCAACAAACTACTTTATGGCCAGATCATTGTAGTTTGGATCACACATGCATTTGTTTAGCTCATTCATACCATCCTGTCAACAAAACATGTAACATTATTGTATCAAATGCTCGAAATATGCTCGACAAATTCTCATAAGATGCTTGATGGATGCTCGAGTAATACTAGACTATATGCTAAGGAATAATACTTCTAACTTTATTTAATCACATCTTTAAAATATATTTATTTCTTTCAATTACACCCTTAATAAGTTAATATGTTGATACAAAATTTAGCCAGTCAATGTAAGATTTTATATTAGTATAATCAATTAGAATTTCTAAATGCAAATTGAATAATTGTTAATTTATCATGATCAAAATTTTCCTTACTAATTTTTTCTCAAAAATGTATAAACTCAAACTTCAAAATTTAAATTACTGTTAAACTAAAATTATTAAGTTAATACTGTCAATCAATTTAATACTCTTTCAATCTCTCGTAAGTTAATAATAATAAATATCTAATTAATATCCATTAATCACTTCATAGCGATTAATTATAAAGTTACACACTCAAATGAAATAGGGATGAGTTATTAAAAAAGATAATTGCACAGTTTACATTCTCATAAGTTATATGTACACATCTACACATGTTATTTTCTCTATTTTTCCATATATTTATCTTATTTTTAAAAGATAACCCCCCAAAATAGTCCTTCACATATTGACCAATGATCTTTTTAGTCCCTCACTTTTAAAACGGGAACAAATGGTCCCTCACATTTCATAAATATACTCTTTTGGTCCTCCGTCACTATTCTATCACTATTATATCACTATTCCGACACTATTCCGACAAAAAAACAAACAAAATAGTGACGGATGACCAAAAGGGTACATTCATGAAATGTGAAGGACCATTTGTTCCTGTTTTAAAAGTAAGGGACTAAAAAGATCATTGGTCAATATGTGAGAGACCATTTTGGAGGTTGTCTCATTTTAATATCTCAATTACAACACTAATGCCATTATATTACAATTATCAAATCAGACTTATTAATTATAATTTTTTTCTTATTTAACAATTCAATAAAACTAAAATCACAAGAATTATATATATCTTTTTTACTATATAGCAATTAGCACACACACACACACGTGCATATATATATATATATATATATATATATATATATATATATATATGTAAGGAACCATTATATATATATATATATATATATTAAGATTATTCGCCAATTTGTAAGGAACCATTATATATATATATATATATATATATATATATATATAATGGTTCCTTACAAATTGGCGAATAATCTTTTTTATCTCTCACATTTAAAACAATGAAAAAAGGTCCCTAACATTTTATTAGTACACTTTTTAGTCTTCCGTCACAATTCCATCCAATTTTCCATCAAATTTTGGTAGTAACACTGTCATTTTGACGAAAAAGTAGATGGAATTGTGACAAATGACTAAACTAGTATACTAATAAAATATTAGGAATCTTTTTCCATCGTTTTAAATGTGATAGATAAAAAAGATTATTGGAGAAATTGTGAGGGGCCATTTTGTCAGTTACCTCATATATATAGTGTAATGTAAACCAAGTAGTAATATAAAGAACTAAATAGTTACACTATCTACATACACCTTATTTGTATATAATTTAAAAATAAATACGTACTCTATACAACAATTGTAAATTTAAGTGTAAATAAAACCAAACATTCAATTATTTATCAATTTTTGATATTTCAAACTTTCAAGTTTTGAATTATTTGTAATTAACAGAAATTAGAAGTAAAAACTACTAAATAAATAAAACTTTGTGATTATTAAGTTAATAATAACCAATACCTAATTATTACTCACTAATCATTTTACATTTTTTGGTTATTATTTTTAAATTACAAAGTTATACACACAAATGAGACATGGATAAAGTAGTACAAAAAAGAATTGCTCTATCGTATTCATACACTATATACATTATTTTTTCTCACTTTTTTTCAGTTATCCATTTTTTTCATAATTTTTACATTTTTTTAATAAATTTACATTTAATCTTCTTCAATTTACTATACTAATGACATTCGACAATTTTAATATTTAAATTACTATATTAATGTCATTATATTGTAATTATTAAATTAGACTTATGAAATATATATTTTTAACATATTTGAAAATTGAATTAAACTAAAATCCTAATATTACTACTTTTGTCTACTGTGTATATATATATCTATATATATATTATTGTAAACCAAGTAGTCTTATAAATAAATAAATAATTACATTTTAGTTATGCATATTATTTGTATATAATTTATAAATATGTGTTGTATACAATAAAATGCAAATTAAAAAGTTAAAATACACATATTGACAATTTTGCAAATTATTTTAATTTTTAAAGTTTCACACACACAAAATCAAATTTAAGCAAACATGTTTTTGATATTATATTTTTTTTCCTATATATTATGGAGTTATACATAAAAATAATATATATTTAAATATACTATAATATATATAATGAAATTATACATAAATTGAATTATACATACACATATATTTATAACTTCTAATTAAGTTTTTCGAATTTGGTTTTCAATTTGATTCAAATCGAGTTTGAATCCTTGAACTCAAAATGAATTTGAAATCCGGTTTCTGTTCAACTCAACCCGAAAACCCAAATTCAGTTCGGTTTTTTTCAAGTTCGAATTTTCAAATTCGGTCGGATATTCAAGTTAATTTGAAAATTGCACACCCCGAGCTTGAGTAGGTGCTCGGCATGTGTTCATCATCAATTGATGATGCTCGAGTATGAGTTCGACAAATGTTCATCATTTAGTAATGCTTGATTATTTTGAGCACGTGCTTGACATGGTGCTCAAGATAAGTTGAAAATTTTTTGACTCTTTTTTGACATATGCTTGACCAATTTCTTATGCAAACCTAGTTCAAATTTAAACAAAAAATACTCTATGTGTTAGGATATGCACAATTTTTGAACCTATCGCAATAGCGATTACATCAAAAATCATACAAAATCCTAACTTATCGTATTTCTTCTAAAGTCCATAATCAAATAAATGATAATCAACAAAGAATCAGCATTTTGAGTTCAAGGTTATGTTGGATATAGCAAATACGAAGATTAAAATCACCATTTCTAGGTAAATTTCCACTAACCTTATTCTGGTCTATCGGCTTTTGCGATTTCTTCTCTATAGCAGTAATTTTTTTCCTTGAAGACACTAATACTCATCGCTTATGTACCATTGATGTAGATGACTATGAATTGTGTCAAATGGGATGTTGAATCGATGAAGACAGAAAAAGAATTGGTAGAGAAATTCGAACAGACACGATGAATCTTGGAAAACAAAAATGAAGTGCAATGAATAAAAAGAATGAATTGAATAAGGAGGAAACAAAACGAAACGAAAAGGCATGTTGTTTCTCATTGTTTTTAAATAGATGGGCATTTAGATCTTTTCACTGGGTCAAACTACATTGACTTACTATTTTGAAAAAAAAAATTAACAGTTGATATATTTCATTAAGGGTTTTAAAAATGTGCTATTTTTGCAAATTTCCTATAAAATTATAGAGAATGATAACTAAGTTTTTGTGCATACAAAATCTTGTAATGTTGAGAAGTATATTTATTTTAATTTGATTTCTGCAAGTCAATTTTGGGGTTGTAATAATTTTATTTTTTGGAATTGAGAAAAAAAGAAAGGGTTCTAGTCAAAGGCCAGATCTATGGTTGACTAGATCTGGAGACTAGATTCACAGCCGAAAACTATTTCCGGCGATGAACAGTAAAAAAATGTGGTCATTGCCAGATTCGCACGACAAGGTCGGAGGTATAGATGGCCAAATTAGATCCGGCCGTGCAATCCCATCTTGGCATGCCCTAAGGAGTTTTGGCCATGACTAGAAAGAGTTTTGGCCACGGCCTAAAGAGTTTTGGCGATGGCTAGAAATGAAGGGCAGAAAATAAAAATAAAAAAGGTTAAATTACATCTACTACCCCTGTAGTTTGTAGAAACTACCAATCGAACCCCATGATTTGAAAAAATTACCATTACATCAAATCATAATAACCAAAACAATTCTTAATTTTATGACCATTACATCAAATTCTAATAACTGAAAAAAACTGCAAGAGATTTAAATAAATAATTATTCCTTAAAAGTTTATAGAAGTGCACAAATAATAAAATAATTATTTAATCATTTAAAGGGACAACTGTGATAGATTAATCTTGAATGTATAATAAGAAATTTAGAAAATAAGTTTTTCAAATGTGAAGATGATGAAATAGTAATATGGTAAAAAAATTTTAATTTTACTATTCAGTTTTCAAAAATTCTAAAGATACGTATTGATATTATATTCTTATTACTTTTTCCATTTATTGGTTTATGATATAAAATAAGATTATAAAATTATTCTTCATGAAAAGAAAAGAAAAAGAATATAAGAATATAAAATAAAAAAATAGAAGTTAATAATTTTTATTTAATAAAGTTTTAAAACTTTTAGGGTCATTTTGTAATTAGAACAAACCTCAAGAGGGTAAATGTTATTTTTTTATACTGGTTTTTCATCTTTTTACTTATTCCATTGTTGACTTTAATGGTCGTTAGGTCAAATGGGATATTGGTAGTTTCTCCAACTCTTGAGATTCGATTGGTAATTTCTATAAATCACAGGGGTAGTAGATGTAAATTACCCAAAAAAATCTTTCCTCGCGCTACACAATCAGAGGTTGGAGAATCGCGCAGTTGAATCAGATCCGGCTATGCGACCACTCGGTTGCTACTAAAATTTAGGTGATGTGGGGCCGAAAAGAGGTAGCAATAAAAGAAAAAAAGGTTTATCTTCACGTCGCCAGCCCAAGGCCAAAATTGTTTTGGCCGGTTGGTAGGCCAAAACATTTCTAGCCTTGACGGGTGGTGTACTGATTAATTTTTTTAAAAAAACTCTATACGTCGGCAGTTGAAGGAAGAAAAAATACAGCATCGTTAGAAACCCTAATGGTGACATCATAGGATGACATCACTAGGCAACATTGATGTATTTTTCCTTTCTTTACTAATGAGTAACGTCATTTGGTACATCATGTGATGTGTTAGGTCAGTTCCAGAAAATAAAAAAATTTGAAGTACTTTTCTGTTTTATTGATATGCCTTTAAAGTACCTTATAATTGCTTTTCTGTTTTAAAATTTAGCCAAAATTTTAGTTATTTTGTAATTAGGACCAAATTTTTTCCTAAATTATTTTGTGGCCCAATAATTTTACAAAAAATTATGTTGAACCCCAAAATTTATCTATATAGTCCTATTTTCAACATAAATACAAAGAAACCCAGAATAGATAATTTTAGAAATTCTTTATCTCTGGCATTGTAGACTTGACCATATAAATGAAAAACGCAGATCCAAATTGTATAATGATTTATATTTGGGCTCATTTGATTATGAATCATTTGAGACATGTAAATCTTGTTTATTAGGAAAAATGGTCAGGACACCTTTTTCTAGAGAAGGTGAAAGGTCTATCGAATTGTTAGGTTTTATACATTCTGATGTGTATGGGCCTATGTTAGTGCCAATGGCACAATCTCTACGTGACAATAGTGTAAGTGATCATCTGACTTGAGATCATAAGATTATCTTTAGTGTGAATTATTGTACTTTAACTCTATCTGTCATAATAACTGGTTATATGTGCAATAGATGTTGGGTACAGTATGAAACATTATAAGATAGTTTTTTGGGCAAACAACCTTGATGCCCACTGAACTTTTGATATCGTATACTTATGGCCACTTATCTAATAAAATTACGCAAATAGTTATTTAACTCGTAAATTTGGTACCTTGTGACCATTCTATCACTTTCAGCCGTCAAGTGTAAACGGCAGTCAATTTTACCCTATTTTACAGGGGGAAAATAGTCAATTTCACCCTAATAAGATGCATATCCATGTTTGTCATCGCCAAGCATTTGTCATCGATGTCCAGGAAGCATATCCATGGCACTGAAGAAAGTGGAGAAAAGGAATAAAGGAGTAAATCTTCACACTGTGAACTGAGAAAAGAGAAACGCTACCTTGCCGAGCGTTTGCCATCGATGTCCTGCATCTAGGAAGGCCGAATATATCCAAGGCCGAGTTGAAGGAGAAATTGGCTAGGATGTATGCGGTGAAGGACCCAAATACCATCTTTTTCTTCAAATTCAGGACCCACTTTGGAGGAGGCAAGTCAACTGGGTTTGGATTGATCTAAGATTCAGTTGAGAATGCGAAGAAATATGAGTGCAAGTATCGGTTCATAAGGAATGGCTTGGCTAGTTGAGAGGTGATTTTGTTTCAATTCTCAATGTTAGATGAAAGATATTTACATATTGAATCCCTTATCTCAACGACTAGCCAGTTTGACTTTGAAAGAAAGGAGCGATTTTGGTGTTTGGTGTTTTGTGATGTTTTGTGCGCATTTAGTGTTCGATTAAATGTCTGATAGATGTATGGATGAAGATTATGATGGAAAAAAAATGCCTAAGCTTGCTGTTTCTATGATGAAAAAAAAATGCCTAAGCTTGCTGTTTCCCACTTTCATTCCCATTTTTAATTATTACAGCATTTTCTGCACTTTCATTCAAGTTACTCGTAGCCTCCATCCTCGGAAAATCCCATTTGCTCATTGTTAACACATTTTCTTTCCATCCAGCCAGCCAGCAGAAAATGGAGGCCATGAAGATGAAGGTTGTCCTTGTTGTTGTCGTGATGATGTTGATGGTAGTATCTACCGTCCAAAATGTGGCACCTGTGGAGGCCCCAGTTGAAGCCCCAACTCCGACAAGTGATACCGCCACTTTCATACCTGCTGTTTTCGCCTCCGTTGGAGCTCTTGGCATGCTCTGTTTTTCTAAATTTAGTGATGGCTGACCTTTGATTTCAGGGTTTTCCCTCTTACCCCGTCCTTGAATTTCATTTTTTCTTCCCTTTTGTGAGACAAGATCTGTGCAAAGTTATTTGTTTAATTAGCTCAAATCTTCTTCTCAATCCCTCTTCTCTTTGAGTAATAGGTATTACCAGTGTGAGGTGGGAATATATGAGAAGGGGCATTTGTTTTGATTCTTTGGAATTATTATTTTTTTCTTTGAATTCTTTCAGGTGGAGATGAGATATATTAATTTGGATATTGTTTCCTCTGAACATATATTTATGTTATTGCATTAATTTCTTTAAAAAAAAAAGTGCTATGCAAAATGACTATTTTGCCCCTGTAAAATTGACTGGCATTCACTCTTAACGGCCGAAAGTGACGGAATGGTCACAAGGTACCAAATTTACAAGTTGAATAGCTATTTGCGTAATTTTGTTAGATGAGTAGTTATAAGTATACGATATCAAAAGTTCAGTGGGCACGAAGGTTATTTGCCCTATTTTTTTATCAATAAAGGATTCACCACTTCTAATAGTAAGAAGTGTATATTTCATAAATGGCCACTTGTTGAAATATCAAATCAAAAATGTTTGCAAACGAGTGAATAAATTTAGAAGAGTTCTAAATTTATTTAAAAGGAGTTGAATTCCGAGAACAAGAAATTGTAATTAGTACATTAAAGAGTTGGCACACATATCTTGCTATTGTACTAATTAGTGATATAGTAAAGTGAAAGAATATTAATTATACAAAATTTGGTTCATGGAAAGGTGAAGTCAATCACTTGACTTTTTCTAACTCTTGGGTGATCATGATGGCTAGCTAGAGACCAATCTTGATCTATAAATATAAATTAATGATAAATGAAAGTTGTTTAATTTATCTAATCTTAGAAAACTTGTGACTAAATTGACTTTAGTCCAAGTGGGAGTTTGTTGGTTTTTGTACTAAAGCCAATTTTAATTCTAAGATTATAATTTATATTTATTACTAAGAAATTAGGAATCTAAAGGGTCACACATGTAAGAATTTGTTCTTAGGTTAAAAATGATTAAATAATTATATGATACTAATTGAGGGTTAATTTGTACAATAATTAATCCCAAGTATCTCTTAATAAAAAGGGTATTGTATTTTCTCGCAAAATATTACAGTAATATAAAGGGTAATTTTGAGGAAAATTTTTGTCTGTTCAGAACGTGTTAATATATACAGTTTTAACAAACTCTATCAGATGTAGTCTGTTACATGTTTTCATTATTTAGAACAGACTTTATCAAGATAAAGTATGTTAAGATTTATGTGCTTTAAAGAGATTCTATCTTGATAGAATCTATTACACACTTGAACAGACCCAAACTCCCTATATAAAACTACGATCGAACAACAATAGAAACTATTTTGAGTGTACAAAATAGTTTTGAAGAAAAAAAAGGAGTTTTCAGAAAAGAGTTTCAATTCTTTTTTCTAGTACGTTCAAGAAAAGAGTTTTCAATCTTTGTTTTCTAGTACGTTCAATAGTACATAGTAACTCACATGAACTAGCATATTGGCCTGCTGCTAATCAATCCCAAGCAAACTCTGAAAATAAGTTCGTGTGGTTACCACTAGAGGTTTGATGTTTGTGCTGCTATGATTGACTTTCCTATGCAAAAGCCAGTCTACATTAAGTCCTAGGTCAAAGCTGGTCCCATCAAAAGGTAAGTTTTATAATTTATGCATAAAAGTCAAAAGGATCCTGCTTTTATTGGAAATCATATTTTATTTATTTCGCTGCAAAAATTTATTAGAGCATGTATATTTTTTCACAGTTCTTTATATGTATTTAGCTGTTGCAAGTGAAGCTATCACTGTGGTGGTTTTTCGTGAAGAAAGCTTAGTGCAAAGGCCGATATATTATGTCAGCAAGGCCTTAAAAGGCATGGAAAAAAGGTGTTATAATGCTGAGAAGTTAATTTTTGGTTTGTTTCATACTACTAGGCAACTTCTGTTGGTTTTGTACTAAAGCCAATTAAATCTAAGATTATAATTTGTTATTTATTGCCAAGTGATTAAGAACCTAAAGGGTCACACACATAAAGAATTTGTTCTTGGATTAAAATGATTAAATAATTATGTGATAATTATGGGGGTTAATTTGTAATATAATTAACCTATAAGATCTCCTATAAGATAAGTTGTGATAAGATAAAATTGTTTTATCTTAACAGAATTAGAATTAGTTTTAATTTTATTAAAAGAATTCTATTACGATAGAATGTCTAATCAGTCTGTTAGACTGTCTAACAGATAGATAGAACTTACCTTTTAATAGGAGACAGACACTAAGTTCCAAATAGAGCGTACGTACAGAATTTTGATGTGCAAGACAGAGGGAAAAAGTTCTTTTGTTTTGTTAGAGTTCTCTTGAACTCTAAAATTTTGCGACGCTCATTGAAGGAACTAGCATATTGGCTTGGTGTCAGTCAATCCTAGGAGGATCCTAAGAACAAGTTCGTGTGGATACCTTAGAGGCCGGACGTCTGTGCGGCTGTGGTTGACAAAACTTCCTTCGACGACACAATCTTCAGTCATCAAAACAGGTTTTTTATTTATACGTATATCAAATTGATCCTGGTGTAAATCATATTTTAATTCCGTTGCCTATAAATTTGTTTATGGCATACATGATTTCCTTACATTGGTATCAGAGCGTAGGATTTAATTTGCGTATAAATATAAATTTATGTGAATATAAATTGTTTATGTTTACATATATGTATGTGTTATGTTGAATAATTGAGAAAAATTATTTTGTTGAGTGAAAAATTGTTTTTCACTTATGGAACAAATTGAAAATTTTATTTGAAAATTTTCTGATTTATTGCCGCTTGTAAAAATTGTTTGTTCAATTTTTGGCTGCTCTTGTGAATCATGTTCTAAAGAAAAGAAAAAAAAATTAAAAAAAAAAAAAAATTTTACAGCAGCCGAAGGCAGTAAAGAAAAAAGAAAAAAAAAAGAAATTTTTTTTTGTTTTTTTTTGTAAAGAAGCGGCGGCGGCAGAAAGCAGTTGCTGACGTCATGCTGACGTCATCCAGGGCTGATGTCAAATGACGTCAGCAGCAGAGGTGATGTCAGGTGATGTCATGTGATGACGTCACTAATGACGTCATCAAGCCCATTTATTTAAAAAAAAAAAAAAATTCTGATGGGCCAATGGCTCATTGGGCTTGGGTTGCTTTTAATGTAATGGTTCCTTGGGCTTCTTGGGCTGCTATTAATTTAGTGGGCTTGGGCTCTTTTTAATTTTTTTTGGGCCATTGGGTTTGGGCTGTTTTTAATTAAATGGCTACTTGGACTTGTTTTTATTTGGACCAGAATTGATGAATTCTTGTTGGGCTCCTTTGATTCCTTGGGCTGTTTTAACTTGTTTTGGGCATTGGCCCGATGACATAGACATGCAAGGGGCTTTAACCAAAGTTGGGCCAGATGGTATGGCGGGCTTCAAGTTGGGAGTTGGGCCAAATGGTTTAAATAAGATTTAAACTTTGTGGCCTGTAGAGTGGACTTTTAGTCCATTAATACCATATGGATCAAACCCAATTGGACAAATACTAAATAAATAAATAAAGATATTTGGGACATTTTTAATTATAAAGAGTTTATTTATGTTAAGGTCCTTTTAATTTCTGTTATTTATTTATTATGGCCAAAGATTTGAAAACTTTTATGTTAACTCATAAAACTTCTCAATTAATTCAATAATATTTCTAATATGATTAGAAATGAAATGCATACAAGATTTATGACTGAAATTTGTTTATAATTATTTAATGTGATTATTTAATTGTTATGTCATATGTGATTTAATATTTAATTAAATGATTAGATTATTTAATTGCATATTGTATGTTTAAATATTTATTACATATGATATATGTAGATGATGAGACCATAATTTAATCCCTCAATTAAATATTAAATCAATTTAAATGCCTTCCATTATTATAGTTTAAAACAGTTTTTGTTAGGATAACTTGTTGAGCTAACTCAAGGTTGTCTTACCAAAAATGTGTTTCAAACTATGAGATAAGATCTCTGAATAATGGGTATGATTTAACAAAGATTTTGATTTGTTGAGCTAACTCAAGGTCAAAAGTCTTTGAGGCAAGGGTTAGGAGACATATGTGATATGTGTATCAAAAGTTGATAACCTAACTATCTAGGAGTTGCAAATAAGTTGCAATTGGTGATTAATACCTACTCATTAAAATTATTTTTGATTTGTTGAGCTAACTCAAGATTAAAAATAATTGAGATGGGATTCTAGCCTACTAAGAATTTTGAGAAAATTCTTGAATCAATTTGAGGGATATTGATTTGGATAAAATAGTGGGAGCAAAACCAAGATATTATAAAATCCATATATTTGTGTATTTTGGTTTTGTAAATTGCATGAATTTAAATTCTTATTCTATCTTTATTTTCTTGTTGTAGAAAATGAATAACTACATGAACTTGCGTAGCATTTTGTTAGACAATAAACTTATTGGCCCAAACTATATGGACTGGGTTCGAAACCTAAGAATTGTTCTTAGGAATGAGAAGTTGCTTTATGTCCTTGATGGTCCTCTTCCTGATGAGCCTACTGCTGATGTTGATCAAGTAGTAAGAAATGCATATCAGAAGCATTTAGATGATTCTGAAAATGCATGTTGTATCATGCTCGCTTCAATGAGTCCCGAGCTGCAAAAGCAGCATGAGGACATGACTGCCTTTACAATGCTTCAACATCTGAAAGCATTATATGATAAAAGGGCTAGAAGTGAGCGGTATGATACCACGAATGAACTCTTTCATAGCAAGATGGCAGAAGGATCTTCAGTTTCAACTCATGTACTGAAGATGATTGGTCTTGTTGAAAAGATGGGTAAACTGGGATTTATAATGTATCATGAGTTAAGTGTTGACTTGATACTACAATCCCTTCCTCCCAGCTTTTCTCAGTTTGTGATGAACTTTAACATGAACAAAGTTGAGACCTCTACTTTGCCTGAGTTATTGAACATGCTTAAGGAAGCTGAGGATACCATGAAGAAAGAGAAAGCTAATGTGTTGCTAATTGAGGGGTCCAATAAAAGAAAGCGTAAAGCTGGTCTTAAGAAGACCAAAAAGAAAGCTGGACCCAAGGCAACACAGGAAGCCAAAAAGGACAAGAAAGAAAAGGGCACTTGCTTCCACTGTCGACAAGATGGACATTGGAAGAGAAATTGCAAGGCTTATCTTGAAACCGTGAAGCAGAAGAAGCTTACTGAAGCTTCTACTTCAGGTTTGTTTATGATTGAAATAAACCTTTCTACTTCAAAATCAAATTCTTGGGTATTAGATACGGATCCGCTCTCATATTTGTAATAATATGCGTGGTCTAAAGATAAGTAGAAAGTCGCAAAGGGAGAGGTAGACTCACGTGGGCAATGGAGCAAAAGTTGCTTTAGCCGTAGGAACATATAGTCTCTCTCGCCTAGTGGATTAATTCTTGATTTGAAAGATTGTTATTTTGTTCCAGTACTCACGAAAAATATTATTTCAATTTCCTATTTAGACAATGATGGTTTTGAAATAAATCAAAAGAATAAATGTTGTTCTATTTTTCGTGAAGGTATTTTTTATGGTGCTGGTTATCAAAATAATGGTCTTTATATATTAGATCTTGAAAATCCAATTTTCAACATAAATACAAAGAAACCCAAAATTGATAATTTTAGAAATTCTTATCTCTGGCATTGTAGACTAGGTCACATAAATGAGAAACGCATAACCAAATTGCATAATGATGGTTATTTGGGCTCATTTGATTATGAATCATATGAAACATGCGAATCTTGTTTACTCGGAAAAATGACTAAAACACCTTTTACTGGAAAAGGTGAAAAATCTACGGAATTATTAGGTCTCATACATACCGATGTGTGTGGACCTATGTCAATTCAAGCTAGAGGAGGTTTTTCATACTTCCTAACATTTACTGATGATCATTCTAGATATGGTCATGTATACTTATTGAAGTATAAATTTGAAGTCTTTGAAAAGTTCAAAGAATATAGAAGTAAAGATAGAAAAGATTCCTACAGATGAAAATATAGCAGATCCATTGACTAAGCCTTTATCTCAAAAGAAACATGATTGTCATGTGTCTTCATTCGGTTTAAAATACATGAATGATTGGTTTTAGTAAGAGATTTGTTATGTATGTATTTTGATATTTTATGCAATAAAGATATATGGTGTTTTATCGTCTTGGATTATATATATTTATATATTGATGATAAAGTCCTTAGAATAATACTTATTATTCTTAAATATCCCTAATCATAGTATTAACAAAATTAAGGACGTTGTTAATACGGATAGATTAGCATATATGGTGATATATGAATGAATTGTTGGAGAATAATTCATTGGATTGATCCGCTTAGAGATTCCATGAGGTTAACTATTTGAGTGCCGATGGTATAATCTCTACGTGACAGTAGTGTAAGTAATCCTCAGACTTGAGATCATAAGGGTATCTATAGTGTGAATTGTTATACTTTAACCCTATGAGTCCATAACTGTAACTAGTTGTGTGTGCCATAGAAGTTGGGTATAACATGAAACATTGATAGATGATTTATGATCAATAAAGGATTCACCACTTCTAATAGTAAGAAGAGTATATCCCACAAATGGCCACTTGTTGAAATATCAACTCAAAATGTTTGCAAACGAGTAAATAAATTTGGAAGAGTTCTAAATTTATTTTAAAGGAGTTGAATTTCGGGAATAAGAAATTATAATAATTAGTACATTAAGAGTTGGCACTTATACCTTACTCTTGTACTAATTAGGGATATAGTATGGTGAAAGGATATTAATTACATGGATTCTGGTTCATGGAAAGGTGAAGTCAACCACTTGACTTTTCTTAACTCTTGGGTGGTCATGATGCCTGGCTAGAGGCCAATCTTGATCTATAAATACAAGCTCATTAATTATTGAATTAATGATAAATTAAAGTTGTTTAATTTATTTGATCTTAGAATACTCTTGACTAAATTGACTTTAGTCCAAGTGGGAGTTTGTTGGTTTTGTACTAAAGCCAATTAAATCTAAGATTATAATTTGTTATTTATTGCCAAGTGATTAAGAACCTAAAGGGTCACACACATAAAGAATTTGTTCTTGGATTAAAATGATTAAATAATTATGTGATAATTATGGGGGTTAATTTGTAATATAATTAACCTATAAGATCTCCTATAAGATAAGTTGTGATAAGATAAAATTGTTTTATCTTAACAGAATTAGAATTAGTTTTAATTTTATTAAAAGAATTCTATTACGATAGAATGTCTAATCAGTCTGTTAGATCGCATGAATAGATAGAACTTACCTTTTAATAGGAGACAGACACTAAGTTCCAAATAGAGCGTACGTACAGAATTTTGATGTGCAAGACAAAGGGAAAAAGTTCTTCTTTTGTTTTGTTAGAGTTCTCTTGAACTCTAAAATTTTGCGACGCTCATTGAAGGAACTAGCATATTGGCTTGGTGTCAGTCAATCCTAGGAGGATCCTAAGAACAAGTTCGTGTGGATACCTTAGAGGCCGGACGTCTGTGCGGCTGTGGTTGACAAAACTTCCTTCGACGACACAATCTTCAGTCATCAAAACAGGTTTTTTATTTATACGTATATTGAAATTGATCCTGGTGTAAATCATATTTTAATTCCGCTGCCTATAAATTTGTTTATGGCATACATGATTTCCTTACAACTTCGGTATTACTTCCAAGCCCATCTCATCATGGAATTGACTAATCAACCACTACGACAATTGCTCCACCAGCTAAAGGCTATTGGTCGATTAACTAAATGGGCCATCAAGCTAGAGGAGTACGACATTTCTTTTCAACCGAGAAGAGCTATCAAAGGGTAAGTGATTGCATATTTCATAGCAGAGATGCCCTCATCTCATAATAGTAATTTTGAAAAATCGAATGAACAGCCCTCTTTATTATGGACCCCGTATGTAGATGAGCGTCTAGCATGTATGGGGCTATAGCCAATTTTCTCTTGGTAAATCCTCATGGCAATAAATTGTCATATGCACTGAAGTTTGCTTTCCTAACCTCTAACAACAAAGCAGAATATGAAGACTTTATTGCGGGACTGCAGTTAGCAAAAAAAATGTGGGGGTAAAGAGGTTGAGAATATATCGGAATTCCTAGTTAGTTGCTAGTTGAATGAATGGGCGATAAGAGGCCGAAGACAGAATTATGGCTCGATACTTGGAAAAGGTTCAAGAGTTGCTCCTTATCTGAGTCTTGCAAGATAGAGAATATTTCGTGAGGAAAGAACCAACGTGTTAACACGCTCAGTAAGCTGGCATCCACATCTGACACCCTTGATCCCGTGAAGTCATTGTGGAAAAAATTGAGGAAGGAGTATTAACATGCGAGTAGTGTTTGCAATGGTGAATGACATAAGAGATACTTGGATATTTGGAATCAAGGAAGTTACCAAAAGAGAAAGTGTCAACTCATTCTGTCTGTATCCGAGCTGTAAAGTACGCACTAGTTGATGGAGTTTTGTACCAAAGGTTGTACTTAATGCTATGGATACAATGTTTGGGCCTGGCTCAAGTTGAGTACATATTGAAATAAATACATCAAGGAGCTTGTGCCAGTCACATGAGATCTAGGTCTCTCGCGCGATTAGCAATGCAGCAAGGCTATTGCTGGCCAACCTTACACATGAATGCTAATGCTCTAGTACAATCTTGTGATCAATATCAGCAACATTCTACAATGCGGAGGCTCCCTCAAGCAGACACGATCTCAGTAATTAGCCCATGGCCATTTTATCAATGGGGAATAGATATTGTTGGTCTATTTCCTGAAATCCCAGGGAGACTCAAGTTTTTAATAGTCGTTGTGGACTATTTTACAAAGTGGGTAGAGACAGAATTGTTATCAATGATCACAAGATGGAATGTGTTAAAAAAATTTTGGCGCAACATTGTGTGCCGGTTTGGTATTCCCCATGTTCTCATTAGTGACAACGGGAAGTAGTTTATAGAGAAGCCCATATGTAACTAGTGCACCGAGCTCCACATATGGCAAAAGTTCACTTCTATGGCTCACCCTCAGGCGAATGGCCAAGTGGAAGTTATGACCAGGATTTTGGTGCAGGGGCTGCATACCCATTTGGGGAAGGCAAGGGAGACTTAGCGAAGGAATTGCACAATGTTCTTTGGGCATACCGAACTTCGTCCAAGAAAGCAATGAGAGAAACCCCTTTTAGCTTGGTCTATGGAATGGAGGCTATCATTCCAGTCGAGATTGGTATGCCCACTAAGCGAATAGCCCGAGTTTGAGAAAGGCATCAACAAGAAAAAGCTATTACACAATCTAGATGCATTGGAAGAAAGGGGAGAAGTTGCTACTCTTCAACAAGCAAAGTATAGACAAGCGGTTGCTTAGGACTACAATGCTAAGGTTAGCCATGCATGTATTCAGCCCGGAGACTATGTGCTTCGCAATAACGAAGTGAGTAGGGCTAAAGGACAACGAAAATTGGACCCACAGTGGGAAGGGTTGTACAAGGTAGTAAAAGTCTTTGGATTAAGTGCTTGTCGACTAGAGACCTTGGGAAGCCAAGTTATCCCAAGAACATGGCATGTGTCCCATTTAAAACATTTCTATTTTTTAGCTTATTTTAAGTGAAGTGCTTTCTTTTGGGGGCATAATCCTCTATACAGCCTGATGGCTCATTTTCTCTTCAAAAGAATGAATTGTATTCTCTTTTGAGGGTATGACCCTTTCTCACTTTTTCCATAAAAAATGAAGTGAATCATTCTGGTGGCTAATATTTATTAAAAGAATTAAGTGGAATACCATTGTTCAGTTTGAAAACTGGCTAAGGTATAGGCTTTTTATATCATTTTTGATTAAAGGATGAAATGAAATCTAGTTAGTATACTCAATTCGACGCTCAAGGAAAGTAGTAAAAGGGGCTATCTGAATTGCGAATAAAAGACAAATCTATTCATGACAAAAAAAGAAAATATACATATAAATACATGATAGTTTATTAATTAAAGTAGCGGTGAATCATAGCCTAGTATTTCATCTATCGTCATATCAGGTTTTTTTGGGTTTTTTTTCCTTCTATTACCTGACTGGATCTTCCTTTTGGTTTGCAGCTCTCGGCCGCGGCCGTCCGGCAGGTCGTCGATGAAAGCCTCTCCTTCAGATCTGCTCGCAAATGTTCCATTATTTTTTGTTGTTTTCCTTTGCATCTTATGGTACTGGGTTCTTAATAGGTTTTTCAAGGTTTTTTTTTGGTTTTTTCTTTCTTATGTGACCTGACCGGATGTTCTCTTTGATTTGCAGGTTTCGGCCGCGCGCGTCCGGATTTTCTTCTATTTTTACTTTCATAGTGTTATAAATTGTTTAAAATTCCCAAGAAATCTTTGATCTCACCAGAACTTGTTTTGATTTGCAGTTTTTGGTCCTCGTCCTCCGACAAGTGGCCGGTGAAAACGTCGGTCTGAGAAGAAGGAAGTACTATTTTATTTTTGCTTTAACTTTCTGATTTTTTTTTTCGGTTGGAGGAAACTAACTAGATTGGTTGCAGGTATTGAACTGTCTTGTTTCGTTTCGTTCCTGTTACTCGGAGTTTCATCTTTCCGTCATGACCATTTGTACTTTGGTAACCACAAAACAGCTTGCTTTTTCCTTTTTTCAGTCTTCTCTTTCATGTCATTTCATTTTTTCTCTCTTTGGTAACTGAGATATTCCCGCTCTTTTGTTTCAGTCTCAACTGCAGTCCCAGCCGCATCCTTGCTTAGGTCACCAAGAATCACCTACCGCCTTTTTGAAAAGCTAAGCAATTTGATTGCTTTTTGTTTTTTTAATTTTTTGGGTCCAAGTGTCTTTGTTTGAACTCTTAATCGGCTGCTTCCTGTCAAGTCTTTTATTTCGCTATTACCTATGTCTGTATGGGTATTGTCCAAAGTGTAAATATTTGATTCCTGGTATCTTCCAGTGTGTAAACATTAACTTTTCATTTATTAGCCCACTTTCTTTCTAATCACTCTCATATCAAGTGTCAGTATTTTTGATAGCTTGTTAACGGCCATCTTCTACTTTTGCCCTTCTTATTTCTGCCATTATTTTTGTTACTTCTTTAACCGTGTGTTTAGTAATTGCTTCAAGCTTTTTCATTGTCTTTAGGTATGTTTTTGTTGCTCTTTTTTCCTAACCCTTTTTGTCCCTTTGTTGTCTGCATCCTTTTCTTTACTGGTATTAATGCTGCCTGTTCATTACTGCATTAAATGAATTTAAGACCGTTCTTCCATTTTGGTTACTGGTATTAATGTTGCTGATTGTTTACTGCTTGTTCTTTATTGCATTCAATATTCGGTGTTTAATTGATGGCAACTTCTTTTGGTTTTAAATCTTCCAACTTGCTTTTCCTTTTTCCTAACTCGTTTTGAGACTTCCAACAACCATTGCCTTTTTTCTTTGGAATCTCCTTGAATCATTTCTTAATATTTGTTCTTTGTTGTTTGTTCTGAGAAATATATATGTTTATTTGTTGTAATATAGGTTGTTAATGTGCGTGTGTGATGAAATGTGCTTAGTGGGCTAAATGTTACTGGTTGTTGGCTTGAGACTCGCATTCTGATTCTTTGATTGTTTATACAATGTATTTGGTTTATATGAACTTTTACAAATAGAATGCGTTTGGGAAAAAAAATATAGCCCTCTCATCTGTTTAAAAGCTTATATATATATATATATATATATATATATATATATATATATATATATGTATGTATGTATATATATATAAAAGCCTTTCTATTGGTTTTGAACATTTGGGTTATTTTTCTTTTTATACTCTTACTTTTCTTCAGCCTTCTAACCAGATGGAAAAATCAGGCTTTTTTCAATTAGTTTCCCGCTTACTTCATTGTTGTGTTGTTAGTTATTACCCCATGTTGTGATATATACTTCATTTACCTATTGCAGTTGCTTGATGCATCTGGTAATATTTTTTTCTTTTTTTCTTTCTTTTTTTTATAGTTGTTTCTTACCTGTTTGTTAGTTGTCATTGGTTAGTAGGCCACTTACATAGTAAATACTATATATGTTTAGTACTGTATGGTTTTTGTTTTCATGAAAAAAGGGTGATGTCTATGAATTTTGCTTTGTACATTCTCTGAGGTGCATTATTGTGCACTGTAGTGTTTTCTAAAATGGATAAATAGTACATGTGTTCTGCATTTTCATTTTCTACATAAACAAAGGCATGTCCATCAATACAATCTTCCTCTAATTTTGCTATTTTATCTGGTTTCTGCATTTTTTCCTTGGAAAAAAAAAATAACAGTCTATCCCATGAATGGTCTGCAGCAAAATGCTCATGTGTTTGTTGAATGCGCATGTGTAATGTTTTTACAAGTTTGTGCTATTCACAATGACACAACTGTGAATAGTGCATATTTTTTGCTTTGTCTTCCTTTTTACGTGTTACAATTTGTGTGTTGCACTCTGCATTTGCAATGGCAACAAATTTGCGGCTTTACCTACTTTATGCATTTTTTACCTTCTCCCAAAAAAAAAAAACCCTTTGTATTGAACAAGGTTGTACTGTGAATTTGTTACCTTTTTGCAATCGTCGACATACACTACAACCGCTTAATGCATCCATCCAATGAATCATAGCTTTGTTTTGTATCTTTTTGAAAATGGATAAATTTTAGATGTATCGTGGATTTTTTCCGTTCCTAAAACCTATTTTGTACATGCAGCTTAGTTTCAGACCAACGTTTCTGACTTTTCAAAGTTTGTGTCAAAGGAAAATAGCTGTCCTTTGTTTTGTGCAAGTTCAAAGTTATTACTCCACTGTGCATGCTTCTTTTACTCGTAATGCTTATGGAAGTTTGTGTTTAGTTGTTAGGTCACCGTCATGGAAGTTTGTGCTTTTTTACATGTCATGCTTTTTCAAATCAGCTTAGTGCTTTTGTCAAATGCAAGTGCTTATTGTATATTGCAAATATGCTTGCACTTCTGTATTTGTCATTCTGTAGTTAAAAAAATGGACATCTTTCTGTAGGATATAATTTTTTTGTAATGTTTTGCTCTTGTAATACATGTTCCTTGTTTATTTCTTTTTTTTGAAAAATCGAACTCTTTTCTTTATACAGATTTGCATTGAATAAACTGTGATTTTTAGTGAATATTGGGAATCGATTGCAATTATAGTTGCACTTTAAAAGGTCTGATTACTCTTGCTTTCTCTTTCTTTTCTGTCTAATTTGTTGCTGTATGTATTCTTTGCATTTTACTATTCCTTTTTAAAATATAATTGTTTTCTTTATGAAATCAAGTAATATAAATTACTATTCCCCTATTATGGTACTATTCGTAGGATAAATGCCAAGTTTAAGAATAGCCTAAAGACTTAAATACAAACCTCCTGATTTTACATTGAAACAATTAGTTCATAGCTATGTATTATTTTACATTAATACAAACCATTGCCTTATTTTGCTTTGGATGTCCTTGAATCGTTTGTTAATATTTGTTCTTTGTTTTTTGTACTGAGAAATATATATGTTTATCTGTTGTAATATAAGTTGTTAATGAGCATGTGTGATGAATGTGCTTGGTAGGCTGAATTTTACTGGTAGTTGTTTTGACATCGTGTTGTTCCAGATGTTGCAAGCTTTTATAATGTATTTTTCCAAAAAAACGTGCCTTTGTATTTAACAAGGTTGTACTGTGATTGGTTTTTTAAAATCTATTTCATACATATAGCTTAGTTTCAGACCAATTTTTCTGACTTTTCAAAGTTTGTGTGAAAGGAAAATAGTTGTCCTTTGTTTTGTGCAATTTCAAAAGTATTACTCCACTGTGCATTCTTCTTTTGTACTTGTGTAATGCTTATGGAAGTTTGTGTTTAGTTGTTAGGTCACTGTCATGATCTATACTTCATTGGCTTATTGCGTTTGTCAAATGCAAGTGCTGATTCTATATTGCAAATGTGTTTACACTTCTGTATTTGTCATTTTGTGGGTAAAAAAATGGACAACTTTCTGTAGGCTATAATTTTTTTTAATGTTCTGCTCTTGTAATGCATGCTCCTTGTTTATTTTTTTTTTAAAAAAAAAACTAACTCTTTTTTTACTTATTTATTTGCATTGAATGAACTGGGATTCTCAATCGATGTTGGGAACTGATTGGCTGATATAGTTGCACTTTAAAAAGGCATTACTCTTGCTTTGTTTCTTTTCATCCAATTTGTTCTTTGTATGTATTCTTTGCATTTTACTCTTCTTTTTTAAAATATAACGGTCGTCTTTATGAAATGAAGTAGTAGAAATTATTATTTCTCTATTATGGCACTGTTTATTGGATAAATGCCAAGTTTAAAAACAGCCTAGCGACTTAAATACAAACCTTCTGATTTTACATTAAAATTAAAACAAATAGTTCATGCCTATGTATTATTTTACGTTAATTGAAACCATTGCTTTATTTTTCTTGGAATGTCCTCGAATCATTTGTTAATATTTGTTCTTTGTTGTATGTTCTGAGAAATATATATATGTTTATCGGTTGTAATATAAGTTGTTAATGTGCGTGCGTGATGAAATGTGCTTGCTATGCCGAATGATACTGGTCGTTGTCTTGTCTTGAGATAATGGTGTTCCAGATGCTGCCAGCTTTTACGATGTATTCGTTTTATTTCTGCCTAGTTGTTTTCATGCTATTATTTGGTTTATATGAACTTTTACACATAGAATGTCATTTGGAAAAACATTGTTTCTTCATGTAGATTTGTATGTGATAATGAACCACTTTGAATAAAAATATAACGCTCTCTTGTGGCTAAAAGGTTTTATATATAAAAAATGCTTTCCTACCAGTTTTATACCTTTGCATTCTTTTTTATTTTGTCTTCTGACTTTTCTTTGGCCTTCTAACAGGCCTTAATCAATGGTCGATGTTACCATGGATGGAAAAATTAGTGTTTTCCTTATTAGTTTCTACTTACTATGGCACTATTCTTCCTTTAATTTTGCTTTTTTATTGGGTTTCTGCATTTCTTCCTTAGAAAAAAGAAAAAATAGCCTATTCCATGAATGGTTGTTATATTTTTATGTTGAATGTGCAAGTGTAATGTTTTTACAAGTTTGTGCTCAGGCAATGCAGTCATGCCACTATGAAACAGTCTATCCCGTGATTTTTTTTCCCACTGTCGTGATATACACTATAACTGCTTAATGCATCTATCCAATGAATGTGCTAGGTTTGTTTTCCATCTTTTCGAAATGGATAAGTCGTAGATGTATCATTCATTTTTTCGCTTCCTAAAAAAACATGCATGTCGATTAACGTTATTAAAATGTATTCCATACTTGAACCTTTAGTTTTAGAACAATCTGTATGCTTTTTCAGAGTTTATGTCGAAGGAAAAAAACTGTTTTTTGTTTTCTGCAAATTGGAATTTGTTACTGCAATGTGCATTCTTTTTTTAGCTTTCTAATAATTAAATTAGTTCAATGGAAAGCTTATTACCTTCTTTTTTTTTCGTGTATGTGTGTAATGCTTATGGAAGTTTCTGTTAGTTATTAGGCCGATGTCATGATCTATACTTCATTGGCTTGGTGTGTTCGTCAAATGCAAGTGCTGATTTTATATTGCAAACACGTTTACGCTTGTGTATTTGTCTTTCTGTAGTTTAAAAATGGACATCTTTGTATAGGATATAATTTTTTTAATGTTCTGCTCTTGTAATACATGTTCCTTGTTTTTTTTTAATATAAAAAGAAATTCTAACTCTTTTTTTTCCTTTTGTATTTGCATTCAATGAACTGTGATTCTCAATGGATGTTGGGAACTAATTGGCTCATATAGTTGCACTTCAAAAGGTACAGTTACTCTTGCTCTTTCTTTCCTTTCTCTCCAATTTATTGCTGTATGCGTTATTTGCATTTTACTTTTCCTTTTTAAAATATAACGTTTGTCTTTATGAAATTAAGTAATACAAATTATTATTTCCCTGTTATGACACTGTTTATTGGATAACTACCAAGTTTAAAAACAGTCTAAAGATTTAAATACAAGTTATGACGCTGTTTATTGAATCTGTGTATCATATTGCAGGCAGAGCATTTTGCTGCAGACTCTTGTCTAGACTGCTTGTGTTTGTCATCTAAAAGTACGTTTCCTTACTACACTTTTTTATATAAGACTATTGTTGCTTGTAGGCTAAACAAATTTGCTATGATTATATCTTCGATTCCAATGATTTACTAGGTCTTTATACTCTTTCTTTTTCTGTTTGTTACATAACAACATTTATGTTATTCTTCTATTTAGCTATCTGTTGCCATTTTTTTCGTGTTGTTTCCCATTTCGAATTCTGTTTCGGTCTTAATTTATTCTCTGGTTATCTTTGCGTCACTTGTGCATGCCTTTTGTGTATCAAGTTAAATAGATGTGAACCCTAAGCATTGAAAAGTGTTAGAATGCAATGGCACTGCATAGAAAGAGAAAAGTTAATCCCTGTTGTGGCCAAACATGCATACATAAGGAAAACCAAAAATCGGTTCATTCTGAACCTATTATTGAACTTATTGACTGTGAACTTAGCTTGACTGATTCAAGTGAAGCTAGCAATGCTTTGCCTGATTCAAAATACCCTTTTAACACAAGACAAGTACTGAATCAAGGAAAAAAAGATTTATACTCCTTTATGACTACATCTTTAGGCCATGTGAAAACAGGGATTTCGTTTCCTCATGATAATCCGTCACGTAGTGACGATGTGACTCCTTTTCCTTCCGAATCGTTTAGTATTAATGTTCAAGCAAAACTTGCTAGGCAGAAAAGATATCAAATCTTGCGTAATTCTAGGATTTCTCGCAATTTAGGTAGCAAGAACTACCGAAACAAACAAGCCAGCAAATTGTTTCCCCTGAGTTGTGCATCTTTGGCAACTCAAACAGTAGAGCATGTTGTCCTTGACTCTTCTTCTCATTCAAAAGGTAAATTTAAATGACTGTGACAGAATGTATTTGTTTATACTTGTTCTTTGCTATGGTTACAATAACATATGAACATTTGACGTATCAGGAAATGCGGGGATAATCAATAAAAGAAGAAAAAAAATTGCTTCACCACTTAACCAAATTCCTGAAAATTCTATGATTCTTCCTACTGTTCCGAATTGTTCTTATTGTGGAGCTAAGAGGTTCTATTTGGAACCTCCATTTTTCTGCTGTGCAGGAGGCGGGGTATCAATTGTGATGCCTGCCATGCCATATGCACTTTGTCGTTTGCTTACAGCTGAAGATGAAGAATCTATTCATTTTAGAAAAACATTAGAACTTATAACAACAATTTGGCATTCACGTCCCTTAGGGCGAAATATGATAGGGAATTAACTAAAAATAATAGAGGGATGTATACTTTCAGGGTTCAGGGGCAAGTCTATCATTTTCTTGACAGTCTTTCACCAAATAACAAAGGAAAAACAGTTGGGATCCAGTTTTACTTCTATGACACTGAACAGGAACTGGCCCAACGAGTTAAATCCTGTGATAAATTACGTGAAACAACTTTATCTCTACTTATGCAGATTTTAGAGGACAATCCTTATTGTAAGTTCTTGAAAAGCCTTAGGCACGTTCCTCATTTGGATGATTATAGGATTGTCCTGAATTTTTCTCCAAATTTAGATTAACGTCGCTATAATCTTCCCACTTGTAGCCAAGTGGGTGCTATATTTTCTGAGGCTGGTGTAGAAACTTCTTCGGATACTAGAAACACACATATTCAGATATATAGCACTTCTAATTCAGGTCATACAATTCGACACTATTTTGCATGTTATGATCCTCTTCAATACCCATTGTTATTTCCTCGTGGGGAATCCGGTTGGCATAATAATATACAGAAAACAACCAACAGAAATAGAAAACATAGAAAAATAAATCCTAATGTAAATGCTTCTAGCATTGATGTCTTGACTATGGAAACCCCAGAAGATTTGGTAGCATATGAAGATGCAAGTAAGTTTCTTTTGAGTACATTATTAGGAAACTTTACCTATGTAGTGCTTAACATATTTTCTGTACAAGTAACTACTTTCTAATCCTTCCATTGTAGACATCGAAACTAGAAAGAAGAGAAAGGATTGTGTGTCCACTAGGGAGTATTACTGTTACAAATTTCAGATGAGAACAAATGATGAATCAATGCTATTACATACAATGCGTTTATTCCAACAATTTGTCGTTGGTATGTACATAAAAATAGAAACATCTAGATTAGACTTTCTTAGATTAAAACAAAAAGAAGTTAGAACAGAAATTTTACAAGGTGTCCTTGATAGCATTTCAAATGGCCAACTAGATAGCTCTAATGTGGGTCGCCGGGTTATTTTGCCAGCTTCTTTTGTAGGCGGACCTAGAGATATGCGCCGTAGATACTTGGATGCTATGGCTTTAGTTCAAAAATATGGCAAGCCTGATCTTTTTATTACCATGACTTGTAAACCTAATTGGAAAGAGATACAAGAAAATCTATCTAACAAAGAAATTGCATTTGATAGGCCCGATTTGTTAGCAAGAGTATTTAGAGCAAAATTTGAAATGCTTAGGAAAGAACTATTGCACAAAAATATCTTTGGACAAGTAGCAGCATGTGTTAGTGTGATTGAATTTCAAAAAAGAGGCATGCCTCATGCTCACTTATTATTAATTCTCAAATCAGAATTTAAGCTATTGAATCCTGAAGCATATAATAACATTGTATGTGCAAAAATTCCTGATCCAGAAATGCATTCTCATTTATACAATCTTGTCCTTAAACACATGATTCATGGTCCATGTGGCCAAATGAATGAAACTAATTTATGTATGCGAAATGGTAAGTGCAAAAATCACTATCCTAGAGATTTTTGTGAACAAACAATGCATGTAGAAGATGGTTATCCTTACTATAGAAGAAGAAATAATGGTAGACAGATTAAAGTTAGGCAGTGTGTATTGGATAATCGCTGGGTTATTCCATATAATCCATATTTATTGGCTACTTTTGATTGCCATTTGAATGTTGAAATTTGTTCTACTATTAAGCTCATGAAGTACATTTATAAATACATTTATAAGGGGCATGATTTGGTCAGTTTTCAAATTTCTGAACCAAATGGCCATCAAGACATTGATGAAATTAAACAGTTTCAAGATGGCCGTTGGATCGGTCCTCCAGAAGCACTTTGGAGGATTTATGGATTCAATCTTAGTGAAATGACCCTTCTCGCTTATGCTTTGCAAGTCCATCTTGATGGCCAAGTTGTTTCATTTAAAGAAAAATCTAATCTTTCAAATTTGATAGAAGAAATTGACTTTTCAAAAACTATGCTTACTGAATTTTTTGAAAGGAATCATATGAATCAAACAGCTCAGCAGTTCAGATGTCTTTATAAAGAATTTCCTCAACACTTTGTATGGAATTCTACCCTTAGAATCTGGACTAAAAGAAAATCTAGAAATGTAATTGGCCGAATGGTTACTGTTAGTCCACAGGAGGGAGATCGATATTATCTTAGGCTATTACTTTCAAATGTTAGAGCTCCTACTTGCTTTGCTGATCTTTTAACTGTTTCAGGCACAAAATGCCAAACATTTAGAGATGCAGCACTAAAATTAGGTTTACTGGAATCTGATACTTACATAGAGGATACTTTAAAAGAGGCATCTCTTTATCAGATGCCAAGTGCTCTAAGGTCCCTTTTTGCTATTATTTTAGTATTTTGTCCTCCAAATGAACCAAGAAAATTATGGGAACAGTTCCAACTCGAATTATCCAGTGACTTTCGAAGGTCAATGGATTATTCCAGTGTTGACAGTCATGTTGTTATGAATAGAGTCTTAATAGACATTAACAATTCTTTAGAAGAGATGAATAAAAATATAAACGAATACCATATTCTTCCTGAAAATGAGCAAACCTTTCTGTCTGATAATTTAACAAAAGAGATGGATAGTAAACTGAATATAATTGTTAGTGAAGAAGATCTTTTGCTTCCAACTAGGTTAAACGTAGAATAGAAGTTTGCCTATGAATCTATCCTCGAGAAAATCCATCTAGGTGAAGGGCAAGCCTTCTTCATTGATGGTCCTGGAGGAACTGGAAAAACTTTCCTATATTGTGCCTTATTGGCTAATATTAGATCCAAAGGATTTATTGCAATTGCCGTAGCAACATCAGGTGTTGCTGCATCCATTCTTCCAGGCGGTCGCACCGCTCATTCGAGATTCAAAATTCCAATTGATTTCTCTATTACTAAAGTTTGTCAATTGAGTAAGCAAAGCAGTACAGCCCATCTTATTTCAACTGCTAAACTTATAATATGGGATGAAGCTTCTATGGCAACTAGAGATGCTTTAGAAGCATTTGATCTTGTCTTGAGAGATATAACTGGAAGAAATGAACCATTTGGCTCAAAAGTGGTCGTCTTTGGGGGTGACTTTCGACAAACTTTTCCTGTTATTAAAAAAGGAACAAGAAAGTCACAAGTTAATGCCAGCATAGTGAATTCTCCACTATGGTCTTCAACGGAAAAAATTAAATTGAAACAGAATATGCGTGCTTTCTTAGACCCTAATTTTTCTGAATTCCTTCTCAAGATTGGGGAAAATTCAGAACCTATGGATGAATGTGGTAATATTACATTACCACATGAAATTGTCATTCCGTATATTAACAAAAAAGATTCTCTTCATAAGTAAGTATTTGACATGTCACTTATCTCGTTTTTTCCTTCTTTTGTACATGTATTAAACTTCTTTGATCTAATTACTTGTCCTCGTTTTCTGTATTTTTTTCCATATTAAACAGATTGATTGATTGTGTCTTCCCAAATTTGCTTTTGTATTCTACCAAACCAGAGGAAATGATAAATAGGTGCATTTTGTCACCAAAAATACTTACATTCATGATATTAATAATCTTTTAATAGAACAATTTCCTGGGAATTTAGTAGTATACACCAGTTCAGATCAAACAATTGATCTAAAACATCAAGGGGATTATGAGGATTTTCTAAATTCGTTAAATCCATCAAGTCTTCCTCCACATATACTATTACTCAAAAAGAACTATCCAATAATTCTTTTACAAAATCTTAATCCGACTGAAGGTCTTTGTAATGGTACACGTCTGATTTGTCTAGAATTAACAGCCAATACAATTTGTGCAAAGATTGCATCTGGTCAGCACGAAGGCAGGGTTGTCTTCATATCCAAAATTCCATTGCATAGTTCAGACAAAGAGAAAAATGGAATTCCATTTAAGAGGACTCAATTTCCAGTCAGGTTATCATTTGCCATGACAATTAATAAAACCCAAGGCCAAACGTTAGATTATGTCGGTGTTTACTTGCAAGAACCAGTTTTCTCACACGGTCAACTGTATGTTGCCCTTTCAAGAGCAAGAACATCCAAATTAGTAAAAGTGTTAATACTTCCTTCCACTTTTAGTGAATCGAAGACAGATTGCAAAGCTCAAAATGTTGTTTATAATGAAATATTTGAATTAGCAAATACTTGATGATCAGTTTTGCTGTCTTTGCTACAGGTTTGAAGTATTTTCTAATCCTATTTTTGTTTTGCGATTTTTCTTACCTCTTATTGTGAATATCAATTACATTGGGTCTTTGTTCAATTCAGATGGACCGTTTGTTAGAGATTGAAGAAATTGTTGAGGGCATGACATCTTGGTCATGTATTGTTCTTTGTCAAGAAAGGCTTGACCAACAAGCTGCGATGATCCTTAGCGTTACAGTTTCATCCTCGCAGACTCAAAGGTGCAAATTCTTTTGGTACTACTTTCGGGTTTTTGTCATAGAATAAGGTATATTTTTCCTGTTTACTGAAATAGTTTCTGTTTCCATTGACAGGGTTCAAGAGTGCAAGCCATAGTTTTTAACCATGAAATCGAGAGCATGGGGAAGAAAATGCAAGTGTACAAAAAATATAAAATCAAAAATGCTGAAGTGAAGCAACTGAAAAAAGAGTATCAATTTGAAGGGATAACTACACAGTGGATCATCAATTCAAGGACCATCCTTGAACCTCTTGACAATTCTGACGGTGTGGTTGAGGTCAATTATCAGTATACAGAATTTCAAGACCTAGCTCGGTTCATTGATGCAAAAAAAGAATCCGTTGGTAAAGTTCTCTTTTCATCACTACTTATTAGATTTCCAGTGGGTGTTTTATATAAAAGTAGTACGGATAGCTCAATTTATATAAGCTAGTTTCCATGTTAGTTGACAATCCTAGAATTTATATTATATTTGTGTCTGTTTTACCTTGCTATTTAAGTCTGATCATGTAAAATGGTTTTTCATTATGTAGATGTGTTGGCTGTGGTGATCGATAGTCTACCTCCTAAGACTATCAAAGGTGATGTAGGTGATTCAACAGTTCAGAAATTCGTCTTTCTTAATCAAAGGTTATAGAATCTATCTTCCTAATTTTCTGTTCAAATGTCTACAGTCTTGCTTCATGGTGTTGTATGAAATACATAATGTCTGTTATTTGTTCTATTTATTTTCCTACATAAATTTCCTGTTCATTCTCATATTTTTAGTCTTGTCGTCATGTCATCACATTTCAAGCTTTTTGCTGATGAATTGTGCAGATGAGTTAGAACATATTTATTCACTGCATAAACCTGTGTTTCAGAGCCTGTTATGGCCATTACATTAATGTACTCATTCCCCTACCTAATAACTATTTCAATCTAACTGATTAACAAGCACTTTCATTAGTACAAAAAACTATTTTGATAACAACTGCATGTGTTTTATTGCCATGTAGTGTTTTGCCAAACTATTATGGGATTTCTCTTTTACTGTTTCCAGACAATAACTAATCTATTAAGTATTTTGTTCCTTTACTGAATATGGAAAAAGAAAGTTCCCTTTTATAATGTTAGCCGCATGAAATTTATGTCTTTGCTAAGTTAACTCCATTATTCTTCGTTGCAGTATGAAGACAGCCATGCTATCTATTTGGAACGAGTTTGTTGCCAATGAAGGAGCTAATATTGTTAACAATCTGAACAACTTTTCTGTAATCATTTGTCGCAGGATTAAAGCTGTTTACTATAATGGTACTGTATTCCACTGTCAATCCCATTCTGTTCATCCTAAATTTTTTCCTAACACTGTTGGTTCATCCCTCAATGTTTTATTCCACAGCTATCTATTAATATAACTAAAAAAATTCAATTTGTAGGCACAGCATTGACTACCAAATATGATTCAGTTATTCTGGTGAACCCTCCAATAGAAAGTGCACTTCGTCTGAAAAACTGGTGATGCAGCCCTATATTAATTTATAGCGGTAGTCATTTTATTTTCTGTCTTGCTGAATACAGTATTTTGCTATGCACCAGGGCTGACAGAAACAAGGAGATGCTGTCTGACTTTGTCATGAACAAGACTTATTTCAAGAATCCTCCGGAGATATCTATAGAGTCGTACAAGAAAACTTGTCTTGCTGCTAACATAACACCATTAGCCAAGGTATTTAGTTTTCCTTCACTGATTATCAAAACCAGTATCTCTTTTTCCATGTATGCTTTACAGTTTGTTGCTCCTAACTTATTGCAATCTGTTTGCAGAATGTACTTGTCAAGGCACAACTTTCCCTCAAAAATATCTGCCAAAAGTATTGGTACATGGCTTGTTCCAAATGCTTCCAATCAACATCTGCACTTCAACATGAAGAATACACCTATAACTTGTGTGAATCAAAGCAGATGGCTGAACCCAGGTAAATTTATCTCTTATTCCCTTTTTAGCTTTGTTTTAATTTCATTGTATCGTGGCCTAACTGATTATTTCTTTGTGAACATGTGTAGGTTTGAAGTTGATGTGATTGATGATAGTGGTATTATTACAGCCTCTATATTTGGAAATCTAGTTGAAAAATTATTAACATTTTCAGCGAGTGAAGTCATGGAATATGCAAACAAGGTCTTTCCTACTGCCAAACTACCTGTTTACATTATGATTTTATTTGCTTTGCTTTCACAGTTGTGAATGCTTCAGCATTAACTCTTTTGTTTTTTTTTTCTTGCTAGAACACTGAACTTCCGTTACAGGAAGTTCACAAGGATTTGCAATCCAAATTGTTCTTGGTCCAAATTAGGCCAATCAAACTTAAGACTCCAGATGGTAGACAGTGCTACACCATCACTTCCTATGCCGAATTTCATGAAGGTCAGGTTTCAGGCTCATCAATCGAGCAGAACAGTGCAAGTGCAAGTGCAACAAAAGTAACATCTGCAAATGTTCGTGAAGTCGAACCAATGTCACAGTCTGAAGGTACTGTTTCAATGATTTATTATGTCTAAATTTCTGACTATATTCATACCTTGAAACATATTACAAATCCATTTGTACTTTTCATCACTTATTTTTCCTATAGGACAACTTCCCAGCAAATCTTCACCAAAAGCCAGCCTTTGCCTTCTTGACAAGCTTGTGCCATCAGAAGAAGAAGTTAATTTGGATACCAAAGACCCTGCCAATGCCACAAAGAAAAAACAGAAAATAGATTAACTTGTTTCTACTTTGCACATTTTGCAAATATGTATTTCAACATTTTGTATTTTGGGACTGCTCTATCATTTTGCTTGTTTTTTTGTTTATGGATGTACTTATGAAAACTGAATGGTAGGCAGTTAGTTTTCTGAGTACATCACATAAAAAACAGAAAAGCTTGTAAGAAACCAATTTGTTATTATCTTTGTGGGATTTCTAAGTATCCTGCTATAGCCCAATGTTAATTGTTCTGAAAAGTGTCGTGTATGGATTTGACCTGCTTGCTGTTATCCACCTATTTCTGTTAAATCATCCATTTTGGTTTTTTCAAAGGCATGTATGTGAAAGGCAAATTTAGTTTTGCTTGTTCCAACTATTTCTATGCATTTTAACAGAAAGTTCAAGTTTTCTTTTCTGTACAAAACTGCATTTCTGTGCTGCATGAGTTTGAATATTTACATTCTGATTACATTTGTTTACCTGTATTTGTGTTTACAATATGTTGAAAAAAGGTTTGCTTTTGGTCTTCTCTATCTGTAGAACTACATTTGTGGCAATGACTATCTACTATTGGTGCTTTCTGATTACAATTCACTGAATTTTCTATTACATAGCTTACACTCAATAATTCTATGCTTCAAACTGCTTAAGCTTGTACTTATTATCCCCCAACAGCATCATAATTCAAAAAACTGATTCCAAACTTTTTTGGCTTTGTCTTGACATCTGAAATAACTTCTCTTTTTAGGTTGCGTTGAAGTTTGAACACCCTAACAGCAAGGGCTGCAACTATGGCCCTCCTTCTGAATGGCAGTTGTACAAGTAAGCTCCTCTCTGTTATTTTTCAAAGTTTTCCATGCAACTGGTTTTCTTTTCTCTATATTAATATCTTATATTAAAAAATGATTTATGTTTCTTTTTCTTACTTTTCAATGAATAGTAGCTTAAATGGATTTTATGGGATCCCTTGAGTTCACTACAAGGGTCGTGAAGGTGATTTTTCCATCCTGCTAAGTGTGGATATGTTGCCTTTGTTCAAGGATTTGCTACTATTTATGCTAATCGTTATGCTTTCAGCTTATGGACATACTTGGACCCAGTCTTTAGGATGTCTGGAATTCCTTAGGCCAATTGTAAGATGCTGATATACTGATTGCATATCAAAACTGCATTTGATATGCAATCATTTGAAAGCAGTTTCATTAAGTTGTTTCTCTCTCTCTCTGTTCTCCAATTCGCATAAGGTTTTAAGTGCTTGGGTTAATGCTTAGCATATGCAACAGGATGTCACCAAGTATGGTCGTCTGTATCGCAGTGGAGGCAATCGCTAAACTGGAAATATTTCACTTCAAAGAGTGAGTTCTTATATGTTTGTCTCTTTCTCTCTATATATATGTGTGTGTGTGTATATATATATACATGTATGTAAACTTCGAGACACTCCACTATGTATATCTATTATTTTATTTATAAGAATTAAATTTTATATTAAATGGTCTGCACCTCTTGAACATGGTCTGCACCTGTTGTGTCTTTGCTGTTTTAGATATTTTTTTGCCAATTACTACTCTTACTTCTTGTGTTTGTCAAATATCTTTTATCTATGCATGTCTAATACTTGACAATACCAGCCAGTGTTTGTCTCTTCTTGTGTGTGATGTAAAGACAAAAACCAGTAGTTTATTAAAAAAAATACTTCCTGCCATGCAAATAATCTCAATATTATCTGAATCATATACTATATTTGCCCATGTTCTACATATATATTTTTGTACCTCCAAATTCAGCCTAAGATAACATCATTCTGATTTTAATATTATGCAACAGGCGTTGTTTCCAAATCCGTTTTCCAATTTAAACATTTCTATTTGTGTTCATTATTCCCAAGGCAAAATTGCAACTTCTGTTTCTGCAGCTTTTTCTTTAACATGCCCATGTGACTGCCCAGTTTGAGTTGACAACTAAAACACAGCTGTAAAAGTAAAAAGAGGTCACATCACCATCAAGCACATTGTACAAGTATTCTTATAAGTAGAACCATGCCATTCATTGTAGTTCTATACAACAAATGCTGCACGTAGGTCATATACTTCCCTTTCTATCTTCCACTGCATTCTTTCCTAAAATTACTCCTTTTTAGCTTGTAACTTCAGCTTCAGTTGTTTTTTTCCCCCAAAAACAAAAGCTCAGAAGTAATGTCTTACCTTGTAACTTCAGTTTTTTGCTTCTTTTTTTCCTTTTTTCCTTTTTTTCTGCAAAACAGGAAGCCATAAGTTATCTGTTAGAACTCCACTGCATTTGTTTTATTAGTCAACGGTATCCTCTTTCTTAGCTTATAACTTCACCTTTTATTTTTATTTTTTTAAACCTCAAAACAGAAACTCAGAAACAATTTGTTACAACTCCACTGCATTGGATTGATTAGTCAACCATATCTTCCATCGAAAGATTCTATTTCTTGTTAACTTACTCATGCCTTTATTTATTTCATGTTTAGAAAGATATGTGCATGTCTAACATTCATTCATACATTTTCCTGTTTCCTATTTTTTGTTATCATTCAAAGTTAAATCCTCATGCTTCTTACTGCCTTTCATTTTTACTTTAAACAATTAATGCGTGCTATTATTTGGATTCAGCTTTTAACGTATTACTACTTAACATATTTGTATAAGTAATGTTGATAGTTAAAAAATAAACACTGATAATACTGCTGATGGTGTGATCAAGATCAAATATAAGTTAAGTAGCAATACTTTTCCTTTGTGTAGGATAGAAATGTGGTTACTATAGTCCTCTTGAACTGCATATTCTTTGTTTCTTCTTGCTGTACTCTAACCTTTTTTTTCCTTATTGTATGTACATTGAATAAAAATTGATTGCCAATGGATCTTGGGAAACTGATCATACAGTAGCTCTTCAAAGGTAAAATTACTCTTCTCTCTTACATTTTTCTGATTGCTTTTGGATGTTAAGATACTTGATTTGTGTTTGATACTTGTTACGATGTTGGTAAAATTTTACGCACATACTTATCGACTTTGTGATATGTGGATGCACTTTCGGCTATATTTCTTCATGCTATGGAGTTCAAGATGTTTGAGCAGAAACTCCCCGATTTTCAATTTATCAAGTGACTAGATTAGTTTTACCAGCATGCACTCTTCACTCTTCAAATAGGCATAAATAAATACACGCTGTTAATGTACATAAGATAGAGAAGTGGTTTTTCCAGTTATTTGCTATGTCATTTGAAAGAAATGGCTTTCCTTTGTAATAATGTCGAATTTATGTATGCTGAAATTTACAATAATATTGCTTTCAGATTGCACTATTTTATATCTTGACAACTTTTACTATGGATACATTTTTCTGAGTTTATGTATGCTATTTACATATAATGGTATGTATGGATACGTTTTTTGCCAACCTTGTAATGATTTGCGCATTTTTACCATGTTGTGTTGTTATTTTCAAAGCAGCTGCAATAACATTCTTTGTCCTCCATTTTTGTACTGATTTTTTCAATTCTATACTCTATTTGCCCGCAAAAATTGGATTAATGGGTGCATTTTAATGCTGCCATTTGCAGTATGCTGAAATAACAATTCTTTGCCTGCATTTTTATCTACAAAATTGATTATGGTCCATTTTCCTACTGATTTTTGAATGGTATGTATGGATACGTTTTTTGCAAACCTTGTAATGATTTATGCATTTTTACCATGTTGTGTTGCCATTTTTGAAGCAACTGCAATAACATTGGTTGTCCTCCATTTTGCTATTGATTTTTACTATTCTATACTTCATTTTCCCACAGAAATTTCATTAATTGATGCATTTTAATGCTGCAATTTGCAGTACGATGAAATAACATTCCTTTACCTGCATTTACATCTCTGAATTGATTATGCTCCATTTTCCTCTGATTTTTAATGGTATGTGTAGATACATTTTTTGCCAACCTTGTAATGATTTATGCATTTTTACCATGTTCTGTTGGCATTTTCAAAGCAATTGCAATAACATTTGTTGTCCTTCATTTTCCTACTGATTTTTACAATTATATACTCCATTTTCCCGAAAAAAAAAGGATTAATTGGTACATTTTAATGCTGCCATTTGCAGTATGCTCAAATAACATTTCTTTACTTGCATTTTTGTTTTTTGGTGCTGTACACGTTTTTCCTGCAATAAATGGATTGATTTATGCATTTTAATGCTGCCATTTGTAATAAACTGAAATTTCTTCTAATAAAGTTGCACCTACTTCATTTTCTTATTCCTTTTTTTATCTTGTAGTCCAAGTTCCCGCAATCAAATGCTGACAATTGCAAATAAGCTAAAATATCATTTGTTTACCTGATTTTTTGTCTATAATTACTAGTAATAACATTGGTTGTACTTCATTTTCCTACTCCAATTTCTATTGCTTTCTAAGTATCAGTATTGATTTTTTAAAATAAGCTATTTTATTCAATTTCTTATTCTTATAGGTGATGACAACGACAAATAATCCATTTACAAAATGGTTGACCAAACAAAACGGTGATAACCGAAAATTTTATTTTGTTACTCAATTCCATACGCGTGTACATGCTGGCACCTTAACATATGTGCAAGACAATCAGATCAATTATCGAATATGTTATAATTTTTTCATCTCTTATCCAACGATATTTAAATACATTGGATATCCAAATGCACAATCAGAAAAATCAATTCAAGATTGGATGCAAAATGTATTACTTGCTAATCCAATGCTATTTCAATTACAAGGTAATTCTATAAATTTCATTCATACTTTTTTTCATATGATACTTTTCATACAAATAACATAATTTCATATTGTTCTTTCTAATCTTTTTACTCACCTTTCCAAGATACAAATGAAAAACCATGTTGCTTATTCTTCAAATCCCTTCAAAGAGAGAATCAGGTTCAACTTTAAATCTTTATAAATTTTACTTTTATATTTACTACAACAATTACTTGTTATTGCATTCAACACAATAAAAAAACTTTTGTCCTTTTTATAGCAGTACCAATAGGTCTCTATGCTATCCAATTTTTTGACAATAAGGATGAAATCATAATCCAACAAGGACAAATGCAATGGAAGTTAACAATCAATCAACATGTTTTCACATTTGGCTGGACTGAATTCTTTGATGATAATTTACTCAATCAAGACTGTTCAATCTTATTAAGATTTCGTGGAAATAACAAATTTGATTGTCTTACGTTCAACAATTTCAAAGGCCAAATCATGATGCCATGGACAGTGCCATTACCTATATTGCCAAAACAACGTTTGTTCATTTAACAATATACATTTTCCGTTCTGATTAAATAATGTGTAATGTCTTAATTTTACTATGTATTATTTCCAGTCTTCAAAACAACGAATCTTCAACATAATGTCCTGTCATCCTCACTACATCCATTTCAAAAGTTCATTTCAACTCAACACTATTCTTTCTTCCAGCAGTTTACAGCATCAGATACTTTTAGATTGGTAATATTACAATTTATTTCTTATTTTGCAAATTTATTTGCACTTCTCATTTTACTAACTTCATACAATTTCCTTGTTGTCACATAGATTATTCCAAAATATTCAAATTTTTATTTGGAAGAAGCAAAACAGTGTGACATTCATTTGAAATCTGGAAATCGAGTATATGACATCACTGTGAGGCGTTCTTCACTTCGTCGAAATTGGCATCAGTTCGTACAAGATCATAATTTGGAAGAGAATGACTATTTAGTTTTCATACCACAAATACAAGATATTTTCACTGTTATTATTTTTAACAGTCATGGGATAGAAAAATTATATCCATGGCAATTTAAATTTAAAATAAATTAGAATATGTTTACTATATTTTTGTTCTACATTAATTAATTCCTACTATGTAATTTTCTTTCTCCTTATCAAATATTTCTTCCTTTTTATAGTATTGTGATTTTATTTCGTCTACTTTATCTTAATTTTATTATCAATTTTTTTATATACTGTGCAATACAGTGGGCACTCAAAAAACTGCGCATTGCGCGAAAAGTGCCTGCTAGTATACTCAATTCTAGGGATGGCAAAAAACCCCCGACCCGACGGGTTCCCCGAACCCGAACCCGGTCAAAACCCGATTGACCGGGTTTTTTTCGGGTTCGGGGTCGGGTTTGGGGATTTTTAAAAAAACCCGGGGTCGGGGTCGGTTCGGGTCGGGTTCGGGGTTACTAAAACCCGCCCCGAACCCGAACCCGAATCGTCGGGTTCGGGGAAAACCCGAAAAAACCCGACCCGGTCCCTATGTGTTTTTAAATAATATTTTATATTTTAATTTTTATATTTAGAATTCCATTTGTTGAATTATACAATTAATTAAATTGTTGAACTCTTTAAATTTCACTTCTAATAGTTTGAAATGGATTTTTTTTTTAAATTGTTGTTATGTTTTTTTATTTAAAAGAATAGAGGATTCATCATAAATTGTGGAGATTTAGTCTTGAAATGTCAAATCTTAATTTGTCATGAAAAAATATATTTTGCAATACAATCCTAATATGTGAATTTATGTTCCTTCAAAAACTTAATACCATTGCTAATAGTTTAGGCTCAAGTTTTCCTGTGTTTGTAGCATTCATTTGATTCGATGCTTTGTTATTATTATTGCACCATATTATTTGCAAATTTGAAGCAAAGGTTATTCTAAGTAATTAGAAACTTTTAGAATTATTTTTTAGCAATCTCAAAGGATAACATTTAAGCTGTTTTTGTCGCCATTATATTTTATTTAAAATAATGAATAATTTACCACCAACTTTAATTATATCATGTCAAACGTTATAGCTTCACGAAAGTTTAGTTAATGAAAACGATTTGAAAGAATTGTCAATTTAAAAATATAAATCAATACCAATAAGTCAAATTAATCGATCTAATTTGAATGTGAATCAGTTTTGAATTATGATTTACCTAATATCTATTAATTCTAATCTAATCATTTCAAATCGAATTTGAACATTAAAACATCCCTATTTTTCACTCAACTCTAATGTTTGTGATTGTGGATATGCCATTAGTAGCTATTTCTCTTACATTTGATGAACAATAAAATAACTTTATTAATTTTTTCATTAAATTATTGCTTTGTTTCATTAAATTATTGCTTCATATCTTGTTTATATGTACTTTATCAAAATATATATAAGATTATGGAACTAATTAACTAAATGCTAGTGTTTTGAGCATTTGACTAATTGATTTGTATTCTTATTACATATGACATGTATTTATATTAATTTTACTCATATATTAGAATTGATTAAATATAATATAAGCATTGCAAAAATGAACATATTTATAATTTTGAATGCAATTAAGTTAAATAACAAACAAAATGTTCTTCTATATAGTGACACCATTTTCTACTTTTAATAATCTTTGTAAAATTGTATATGGTCCTAGTATTTCATATACACTAAGTCACTAATCTTAAAAACTTTATTAATTTTTACATTAAATTATTTCTTTTTTCATTAAATTGTGTACATATGAGAGTGCAAATTGTGCAATTACCTTCTTTAATAACTCATCCCTATTTCATTTGAGTGTGTAACTTTATAATTAATCACCACAAAGTGATTAGTGAATATTGAGTAGATATTTATTATTATTAACCTATGAGAAATGAGAGAGTATTAAATTGAATGACAATATTAACTTAATAATTTTAATTTATGATAATTTAAATTTGGAAATTTGAGTTTGTACATTTTTGAGGAAAAAATTAATAGGAAAAATTTGATCATGACAAATTAATAATTATTCAATGTGCATTTAGAAATTCTAATTGATCATACTAATATAAAATGTTATATTAACTAGTTAATTTTTGTATTAACATATTAACTTATTTAGGGTGTAATTGAAAGAAAGAAATATATTTCAAGGATATGAGTAAATAAAGTTAGGTTTATTAAGAGTTTAAAATAAAAATAGAGAGAAAATATGAGTATTATGATAATAATAACTATTTTAAATGGGTCAAATTGAGAATAAAATTATTTTAAATTGAACCAATTTTGCAATTTGACAAAATCAAAACTACCTAGGGCTTCTAAAGTTCTAATTCCGCTGCTGAACCAAAGTTCTAATTCCGCCGCTGAACCAAACTTTTTCTTTTTCATTCTTTCTTTTTTCTTCTTGAACCAACCATCCGCCGCCTTCTCTTCTTGAACCATCTTGCCAGCATTTCATCTTGCTTTCTTTGTTGCCTTGCCACATTGTACACTTTTCTCCTACTCTGCTTTTCCTCATTCTTTGTCTTTGCCGCTTTTCCTCCATTTGTCTTTGCCTTGAACATTAGTTCTTTGTCTCTTGCTTCGCTCGTTCTTGCCGCTCGTTCTTTTGCTCATTTTTCGCACTGCCGCTTGCCGCTTTTTTGCGTAGGCTTTTGCATTATCGTCGCTCGCTTTTAGCCGTTTGCTTTCGGTTTTAGCCGCTTAGCCGCTTGGTAATCTCTCTTTATCAATTATAATTGCTAACGAAATTATAATGAAATCTGTAAATTGATTAACCTTGGATTTTTAGTGCTGCATTTATTAAATTATTGTTTATGCATGATATTCCAATATTTTGTGGGCTTTTCAATTTGAATTGGTTGAATATATTTATAATGTTAAAGAATGATTAGATGGTTATTAACCATATTAAAGTAACAGACAAGTGCCCATATTAATATGCCATTGATCCAACTTTTGATGAATTTCCGTACATTGAATACTCCTTTGTAATTAACCGTCGCCTTATTCGGATGATGGAATCTGTGTGGTGGAGTTTGCTTGGAGAAAGGTTGGCAGCTTCATCATGATACTAACTCTTAAAAAAGGGACAAAATATTGCAAAGAGTGGGCCATTATTTGTCTTTCATTTTCACCTCATCATCTCTCTCAGTCTTTCTTTGAAATTTCATTATTATGGGAATTTACTTCCTTTCACAATCACAAACATCAAAATAGGTAAAAAGTTGCAGTATCAATATCTGACCAAGGGAAGTACAATTACATAGGGTTAATTACATTACATCCCACTCAAACTTCATTTCATCAAAACCTAAGTGAAGAGAAATATGTGTTTCTTTTTCACTCTCAATCCTTTTCTTATTACATCAGTCATGAGAAAATTTGAACAAGTGTTTCCAGAATTGGTCTGTTTTTTGTTTGTTTATTTGTCTGCATTTTTAAATTGTTTCTTGAGTACATTTTTTCTTAATTTGGTTACAATTCTGATTTTTATAATCTCTATATATAGGCTGAAAATGGCAACAGAAGAAGAACATAGCTCAAATCCATCAACAAGTCCATCTGTATCACTCGGTATTCTAGCTAGTGAGAGCTTTTATTAGGTTATAAGTTTAATATTTTGAAGGTTCTTTTGATGCTTTGTAATATGTTGAACGTTTGTTAAATCCTAATGTGTTTAACTTTTTTTTTTTGAACACTTGAATAGTTTATGTATGTCAATTGAGTTGCTTTTTTTAGGTTGTTTGATATTTTATTGAGTTGTTTGACATTTTATTAAATTATTTTTATGTTGTTTCACATTGTATGGAGTTGGGGAGTTGTTCCACATTTTATTGAATTGTTTTTATATTGTTTGACATTTTATTGAGTTGTTTGATATTTTATTGAGTTGTTTCACATTTTATTGAGTTGTTTTTAGGTTGTTGTGTGTTCGTGTTCGGGGTTCGGGGTTCGGGGTTCGGGGTTCGGGATTCGGGATTCGGGTTTTACACATCTTGATCGGGGTCGGGATTCGGATTTGGGTTTTACCCGAACAGTATGATCGGGTTCGGGGAACCCGCGGGGAACCCAGAACCCGAAACCCGATCGGGGCCGGGGATGGGGATAGCCCCTAAAACCCGATCGGGTTCGGGGGCGGGTTCGGGAGTAGGGATAATTTTTGGGTTCGGGTTTGGAATTGCAACCCCCGACCCCGAACCCGAATATTGCCATCCCTACTCAATTCGACGCTCAAGGAAAGTAGTAAAAGGGGCTATCTGAATTGCGAATAAAAGACAAATCTATTCATGACAAAAAAAGAAAATATACATATAAATACATGATAGTTTATTAATTAAAGTAGCGGTGAATCATAGCCTAGTATTTCATCTACCGTCATATCTGATTTGCAACTAGTACATAAAAAAAAAATTTAATTCATGAGCCCCAAACTAAAGTTCCTGAAAAGCAGAGTCTATTTCTTCGCCCGTATTAGAGTCGAACTCTAGAATTTGATCCAAGGGATGTGGTCAAAGTATTTCTCTCTAAGCATTTCTATCATTTCTACTTTAGTAGCAGCCTATAACCTGGGAACTGGTCCCCAAACCATTGGCTGAACTCTTGACTCCCAACCAATTTGTTGAAAAGAATTCGACAACCTTGAGTCATAAGGAATTTTCTTATTTGCTCTGACCAGTTCCTCCTAGATGTTGCATCACGGAGTTCTAAAAATCACTTCTGCGGCATTGCCTTTACGTCGCTCAAAGTGGCCTTCAATTTCTCCACTTCATTTTTGCTCACCTTTTACCACTCTTATGCTATTCTTTGCCATTCTTGAGCTTTTACTAGCTGTGAACTTAGTGTGGCAACTTCCTGATCGCGTGTGTAGCTCTTCTTTCCCTCACTCTTCCTGTTATACTGATCGAGCTATAAAGTATCTCAAGTTCTCAGTAGTTCGTTGGAGTTGGGCGAGACTTTGGTCTTTCACTTCCCTTAATCTCTTAGTGCCTCTAGCAATCAAAGTGGCTAGCACAAATGTGTGTGGAATTATTAACTCTACCTAGAAAAACCTTAATAATAGTCATTTTATATTTCTGTGGCCAACTTGTTCATTCTATCTTTAAGCACGGACTCTGAAATTTGAGCTGCAGCTGACAAAACCTCAGTTGGTGGCAATGCATTCACTACCCACTCTGCCTTGGCCCCAACAGTGCTCAACCTCATGACGGAATATATGTTTTTCCATTCAAGCCTGAATGATTCCGCCTTCACTGCTTGAGGGTACAAAGTACCTTCTGACATCGACTAAAGTGAAGACAAAAGTAGTATCTCTTGTTCCTCCCTGCTCTACCCTTCTTGTCATGACACCCTTTCTGAGCTGTTTCCTTTTGCCTTTTTCTAGGTCATTATAGTGAACTTGGCTGTACTGGAACTGGTCCTTCTTCTTGGACCAACGGTTGTATTTCCTTAAGCTCACTGCTCAAGGTGGAAGTCTTTGTTGAAATGGATGGGAGCTCAAACATTTGTTTAGAAAACTCAGTTTTTTCGCTCCTGGGGTCCGAACTCGAGCTTGCCTCTTTTTGAGACCCAGCCACAACTTTAGTGTTGCCAGCTCACTGAGCTACTGTAGCAGTAATGAACTCATGAAGATTCATAACTACACAAACACATCAACTCTATTTACAAATAATAATAATAATAATATATATGTATCACAAATAAGAAGGCTGAAGAGAACGGAATCTAAAAGCCTATTATTCCCCTCTTCAGCCTTTACTAGTAAGTCATCCCCATTGTGAAATGCTAGACACATTTAGGCACAGGACAGTGCTTGATGTCATCTGCGCTAATGGTCTAGTCGGACATGATCTTCACTTCTGCAGCACTGTATTCTCCTTCTGATAGGGATGGATCTCTAATGTTTTCAAGATCCTGCTAGTTCATCTTGTGGTTTACAATTGTGTCCGAAACAAAAAAGAATTTCGCTTTCCACTTCTTAATTGAAGTGGCAAACCCTATAAGGATTTTAGGCCTTTGTGGTCTATTATTGAAACCGAACCAATTTCCATTGGTTTTCATTTGGAAAAAGTACCTAAACAAACCTATAGTGCATTGTATTCCTACACTTTTACATACCAATTGGAAGCCTATTAGTTTCTAAACTACGTTGGGAGAGAGCTGTGAAATATAGATTTTATAAAATTTCAAGACATCTTAAAGAAACGTGGCTAAAGAAATATGGAGTTCGGCCTTGAAAAACTCCATATAGAGGGTTATAGTTTCTAGAGGGAAGAAGTAGCCACCTTGAAACTTGAAGGTAACGTCAGAGGTATTGAGGCGTTTAGGTAATATGCTTTTGCCAATTTGGTCATTGACTTCAGCATAATGACAAGAGCAAGGTTTTTTGCTATTAACTTACTGAGGACATAAAAAGGGAGAGGCTCATGAATTGGAAGTAAAAGCCTAAAAATAGCCTGTAAAGTTTACACAAAAAGAAAACCTAGATTGATGACGACTGGTGGGTGGATAGAAAAGGAAGACCAATAGAAAAGAGATAACATACAAAAACGTCCCTCACATATGTAGAAAAAAACTTTTTAATCCCTCACAAAAATGAACGACTTATTCAGTCCGTCACTTTTATATATTTAAACCCTTTTATCCTTCCATCTAACTCTGTCATACTTTCCGTCAGAAAAGCACACACGTGTCGTATGCGTGATATGTTTTAAGGGCTTTTTTGAAAACACAACAAAATCTTTCTTCTTCTTTTTCAGACCGTCAAAGAACCACAAATTAAGCAAAAAAGAGAAAGTTTAGTTCCCAGAATATTAAGCAAGCAAGTGAAGCAAATACCTCATGAACAATTTGGTTCACTAATTCTTTCTACTTTACTGCAACCAGCATAGCCAACAAGTTTACAGAACCCTTCAATCTTGTATGCGACAGTTTACAATTAAAAATGTAAACATGGATGCAAGAAATTTAAAAGAATGGTTACAACAGCAGTGCAAAATCAATGTTAATGGTGCACGACAGCCGACGGGTGACTTCGGGTACCGTCCGGTTGAATGGGATTCACTTTGAGTTTTTGTTGTGGCATTTTGTCGAGCGTCTTGTCTTCATTTGCCGCAGCATTTATGGTATCTAATTTTCCAACATCGGTTGTCCCCATAATTTTACAATCAGCAATGTTACCACAATTATCATCTCCAGAATCAAAAGACTCAGAATTAGATTCAAAATCAGATGGATTTAAGTCAGAATCTTTGCAATTTGAAGCATGTTCGGCCACGGGTTCCACCTCACGGCCATGGTTGTCCCCACATGGAATTTTGAGAGCTCTTGGAGGCAATCCTCTTCTTCCTCACGAGTTCATGAGCCCTGGGCAGTGCTAAAATTTTTTGTTCTTGTTCTTGTTCACGGGTTTTTGGTATACCCATCAAACCCGATTGGAGACCCGTGTCTGATTCTTCAATCGGGGTCCCTGGAGTAGGAGACAGGGAGCTTGAAGAGCATTTTTCCTTCTTACTCATGAGATTTAGAATCGTAAAATTATCAAAAATCCATGGGTAAGGATGGGGAGTTGAGGAGTTGAAGAACTCATATGCAGGAATTAAACTTCAGCACAGTTTGGGTGAGCTGCGGGAATTGAGTGGAAAATTCAGCAAAAAATCAGAAAAAATTCTAGAAAAAATCTTAGGAAAATCGTAGGAGTTGTAATCTAACCCGGTGAGCTTGAGGAAATCAGAAAAAGAAGAAGAAAGACTTTACATGGTGAGCTTGAGGAAATCAGCTTGAGAAAATCAGAAAAAGAAGAAGAAGAAAGACTTTACACGATGAGCTTGAGGAAATCAGAAAAAGAAGAAAAACTGTACAGACTTTGTTGTGTTTCTAAAAAACCCCTCAACACCTATCACGCATAGGGCACGTGCTTGCTTTTCTGACGGAAAGTATAACAGACTTAGACGGAAGGATGAAATAGTTTAAATATATAAAAGTGAGGGACTGAATAAGTCGTTTATTTTTATGAGGAATTAAAAAGTTTTTTTCTACATATGTGAGGGACGTTTTTGTATGTTATCTCAATAGAAAATAGAGGGTTTGAAGAACTTGGAAGGAAAGTGAACAAGATATGAAAGGAGATCGACGGAAGAGCAAAAATTTGAGAAGTCCGAAGGCAAACACGGACTTCGAGATAGTTGGAGGACTCGGGAGACTATGGAGGATTGTAGAGTGGATGACACTATTAAAACCCTAAAAGAAAACCAAAAAGAATGTAAAGTGAAGGGAGAAAATGAAAGGTCTTAGGCTATTTATAGGGAGAAGAGAGTAGACCAAACAGTGTGACAGGACGTGTGAAATGATATCTTGGAAGCCATTATGCCTAGAGTACAAAAAAGTTGTGTCTGGAATGACTACAAAAGGTGTCTCGAGAAGGAACCGGCATTAAATGCTAAAGAGTATGTGGTACACCAAGTGCGAAGCTTGCATGATAGACTAAGGTGTGGTTCGCACTAGTCTTGGACGATAACTCGTGCACAAATGGCTTTAGTCTGGCACAGCTCGGTAATGTTGTCGTCTATGACTAAAGGACGCAGAAAATGACGGAGGACTATAGAGCGGACAACACTATTAAAACCGTGAAAAAAAACCAAAAATAATGTAAAGTGAAGGGAGAAAATGAAAGGCCTTAGGCTAGTTATGGGGAGAAGAGGGTAGACCAAGTGGCGCGACAAGAACCTGCATTAAATGCTAAAGATTATGTGGTATGCCAAGTGCGAAGCTTGCATGATATACTAAGGTGTGATTCACACCAGTCCTTGACGATAACTCATGAATAAATGTCTTTAGTCCGACACGGCTCGGTAATGTTATCGTCTATGACTAACTATTAGATCATCAGTCTCGAAGTTTAATTCGGACATGAATTGATAAAATCATCTAATTAAACTCCGAATTGTGAGAGGCACTAGTGATATGGGATGCTATGTCCCATGCCGACATGATAGATTTCATGATGACATGGCTGACACATAGGACTCTCCACTAAATTGACCCAACAATCAGAGACTCACAAGTGTACTGACCCAGTAGCAGCACAAGCTAACATGTGACTACGTGCCTGGAGTGTGGGTTTGATAGTAGAGGAAATAGGTTTAATAGTATTTGTGCTGCCTGAAGCAAAGGAATGGAATCAAAACAGTAATTTTCATTACCCAGTTTAATGAAATTCGCATACCCCTCATAATTGGGGGGAATGAAAGGCAGAAATCCAAATTCAGAAATCCATTTCCCTCCCTCGTATTTCTCTTTGCTGGCCAAGGTTTTCAATCGATTTCCCTAACTTTCCTCCTCCATTTCCCAGGTTATTGTTCTTCCATTTTCTCTTCCATTTTAACCATTTTCGTTTTCCAGTTTGTTTCTCCATTAACACCATTTTGGTCTTCCATTTCGTTCCTTCATTGTCGCCATTTTCATTCTGCATTTCCAGTTCTCCATTTTCACCTCCTCAGTCCTCCATTGCAGTAGCATTTTCTTCCTCCAAGGAGGTTAGCCGATTTCAAGGATTTGGCAGGTCATACACCGGATCAAGGAGGACTCGAGCTTCAACCCGGCAATTTCTTCAAATTCTTGGCGGATTTGAGCTACAAGAAGCAGTGTGGAAGCTCCCTCAACCTCCTAAGAGAGGTATTTCTGGATTTAAACTGCTGTTTATGCTGTTCTTGAGCAAACCCGTAGCTAGCTCATTACTGTAAATCTGAATTTTCTGCAATTCTGGGTTGTTGTTATGTTGTTTTTAGCTGCGGAATACACTTGAGAAACCTTGGTTAAGCTTTCTAAACTATGGGTTGATGATTATTCTAGATTTAAACTGTTGTTTCTGCTGTTCTTGAGCAAACCCGAAGTTGAAAACCGTAGCTTGCGTGAATATGAATTTTCTGGATTTTTGGGTTGTTCTTTTGCTGTTTTTAGCTGCGGAATACACTTGAGAAACCTTTGTTAAGCTTTCTAAACTATGGGCTGATGATTATTCGGATGAATTGTGATTTTGGATTTTCAGAAATTTCAAAAAAAGAACTCGCCATTTTTTTGTGCACCTTAAGCGCAATTCGGAGAGGCGAAGTTTTTGACGCTTGCGATCAAAAACTGTCTCTCAGAATTACATTCTGGCACCGCCATGGCGGTGTGAATGAACCGTCATGCGATCAAAAACTTCTGTCTCTTCAGAATTTTGTTCACGCCTTGTTCTGCTTTTATCCAGTTTTGGTCCCTTTGCTTCCGGAATTTGAGAAAACTTTTTTCATGAAAGTTTTTTCTCTCTTTCTTAGCTTTCCATAGCATCTTCAATCATCCCATTTGGACATTTGCATCAAGAGTTATGAACTCCGGAAAATGGCTGATTTTTCTCCCCCTTTTGACTTCCTTAGCAAAAGATGAGAATCAACAAGTATCGTGTGATTTCTCTTATAAACATGGCATATCTCAATGAAATCTATGCAAAAGCATGCGAAACACATAGTTAAGTTTATGAATACTTGATTCTCATCATTCATCCACCCTTTGGTTCAATTTGGATGTGTTTAGCTTTGAATGTTTTGGTTGCTTTGATTGTTCTTGCCCTCATATAGTAATTATATTTGTTGTGCGTACATGTAGACCGATATGGCTCGTCCTGCTAGTATTAGTGAATGACGTCGCAAATTGAAGCGATTATTGTTGCTTCGGCAAAGAATGCAAAATATGTTGGTTTTGATATATGCAATGTATTTTGCCGCCTTTTGTTTTAAACTTCGAAGTATGGCTCGTGAAATCAAAACAAAGGAAGAAAAAAGATTGGATCGCATGAGATGGATGTATAACTTAACCATGGACTGTGATGCTGCATGTATTAGTGAACTTCGTATGGATAGAGCAACTTTACGCCTTTGTTGTGTGAAATGGTTACAGATGTTGGAGGTTTAAAACCTACTAGGTATACATCTATAGAAGAGGTTGTAGCAATGTTTGTATATACATTGGCTCACCACAAAAAGAGTCGGACAATTAGTTTGCTTTTTTCTCTTAGTAAAGAAAGCGTAGTCGACAATTTCATCAGTTTTATAGGCAATTTTAAAATTGCACTGTATTTTACTAAAGAAGCCGGAGCCTATTCCTCATGATTGTCAAGATGAAAGATGGAAATATTTTCAGGTATTTTAACTTTATAAGTAAAATATACTATTAATATGGAATACTTGTATAATCATTTTATATTCAATTTGTAACTACTAAAGCTTATGTGTTTTTTTCAACAACTTGAAGGGTTGTCTAGGAGCCTTAGATGGAACATTAATTAAAGTTACACCCCCTAGTGACGATAAGCCTCGATATCGGACAAGAAAAGGGTGTATCTCAACAAACGTGTTAGGTGTTTGTTGTCCCAACATGCAATTCATATATGTATTGCCAGGTTGGGAGGGCTCTGCACATGATGGCCGTGTGCTTCGAGATGCGATCTCAAGGCCTCATGGTCTAAGAGTCCCTCAAGGTAAATTTGCGATACAACATCCAATTAGTTAAAACTTCTCTTTTCACATAGTATGATAAGCTCTAAACCATAATGTGTTTTTCAATATATGAAGGTTGTTATTATTTGGTAGACTCTGGATATTGTAATGCAAATGGATTTCTTGCTCCATATCGAGGGCAACAATATTGGCTCAAAGAATTTGATGGTCACCGACCAGAGACCGCGGAGGAGTTCTTCAATATGAAACATTCGAAAGCAAGGAATGTCATTGAGAGATGCTTTGGATTGTTGAAAGGAAGATGGAAAATACTTGCTTCCCCTTCATTTTTGCAATTCAAGCGCAAGTGCGAATTATAATGGCGTGTTGCCTTCTACACAACTTGATTCGCAAGTTTATGAGTTTTGATCCACGAAATCAACCATGGAAGGCGCACAAGAAAGTGAGGAGAGGAAAGTGATGAAGATGATGAAGTGGAATATATTTCGCATATTACTCCAACCGATGAGTGGTTGGCATTTAGAAATAATTTGGCAACTAATATGTATAATGCTTGGTTAGCTAGATCTGATTAGGATCATTTGGATTAAGTAGTTTAAGACATGTTTCTAGCTTGTCCTATTACAACATTTTGATGTGTTGACTTCTTTATAAGTACTTTGGATATTGTATTTGATTTTAAGAAATGTTTCTAGATATTGTATTTTCCTTACAACATTCGTAGTTTAAGAAATGTTTCTAGATATTGTATTTGATTTTATTAATTTGTAAGTGTGTTCTTAAAGTACTTTTATTTGACTTCTTTAAAGTACTTTGGAAATGCACATATGCTATGCAAGCTATTTTATATTTTTCAGTATAGCTATTTATGTTTTATATAGTTTGTTTACTAATTATAACATAAGTAAACTTTGTTTTTTGATAGGAATGGATCCACTTACAGTTATCCGTGGAAGGGGAAAGAACAAGCAATACTGGAAAGATGAAGAGGTCGAAGCCTTGGTTGAAGCTTTAGAAGGAGTAGCCTCCGATCCGTTGTGGAAAGTAGATGGGGGATTCAAGAGTAATTATATGGGTGAACTACACAAGATAATGTTGTGGAAGATCCCTAATTTTGATAAGGAAGTCAATCCGCACATTGACTCAAAGATCAAATGGCTAAAGACCAAGTATAATTCAATTTCTGAAATGTGCACACAAAGTGGCTGTCAATGGGACGATGTTGAGCATAAGATCAACTGTGAGAAGCAATGGTTTGATGAATGGTGCAAGGTATGAGCATCTAACTTCTTATATTATTGGATGCATAAATTGGTCCATTAGGTATGCAGTTTGGCTTCAACTATTTCTTGCATAGTGTATTCTAATACTGTTGGATCAATGCTATATTTTTATCTTCTAAAGTTATTTTTGTTGTGTTTGTTCTTAAATTTTTTGTTGTGCAGAATCACAAGAATGCTAGTGGACTGTGGAATTTCAGATTCCCTTATTTGCGCAAATTGGACTATGTGTGGGGTAGGGACAGGGCCACAGGCCTTGGAGCTGAAGATATAGTTCAAGCAAGTGTTGATGCTAACCTCGAAAAAGAATTTCTGGTTTGTTCTTCTTCGGATAGTGAACGAGAATTTGGATTGGATTTTGATGCACAAGGATCTCCGGCGAGTGCATCAAGTGTTCCTACATCAAAAAAGCGTAAAAAACTTTCGCCAAGAAAGGAAAGTTTTTATAAAAAGAAGAGACCAACAAAACTTCAGAGCACTATTGATGAGGGGGTTTGGCCAATTTATGGCTGAACTTCAGTCCATTTGCAATACAATGTCCACAGAGTATGCCTCAGCCGCCAAAGAGTTAGCTGCAAAGCCTACAACATTCGTGCCAGATGAGAAAATACAAGAGGTAATTAATGAACTTATTAATCTTGACTTGTCTCCATCGGATGTTGGTAGGGCTGTTGAAGCTTTTGGTCGTGATCCGCATAAGATTCGTACTTTGTTTTTGCTGCCAAGTAATTTCAGAAAATCTTATGTGCATGGGATTCTTCATCCGCCTGCTAATCCATGAATCAAGTGTTGGAGTCTATTCTTTTGGTATATAGGCTTTTGGTAATTAATATATATTTTGGGACGACAATGATGTTATGTAACCAGGTTATTTTGTAATAGTTAGCTTTTGCGTAAATATAATATTGTATTTAGGTGTGGATTTGGTGCCTTGTTTTGTTAACTTGGTTATTATGCATCATTGAACTTATTGGGAATGTAACTAGCACTGGATGACGTATGCATTTTATTTTTAACTCATATGTTTGAAGTGATGAGGAAGTTTGATATGGATAGTTGCGCTTGAAATTTTTTTTTTCTCACAAAAGTATGGATGTGAAACGTAGCTAACATGGGAATGATTATAGCTTATGAGACTCGAGAATGGACAGGTTGAAAAATGAGCTATTTTTGCTTTCATAGGCAACTAATTTAATTCCTCAACATGCACCAAAATATGGATCTAATTATTGCGATCGGCTTGCACGCCTATTCCTTTTTCCTATGATGAAGCATTGAAGATGGTAATTAACAACCCACCCCCTAAAACAAAAGAATCTTGTTGACCCATGAAATATCAAAAGTGGTTTCATTATTGTTGTTGTATGAAACTTGGACTTTTGTATGGCATTTGATATTTTCTTCGGGAGAAATTCCACTAGGAATAATAGTATACGCCAAGTGTGAACAACAAAATGAAATTCATTATAGTAGCCACTCTCAATTAAACATTTACCTAGGACAAAAAATTTCTTCTCTTCTCCAATATTTGTCAGTCATAATCTGCGCAAACCCGTCCTCAAAAGAGGGTGAGGAATATGAGAGTGTTGATTATGACAATAATTAAAATACCATAATTAAATATAATTAAAAAAATTTATACTACAATAGGGAGGAGAATAGAAAATAATAAATTAACATATTATATTATTAATAGAATAATTTATTAGTAATTATAGAAATTTATTATTCTATAATTACTCTTTTTTTAGTTATTAAAGAATATTTATTAGTAATTTATTAGAGTATTTATTAGTAATTTAGTAATTATATTATAACATAAAATAAAAATTAACTAGGTTTTTATATCCTGAAGATTTTGAAAACCAACCAACAAGTATGAGAATACAAAATAATAAAATTAACATATTACATTATTAATACCATAATTTATTAGTAATTATAGAATATTTATTATTATGTAATTTATTAGTAATTAAATAATATTTATTAGTTATTTATTATTAGTAAATAATAATTTATTAGTAAATAATATATTCGAATATTTATTAGTAAATAATATTTATTAGTAATTAAATAATATTTATAATATTTATTATTAGTAATTTATTAGTAATTAAATAATATTTATTAGTAATTTATTATTAGTAAATAATAATTTATTAGTAAATAATATATTCGAATATTTATTAGTAAATATTATTTATTAGTAATTAAATAATATTTATAATATTTATTATTAGTAATTTATTAGTAATTAAATAATATTTATTAGTAATTTAGTAATTATAGAATCAAAACATTAATTAAAAAATTAATTAGATTTTTATTTCTAAAGATTTTAAAAACCAACCACCATTATTAGTAATTCATTCCCCAGCACAAACCAACCACCATCATTAGTAATCATTTCCATTCCTCAGTACAAACCAACCATCATTATTAGTAATCATTCCCATTCCCCAGCACGAACCAACCAGCAGAATTATAATGAAATACTCCACTATCATTCCCCACTACTATCATTTCCATTACCTTTCCCATTCCCCCATGTGAGCCAGGCGCACCCTGAAGCTTTTTGCCACACTAGCTGAAAAATCCTAGGCTTCATGGAAAATGTTTGTGTCAACTCGCATGCCTTGCTGGACAAAAACTGACACGGAAGCTAGTAAATTTGTGTCACAGACAACCCAAGCCAACAACAAGCCAAAGTGTGATGTGTGACTATGACCATGATTAGATGGGCAATGATGAGTGTATTGGATATCGGGATCTAGAGCACTATAAGTATCCATGATGCAGATATGGTAAAGAACGTTTAACTCTCTCTTCTAAGATATTATCACCACCCTCAAAAAACTAATTTGACCATCAGAGTGATTTATCGAGATCTCAATCTATGGTCATTCTGACCTTTTCTATTTTGCAGATCATCTAATCACTTCTAATCCGACAGTTCGGCCCTCAGACTTATCATTAGGCTTGGTAAAAATGTGAAGTCAAGTCACTAATTTTTGTGGCCAACTCAAAGTAGAGATCTATTAAAATGTATTTGGCACTACAAATTTTAGGCCAAGCATGGATCTCATATGCACAAACTACAAGCGAACTAAATTGGCCCTTCATTTATTTATTTAATCATGCCTTTTGAGGTCGGCTATGGATGGAAGTATTTTGGCCACGTTTCTTTGATTTTTTGATAACTGAATGCATTGGTCTTTCTACGTGCATGGAAGATTCAATTGGATGTGTCTGCACGTGTTGCTTTGACTGGCTGAATTGACATTGTTATGCAGATATTTGATCCCAAATTTTGGCAAATGAGGAGGTTTTGAGTAGTTTTTTCTCATCTTTTGTGAGTGTATGATCCTCTCCCTTGGGTAGAGGTGGTAGTGCCCAAAAGGTGGCTTTTTCTATTTTAGTACGAATCCCATGATTACTGGTAGTCTAGGTCTAATGGCCTTTAAAATTTTTTTTATAAACCACTTAGCTCTCATTAGTTATTTCTTCTCTTCCTTAAGTGTGCTCCTTAAGGTTCTTAAACGTACTTAGCTTTAATCTCCCTTCTCTTGGGTTCTATTCTCAGAAGTTCCAACTTCCCTCTTCTCATTCATTTCTCCTCTTGATCTCGCTCCTCAGTCGGTTAATCTCTATAAGATCTTGGCTTCAGTTGTCTGATCAGAAGTGTGTCTCAACCTCATTCTTTTTCCTTTTAGATTTGTTATCCGACAGTATGTTTCAGTTCGTTTGAAAAATTCTACCAACAACAAATTCCTTCTCCAGATCTTTTTCTGTCGCAATTTTTTCCATAAAATTTTGTATTCTCATTGCTTTTGTTTCTATTTCATACAAGTCTACTGTAAACTTAGGGTTCTTTTGATCAGCCGAACATGGACATGGGGAAGCTCTCAGCCCTGCTTATGGATGTTGCCGACTGGACGCAGAGTTTTGAGCTATCCAAAGAAGAATAAGAGGTCATCTTACTTCAGGCGAACGATGTGTGCAGAACATAGTTGTCAGAATCCCGATTCCATCCCATTGATCTTACGATTCTACGATCCAAATTTACTAAAACGATTCCGATTCTAATTACGATTCTACCTTATCATGTAAATAAAATATAATTAAATTTACTCAAAAAATGTTCTATATCTAAGTAAAATTAAAATATATACTTATGTAAATAATTTAATTAGTTTAATGATATTTTTATTAGCTTTTAACAATAAATAAATGAATTGGACATAAATACCCTTTAACTGCGACAACAACTAAAATATTGAAAAATTCATATAAAATGTTATAAGAAATAAAAATTGGAATAAAATCAGTTAATTATAAACTATACATGAATTTTCTACCTATCCATTCATATATTGATTAATAATTCTTTTAAAAATCATTTATAAATTATATTTTCTCATTTTTTCTAGAATGTTACAATTCTACGATTCGATTCTACTGATCCGATTCTGCTACTCTAAATTGATTCTATGTAGAATCCCGATTCTATAAACTATGGTGCAGAAGCATTGATGAATGCTCTCACTATCTGATTGGAAGAGTTTTTGGTGAGAAGAGGGTGAGCTTCACTAGTCTTCAGCTCGCTTTAGCTGGTATCTGGCCAATTACAAGTCCATTTAAAGTTAGGGAGTTAGGAAACCAACTATACCAGTTTGTGTTCAGCAATTTGGCTGATAAATTGAAAGTACTGCATGGCAAGAGATGGATGTTTGACCAACAATATGTAATTCTCAAAGACTGGTTTGAAAATTTCCAGCTCAAGGAAGCCAATTTTTAGCAACTAGAGCTCTGGATACAAGTGTGGAACACTCCCCCCACAATGGATGTCTAAAAAAGTTGGCTATCAATTGCAATCCCTTTTCCCTAAAGTCATTGATGTCCACATTCCAAAGACAGGGAGTAGTGATAGCAGATGCATGAAAACTTGTTTTAGTCGACCTAAGCAAGCTATTACTGCGAGGCACGCGTATGAAATTCCTTAATAAGGAGTGCTGGATTGCTTTTAGATACGAAAATCTTGCTACTTTCTATTACTACTATGGCAGAGTTGGGCATGTGGAGAGAATGTGTGCCAAAATGAGAGCTGATGCTAAAAATCATAAGCTATGTGAGGATCAATATGTTAATTGGCTGAAAGCTCTTGGTGGTAAGATTTCTTCAAGGAAGAGAGTTGATAATGAAGTGTCTGAATCCCATAAAGCCAAGTTTGGTTCTAAGTTCAATCCTCATCTTGATCGGGTTGATCCTAGCGCTAGTGCTTCACCTTTAGCTATGGAAGGGGTTGGTGGTTCTGATCTAAATGTGTCTCATTTTCTTCACCATGCAGCTCTAAATCCTGGTTTAATTCCTGTTTCAATGGAAGTCAATGCCATTTCTGCTCCAAGTCAAGTTCAGGTTGTCCCCGAGGCTAGCATAGAGCTGGTGGCTTTAGTTACTCCAATCGAAGTGGCCACTCAGTTGAATTTGGGTGGCGACAATCTGTGTGTTCCTCTCCTTTGATCATGCCTAAACTTAGTCCAATTAATGCTGTTTCTTCTCAAGCTTTAGTGGATATTTGTGTAGATAATGATGCCCTGATGATTGATAGATCTTCTATATGCCTCCAAAAGTCTGGTCTTGCAGCCAAAGAACAAATCTTGTGATCGTCAATTGGATACCTTAGAAAGTGGAAAATCATATAGTAAGGGAAAATTGATCAATGTTCCAGTGGGCAGCATTATGTGTGATTCAGATAGGCAGAATGCTCCCATTAAGTCTACTTTGGCTGAATCCTCATCGATGAAAGGGATGGTTACTGGGCAAGGCAGGAAATGGACTAGGCATGCAAGCAATGTTGAAAGAAAAGTTGAAGTTAAGGGCAAGAATGTTTCTGGGAGTAAGCGTTCTCATCCGCTACATGAGAAAAATCCTAAATTTGAGAACACAAGTGTTGCACGCAACAAAAAACCCAAAAATTCTGAGAAAATTTTGGTTCCTCTTCCATGGTGTTGGAGAACAACCTTGAATGGCCCCAACCCTATTAATGAAAGTTGGGGTGTAGAACTGTAGAAGTTTGAGAGGACCCTCAATAGTTTCCCAATTGAGAGAGGTAATTCGCTCTCACTTGCCAGATTTATTATTTTTATGTGAAACAAAGAAAAATAGAAAATTTGTGGCCCTTCTTTGTCGTAGATTAAAATTCCATGATAGATGGAGAGATGTTGAGCCGGTTGGAAAAAGTGGTGGTATGTTCGTTCTATGGAATGAGAATATAAACATCAAAAAGATTATCTCCACTAGTTTTTGTATCTAGATGGAATGTAAACTCAAAGACGTTAATAAAATCTTTTGGGCTGTATTTTTGTATGCTAGCACGAACAGCAAAATAAGGCAAGAACAGTGGAAGTATTTGGAGTCCCAAAGACAGAGCTGGGGCAATCTGTGGTTTATGGATGGAGGTTTTAATGATATCTTAAGTTCCCTTGACAAGCAAGGGGGAAAGCAAATATCTGTAGCTACTTTCCAACCCTTCAAATCATTCATTGGCAACATGGAGATGTGTGATGTAAACTTTGTGGGAAAGAGATTCACATGTGCCAACAACATATTAGGTGAAGGTTTTGTTGAAGAAAGATTAAACCATTTCTTTGGTTCCCCCTCGTCGTTACTTAGCTTCCCTAGCGTAAAAGCCTTCTATAGGCAAATGCACTCATCTGATCACTCCCTCATCCTAATGGACTCTGCTCTATTTGAGAAAAAAAGCTAAGAAACGATTAATTTTTTACAAAAGATGGTGAAGAAAGAGGAAGTGAGCAAAATTGTTGAAGAATCGTGGAATAGGATGCAAGATGGCTTCCCAATGTATAGATTATGTGCCAAACTTGGAACATGCAGAGTTGAGCTCTTAAAATGGAGCCAGAGGCATATGTACAACTCACTTGGCAAATCCAAAGAATCAAATCAAGGATAGACTTCCTTTCTAGTTATGGGGGAAACAGGGATTGGCATGAATGAGGAATTCTGAAACATGAGCTTAATAGAGCTTACCAAGATGAGGAGATTTATTCGTGTCAAAAATCAAAAATCCAGTGGCTTCATGAAGGGGACAAAAATACCAAATTCTTCCATGTCTCTACTATCAACAAGAGGCGCCAAAATACCATTGACACCTTGATGAAGGAAAACGGTAGTCGTCGTGAAAATAGCCAAGAAGTGAAGGATGAAATTCTATCATTCTTTAACAATCTCTTCTCTACCTCTAGTTCGACTCTGAGATGGAAAGATCTAAAAGGTATTCCCATGTTCATTGACGCTGTAATGAACCATAGGCTTACTAGACCGATGATTGATTCTGAAATCAAAAGTGTTCTGTTCAACATGAACCCAAACTCTGCTCCTAGACTTGACAGTATGTCTTCACTTTTTTTTCAATCTTATTGGAATGTGATTTGTGTTGACCTTTGTTCTGCTGTTAAGCATTTTTTTAAGCATAACAAAATGCTTAAACAAGTTAACCACACTTTAATCACTTTGGTTCCGAAAATCAAAAATCCTCAATCTATTGCCCAATATCGTTCCATTGGTCTATGTAATGTTGTGTATAAAGTAATCTCTAAGATCTTATCTGGTAGGTTGAAAGTCTGCCTTCACAAATGCATTAGCCCCTTTCAGGCTGCTTATATCCCTGAAGACAAATTTTGGATAATGTGGTAATGGCCCCTGAGTGCATTCAGTATTCACCCTAGACATAAGGGGCCCAAGTGGAGGATATCTATTAAACTTGACATGGCTAAAGCTTATGATATAATTAAGTGGAAATTCTTATGTGAGGTCTTTAGTAAAATGGGGTTTGCAGCTACTTTTATGGGGTGGATTTGGCAATGCATTAGCTCTTCAACTTTTTATAAGTTAACATCAATGGGGAAAAATGTGGGTTTATTCAATAGACTAAAGGAATAAGACAGGGGAATCCATTATCGCCTTACCTTTTTTGGTCGTTTCTAAGGCATTTTCTAACATGATTAAGCAAACCAGCCTGAAGGGGGAATATAAAGGATTGAGAGCCAGTTATAAAGGTCCTCAAATTACACACCTGCTGTTTACGGATGACTCTATACTCTTTTGTGAAGCAGGATTGGAGCAAGCGATCAGGATCAAATCCCTTCTATCCAACTTTCACTACCACTCCGGTCAAATGGTCAACTGGGAAAAGTCTTCTATTTTCTTTAGCAAGAACATTCCAAAAAAGGTTAAAAATGATATCTGCTAGGTGTTGGAAGGAATCAAAGAGAAGCTAAAGGCTCGGTACCTCAGTCTTCTCGTGATCATTAGTAGATTGAAGAAAGATGTGTTTAATTTTGTGGGAGAAAAAGTTCAGCAGCATATCCAAGGGTGGAAAAATCGGTTTCTTAGCCTAACTGGCAATGAAGTACTTATTAAGGCTATTCTTGATGCTCTTCCTACTTATGTGATAGCATGCTTTAAACTTCCTAAGGTTGTCTGCCAACACATCATTAGAAGTACTTCAAACTTCTGGTGAGGAGACAAAGGAGATGGCAACTCTAAAATTCATTGGAAGGCTTGGCAAGATTTATCATGGCCTAAAAATGAAGGAGGTTTGGGTTTCAAGAATATCCAGTTGTTTAACGATGCTCTAATCGCAAAACAACTTTGGAGAATTATCACGCAGCCAAATCTTCTTATGAGTAAGGTTCTAAAAGTTAAGTATTTTCCAAATGGTGGTCTAATGCAAGCATCAATTAAAACAAATGCTTCACGGATGTGGAAGTGTTGGATGAGCGCCCGATACATCCTTCAGAGTGGGGTCATGTTTCATGTTAGGGATGGAAAATCTATTCGAATTTGGGAAAGATCTTGCATTCCTGGAAGACCTTATTTTGCCCTTCAACTATTCCTATTCTGTGTGAGAAAGCAATCTGAGTCAGTGAGCTTTTGAAAGATAGGGGAGACAGCTAGAATGAGGTCCTTGTTCGCCAAATTTTTAACAAATTAGATGCTGATGCTATTGTGAGCATTCCTCACCCAAGTGTTAGTCTAAGTGATTCTAAAGATAAACTTCTGTGGCAATTTACAAAACATGGCAATTACATTGTCCAGTCTACCTACCAAGTTGCCCTAAAAAAATCTCAAGGAGACGTCTCAAAAAGCATAGACTAGCTTAGCCAGGGAAGCAACGAAAGTTGTTTGGAAGCATAATTGGAACCTTCGCATCAAAGGGAAGCTCAAACACTTTATTTGGAGATGTTGGCATGTTATTCTTCCTACAAAAGACCAGTTATTAAGAAGAGATATTCAAGAAGATCCCATTTGCAACATGTGTGGAGCTTTTGAAAAAACCCTTGATCATGTCTTACTTCATTGCCCCAGGGCGGAAAAAGTGTGGAAAATTGCTTGGATCAGGTGGTTGGACACCGATGGTAATGAGTTAAGTTTTAAGCAATGGTGGTTTCTCATTTGCAATGGGAAAAAGGACACTTTGTGGAAGGATAGAGCAGAATTGTCGATACACATTTTATGGATGTTTTGGAAGGCTAGGAATTTATGGATCTTTCAAAATGAATGACTAGATGAAAAGAAGTTGTAAAGAGTGCTCAGGCAGAATGGCTGAAATTTATGGAAGTAAATCAGCTGAATGGAGGTCAGTTTTAAGAATGCGACTAGGAACTAGTAATATAGTTTAGTGGTCTCCTTCGTTATTAGCAGGTACAATTTTTGTAGAGGCTCTATCTTTAATGGAAATAATATCCATCCTAATTGGATTCTAGATATTATTGCCATTATAGTATCATATGTGGTTAATGGATCAAGCGAAGTGAGTATTTTTGTTCTTCCTTAATCGATTTTCTTTTGCCTCTTAGGTATAGAATTTAGTTTGAGTGGTTATTAATAGTAGAGTACTATCTTTTGTTGGGATATCCCAAGCTGTTACATTTAGGGGTTGCTTGGTGTGAGGGTTTGGGAATGGAGATATGGGTTTGATAGTGTTTGAGGGTGGTTGGTTGAAGGAAATGGAATTCTTTGGCCTACTTGACAAGACATTTCATTTACTAATATTAGTATATCCTCATATCCCCAATATTGGGGGGTATGGAAGTTAGGGATATGAGTTTGCTACTTAATTAATTTAATAATTAATGTAATTAATTTTAATTAATTTTTAAATTAATTAAGTAGCAAACTCATATCTTTAATATTAATTATTATAATTAATATAAATTAATTTATTATTAACTTATTATTATTAAAAGTAATAATAAATTAATTAATCAAGATTAATTTAATTAATCATTCATTTACTTAATAATATTAATTAATTAATTAATCTCATTTTATTAATATTAATTATTATAATTAATGTATAATTAATTCATAAATATCATTATAATTAATATCATTATAATCATTTCCATTTTCCAGCACAAACCAACTACTATTATTAGTAATCATTTCCATTCCCCAGCACAAACCAACCAGCAGAATTATAATGAAAGACCCCACTATCATTCCTTACTACTATCATTTTCATTACCTTTCCCATTCCCCCACGTGAGCCAGGCGCACCATTAGTCTCAATGCGAGATCTAAAGCTTTTATTGCCAATGAGCGATATTGTAAATGTGACAATTTTGATTGTGTATATATATTATATCGATCGTTTTTGAAAAAAAAAAGGAGAAGGTTTCAAATGGCTATAAAATTGGCCACCGAGCATCTTTTTTTTTCGTTTTCCAAAGATTGATAATGTTATTAACTTTTAAAAGTTAACATTTACAAGCAATGTCCTTTACAATTGGACTCTTCTTAGCTCTTTGTGCGGCTAAGACAAAATGACTTCTTGTTAACTTACTACCCTGCATCTCACAAAAAGACAGGACAGGCAAAAGAAAGTCAGCATCAAAAAAATGATAATCTATTGACTAAACTATCAACGACAAGAGACCATCCCAGTCCACTTCCTATACACCACCCACACTATCTACACGTCAGCCACTGATCAACTCGCCGATCCTAACTAACTCCTAGTCGCTTCTGAAAACTCCAACCAAGCATGCCGAGCCAGCTCTACTGTTTCCCTCTCCTCCATCCACTCATGCTGGAAAACCCACACATTCCTGCTCTTCCATAGCATCCATAGGATGTAGGCTGTAAACTGAGCTCGTTCCATCCATGTATCCTCTTGGTGCTGAGAGCATAAATCCTGCCACCATTGGTGAAAAGTGGCCTAGTGCCGATCCAACTTAGCCCAGTCTATATTAGCCAACCGCCAAACGATTTTCATGCGAGAACAATTGAACACCATATGCTCAATCGTCTCATCCTCTTCTTCACACAATGGACATGAAGGCTCCACCTGCATTTTCCTTTGGTATAGCTTGGCATTTAATGGCAAAATATTGTGACAACATCGCCAGATAAAATGCTTCACTTTACCTGTCACCTTCAACTTCCAGGTTGCATTCCACATACCCTGCCTCCTCTTTCGCGTAGTACTACATTCAGGTTGCTAATCTGCATATTGTCTTTCCTACTGCAAATGATGATATGCTGACCTAACCGAATATGCATTATCGTGAATATGCGTCTTCATGCCTTGCAAAACGATTCTGACTCTCATCCACCCCTTCCACAACCAAGACACATTTGGCCACCGGGCATCAAGCCTTACCTATAAATGCATTTCGGAAGTTAATGCAACCAGAAACCTTTTAGAAAATATATCAAAGTGGAAAATATATCTTTGGATAGGCCTGAAACATTTTAATAGTTAGGAAGTCTGGGGATTAAAAATCTCTTAGGTTTTTTTATTAAATTTGAAATATCTTTTATATCTATATATATAAAAGGGTGAGTGATGGATAACTTTTTTATCAATAGGTTTTTCCCAAATTGCATGTATTATTTTGGTAAAAATATAATTTTGTGAAACTTTGAGATTATTTTAGTATATTAATTTAGTTTAAAAGTTTTTCTCATTTTATTTTTTATATTATCAATTTAAATTTTACTTTTAAGCACAATTAATTATAATATAAAATTAATCAAAATTTTTATCATACATGGGATTTTTCAGTTTTTATTAATATATAAATTTTGCAACTCAGCTACACTTACATGTTTCTTTTATGTATACTTTTAAATGTTTTATTTCCATATTAAAAAAATTTACTTAGTAGTATATATTAAAAAAATTATAGAAATAAATATTTAAAATAATTTAACTTGATCCCCATTTATTATTTTAAATACTTCGGCTAAAAATTATGAACACTATGATTACCAATAATTGGCATATTTATCTATAAAAAAAAAATTCATACTCTACATTTACATATCCTTATTTAAATATTTTATAACTATTTCTTTCAATTATTTCTGCTTAATATATTAACTAAATATACTTTTATATGAACTAATTTACATTGTAATAATAAATAAATAGTCATAGATATTTAAAGTTTTAATAAATTTTAATTTCAATATGTTATGTTAATTAAAAAATTAATCAAATTGACTCTATACCTACTATTTAAAATTACACATAGTAAGCAAATTTTTATATGCCTATAATAGAATTTTTTTTTTTTGAAAAAAAAAGAAAAGAAAACATGTTGTATGATATTTTAACTAATAATATAATTATATAAAGTAATATTAAATTAACTAAAACAGAAGTTTACGGTTCATAAGTAAAATAAAATAAATTGAAAATATAAATTATATATTTTGAAAACCAAACAAAATTTTTCTTAGAAAATTAATATTTATTAAATTTTAAAATATCATTGGACACATTTTAAGCCTTGCGTAGTACTAAAAAATTAGTATTAATAAAGTTTAGCTAGTCGTGCATATAGATTATATTAATCGAATCACACAAATTTTATATTTTTTTTTTCCACATCTTTACTATTATGTTTTTGGACTATTTAGATAATATTTGGAGTTTCTTCCCTAACAAACTCAGTAGAATCATGCAAATTTTTGTATCTCTATTATTTTTCCCCCCTTATTCACTATTATTTTTTTAGACCATTTAGATCAAAGTTGAAGTTTCTTCCCTAACAGATTCCACTACTACTAACCAAACAGAGCAAGTCAAATACAAGAAGACCAATAGATCACAAGAAACTGTAATCTTCTCCTGATGCACGTTAATTTTTTCCTCCCGGAGATACCAAATACCAGCCAACATGACCATTGAGGTGACTGTAGCACTTGCGGAAAGTGAACTAAAGGATTATCATTCATTTGACTGGATCGTTTTCCCCTCAATAGCTTGTGATAATTAACTCAAACAGACAAAAGGGTTTTCAATTGCAACCAGATCATTAAAGGCATAATTCTTTTCTTGACGCAAGTGAACCTTAAACGGGCAAATTCACAGCCCAATCACCTAACCTCTTCAGAGATTACAGTGTTTTACATTCGTCCGTACATGTTTGCATCTATAGACGTACACACTGGTCTGGCTGCATTCAAAAATGGTTTGACATTAAAAAATAATAGTATTCTTGCAAGAAATTGGTTTTTTGTAGAACGAAACAATGCTGCACAGGAAAGAGCTAACATTTTACAAGATACTGTCCTCCAGACTCAACTTATGAATGAATACTAGAAAACATCCTTGCTAAACTTAGATTATAAAATTTCTTGATACTAAAATTTTCCTCTGAAGCATTTTGGTATTTCCCTTTGTGAATCTAATCTACATCCTTTGAACACTATCTGCACAAGATCTGCATCTGGCAGCACCTACAAGAAACTAATTGACTCTCAAGAATCAACTTGAAGTGAATGAATTGAAAATATCCCAGAAGCATATTTTCAAACTTTCAGTTACAAACATTTACTACTGAAAGCATCTGGTTGATACTCTCTGCATAAGATATTCATCTGGCAGCACATGCAAGCAATTAATGTGCAATGAGCTTGAAAAAGCCACCTGACACAACTCCATTAACAATGTCTCTGCTTTTTCTGAGCATGAGTATCTTCTGGAGCCTCATTTCTCTTCCTCGCAGATCTGATGCCCAACCCCACAAAAGAGACCACCATTTTCCATCTCCCCTTTGCCTTTCTAGAAGAATGGACATGAGCAGAAGACCCATTACAGACAGCCGCACCAGTGTTTTGAACATTATGTGCTTCTATCCTTGGGTTGGCAGATTGAAGGATGTCATCATGGTTGTAGCTATTATAAAAATAGTTTGGGAAATCTGTATCTGGTTCAAGAATGCAACTGCCATAGAAGCGACTATGTTCATCATTAAATGGGGGGGACATATGCGACAATAAGCTGGCTAAAAAGAGTTCATCAGTTGTTTCGTTTGGCCCCATATTAGAACCACTTGGATTTTCAGACACCCAAGAGACTGAGGTGTTGACATCATTGGGTACCTGAGTTGGGAAATCAGAAATGGACGCCTTATTATCATATAACTGAATATCCTTTCTGTTCTGAAATGCAGATATCACCATCTTGTGAGCAGCAACCTATTCATAGAAGCAGAGAGTTGCTCTAGAATGGCCAAGAAAGAATGACAAAGAAGGCAAATAACAGAGATACAGAAACAACCTTTTGATCTTCAGCAAGGTTATCAACAGGAACAAATGGTCGATCATCATGCACTAGCCCTTGCACATATCCCACGACATCAAAAACCACGGCAACATTTCTTTCACAGCTGGGATAGTAAATGTAAAGGTTTCCAGGAATCTTGCATGTCTTAGCATGGTCCACTATAACCTTAAACTTCTCAGCACTAATAGAAAGCTTCTGAAAATCATCCAAATATTTGATCATTCCACCCAGGAGAGAGAGGACTTGAAATAAATCAAAGTTTCAATTTCGGTTGAAATAAAACCAAAGGGTTACATTGATTCAATCTTTTTGTACTCTATGGAGAGGATCTTTGAATATGAAAATAAGTTAGTGTTAGATCAAAAAGAAACTTTAGTTTTCCCCAATAAAACAAGTGCAATTTTCTGAGCAAGAAAAGAAAGATAGATTGATTCATGTGATGCCCTTGGCAAATAGAACATGCAAAATTGGACAATGTTAAAGATTGAGAAGGCACTCCTCACTAAATGTGCAAAATAAATAAATAAATAAATAAAAATAAACACACACACACAAAAGGACGAAGCATTCCAGATAAAAGGGACAAGCATATGGTAGGGTGAAGCATCAATCAGTGAACAATTTCATGTGAATAAGCAAAAGAAAAAAAATGCAAATACTCAAATCTACGAACCATAACCTCAACCACACCTGCCCCAACCGACCACAATGCCCACACCCCCCCCCCCAGAAAAAAATAAATAAATAAAAGGGAAGACCACTATCACTATATTACTTGTTGGAGACTTTGAGGGTCCATATTGTGAGATATCAGAAATTCCTTGACCGAGTCAATGTTCTCATCCTGCAGCCGCTTATGTAGTTTCTTTTCTTTGCGAATCTCTTTTAATCGCCATACCTCATCAGAAAGTAATGGTGGGTAGCGCTTCTTGTACACTGAAAAAAGAAACCATTCCTCTTAAATCTTAAAAAGGTCAAATTTCCTAAATTCCTACTAAAATTTTTCTTAGTATGGATTTGTTTGGGGTACTGAAATATTAACTGAAGAAAGAAAGGAAGATCACAGGATCTCAATGAGTAAATGATATTTAAGATATGTTTGTACATTTTCATCTATCAACTATCAAATTTGACATTGAACAAGGATTACCAGAAAGCAATACAAGGTCATTAGAAGTTCCAACGTTAAGTTTGTTATTTGGTTCTAAATTGCACATCCTGCAGAATTGAGAAAAATCATAAATGCTATCATATGGAATGGAAGAAATTTCTTCCCTTCCTATGATTTGGTGAAAATGCAAACTTTAAAGACCATAAGTGGATTAAAACCAAGGCTCAGTGAAAGTGGAGCTGAAAGAAATGACAGAGACCACAAGGAAACCCTTTAGATATAATTCTGAGTCCTTCAAAATAATCTCAATCCCTACCTGAAATAGCAAAGTAATAGAATAAGATGAAAAAAGGAATTTTGTTCTACAATGCCTTACAGCAGTGCATGCAATGCATATCTTTTTTCACCATGTGCAAGTTGATTTCTCTGTAATGCATCACTAAAATTGACACATGCATATATGATGGTACAAAATAACATGGTATACTAATTCTATTTGAAGTTTCCCTTTACTATGGCAATGAACTTCAGTACAAAACAGCTATCAAATTTGTCAACTTATACATACGTGCAGCAGAGTATAATTCTGGAATTACTTACAAGTGCCACGGCAGTCTCTAACAGGGAATGATTCTGTTTTTGCTTCTTCCACAGTTGTCTGCAAAAATTTTCCAACGGTTCTGGCAACTAGCTGAATTCTACAATTTTTCGTCCATTTTTGTTTATTTTTGAATTTCATGTCATCCAAAACAGCAACGCCCCCTTTAAGTTTCAGGAAGTTTTTGGAAAGAAGAGGCCTTGTCAGTTTCTTCTCATTCAACTTAGAACAGGAGCCAGACTCTCCAGATCTGCTGGCACCATCATCAACACCATCAAGAAGGACTATTATCTCCACCTCTGATGAAGCTGCTAAGCCAGAGTTAACAACGTTTCCCTCAGCATCAACCAGAGCTATGCTAATGCTACCACCACCTTCTGCTTTGATTTTCTGTCCAGTGTAAACCGGAAGACAGACTCTGTCTGAGAACTTCAGTGCTAGCTGTTGTGGTTCTGAAGTATTTGTTTCATCCCCAGGTATCCTAGGAAAAAGTACAACACGTGTGTGTCAGGGACTCCTCATAATGAGAGACAACCATTTCAGAATTTGGAAAAAATTAAGTCAGCTAGCAATGAACTTTCTCACCGTTTTGCTCTTGCATTATGCTTTTCTAGAGCTATATCTAGTTGCTCTTTTACCTGTAAAAGTGGCCAATGCAAGCAATAGAATAAGTATTCCTATTACAATCCTAAATCAGCACTGGTAGCTCCCCAATATAATTTCTAGTGGAATATTCATTATTAAATGCCATTTTTTTTTCAAATAATCCAAGTAAATATTATACGTTGTGAAGTATGCCTTAGATAATAAAGTATTCGCTAACCAAAGCAATTATCCTATGTCCAATAGGTGACCTCATGACACTTTTGATGTGAACATTACAAATAATATATGGGATGCATAATGTATTCACTCAACCAAGGCCTATCATTCATTATTTAATAAGTTCAGTTTCCATTCATGTCTAGATTAGCCTGGTGTAGCTAGACCACCAGCACAAACTTAATATTCATTTTGCCTTACATAATTATAAAACTAGTGATTGAAAACTTCATATAATCCAATTTGCAGGTCATAAGACAAAAATGTAAGCAACTACCAATGAAACAATGAATCTCAGTTGCAAACAATCAATAAAAAGCCACTTACTGCCTGCTGAAAACAAAAAACCCTTTTAGTTCCAAAGAGAAGTAAATGGACCTTAGTCCTATAGAACAGGAGAAGAAGACTATCTAAAACTAAAGAATCAGAGCTCCCAATTTTCATCAGATGGAAATAATCTCTAATTTTCAAGAGCAGTGCACGACATTGTTACTTGAGGCCAAAACAACTTAAAGCAACTGGAGATCATTTCCAGGAGGTCATGCTTTGAGGTATAGAACCATGCGTGGATGGCTAGTGACTGAGGAAATATGATTAGCATGAGTGACTTAGGAAATATGGAAACCACGCTAAAAAAACCATTTTTATCAGGTCATTTATCAACATCACCAAAAGTAATCAAGTTTCAAGTATAGAAATTGTTGCAAAAAGACTTTCGTAGTGTGGTTTATTTTGGTCATAATGGACAACAATAATTGGACATTCACAAAATATTAAATCCTCAAACTGCCAAAGGACAAAATTTCCTCCAGATTAAAATTCAATTACTAAAACTACACATCCATTTTGGCAGTTTAAATTGGTTGACAATATGTCCATTGCTTCTTTCACTCATTTTTGTTCTTATATCAGTAAATTGATGACAAAAACTGAAAAGACTTCAAATTGTGGTTAAGGGCACTCATCCTCAACAAGGAAATTATATTGATACAATATTCCTAGCTTCTCTTTCCTGTATAGATTACTTGAACATGTGAGTTTACATAATTCCCTTCTTTTTTTTTTTTCCCCACTTTTTTCCTCCGAACCACAAACTAAGTTCTACATAATCTCAAGCTTGCCAATCAATCAAGCGATCATAATCAAAATATAAAAGCCAGTTGAGAAGAATAACTTGCATATCATTCTAGAATGAAGAACAAAGATCATGGTTGTTTCCATCCTGTACATTCCATGCAAACAAATAATAGTAAGAGTTTTGTATCCCTTCTCTGGACATATATAAGTGAAATGGTTTTTAGTAGTCAAAATCAGTTCTACTTACCAGAGACGTTTAATCACAAAAAAGTTTAAGAATGAAATCTTTAAGACTTATGATAGTTAAAAGCATATTACACAGCCAACAACTCCAGATTAAAATAATCATACAAAGGTCAAATACAATATTCGACTTACAGAAATCTTGAAAGGTTCTATCATTTTCAATGATTATATTTATCTGCATGCACGTATGTTTAAAATGCGCAGTATAAACAGTTACAACAGCATAAGGAACTAATGATTTTGATTGGGATATCCTTGTCTATATCTCTGAAGATTCGTTCAGTCTGCACTATTGAGCTGGGGTGATCAGAACTAGGCGCCTGCATCTATAAAGAAAAGGATTGAGCTTTATGGGATGATAAGTTAAGGCATACATACCTGACCCTATGTCAGGGTGAGCTATGCTTGAGGCTCAAGGTGAGCTATAATTTGAGCTTCACTAGGCTCAAATCATTTAACCATATTTATAAAGAAACAGGTAAATTTCAAGTTAAATTAATATAAACATCAAAAAATAATGGTGGGTTTGACCTATTGAACCTACAGAAACCTAGCCCGTCCAAGCCTGAGTTCTGGCGGAGCCAATAACGGGCTTACTGTCGACGAGTGGTTGCGGTTTGGACTATGAAAATACAATTTCTACAATGATCCGACTTTGGGCTTGCGAATTTGATTTGAATGCTTATTAATCATCTACAATCACAAGTCAGTATGTAATGTAAACTTCAGAATGGAAACAGCATATTAGAAACCGAAGACAGTGCGTCGAAACACACGGCTACAAAATTTACTCACAACTTTCCGCACCGAATTTTCCATCATTGGCTCTAAAGTCCTCAATAAAGACTCCCCAAAACGGTTGATAATTGAAACCTCTATAACTGGTATGTACTGTTCCACCCTGAATCGAAAACACATCAAATCAAAACGAAATGGAAAAAAATAAAATCCAGCAACATATATAAACCCAAAAAACTAAACAAATTTCGTCCACAAAGCAGACCCATGTCAGCTTGATGAATTTCTTTTCTTCATTTCTACAATTATCATGGAACAAGTTGAGACTTGAGAACCAAAGAATTTGAGAACCAAACAAAGAAGAGTTGACTTGACTTACAGCTTCTGCAAAGCAGATAGAATGTTTGGGTCACTCAATGAATTGTTGGTTTGCTGTTGTGTTCCTGAAAAACAAAGGTTGGAATAGTCCGTTACCCCAGGAATGTCAGACATTTTTCTTTTCTGAATCTGGAAGTCGTTAACGTTTTGCGCTCGTGTTTGTGAGTTTTTCGTATGAACTATCGGCTCCGGGCCTCTGCTTTTATAGCCGCTTGGGGAGGCGAGAGGCAATAAAAAGTTCAAAGAAATTAAACCAAACTCCATCATTTTTTTTGCCTTATCAAATAAACAGTTTCTTAAATTTTGCTTACATCCCCATTCAAAGCCTACGAAAGTTAAAATGTTACAATTACAATGTACAATGTATCAAAGTTATAAAGTAAACACATTAAATGAGTTATTAATAGTATAATTTTATATTTATATTTTTGCTTTTTTAATATGAACAATGCATATTTTTCTAGATACTCTAGAAATTTCATTGAAAATTACACAATTTTTTTAGGAATAAGCAAAAAAGTGAAAATAGGACCTTTTTTTGTAAAACAAAAAATGAAACATTTAAGGTTTACATATTCAACCGAAAGGATTTTAAATGGATTAAATTTTTCACACTTTTATGGACAGATGTGAACCCATAAAAATTAGAGTGAGTGCTAAAATTAATCTCTTTTGTGAAGGCCTAAAGGGTCATGCAAACTTCAACAATCTATCCTTGTTTTGATGAATTTCAATTTCGTTTAATAGTTGCCGGAATAAAAGTCGCACCAAGTACTCAAACTTATATTTTTAATAAAACTTAATTATTGAATCTCAATCTTGTTAAAATGCATATTTGGTCATGATAGAATTTATAGCCAATTAGCAAATCCCAGCACAGACCTCTCCGTTTTGATTATTTACCATTATTAATTGCTCTTTCAACGTTAATTTTGTGATTTTAAACTTATAATTATTTTTCTTTTCGGTTAATACTTCCATGATGTTTACAAGAACCATAGTTCCCGTCTTTACCCTCTAGGAAGCAAAATTTTAAAAGTTGAAAAAAGTTGTCGTAATTAGAACAAATATTAAAGGAGATTAACAAACCGTGTTTGAAATTTGAGATGATTCTTCCAAATTATATACATGGGCAGGAAGAGAACAAGGGGTTCCCTTTATACATATGGGATTAAGACCCCGTTTCGTTTGTAAGAAATTTTAACTTAAAAAGTAATTTGTTTCTTTATTTTTAAATTTTAGTGTTTGGTTAGTCTGAGAAATTAATTTGATTACTTTCTTGTGTTTATTTCAATTTTAATTTTTTTAGAAAAAGTAATCAAATTTCTAAAAATAGTGAAAAGAAGTGCAATATTATAGAATTTTGATTTCTTATTAAAAGTTATTATTCTAATTACTTTTCTTAGGATTTTAATTCAATAAACATATATTTTTTTTTACTTTCAATCTTATATCATCTATTTTTTCTCTTTTAACTCTCATATATATTTTATTTTTTAAGTATTAGTTATGTAATTTTCTATTTTAATTATTATTAGTTTTACTTTTTTTTAAAAAGTTTACTTCAAAACTTTTTTCTATTCAATTAATAATTTATTAAAATTAAAAACTATGTAATTTTCTATTTTTTCTCATTAAATTTTTTGACTTGTGGTTTGATTTCATTCTAAATCAAGATTTTTTTCTTGGTTTTCAATTTTGATACTCAATTATTAACATCATCATTATTATTCTTTTTTTATGAAAATATAAGTTTACCTATGTATTTGTTGTTAGAATCACCTTTTTCACATTTTCCTTTGTATTTATATTTCTTTAATTTTCTTTATATTTTTTTAATTTTTATTATACTAATTCTTTATATTTTCTTCATATTTTTATTTCTTAATTTTTATACATTCTTTTTAATTTTCATTATTTATTAAATTCCAAAAAAAAATTTCCCATCGAACTTTAGTTTGTCAACCAAACGAGCCTTATGGTATTTTAAATAATTGAATTTTTTTAAAGACCCCTCTATCTAAGTGCAAAGATTAAAGGAGGTTTTCATATAGTGTTTGATATAATATGCGAGTGCATTGTGCAAATGGCCCCATCCCAAACCGTGTGGAAATATTTGCCGCTAAAATGAGACAAGCGAGATTGAAGTTGACAGTGTATATAAATTTTGGCACTAGAATTTGCCCAGAACCAACACAGAATCTTTGTTGTTTTTGTGTTGCAACATCTAGAGCCGTACGTAGGAAATCAATCTGACGGTGAGAAAGAGCTTCTTAGAGGCAACACTAACCTTTGTTGTTTTTGTGTTGCAACATCTAGAGCCGTGCGTAGGAAATCAATCTGACGGTGAGAAAGAGCTTCTTAGAGGCAACACTATTTCTGTGTGGATGTCTGTGGCAATGGTTTTGAATTTTGATTCACTCTTTCACAGTTCACACTGCACGTAACTACACAAGTAAACAACTAAAGATGGCTGTCACTATGGCCACGGAATGTGGCAGCTTAAGAGAAATAAAGAAATCAGCTACCAGTCCCCCCCCAAGCATAGGCGAGTTGGTAAGTTTGGAGTGACGTGGGGAGAAATTCTTTGATAATTCAGGTTCAAATTTCCTATAAAATAAATTTTTCGTTAAAATATTATGAGGTCTGTCTGAGTTTGATTTGTTGACTCTTTCCTTTAAGTTTATGCCAATTTATGCACATCTCTCTGTTTATATCCCTCTATTTATATCCGTTGGCTAAAAAACCTTTGATAATGTGGGGAGTTTCGCTTTCACAAGGAGACTTTATCTTAAAAACAAAAAAAATAAGTGATTAACAAGCCACACGATTTTAGCAGTGTTGTTGAACCAGACTGGACTGGACCGCCCGGTTAGACCAGTCAATTGGGAACCGGACCAGAGTTCGGTCCGAATTTTAATAAAGACAGCTAAGTTTGAAAACCGGGTTCGACCGGGAACCCAGAAAACCGGTTGACCCGGTTTTTCTTCTTTTTGTGGTCAGAGTTTCCTTTTCGTCTGACAACTGCCCTAAACTTTTTACTTCTCACCGCCCAGCCATCCTTCTCCTCCCTCATATCCTAGAAAATCAACATCGCCACCACTCTCCTCCTCCCATCTCCTCCAAATCACCACAACCACCATCCCTCCTCTTCCATCTCTTCCAAATCGCTACCACCAGTACCCTCCTCCTTATCTCCATCTCCTTCATCTTCTCCAATTCCAAAGGCTTGACTTGACCCTCCTGGAGGCGCAAACCCATAAGAAGAGACACCAAAATCGCCACAATCATAGCCACCACTGCCCTCCTCCTCCTCCTCATCTCCATGTCCTTCGTTTCCTTCAAATCACCACCACCGTCCCTCTCTCTCCTCCTCCTCTCATCTTCGTGCTCTGCCGCCTCTCAGAAATCACCACCGTCGCCAGGTTTTTTTTTTCTTATCAATTTATTGAATTCAAATGCCTGGACTATAATTGCACTTGCTGCCTGCTGCTACTGTAATTTGTTATGTTATGTTCTTACTTCTTTTGCTTGTAGCTAAGGTTTTGAGTGAAGTTTCATCCATGTATTTTTTAAAATTTCCATGTATATTTTGATATGGATTATTAGTGTCTCGCTGAGTATGATTAGGGTATTAAAACTATTGTAGAGATGAGGATGAGATGGGGATGGAAATAGAATTAGGGTATTAATGGGCAATGAGAATGAATTTTGTTTTGATTAAATTAGTCATAAAATATTGATTAAATTATGGATGTAATGTATGTAATGTTTTGAATTTTTTAAATTATTTTTTATTTTTTATTTTTTAATTTTTAAGGTAAATTTTGATACTATATGATGGCCAATGTATAGTGTGAACAATGTTATAATATTGAACTTTATTTTAGGGTTCAGGTTCAGGTATTTTGATAAATGAGATCGAAATTGATGGTTCCTCGGTTCAATTAAGCGTACAAATTTTTTTTAAAAAAATTAAATAATAGATGAAATAGTCATATGTGCGTTCCAATTATTGTCATCGTTAATCAATAGTTATTGTAGCCAACGGTTAACCGTTCTACGGATTGTCCCTGTTGGTCAACAAGATATTAGATGCAATGTGAGGGATTTTTGGCCATTTCTGATTATTTTTTTCTTTCACCATTTCTCTCCACAAAAAATTTCAATTTTCTCTAATTCTCTTACTCATACACTCTCAAATTTCAATTATTTAATATCTCTTTTTATTATTCTAATTTCTAATTATTCTTCTAATTATATTTAAAGTGGTGATACTTTTTCAATAAAAAAGTTTGATTGACACGACAAGAAAAAAATATAAAATCATCTATTATATTTCATAAGAAATCCAAAACGATAATAGATAACAAATATTTTTTTCATGTTTGACATATTATTTGCTAAGGTATCTCACTACATAATTTCATTAAGAATATCACTATTATTATATGTATACAATATTTTTTTAATTTAATCTTTCAATTATTTCTCAAGTTATAATTTGTTTTCTTCTCTTTACAAGTTATGATATAGATAGCCATAATTTTTTATCCCCATATGTCAAGCTTGAGGATGAAGAACTTGTTCATTAAGGATATTTTTAACATGATACTATGATAGTGGTTCCAATCAACATACAAATCGATCAAATTTGCCTCTACCTATTCGCAATCCAATATATTTGCAAAATGTTTCGAAAAAATTCTTGACATTGCAAAGAATCCCTTTAAGGCAAAGTGCAATTATTGCAATATATGTATGGAAAAAAGGGTATGGATACAGAATGCTGATAAGGCATATAGAGTATAGTTATCCTCAAGAGTTTGGTATTGAAAAGTCACAAATGCAACTTACTACATGCATTTCTATTTCATCTAGTGGTTTTCTATTTAAATATGTTAACCAAAATTATAAAAGTGAATTAGCTAAAATTGTAACTGAAGAACATTTATCATTTAATTTTAGTAAAAAATTAGAATTTTTAAAATTTTGTTAAAATGTTTTAAATTCTCAATCTACATATACGCCTCGAAAATGTTTAACATGTGAAATGAAAAATTATAAAAAGAGAAAAATAATTTGATTGAAATTTTTTCAAATTTAGGTTCTTGTGCTTCAATATGTTTAGATACTTGGAGTGATCACTGGTGAATGAATAGTTATATGGGCATCATTAAATTAATGAAAATTAATTAATGCAAAAAAGAATAATTATTTTTTGAGTTTTAATAACAATCATATGACCAATAACATAACTAAACCATTTACTCTTATTTTAAAAAAATATGACTTGATTAACAAAAATTTTTCAATCGGTTTTGATATTGTTTCTACTAATATTGCTAGTATTCCAGAAATAATAAAAGTTTTTATGCTAATAGTAGGTGGTAAAGTATTTTGTAGTGTTTGTATACTAATAGTAGGTGGCAAAGTATTTCGTATTGTTTGTATACTAATAGTAGGTGGTAAAGTATTTGGTATTAGGTATGCAGGTTGTATTTTAAATTTATCTATTCAAAATAGTTAGAAAAAAAAATACAAGAACATATTAAACATATTAGAGATGCAATTAACTATTTATTTGGGCATCCAAGTTTAATGAAAGAATGGGAAAAATATTGTACAACAAATAGTGAAAAAAAGTTAAAAGATTTAAAAAAGTATGTTACTTATGATTTACTTATTGATTATTTAAAATACAACAATTTGTTTTTTAAGAATAAATTTACTAATATTGATTTACATCTAAATTATTTGACTATTTATTTAAAAAAGCTGCAAGTTTCGAAAATATTGAAAGATGCTACTTGTACTTTTCGTGGTGTTTATTATCCCATGTTTCACTTGTTTCTATGTGCAGCATATCTATCTTTTCTTCAAAGTGGGAGTTGGAAGGGAATGATGTGTGGGGGGGGGGGGGGTGGGGGTCGGTTCACCGGATGGTGGCCAGTTTAGGGGGGTGCCTAGTCACCTCCCTTTCGTATTTTTTTTTACTTTTTTTCCCTCTCTGTTTCCCAGACATGGTTGTTTGTCAAGGCTTTTTGATTTGCCCATTCATTTTCTTTGGTTCCTGACAGCTTTTGTTTTTTCCGCCTCTTTAATTTTGCATTGTCAGCCCCTTGATTTTTTGTTCTCTGAGGGTTAGCTTTTCTTTTGTTCCACCTCTTCAGTTCTGTATATTTGGCCTCTTGATTTTTTGTCCTCCGAGGGTTGATTATCTGTCACTTGGTTTCTTTTTGTTCCCAAGGTCTTTAGGGTTTCGGCTTGTCTACTGCTTCAGTATGCTTCCTTCATTCTTTGTCCCTTCTGTACATTGTGTTTCTTTCTAGCCTTCTGATTCTCTGTGTAAGGGTGGTTTTCCGGCAGTCGATTGGGTTTTTTTTTTGCTGGTCTTGTTTTCTCCACCGCTTTAGTGGGTTCCTATAATTGTTCTGTCCTGTGTCCTTTCATTGCATTTTCTTTGTTTCTAGCCTTCGGATTTTCTTCCTGAGGCTTGTTTCCCGTTAGTGAGTTGGGTTTTGTTTTTTAAAAAAAAATTTCCTGGGCTGCATGCTTAGATCTAGGTTTGGATTTTTTAGTGTCTGCCTTTTCTGGATCAGTAGCCTCCTGATTTCCTTTGTGAGAGTGGTTTTCAGGCAGTCGATTGGGTCCTTTTTGCTGCTTTTGTTTTCTCCGCCACTATAGTGGGTTTTTACCCTTTCTCAGTTCTGTGTTCCTTCAGTGGTTTTTCTTCGTTTCTAGCCTTCGGTTTTCTTCCTCAGGCTTGTTTCCTGGTGGTGGATTGGGCCTTGTTTGCCGTGATTGGGTGTGTTTTTTTTAAAAAAAAATTTTCCCTTGAGTTGTATGTTTAGATCTAGGTTGTGTTTTTTAGTATTAGCCTTCTTTGGATAGTTGGCCTTTGGATTTTCCTTTTGAGGATTGTTTTTCATCAGCTGATTGGGTCTTTTTTGCGGTGATTGGGTGTTTTTTTCCCCTTTTGGTTGATTGTTTGCTTTCCCTGTCTTGTGTTCCTTCAGTGCATTGTTGTTTCTAACTTTTGGATTTTCTTTCTGAGGCTTGGTTTTCGCCGCTTGAATGGTCTGTTTTTGCTGTAATTGGGTGTGTTTTTCCAATTTTTTTTGGACTGCGTGTTTAGATCTAGATTTGGGTTTTTAAGTGTTTACCTTTTTTGGACTAGTAGCCTTCGGTTTTTTTTTTTCTTCTAAAGGTTGTTTCCTGGCTGCTGATTGGGTTTTCTTTTGCTGTGATTGGTTTTTTTTTTTTTTTTTTTTTTGATTGTATGAAGGTGTCACTACATGTGTGAAGGCTTATAATGGAAGATCAAGTCATTTTCCAATTACAGTGGACTTACACCAAGGATCTGCTTTGAGTCCTTATCTTTTTGCTCTAGTTATGGACGAGTTACCAAAGACTTTTCAAGATGAGGTGCTATGGTGTATGCTATTTGCAGATGATATCATGCTTATTGATGAGACCAGGGCGGGGGTAGGAGCTAAATTAGAATTATGGAGAAGTACGTTGAAGTCAAAAGGATTTATTTTAAGTCGAAGTAAGACCGAATACATGAAGTGTGAGTATGACATGACAAGACGAGTAGACGGAGATGTCGTGAGTATGCTCGGACAGAAAGTACCTAGGAAAGATGCTTTTAGGCTTTGTTTGGACAGATGTTTTTATTTACAAAAAGTTAATTTTTTTTAACAAAAATAAAACATCCAAACACATTTTTATTTCAAAATTTAAAATTTAAATTTTTCTACTTAAATTCCTTTCACATAATTTAAAAAAAAATTCCCTCCCATTTTTCCCTCAAAAAAAATTTTTCTATAAAAAAAATTCACTAAAATTTTCACATATTCCAATACAACTTTAATCAAATAAAAACAATCCAAACGAAGCCTTAGATATCTAGAATCAATACTACAACAAGGGGAGAGATTGATGAAGATGTAAGCTATAGAATCAGAGCAGGTTGGATGAAATGGCGCAGTGCATTAGAGTTCTTGTGTGATCACAAAATTCTACTTTGGTTGAAAGGAAAATTATATAGAACAGCAATAAGACCGGCAATGCTATACAGAGCTGAATGTTGGCCAGCACAAAGGCAATATGAGTATAAGTTGAGAGTAGCAAAAATGAGGATAGTAAGGTGGATGTGTGGTAAGACAAGGATGGATAAGATAAGAAATGAGGATATTTGACGAAAAGTTAAAGTAGCACCGGTGGAAGAAAAGATGAGAGAACATAGATTGAGATGGTTTGGACATATTTTTCGAAGACCCCTAGATGCTCCGGTAAGAATAGAAGTTTGTTATAAAGAGCTTGACAAGAAGAAAAGAAGAGGTCGGCCGAAACTTACGTGGGGGAAAGTATTGAAACAAGATTTAGGGGAGTGAGAAATAGATTGGCGTATAGTTTGTCTTAGAACGGAGTCAAGGAAAGCTATTAGTGTGGTGGAAAAACAAAATTCTTATGTTCCCAACTGCCATTTCTAATTCTAGCCTTTTTACCTTTATTTTTATATTTCATTTTATAATTATTTTTTCTCCTCACTTTTTCTTTGGGTTCATCGATTGCCGACCCCAACTAATTTGGAATAAAGGTGATGTTGATGTTGTTTGATTGTTTGCTGCTTTGTTGTGTTTTTTTAGTTCTCTTCTTTTTTTCTCCCTTTTTCCCCTAGACATGTTTTCGGAGGGTTTTTTAGTGGTCCATGCATTTTCTTTGTTGCTTGAGAGCTGTCTTCGTTTTTTCCATCTCTTTAGTTATGCATTTTTTGGCATTTTGATGTTTTTGTTCGTTGAGGATTGATTATTTGTTAATTTATTTGTTTTGGTTTTCGAGCCCTTTAGGGTTTAGGGTTGTCCGCTTTTGGTTGCTACGCTTCCCCTATCCTTTGTCCCTTCTGTCCATTGTGTTTCTTTCTACCCTCCTAATTTTTCTGCTGTGTATTTCATGCTTTTTGTTATTGTTTGTCTCGTTGATTTTTTCTTCCCTTTTTGGTTTATGTTTAGATCTAGGTTGTTGTTTAGATCTAAACGTTCAAGGCTGCATGTTTTGGATCTATTCTGGTTGTTTTTCTTTTTTCTTTGGCTGGTGATTTGGGGCTTTTTAGATATGAACTTTTTTGGAGATCTGGATTTTTGTAGAGATTGTTTAGAGGGATTTTCTGTTGAATGTACAATTGATTTGCGTCTGGAGTTATATTTACGTATATCTTCAACAAGTTATAAATTTTTTTATTGGTACTGCTGTAAATAAAGGAATTGTTTTTATTATTTTGTAGTTTTGAAAGTCTTCCCCTTTTCACTGCATGTATAAATCTGTTTTGCATGGCACAATGTTCAAATTTTTTTTTTTTACGTGTAATTGATTTTGGCATGGGTATTATTTCTCTGGTATTAAATATTTATAGACTTATGAGTTTTTTTTTCCTCTTCTGACTGATTTGTGATTCCAGTTGGTTGTTTTTTAGTCAGTCAGCATGAGAATTCTTTAGGAATTTTTCCTTATATATATAATATTTTTGAAATAAAAATATATACTTTATATCTTTTTTTGTGTTACGGGCTGTTTCCGCCATCTGCTTTAGTTCGCACCGCCTTTCAATTGTATATTTGTTTTCCCTATGTATACCTTGATACACATGTCCTGTTATTAAATTGCATGGAAATACACGTCCTGTTGTTAAATTGTTGCAGTATTGTTTATTTTTCCCCTTTTCAGAGTATTCTCCATATGGGTTTGGCTTCTTTGCTTGATTTACTCCACCTCTAAATTGCAAGTCTTTTGTTTTAAATGTAAATTTAAGTACACCTGTCGTCAAATTGGATTGCATGGCTATCCAAGTTTCAATTATCGATGATCTTTTTTTTCTCTTTTGGTTCGGGCTGTATTAAATAGCCGTTTAGTTTTATTTGGATCTGATTTCCCCGTGTGGCTTTTCTCACTGTTTTCTCCTTAGCTCTTTGCGTGTTCAAGGAATTGTTTTTTATTCTCAAATTATTTTGTACTGTGCGAGTATAAAAATTGTATTTGGTTTGATCATGGTATGTTAGTAAATGATTATATATTCTTATTTGCTTATAGACGTTGATGTGTTTATTGTGACTTGCTGCTAGTTCAGTAAGCGTGCATATTTATTTATTGTTAGGAATTAAATGTTTTTATATTTTGTGATAAGGATAATATTTTCTGAATTGTTATTGCGTACGAGTTAAGTTGTGTAAATAAATTGTGTTAGTGGTAGCATAGAGTTAATTAGTTCCATTTCTTAGTTGGGCGATCCTGATTGCACATGAATGAATATTTGCACCTATTTTTGTTCGTCATTGCAACTGAGATTTCGCAACCATGGCGGCACTTATTTCTCTATTGCTTCTAATTAGTTGTATAAGCAAACTTACTAAGTCTTGAGGTTATTGTTTGCTCTTTATATGCTTTCTCTATGTGTTGTTGGCAATGATGACATGCTTTGATTGTTGGATTCTAACGATAGCACGAGACCGGTAAATTTTGTAGTTTGGCTGGGCAACCTTGATGGCAAGTGAACTGAAGTGAAAGATTTGTATAATTTTTTTTTGCAATTGCAATTGGGAATTTGCAGCCGTGGCAAAATTTTTACGCTCTTTTGCCTCATCCTGACGGGACCCTGAGCCAAAGTGCCATCCGACTTCAAATTGATCTTCGAGTTGATAACTGTTTTAGTTTCATTCATGGTATAATTTTTTTTTTAATGAATACTTATTTCATTAAAGCCCTACACTGAGAAGGGAAAAATTTGTTTCATTAAGGTCTTACACTATTACAAGGGGAAGGGAAAGTACTTATACTATTATTACAATGGGGAAAGAGAAGTACTTATATTATTATAGAGTGAAGACTCTAATATTATTACAATATTTTTTTGTGACAATTGTTACTTGTGAGATTCAAACCTGTGTTTCGCATGGGCACTTTAAGGTTTTATTGCTGTGTGATTGGCTTTTTCCCATTCACGGTATAATTATTATTATCATTATAGCTGAAAATAGAAGCGACTAATGTGACCTCATCACACTTCTTTTTATTTTTGCTCATTGCTTTAAGTCTACAACAATTAGCCCTTCTGGGTTCTTCACTCTCTATGTCGCTGAGCGCAGTATCTAATTCCTCTATTTATTTCTTTTATTTTCCTCCGACGGTTTATGCATGTGCTTTAATAAATTGGCTGAAAAATAATCAATTGTTATGACATAGGTACAATTCTTGTTATGATTATGGAATTCCCATAAAGTTACATAATTACGGTTATAGTTGGATAGAGATATTGCTATGTGCCTATTTATGGCTTTTTTTATTGTCAAAATTAATTTTTCAATGTTAAATGTTCTAAAAATCGTTCTAAAGAACATACTCTAAATTAAGTCGAAAAATATCCGCCAAGAAACCAAATTGTCAAAAAAGTATTTATTTCTTTTTGTATATTAAGCCAGTAGTTATTTATATAGTATTTGATCAAGATTCTTTTTGTTTAAAACTATGATTTGGATATAATCAAATTATGGTTTTTTTTTAATAATATAAATATACTGGATTTATATATTAGAGAAATAATGTCTTCTTACTATTTTTTTTTATATTGTTTTGTGGTACATTATTTTTTTATATTGTTTCGTGGCTGTAGTAATGAAGCAAAAAGCGGCAATAACATTATATTTATTAATATTTTTTGTTATTATGGAAAAAAAAGGCAAATCCTAGTGTCGTTGATGTTGAGGTTGTTTGAAAAGTAATGTATTTTCTACATACTGACATAACCTCGCACGTCTGATGTTTGGCCATGGGAGATGCTACGCAGGTAGTATTTATGTTGTATTATTTCCTTTGTGACTGAAAGAAACATTTTGTGAGTAATATGAACACAACTGATGTTAAATAAAGGATAACAACATAATATGCTTGTTTGGATGTCTAGTCTATCGGTGGAAAGAATCAATCAAAACATTATTATTGCTAATGGATTTTTTTTTTGGTTTTTTTTGCCTTTGTTGTGCGAGGTATCCTTTAATTGATAAATCCGTCAGGTCAGTTACTGCATTATTATCACCGTATGTATATGTTAATTTGTAAACTTATTAACTAATGATAGTGCATATGAATTTCTCCACTTGTCGCATGATTTATTTACTTCATTGTCAGGATTAACCGGCCAATGTTGAATATTGTATCGAAAATCTTTCTAAAGCAACTACTCTAAGTTAAGTCGCAAAATACTCGACAAAAATCCAAATTGCCAAAAAATTATCATTTTTTTTTTTTTTGTATATTAAGACTGTGGCGGTTGATATAGATTTTTTTACCAAGATTATTTTTGTTTAAAATTATGATTCGGTTATAGTTAAAGTATACTCTTTTTTTGAATTATACAAGCATGCAGGTTTTCTGTATTAACGAAACAATGTTTTCTGATTACTTTTTGATATTGTTTCGTGCCTGTTTTAACAAAACAAAAAATGGAAATAATGTTATATTTGGTAATATTTTTTGTTATTATTGGAAAGAAAAGAGCATATTGTCGTATTGCTGTTGATGTAGAAATTGTTTGAAGGTTAATGTATTTTCGATATACTGACATATCCTTATGCTTATTGTATTTGATAATTGGGAAATGCCACACAGGTGGAATTTATGTTATACTATTCTCTTTATGATTAAAATAAATGTTTTGTGACTAATACTAATATAATTAAAATTAAAATTAAAAAAAGGATGAAGGCATAATGTGCTTTGTATTTTTAATCTATTGGTGAGGATGATAAATCGAAACATTATTATTGTCAATAAACTTTTTCCTCCCCCTACCTCCCTTCTCTTCTCATAGGAATATTTAGTGGATAGAGAAGCAACAAACGGCCATAAAGTTATATTCAATAATATTCATTGTTATAATGGAAAAAAGGGGCCCTAGCCAGCAGGCGTGTGATGCTTGCGGTGATGTACCTAATAGGGACGCGGAGCTTTGGTGTTAAAATTGACTCATTCGTAGACATTCAGGAAACTACTTTTGATTGACACCCAAAAAAGAAAATAGCATAAATACTATTTATTTATTTGTGTATGCTTTATACCTTTCACGTATGTTTTAAAATCACACGCAGAGTTCTGTGAATATATAAATAGTATCACTTCATTGATATATATACATATAAAAATAGTACTTACGAACCTACTAATTTATTAGCAACAACGTTTCTCTTATAAACTTTGAATATCCATAAAAGAGCATTTTTTTCCTCCAAATCTAGTGGATATAAACTGCTACTGTACGTGTTAAGACTGCAGGCAATGCTATTATAACTATATGTTTTAAGCAGAAGTTGAAGAGTATTCAAACAGTTTTTCTCTAATTTAAAATGGAATTCTACTTTACGTGAAATATTGGCAATAGAATGAAAACTTAATCGATGTCCTCGATTGATGTCTTACTAAAATATGGTTTTACACTGCTTCGATTTGGCCTGGATGTTTCGAGATGATTCATTGTTTCCTGTAATCTTTGGTAGTTCTAGTCCTTTTCTAAGTACGTCAAATAGAACCAATAATCATTCTCTTCAGTGAAAAAAACAAGCAATTGATGTATTTCATAATGCATACTTATATGTCTTCTCTCCAATCTCCAATCGATCTCAAGTTCCTTTACAACGAGTCAGTACAATCATTTGCAATTGTTACACCTCGGAACGTAATCATGGAATAACTTCTAATTAATTTATTTATGATATATTGAACACTACAGTTATTATTTAGATGTCATACTCTTGGGTATAAACCAAATACAAGATATCCATACTTATGGTAATGGTCATACATTCCATTCTCATATGTCGATCAATCGAAATTTATTGTATAATACTTAATAACAACACAAATAATTTGTTCAATTAGAAATCTTACAACACTTTATATTACACAAAAAATAAGAATTGGTATACATATATATACCCAATTGAACATGCTCATCAAATGCAAAATATCATGAGTATAGGGACATATGTTAGCATAAAATTACAAATTTCATAGTGACTGATAAGAAATTTGCTATATATATATATATATATATATATATATATATATATATATATATGCATAACTACTGTTATTAAGTATCAAACACTCTATATTATTAGTAAATAATAACCATATAAATAACTCTGTAATGCATGTATATGTCATGTGAAGAAGACAAAAATTTGCTATTCGTACCATAAACATATTTTATTGACATTTATTATCTTTGTCAGAATAATTTAACAAATATACATTATTGCTCATGCTTTCTCTTAAGTAATAAATATTTATAAAAAAAAATAAATCACATTTTATTTATATTGTAACTATCACAATAAAATTTTGATCGAATTAATATAACCTTTTCTATGTTTTTTAACAAATTAAGTATTTTAATTAAAAAAATGAGGATAAGTTAGGAGTAGCAGAAATGAGGATGTTAAGGTGGATGTGTGGTATGACAAGTATGGATAAAATAAGAAATGAGGATATTTGATGAAAGTTGGAGTATCACTAGAGGAAGAAAAGATGAGAGAATATAGATTGAGATGGTTTGGACATATTTTTCGAAGACCCTTAGATGCTCTGGTGAGAACAAAAGTTTGTTATAAAGAGTATGATAGGAAAAAAGAGAGAAGTTGGCCAAAACTTACATGGGGGAAAGTAGTAAAACAAGATTTAGAGAATTGAGAAATAGATTGGTGTATAGTTTTTGTTAGGATGGAGTGGAGGAAAGCTATTAGCGTGATGGAAGAGCAAAATTCTTATGTTCCTACTGTCATTTCTAGTCCTAGCTCTTTTACCTTTATTTTTCTATTTTATTTTATAACTATTTCTTTTCCTTACTTTTTTCTGTAGGTTCATCGACCGCCGACTCCAACTAGTTTGGGATAAATGTAATATTGATGTTGATGTAATATAACATTTTCTATATTTTTTAACAAATTAATTATTTTAATTAATATGGACTAACAATAATTCGGAACTGCACGTACTGCGCTCCTTCCTGCCTAGTAAATTTTTAAAGATGACCCAATCTTGAATAATAGTATTTATTAAATGTTATATAAATAGCTTGATTATTAGAGAATAATTTCACCTCTATATTTAGTTGTTTTAGTTTTTGACCCTCGCATCAAATTTGACGGTTTATAAAATTATTTGAATGGATTTTATAGTATGATAGAAGTATTTTTTTTTCCATCCAATTGATGCATATTAAACATGTTTAACCGCAAATGATTATATAGTTAAGGCTAAGAATATAGTTATTCGTTATATGAAAAATTTATTCCAAATTTTGTCATCAAGTTCTTCATAATTGTACTAGTACTAGTTAAGAAGAGACTAGCTTCAGTATTTATCTCATCGCTTATACTTAAAAATACTTAATAAGCTAAGAAGACAATTGGAAAATAGTAGTATAGATCTTGATATATATTTAATCCCGTCTTTTGAGTTTAGTAAAGACAGTTATAAAAAGGACTTACAAGTGTTAGAATAGTGGAAACAAAAAGCATGTTTTTATCTTTAAAGTCATTAGTTTGACTATATTCATAATTAACCCATTGTAGATCACTAAAAGAATGAGATACTTCTTGAGACATTAGATCTTTAGCAAATATGGCTCCAACCATTGACCCATGGACTTTAAAAAATTCATGTGCTTCACTATGAATCTCCATTGTACCATATAGGATCACTTAGGTAACCATGAAGGACCGGACTAATTTGAATAAAGCTTGCCAAGAAATAACTTTAAACATGGATTGAAGAGTAAAACTTACTATCCAACTTCAAATGCTCCTAGAAATACTTATCATGCCAATACTTAGTTTTCTTCTTATAAATTTTACACTTTCATAAGCATCCAATCTAAATTCTAATACACTCATAAGTATCCAATCAAAATTCCTCCAATTCACTTTACTGAAATAATCTCTTATTCCCAATATATTTCGTACTCATGCTGAGTTACTTAATCACCCAATAAGCTCTATGCTATACTCAATTTGCAAATGTCGTGATTTTCCAAGAACTAACTTGTAAGGAGACATTCCCAAAGATGTCTTCGAAGATGTTCAGTATGTCCAAGGTACATCATCTAATTTATTGAACCAGTCTTTTTTTGAATTACTCACTATTTTCTCTGATGTTTTCTTAACTCCCAATAACTCCCGAATCGGGATTTTTCTACTCCACTTGATAGGCAAGTGTCATCTTGTAAGTAACACCATATTTTTTCAAGAAAGTATCCAAACTCTAGTTACAAAGTGGGTACCTTCATCACTAATAATTACACGTGGAATTCCAAATCTTGAGAAGATATCTTTTCGAGAAACTTAATCGCCACATGATAATCATTAGTCTGAGTTGTAATATTTTCTACCATTTAGAAATGTAATCCAGCATTAACCAAAATATAATAATATTAAAAGAAGACAGAAAAGACCTTGTAAAATCTATGCCCGAAACATAACAAAAACCCAAACTCCAAAATATTAGTCAAAGGCATCTCATGCCACTTGTAAATATTGCCAATCCTATGATGTTTATTGCATTTCTTCACAAACTTTCTTGCATCTTAGTACATAATGGACCACTAAAATCTTGATTTGCAAACTGTAACTATTATCTTGAATGAGCTGAAATGACCTCCACACTCCAATGAATAGAAATAGGTGCGAATATCATGGAACTCTTCCTTAGACACATCTCCTAACCATTCCACTACCAACTGTGGATCAGCTAATTGATTGCCCTTGTAACTCCTTGCTAGGAGTTCAACACTAGGCAAACCTTATGCCTCAAGCATTGGTAGTGCTCTATTGCTTACTCTCAGAACCTCTAATCAGCTTTGTTCACAAGTTCTTTAAGCTCTCCTCTTAGACGGTTCAAGGAAGGGAAGTTGAAGCTGAATTCATGTCTGGATAGGGTGCAAGTGCTACTATATTACTAGGACTGGTGTTCACCTTTTTTGGCATCCCTAAACTTGAATATTTTGAATGCCGTAAAGAGTAGCCTCTTCTTTCACTAAAATTGAATATTTTGAATGCTGTAAAGACTAGCCTCTTATTTCAGTTAGAATGGGGAAATTTACAAAAATAACAGCTTTTGGAGGAACATTTGCAAAAATAGCAAGTCCAAAAAATCATTTGCAAATATAGCAAGTCAACGGTATTTGACCAGGTGAAAAGACCAAAATGACCCTCGATTTGCAAAAAAACGTTAGGGAAACATTCGAAACCGTTGTCCAAGACTTCAATTTATTGTCTGTAATGAAATTAATTGCCAATTATCCTTTATTGAATCAACATCCCATCTCACCCATTCCATTATCGTAATCAAACTATGGGTGAAACTAATGGCATGCATGTGAGGAACGTAAAATCCGATAATGGGAAGACAATTAGGCGAAATATGCCTATAATGTTAGTTTATCACACGGCGTGTGATTTCGAGTATATCCTATCACGCAAATTTTTTTTTAAAGTTGAATTAGAATTGAATGAGAAATTAGAAGAGCAGATGTCGGACAAATGTCAAACAAATGTTGAACAAATGTTGAGAAATATGTTGAACAAATATTGAGAAATATATCAAACACATGTTGATAAATATGTCGAAAAAAATGTCAAACACAAGTTGATAAATGTCAAGAGAAACGTCGATAAAAAGTGAGTTAATTGGAGATTGTAATCCATATGGGTTCTTTGGAAATATTTAACGGTTTGAGGGAGAAATTAATTTTGTATTTATTTTATTTCTCAATGTGCTGTGTTGTATTAATAAAACATCATGTAGGCTTGTTATTGGTTGCGTAATTTGCTAAAATACTCAAAAAAGAAAAACTGAATAAACCGGTAATTCTTATAAAACTGAATAAATTATAATATTCAATAAAGACAAGCACATAGTGTCATCACTTTTTCTCCCTACAAACGAATGGATTTGAGCAAGTTTGCTGGTTGTGTCTACGTTGTTCACAACGACCACATTTCTTTTCAACTTTTTGCTCGCTTGTTGAAGGAATTCTCTTTTTCTTGCACCTACCACTCTTAGCCCTTGGCTCCGGTAGTGATAGTTGAATAGCTAAAACTTTTTCTGGCACATTCCAATCCTTAGGATCACCAACGGGTATAATAAGATCTGCATAAGCACCTAAAAGTGCATCGGTGTCATAAAGTGGCGAACATAAGGTGTAATGTCAATTTGTCGACGACAAGCTGCAGCTAATGCATGCACACAAGGGAGTTGATCCATATCAAACACTCGACACGTGTACGTTTTTTGAAGCAAATTGACTATAGTTGTACGGTTTGTAATGTCTCGTACAAACCATCGGTGCATATCAACAGGCTCAACAACATAAGATTGTGTTTTTCTCATCCTAGATCCAATTTCATCTTCAATGTATGGGGTTGTAATTGTTTTTATTTCACCAGCAATAGTATGCATTTTGTGAAACCACCTTTGGAGCATGTTACGAATGTAATTGACCAAAGAATGAATAGGTAATTACCAGGCATCCTTCAACAATGCATTCAGACATTCCACAATGTTGGTGGTCATTATTGTATATCGTCTACCACCATAATGTGCTTTTGACCAATGTTCAATACTGATTTCTCTTAAATACTCGCTTATGCATGAATTTTATAGTGACGGGAGCAAAAACATCTCATTGAATTTAGCAAAAGTGTAAGCCTTTACAACCTTAAAGTATAATGAGATCACATTTTCATGTTTGGATTTTGCTCTTAGGTTGTTACTTAGATGATAAATACAAGCTCCATGGAAGGAATCTAGGAAAACATTTGCTATACATTTTGCAATGCTCTTGGTCAGAAACAAACACCAAGCCATCCATATTGTCGCCAATTGCAGCCTTTAGTCTCTTTAAAAATCACTCCCATGATGCATCATTCTCAGAATCAACAATTCACTCTTCGACAGGATAGACTTTGTTGTTACCATCTATGCTAGTTGTAACAAGTAATGACTCAAGATATTTTCCTTTCAAGAAGTAAGTATCAACAGCAATAACTAGTTGTATGTGGCTGCAAAATCCATGAATCGATACACCAAATATGAAAAATAGATACTTAAATCTGCCATCTTCTTCAATACTGAGTTCAATAAAAGTTCTCGAGTTTAACTTATTCATCACGTATAAATAAGATGGCAGTATCCTATATGAATCTTCAAAATTGTCTCAAACTTTGTCCAATGTCGATTCCCCTGATCACCACACCTTGTGGTAGGTTATGTTAACACTCAAATCTGATCAAATATCTGAAATGATTTCCTTCGGCCTATACGACCTACAGACGTCCATGTACTTATACTTGATCCACAAACCAAGTAATTGGCTATTAGTCTGCCGATTATCGATTTGGACCAATGATGATTGGCATGTATAGGTGTTATCATATTTAGTGATCTTCCAGGCTAATGAATTCCCAATGGTTGCTGCATTCAACATCCACTTGCATTTTTTGTCCTTACACCTTAGATACCAGAATTGCCGGTTAGCTCTAACAACATTTCACTCGAAGAAATGTTTCACGGCCAGTATGGACATTGTCATGAACAAATGACGCCTAGTTTCGAATACGTCCTTTATTGCAATATCCACTACTACGGATAATCTATCAGCAAACGTATCACTATTCGCATGTGGTGACTTTGTTGGATTATGCCCTAAGAACCAATCATATGATGATGGTATGTGCATATATTATATCATAATGTTCATAATTAATAGCACTAATTATTATGTTTATCTTATATCTGCATTTTATGAAATAAACATAATAATGTCCCAAGAATTTAATTATTCTAAAATTATCCCTAGTCCAGTATTATCATTAAATGGGACAATGATAATGCATTAAGACTAGTATGTGTAGTGACTGATGAAATGGTTCATGATATGAGATATCAAGCCAACACATAGGTACATGTTAGAAAACTATGTCTTTGGATCAACCTGCCATGAGAAATACTGCATGGATTGTAATATAAAGTGTCATAATATTTCTCATAGTGATGATGGTGTAAATGATCATTAGACTTGAGATACTCAGAGATCCCAACATGAGGAGTTATATGTTTTTATACTACTAAACGTTACCCATAAAAGGGTGAACTATAAAAGTAGTAATTGAATATGTAATAAATCATGTAGTGGGATGTTAAGTGATCAAGAAAGGATTTACCCCTCCTATATAATGGGAGTGATATCTTTGGGCCCCTTGGTTGAATAAGGCTATAAAAATGCATGGCCATGCTCAAAATGAGTCGATATGTGATATCAGGCTCATTTGCTTAGATATGTCTACTCGGGAATCAAGAAATGCAAAGATTGAACTATTCAAGCATGACACGCTCCATGGCTCGTGTTCAGTCATGATATTTAGGGTAAAGGAATTTAATTACACGGTAATACCTATCACAAGAAATGTAATGACGAATTACTAATATTCTCATGACTTGGGTAGTATTGATGTGTTGCTAGACACCGCTAATTACTTTTGGCATAAAATATACTTTATGTCAATGCCAATGTTATGAGAACCCATTGGGTCACACACTCAAATTGTATCCAAAAGAAGTGCAAAATTCATGTGATGAAATTTTAGTTAATTTAAGAATCCTATTAAGAATAAGAATCTATCGGGTTTTGTTTTAAAATGGTTTTGGATTTAAAGCCAAAAGATTTTGGTTCTATTAATATTAATGAATCCAAAATGAGTTTTAGATTTATTAATAAAATAATAATCAAAATGGATATTATTATTGGAAAATGAAAAGGCAGCCATGAGTGTATATGTAATACATTGTAATTCATTTTGAGAAAATGAAAAGGCAGCTGTTTCTTGGAAAATGAAAAGGCAGCTGTTTCTTGGAAAATGAAAAGGCAATCATGTGAAAAATATTACAATTCAGTTTCTAGAATATGAAATGTGAAAAGGCAGCTATTCACATGGATGAATAATTGAATGCAATTTGAGTATAGCCGAAGAGACACTTTCTATTTGAGAGCTTTCTATTTAAGCTTTCTTTATTGGAGAAAAATCTTAGCTATTCTTTAGTTCATGAATTATTATTCCTTAGTCTTCTCTTGCTCCAAAAAAAAAATGCCATTCCTTATTTGAGAAATAAGAACTTGACAGAAAACCAATCCTTGAGTTGAGAACTTGAGGGAATAACCAAGTAACAAAATCTTAGCTAGCACTAAAAGATTTTGTTATTTCTTTCTTTAGTTAATTGTTTGACAATTAACTTGAGACTTGGAGACGATTTTGTGGATACCATAGAGGCAAGGTTAGACTAGTTTTGCTTATGATTCGACATTCGACATATGATCTTCTACCGCTACTAGAAAATGTATGAATTCCACCTACTGGTTTGACTTTACTTCGTATGGGTCCTTGGAGGAAACCAATAAAATTTTAAAAATTCTGCTGCGTTCTTTGATTTAGTTTCCTACAGACTTTGTTGTGGCAAGGCAATGTATGTTTTCATTAACTGGCTCGACTTTCTCCTTTTGTCTTATTCCCGTCGAAACTTTGTTTACATCCTCCACAATAAATGTTTCAGCAGCCCGATCATCATCCTCATCACTTTCTCCATGATCTTCAGCCTGTATGCTAAATATATTCTCATTCAACTGTCTTGAATGAATTACATCGTTAGTCCATATCGGACTATCAGAACTTAATCGCTTTATTAGTGAGTTGCTAGCACCATCTTCAGTGTACATTGCTCCAACATCTTGAATGGTAACACATATGGTATCCTTGCATCCTCAAACCGTTTTATAATCTCATTTAAAAAACACTGCACATGGTGATCATTTTTGATAGACAGAACGGAGACCTTTGATAGGTATTTGGGTAGGTATTCAATAACCAGTTTATTTTTTATCTCTAGATCTAAGTCCATGATACCTATGATGTGATTCACCATTTCTGAGAAGCTTGCGTCTTCTTTTAACAAAAGGGTTTCAATTCTCTTATAGTTTAGGAATCTATGTTCATTTGTGACTAGATCAATCGTCCATTCTCCACCGAAAAGCACATGAACAGACCAAATATTATGGTGCGTCATTCTTTAAAGAGTACAACATTGAAATTAGTCAATCTGCATTTCAAATTCATCATTACCCATATGTATTTATTAATAATGGAATTAACCCATGAACAAACAATCCGTTAACTCATCATAAGCCCATTATTTGCACCTTACTCAATCTCATACAATTAAACACTTTAGTTATCTCGGGTGCATATACCAAAACAAAGTAATACAAAAAAATAACCCTATGTACTTGATCCTTTTGCACGCCTGAATTAGAAGTTGACAGAGGAAAAACACATGTTATACACACAATGTTTGCAATGGGTGTGTAAACAATAGAGTTAGGGTGATTCTGCACTGAAGTCTAATATATTTGGCACTCCTTAACAGAATGTATAGATAGTAAATGTTGAATTTAAAAAAAAAATTCTAAAATTCATTTCCCGCTCTAAGTCGCAAAACTGTCGAAAAGTGAGTTGAGAAGAGTGCTATTTCACACTGGCGAAATATGTCGAAAAAAATTCGAATAAAATATGGGAATGCAATTAATTAAAAACTACTAACACCATAAGCTGTTAAGGAGATGGTGCACATAACTGAGAGGCATTCATGGGCAACACTTGCTTTGGAAAAAAGCCACCTATTAGAATTTAGTGATGAGATTCTAACGTATATCTTTATTTTTTCAAGTTTAACACTTGTTTTGTTGTGTTTTTATATTATTTAGTTTCTCCAATATCTTCTTCTTTTTTTCTTCTTTTTTGTACATTACATTTTTGTGTGATCTTACTGAAAAGCACAAAAATGATATAGAAACTACCAAATAATTGCTCATTGTCTCACAACAAGGAAGAATGTATGAAAAAATGTATTAAATAATAGAGTTACACATTGCATTATATGTATATCCTCCTACACATCTAAAGGTGTACATTGAAAGAATGAGTTAAATAATGTATATCAAAAGAATGTAAAGTTACAAAGTGTTTTTCCAAATCATTTTCTCGTTCTAGCTTTCATTCTCTTCTTTGGCTGGATTTCATTCTCCTCCCTTGCGTCGACGTAAAGTGCATACGTCATCTGTTTAAGCATCTGCAAAGCATTCATTGGTGTAATTGCATTAAGCAGCAATCCATGGATAATGCATTCAGCCCACTTAAGAACGTAAATACCACAGTCGTCAGTCCTGCAATAACCATAAAACAAAAATTTAGCATATTGCTCTTAGCATGTGATCGAACATTATGTATACAATATAGTAGATACTTATGCCGGTTCTTCGTGCACCAAATTGTCCTCGACCACCACTTTCCATGTGTCCCCCCTTGGATGTTCTTTGGCATAGTATGTGTTAAACTCACACGTCTTCATTATCTTGGGCATTGTCAAAACAAGATATTCTAATTTTGGCACTACGATCGCCCCTTGATTCGATGAGTTGTACACATGAAATGTTTGTGCATACAAATCTATCTTCACTAGCATCCAATGGTTGCCATCAATGTGATAGGGGAATAACACGAAATCTAACTTCCTTAGGTTGTGTGAAAATGGACAATCACTAACGAACTGCTTCATCGCCAGATCATCGAAGTTTGCATCCCTCTGGGCAAAATGTATCATCTTCATGCCAGTCTAACACAAAGTAGAATAAACAACTCATGAAACGAACATATCACCAATAATAAAATGTACTAGACTGAATTACAGTTTGGCAACTTAGGTAAACATTTGGAATGGTAAACATAACTTACATTGAAATTTGATTCCATAATGGATAAATCTTCGCATCCCATCGTAATGATCCGCTTGCGGAGCATGAACGTATATAAATCAATTTGCTGCAGAAAAAAAAAAGTTTCTAGCTTAGGAGATAATCATTACTAATAAAGTGTGTAAGAAAAGTTAGGCAAACAAGTATTACGTGATCAGTGAGCCAAAAACGTTTTGTCCACATTGTCTTTAGCATTTCGGAGTCCAATGAAATAACTGGCGAATCGAAATAGAGGCTTGGTTTCTTCCTCATCCACTACTTCATTTCTAATTCCTCTTCGAGAGTTGGTTGCAAATCTTGCATGCTAAACCTTGTACCTTTAGCCTTTTCTTGGTCCGGGTTGGCCGCTTCTAAGGCAAGAGTAGGGCCCAAATTTTGCCTCACAAGGATTTCATCCACTAGAGATTTGATCTCCCTTTCCTTCATAGGTGGTGGTGAAGCACTCTCGACAGGTAGGATGGCTTAAGGCGAAGAATCTGTGTTCATCGATCGGTTGATGAATAATATCTATTACATTCGCTTCTCAACCTCGATCGCCCGAATTATCTTTGGAATGAGGCCGATCATCAATGGCCTTTTGCTTGCCTGAGGCCCTTCATTCCTACTATAAGTCTCATCATTTGTATCCCCTTCTTTAGAGGTCACCAGATCATTGTTATCATTAGCTTCCTTGCCATCATTGATGTGATTTTTATCTTCATTTGGCAGAGGACTTGATTCTGAACTGGGAGGCTCGGGCGTACTTTGTTTGGCCATCAGGTAGTGTACATAAGGGCTCAGCTGCACGACTCTGGCGGTCATACGCTTGAGCTGAATGGTGAGACCATTGACTTTATAATCTATCTTGGCCTTCACCTACTTGAGTTCCTCTTTTGTCTCTACTAATTCCACTTTAGACTTTGTTTGACATTCAAGCAGCTGAGTAATGAAGGCCTTTCTTCTCTCCCGATTTTCCTCATGGCTTACGTTTTGTCTCTTTTTAGGTTCTGTAACATCCTCTTCTCTAATCATCTTCCTATAAGACACGTAATAAACTGAGGAATTTGTTTCTTCACCTACCAACTGCCCCTCATCCTCCTCTACAGCCTTTTCCCATTGCAAAAATTTTTCTCGTTCTTTTGGAGATGGCTTTATTCGTGTTACTTTCACTTTCTGTAGGACATGAAATAATAAAGTTTGATCCTCTATGCATCAAACAATATTGAACATGGGACTAGACTAATTATCATCTATTAGACAAATCATACATCCTCATCAGCTGTTCTTTTTTCCCACACCTACTTCCTTTCTTGTTCTTTACGTTGTGCATTCACTGCTTTCCATCTGAATATCCTTGGCTTGTTCCTAGAAGGTTCAACCTTCTGGACCATCTTCAAATGCTCAAGATATGGCATTACCTCATATGCGAACACCTGGAACATTGAAAGAAAAATTAGCATAAAAGAAATTATACCATTACCAAAACTATAACTTAACACGCGTTCGATATCCTTACCTCCAATATAACTGGGAATCCCCTAATAGTGTAAGTCCTGTGCTCTAGGTGACTAGTTTGCTTCAAAGCATTGATCATACTCTTTCTAGCACTGTCTACAATGACCCTGTAAGATAGTTCATCCCATGGCATTTCATCGATTTGCCCCCAATCACAGGCCAAATGAAGCAGCTTGCCTTCGATTCTGGTTCTCTTCAACATGCTATTGATTGATGTGTATAGAAGCAAAAGTGTCATGAACATGACCTCAACGTCTAAATAACTTGAGTTTATCCGATCGTAAACCTTTAATACTTCATCGTACGTGACTTCCTCTGTCAAACCCAGATACTTCAAGTACTTGGTTATTGCTGAAGGACCTTTAGTGCATGGTATCTGCCATATACACTATCAAAATCTTCCACTTTGAGCCCCGTGATGATGGCAAAATCTCTCGTGCCAAACTTCACATTCTTACCCACGAAGTTGAAGTATATGCTACTATCTCGATTAGATTTCTCGTCGGGCTTGAGTTGCCTCAACAACATGGAATGTATTATCTGTTTGCACAAAAATGTATACTCATGGTGAAGAGCAATTTCAGCAAGACAACTCTCCTTTTAGAGTGTTTGCTTCTGCGTTTTCGTCAATTTGGACCGGATCCTCATCATATTAGCTTCACAGTAGTAGTACTGCGAAACCTAGGCGTTGAAAAACTCTATCTGAACGACCATTTGATCATTTAGATGTTCTTGCACGTAACAATGGAAGATTCAACAATGCATTCGACTTATGTATAGGCATATTTGAATTATACATAGTGTTTTCGACATATTGTTCGACATAATTTCTAAATTTATTCGACAAATTAATCAACATGGATTTGTTTTTGACATATTGATCGAAAGTGTTTTCGACATATTTGTTGACATATATTTCGACAGAAATATCGACATTCTCGACATAATGTTTAGTTGTCGACATGTTCAACATATTGTTCAACATTTTTTCTCAACATATTTATCGACCTAGTTCTCGACAACTATTCATCATTAACATGGTCCTCGACTATTTTTTTGACAGTTTTAGTGTGTTCAAACTTAAACAAAAAACAATATGTGATAGGATATAAATGGTTTTAACTATATGCAAACCCTAGCGTGTATAATTTCTTCTAAAATCCATATGCAATATGTTCGGTTAATTACTCACCAAAATAGGAAGCCAAAATCAGCAAAAACACAAAGCAATATGTGCACTTAGAAAAAACACGAACCTAAACTTCAACTGACCTTTTTATTGTGGTTCGTCGACTTGTCTGATTTCTTCTCCATTGTGATAGATGCCTTCTTGCTAGAAGATGCCAGTCGTTCACCTCGCATACGTGCCATTGATGGTGTATATGGTGTATATGCTGTTATGAAGACGGCAGATTCTCAATCGGTCCAGAAACAACGGTATTGCGCGACTGAAGTGATGGCGAGTGGGAGTTGGAGAACGAATAATCGCAAAACTGTATTAGGCGCGATTTTCAAATAGAGTGGCATTTTGGAAATTTTCACCCGATAGGTTCATTTGTCAAATAAAATGTTGAATAAAATATCAAATGTTTTGTCAACTTTTTTGTCAACAAAATGTCGAATACACCAACAAATATCAAATTTTTGTCATTACGTGTCAGTTGAACTTTAATAAGATGCTGCCGGTCATAAAACACCCAATTAGAGTGTCATTTTGGTATTTTCACCTGGTCGATTAAAATGTCGAATAAAATATCAAACTTTTTGTCAACTTTTTGTGGACAAAATGTCGAATAAATGTCTAATACACTAAGAAATGTCGAATTTTTGTCATTACTTGTTATTTGAACTTTAATAAGATACTGGCCATTAGGTGCCTCCCATAAAACACCCAATTGCTAGTTTGTGACTGATGGATTTTGTTTGTTCGTCGATTGGGATTTATTTTATAGATTTGATGATTACTTACGAAATATCAACACAATCATCGACCTGCATGGAACATTCAAACTAGGTGACCATTTTCAAGTAGGAACCCAGTAAATGATATGTTCAATCGATGAAGAATGAAGAAGAATGAATAGAGAAATTTGATGAACAATAGTGGAGTGAAGTGAAGTGAAACGATGAAGTTCTCGCATAGGGTCATTTTGGTCTTTTCACCTGGTTAAATACCGTTGACCTGTTATATTTGCAAATGATTTTTTAGACCTACTATTTTTGCAAATGTTCCTCCAAAAGCTGCTATTTTTGCAAATTTCCCGTTAGAATGAGTCCCTATGACCCTAAGGCATTGGTTTCCACCAATAGTGAACTACTAAGGATTGCATTTCAACATTATAGCAAAAAAAAATTGAAAATTAGTGGCTTCTCCCAAAAATAATGCTTAACTTCCCATAAAAATGTCTTCTCCTACTAATAAATAAAATCTTTGTGAATAATACTACTAACCAAATTGCTAATTGAATTTTCATATCATGCAATTGAAGAAAAAGCCAATAATCTTTAATTAGAAAAATGTTCATTAATTAGCAATTCTTATTCTTCTCATAATACGACAACAATCCAAGACGTGATCAACAAAAGAATTTTTTAGCCTCTTTTAGTCCCTAATCTCTAAATCAAATTCTAGTAATAACAAAATCCAATAGATTAATCTTGGGTTTGCATCCTTAGCTAACAAATACTTTATTGCTGCAGGATTAGTATAAGCAATCGCTTTGGAATTGACAAGATAACATTGAAACGTATCAAAAGTGAAAACAACAGCATGTAATTCTTCTTTAGCAGTTGCATAATTTAATTGAGTATCATTCAGCAATCTACTAATATAATAAGTAACATGTTGCTCCTCTCTTTTCTTTGACCAAGAACAACTCCCAAAGCATAATCATAGCATTGCATATCAACTCAAATTATAGATTTCAATTAGGTGCTGGAAGAATTGTTGCTCAAATTAAAGCCTATTTCACTGTATTGAAAGAATTTGAACAATCATCATTAAAATCAAAGTTCATAATAATCTCCTTAGTGGAGTGTTCAGTTTCTCTCTCTAGAAGAGAACATTAATCCCCTTAGTGAAGGCAGATATCACTTTTTCAAGTTTTCAAAATCTTGTCTGAAATTGAGTATTCAATACTACATAAACTTCACCAACATAACTTTTGTAAATCCAACCATGATATTTAGTAATCATAGAGTCAAAAGGTAGTTAATGGAACAAATCTTTGCCGGTCGACAACACAAAGACATTTATGGCCCAGATTCTAGATTTTTAAGGATACTAGACAAGTAAATCAATAAATTTTTAACAATGTACTAATTTACTGCTTTTCAACCATTTAACTGAAATTTTTTTCCTTTTTCTGCTCCTACTACTTGAATTTCCAGATTTGTGGTCATATGATTTCCTATGTCTTTTTACAGGTGGTTATCCCTAACACACAACACTTAAATTGTTTGTGGTAAAGTCCAACCAGGAAATGGAAGGAGAGGTTGTAGATCAGCTAAGAAACTTCAAGTTATCAAGTGAAGAAGAGGTAGGAATCGAGCTAGAGGAGAAAGATGTATTGCACAGTAAAGAAATGTGTGAAAAAAGCTTAGTGGGGAAAATATATGGCCAAAAAAAAAAAAACTTTACAGGGCTAAATCTCAATTTAGAAACAATCTGACCAACAAAATGGCCATTCATTGTCATTGAGTTGGGATCTAACATCTTTCAATTTGCTTTCAACAATCAAGAGGCTAGGAGAAGGGTAGCTAGAGGGTGGTTGGCTATGGTCTTTTGACCATCAATATCTAGTGCACAAGGAATGGTTAGCTGATATAACCTAAAAGAGAAAGTTTTCAACATAGCGGAAATGTGGGTACAAATATGGAACATTCCAAACAATTGGTTATCTAGGGACACTGGCTGAAAATTGGTTCCATGTTCCGTAAGATATGGGATGTAGCGATACTAGAATCTGGGAGTAAAAATGATAGATGCATAAAATTTTTGGTCACAATTAACCTGGATATACAACTGCTGAGAGGGGCAAAAATCAAATTGAGAGATCAAGCTTGTTGGGTAGACTTTAAGTATGAACTGTTCTTCAATTTTTGTTTCTACTGTAGGAGAATAGGTCATGTGGAAAGATCATGTTGGCATAGAAAAGAGGACTGTGGGACAAATGAGTTGAAAGAGGGTCAATATGGGGAATGGCTAAGAGCAATAGGAATCAAATGACCTAGAAGAATAGGAGGAGAAAAAAAAAGGCAGGAAAAAAGGGATGGAAGTGATGATAACTTTAGAAGGCCCATTAACTACTTCTTCAGACAAATTTCTTATTGAAGGAAATCAAAGGAAGGAAGGGAGAGAGAAAAGCCAAATGGAGGAAAGGGAATGCCAAAATCACCTTGTTGAAATCCAATGGAAGGAACAATTGGCATGGATTTGGTAAGAAACGAAAAAGGGAACAAAGGGTCCACTAGTTCTCAAAGCAATTGGGAGCAAGGAGGAGGGGAAGACAAACAAATGCACTTGCAGAAGAGGCCAATGAAGATTGAGCATAGGAAGGAACAAAAGGATCAAGTGACAGAAGTAATAGTAGAGGAGTTAGTTAATGTTCCAATTTTAAGTGACACTACTAGAAGTTTTACAGCTGAGTCCTATTCCATTAATGAGATGGCAGCTCCTGAAAACTATGTCCAGCTAAAGGGAGAAATCAACAGAAGATGGAAAAGGCTTGGCAATACAAGAGGAAAGGATCCTACACCATCAACACATTCTCATCAGTCCCAGATTATTGCAGGGGAAAAAGGGAAATGGATTTTTAGGGATGAAGATGAAATAAGTGAAGTAGCAAGGGACAGTGATAGAATTAAAAAGAGAAGAGAACAATGAATAGAGATGCTAAAAGTAGAGGTGGTGGAAGCCAGCCTAAAATGGCCCCAAGGGGACTAATGAAAGTTTGTGTCTGGAATTGTAGAGGTTTATGAGGGCCCTCTACAATTTCCCAACTGAAGAGGGCTATTAAACTCTATCTTCTAGATCTAGTTTTTTGTGTGTGAGACCAAAAAAAAGAAAAAAAAACCCTTTATCCAAACTGTGTGTAAAAATCTAAAAACTCAAAATAGATGGTAAAATGTGAATCCAATAAGGAAAAGTAGAGGATTGCTAGTGTTTTGGAATGATAACATCATAGTTAGTCAAGTGCTGTCAACAGAGTTTTGTTTTGAAATCCATTTCCAAAAAGAGGGTGAGTAAGACAAAACTTGAGCTATATTTGTATATGCAAGTATTGATGCTAAGCTAAGATGTCAATAGTGGGAGTATCTTCAACAAGCTAAAAGGAAATGAGGAGATGTTTGGTTTATGGGAGGGGATTTTAATGATATTGTAGACAAAGATGAGAAAAAAGAGCGGAAGAAAAGGACTAAAGTTAGTTTCAATGCCTTCAGGAATTTTATTCAGAAAATGGGAATGGGAGATATAGGCTATTCTGGCAGAAAGTTTACTTGGGCAAACAATAGGATGCAGGAAGGATTTGTTGAAAAAAGAATTGACAGATTCTTTGGCTCCTTAGCATGGATGCTCAAATTTCCTAAGGTAGAAGTCCAATATATAGAAAAACAGTCCTTAGATCATTGCCTTCTCCTATTAAACATGAGTCGTGAGTTATAGAAAGGGAAGAACAGGTTCTATTTTGACAAAAGGTGGACTCAAATTGAGGGAGTAGAAGAAGTAATAAAGAAGTCATGGGAAATGGAACAATTTGGAACTCCAATATACCAAGTGAGCTGCAAAATCAGAAATTGTAAGAGGGAGCTATTGAAATGGGCATACATACAAATTCTACCAAAAAGTTCAAAGAAATAAAGAAGCAAATGGAGAATTTAAGTAAAGAATGAGGAGAGAAGGATTGGCTGAAGTGGAAGTTTTTGAGAGGGGAACTCCATAAAGCCTTTAGAGAAGAGGAAATATATTGGCAACAAAAATCAAGAGTACAATGGCTTAAGAAGGGTAATAAGAATACAAAATTCTTTCATGCCTACATTGTCCAAAAAAGGAGAACGAATAGAATTATCAGGCTGGTGAAGGAAGTATAAGACATTTGTGAGACAATGGATGAAATAAATGAGGAAATCACTAGATTCTACACAAAGCTATTTACAACCTCTTCTTCCCAGAACTAATAGAATAGCCTGAGCGGAATTCCACAAACAATTACAGGTGCTATGAATCAAAAACTGACTAGGGATGTAGAAGACTTAGAAATCAAGAAAGCCATTTTTGAAATAAATCCTAACAAAGCTCTAGGGTCGGATGGTAAGACCGTCATTTTCTTCCGACATTGCTGCAATGTAGATCAAAAAGATATTTTTTTTGTTGTTAATGATTTCTTTGTGCATAGTAAAATGTTCAAAAATATGAATCACACTTTTATAACCCTCATCCCAAAAATAAATTATGTCTAGTTTGAAGACTTGGGAAAAACACTATGAGTTGTTACATCCTTTGTTGGTTTCATGTAATTCTGGCTCTTCAATTACATGGGATTATTCAATGGGTCGAATAGAAATTCATGATGAAAATGTGTGGAAAGAATGATTAGAGGTAACTCTTATTTCATATTGTTTATTTATCTAATGTTTTCTTCTTCAAACTTGCAAGCTATTCCATGTACATGTACATTGATATAAATTACATAATTGCTGAGTTTTTTTTTTATAACTAATTTTTATTTTGAAGGCAAATTCCAAACTAGCACCATATAGGAGAAAAATTGTTGTTGAGAATTGGGATGATATTTGTACAATCCTTGCTCAAAAGATCGTTCTAGCCAAAACTATTGAAGAGGCAAATCTTGATATGGAATCCAATACACAAGAATCATTTGGAACTGACGAGAGGACAATGGAGGAAGATGATGTTATGAATATTATGAAGGCTTGACAAGAGCACTTAAAAGCAAAAGCATCATCTTCAACTAGTTCTAATGGCACAAAGAGAAAGCACTTTACTTCACAAGCTCTATATGACATTTTGGGATGAATGGCAGATTTTCTTTGATAAATATTTAATTACGGAAACACCAAAAGCCACTACTAAGGCAGTACTAAAGGAATTAGAAAATGTTGATTTGAATACCAGGCAAAAGTTGAAGGCTCTAGATATGATAATGCATGATCAAAGATTATTTGATACGTTTTCTAGGATGCCAAGTCACTTGAGGCAGCAATGGATTTTGATGCACCTCGAAGTCTGATTCGAAGGTATTGAAGTTTGTGAATTTCTTTTGGATAATAAAAGCTCTCCTTTGTACTTTTGCTTTTGTTTTGGTTCTTTTTGTAGATTCTGCTTAAAATATGTGCTTGAAATAAAAATGATTACTCATTCAAGGGATTGGGTGTTTTGGTTTTGTGTTGGATTTGGTAGTCATGTTCTTAGTTGAGCTGAGAATTGTGTGATTTATCCATTTTGATTGGTATGCGAATTCTTGTGGTTTGGTGTTGTCGAGTTCAATTCTTGGGTTGTTGGGATGGTCTTTGTGATTGTTTTTTGGATGCAAGAAGTTCTTATTGTATGGGGAAAACAAAAGGTTCTTTTCTTTACTTTTTGTGTAATCTTCTTCTAATTTTTAACTCTTATCATTTTTTAGAAACGTTGTTTTATTTAGTAAGGAAATCATTGTACTAAGAAAGCACTCACAGAGTTATTTTTGACTTGGACACATACTAGTCACCACTCATTGATCCCTCTCTATTTCTTTTCCTTTTTCTTTTTCTTTTTTTTTTTTTGAATTTTTAGAAGGAAAAAAATGGTGTTAATTGTGCTATTTTTTTAGACAGTTGATGTGGCTATATACCACAAATATTGTTGCTCAAAGCTAGATCCTCTTGATGATTCAGCTATTGTTATCAAGGGATGACTTTGTGTAAATTTTTAACTTAACTTTGGATTTACCATGATGCTTATTGTGATATGATTTCAAATTTTGATGAGGAGAGTAAGAATATTTGTTTAGGAATTTTAGTCAAACATTCTACTCCAAAAGAATGCAATGCAGTTTTAGTTAGATGCCTTTTAATTGTGAATTTGTTAATGGGATACAAATACGATTGAGCTTGCTGACTTTTACCCAAAAATTTAAGGAAAGATTGACATGTTATGTAGGTGATTTGCATGTTCCTTTTGGTTATCTCTTCCTCGACTAGTTTTTGTTACTTGCTTGCAATATGGGCTCAATTATATATTGCTTCTTTAGTGATAATAGTACTTGGACTACTTTTTGGTGTTGGTGTTAGATATACTTAAATGAGAGTAAAGTTCATAATATGGTGCTGCATTTTGAAATTTTGGCTTCTACTTCATCTAAATTCTTGTGATTGAATTTGTGCATGGAAGTTGTTCGATTTCCTTGCTTTTGTGAAATAGATTTGCTTTATGGGATGGGATATAGGATATGAAAGAAGCACATAATTCTTTCATGTAATCTTTGCTGTGAAATTTTGTTGTTGAAAGTGAAAGAACTTGGAATTTATTTATCTTTTCTATATCTTATGTAATTGGGATCTAAGTCTCCCTTGTACTATTGGTCAAACTAATTTGAGATTTGTTTTGTAATATTTTGAAATAAGAATTTTGGAGATTTTTTGTAATTCTTACCTCTTTGTAAGTCATGAATAGTTTAGATATACTTTCTTATGATTTAAGTAGATAGTTAAGTTAGTTTTGGATTTGTTATGACGTTAAAATCTGAGAATCTTTTTGTTAAATGGATCCTATGATTTAGTAGCATTTATCCTATTATTTATTATAAATGCATAATAAGTAAATTTTAGTTATATTTAAATTTTCAATTTACATGTAATTTTTCAATATTCAAACAAAGAATTTGAAATTATAAATGAATTCTATGTTGATTCAAGTAATTTGCCAAATGGAAGAATTCAAATAATTTGGAATTCTAATATAATCTGTATGGTGTCTTGAAATTATAATTATGTAAAATTAAATTTATTGCATTAGAATTCTAAATTATTTGAATTCTTTTGTTTGGCAAATCACTTGAATCAAGATGGAATTCATTTATAATTCCAAATTCTTTGTTTGGATATTGAAAAATTACATGCAAATTAAAATTTCAAATACAACTAAAATTAACTAATTATACATTTATAATAAACAATAGGATAAAGGTTACCACATTAAAAGAGTTAGTTGATATTGATGAATATGTGACAAATAATTTTGATCAAATATTGCTATGTAAAGAAACAATTTCATTATATTATGATAAAGTAACATTGTACTCGATCCAAAAAATTTTAATGTTTGTATTACTTTTTAAAAGTTAAATATTTATATTAAAATTGTTAACATTAAAACCTGCACTATATAGATATTTTTATACGAGAACAAGTAGTATTACAAAAACAAACTATAACAACTAGACAATGAGTTTGCAAATTATGTTATCTAATACTATACTATACTATACTATAGTTGTTCAACACATCATCCATCAATGAACATTATCATTAAAATAACCTAATAATACTAGTTTTTCAAAATTTCTCAAATGAAACATTTTATATCCTTCTATAAGTAAAAGTTGAACAAGTTTTCAACATGGATGGTAGTTACCTGCACTTCAACCATTAATGAACTATATAACCTCGTAGAAAAATAATAAAGCTATTTTGATTACGAGATAAAATTGTCTTTGGAGCTCAAACACTAAATTCTGATGAACTGAGTTGCGCAGTTCATATGTTTTATGAACTCAATCAAGCGCTCCAAATTACAGTAGGATGATCCAACTTGTTCCACAGACCTTCTAGCCCATTTTGCCTTCTCTTTTGCACATTCTTCTCACTTCCATCAGATCTTTGATCATCTTCTCAACCATGACTCTGTGACAAGTGTCCTTCATGTCCAATCCAACCTTCCAAACCTCCCCAGCAAACTGACTATTCACTTGTTGGTCTGCATAGAGAGGCCAGAATATCATCGGCACTCCATATAAACTTTCTAATGCAGAATTCCAGCCACTGTGAGTCAAGAATCCACCAATCGCTGGATGCGCTAGGACTTCTTGTGGTGCCCATCCCACCATATACCCACTTTTCCATGTGCCCTCCAAAAGCTCTACTGGAATGTTGCCATCTGCATTGACAAATTTTGTCTAACAATCCACAGAAAGAAAAATCATGACATGAAGCAATTTGAACTTAAAATTTTCCTTGTTCAGTAGCAAATGAAACGCCAAATCACAGAACATAAATATTTTAACTAAAGAAAACAAAAAGGTATTAGATGAACAAGTAATAGCCAACAACGAGGCCAGAAGAAACGCTAACACCAAATCCATCCATTATGAATTTATGTCACATAAATAAAAGATACATTCAAGAAGAAATGGACTTAAAAGTTTAGGACAAGCAGTATGACTGCTCTAAGGAAAAAGAGAAACAAAATTGCCAGGCTATAATAGTTGATGAGGCATTTCAATAGTTTGCTTAGTGTTCTAAGTCAATAATTTAAATTTTGACTCCTAGTATTACATATTCTACAAACCATTTTGCAACAGTCATAATGAAATGGCCATACAATACAAGTGGAATTTTGACACAGCCTTAACTAAACAAATTGAGTGTACAAGATATGGAAGACATGAGTATTTATAGCCTTAACCAAACAAATTGAAGTTCTAGAATCCATTGTAACAATTACTATTATGAGAGCAAAGAATTGAGCAGACTAATAAGACATGCATAAACAGAATTGTAAATCCAGGATAGCTGGGCTACTCGAAACAAAACCATGCCTAATACTAACTATTTGCAAGTAAAGAAATTCACAATCAAAACCATCTATTAGAGAATCTAAGCTATTGGTACCTATCCATTTGCAGCCAGCAACACAGAATAAACGAGAAATTCAGGATTGACAACAAACTCAAATTTCAACTCACAGCATTTCAATTCATGTGCAAAAGATCATTCAAGAATAAGAACAAAAAACTACTAGTAGTTGGGTATAGTCCCCCACAAAAACTAAAGGACATAGGGTAACAAATAACTCATATCTGAATTAACCATAAACCTTAAAAAGAATGACAAAATCAAGCAATCCCAAATCCAAACCAATCATACAATCAAGAGAAAAACACTAAAAAAAAGTGACCACCTTTTTGTCCACATTTGTGGAGTCTGGAAAAGAACAAGAGCTTGGAAGCTTTAAGATTGGGCTCAAAACATACGAAAGCAAAGATAATGGTATAATGCAGATATCAATTTCAGTCTGACAGATTGGTTGACATGCAAAAGCTCTATCATTTCAATGTGAATTCATTAGAAAATTCCATCTTTTAAACCTGAAAATACAACAATAAAGCTCACATTATTCATCTGCCTTCTCCATGACATATTCTTAAAATTAAAAAAAAAAACATCTAGGTCACCGAACACTTGCAACTAGGAAACTTCAGATATCCAAAATAATCGCCCAGCATACTTTTAACTCAAAAGTTTTGATAACAACATCAGGACAATACCCAACCCAAAGAATATTCTCTACTCAAAATAGACACGCAATAACTTCCCAAGTTCAACAACATTTTTGAGCAGAAAAACTCTTAAAACTTTCAAACTACATTAAAGTATGATGAAGGGGTGCTTCATAGTAGCTCACTCAGAATCCATTTGAACTATTGTGCGGTAGGCTTGTAGATCTAAGTCATTAAAACCATATCTTCTCACAATTATGGTAACAATTAACAAACTCTGTAATTCAAATATAGTGGATTTACATGCTTCACAACATACTTTCTCAGTTAGTTCTTCCTGCCCCTCACCCCAAAAAAACAGAATAAAGATGAAAGAAATAATGAAATCCGTAACACCCAAAGAATATGTGCTTCCTATCCATTTATGGATGATTCTCAATGACTAAACAATTTATTAAAATCAATCTAGAGTTCTAGGCTTAACCATAATTTGAATGATCATACTACGGCATTATCCTAAACCAAGAATCTAAGGAACCAAAAACCTCTCTGCCTACTAGTCCATTTGGATCACACCAAATTCTTTGCATTGACTCAAGATGTTATGAGTACTTCACTAACTTCCATATTGATCATAGTGACCAAATAAATGCGCAGGATTGTATCAATAATCACCAAGTTCAGCAACATCCAATAATGTAGAACAAATCTGTTTGCACCCAATTAATTGGTAGTGTCAAAGGCATATAAGTTTAATATTTGAAGACTAACAAGAAAAAACAATACTGCAGTTACAATTTTTATAAAACTCAAGCATAACCGTTTCAAGTCATCAGCATTCTGAATGGAAATTAAAACCAAAGCTCAAAACCCATTTTCAAAATGTAAACATCCTCTTCCAAGGTCCATCAAACTCTTTCCATGACATAAATCAAACCCAAAACTAGCTGGATAATTGATTTCCCTAATTAAAATTTTTAGCTGCTAAAAGCCCACTCCAAAACGACCCCAAATTACCAGAAACCTGCCACGAACACACATTTCCATCATCACACGGCTTGAAAAGCACAATTCAAGTTTTAAATTCTAAACTAATAACACTAAAAGCCTTATATTTTCCAAGCCCTAAATTACTCAACTGCGCCATGTCGACATCGCAAAACTAGCCAATACCCAAAAAAAAAGAAAAAAAGAAAAATCAAAAGCACACACCAAAATTTACACTGTACTCAGCTAAAGAACACCTATCGGAATCAGGCACTAAATAATTCATAAACACATAGGCATAAAAAATTACTAAATTTAGCATAAAACCTTCTCATTTTTGAAGCGAGTATGGATATTTCCGAGCTCTTTATCAACGCGGAGGCGTTCTTGCTCTTTAATCTGGCAATTGCTGATGTCGCTGATGCCCTCTCATGCCAGACAGATGAAGCGAAGAGGAGAAGCGAACAAGGAAGAACTGAAGAAGCGAAGGAGATGAAGCGAAAAGCTGAATTCTACCCGATTTCCCTTTTCACCTGGAATATTTTTGGAATATTTTGAATGACCCGACTTTAAAAACTGCATATTTTGAAATTAGTTTTGCAAATTTTAAATTTTGATAAAGACTTTAGAGCGTAGAGTTGAGAGGGTTTAAAATTATAATATAATTTTAATTTTTTTATATCTCATAAACACAAATACCAGAATTGGGATTAGGACCTTCAATTTTAATATAATTTAATTTTATATAATTTTAATTTTAATTTAATTCTAATTTCAAAACACCTTAAAATAATGATAGAACAATTCATCTATCATGTTCATCCTCCACATCTGAGCATTTTCTACTTAGAATGCAGGCCTTTTTGGATGCTAAATACTCTCTAGCAACTAATAGCCTATAGTTGAATTATATATACTTATATCGTAATATTTATAATTATTTTGTCATTCCACAACCAAGCTTGGAATTAGAGAATTTCGCATGGTGTTCTAAACTTGCAATCTTTACTCAGCCACATGTCACGCTCTAGGGCATATTCTGTTTTTGAGCGTCCCACATTTGGGACTTTGGGAGTATTATTGCATGGTTGATCTGCGGAACAATTTAAGTTATGTTTGGACAAGTTATTTTTGTTTGTAAATGATTAAGAAGTTTTTTTTTTTTTAAATTATCTAAACATATTTTTATTTTAAAATTTAAAATTTAAATTTTTTCATTCAAATTCTACTCACATAATTTTAAAAAAAAATTCCTTTCTTATTTTTTTCTCTAAAATACTTTTTTATAAAAAAATACTAACCAAAATTTTCACACATTTCAATACAACTTTTCTTAAATACATCACACTCTATACGGAGCCTTAGTCTTTTTTTCTTTTATCTCTATTTAATTACAAATATTAAATTTACTACAAAGATTCCTAACAAGCTACGTTCATATAGCAACACAAAATTAAAATTGTGTGTTCAATTGTTATTGAATTCTTAAACAAATAAGCAGTACTAGCAAAATATCTTTTCTCCTGGCAGGGGAGAAGGGCTGGACTCTGGAGTGCTAGACTTCAGGTGCAAAGAAGGTAGAAAAGAAAGAAGGCACATAAATACTCCAGTCCAGTAGTTGGCTACCGGGACATAAGTGCTTTTGTACAAAATGGTATGGAGAAACAAACCTACACAATATATGTTTACTAAATCTCTCATACAAAAGACTTACTGTAAATTGATCTCAAGCAAGGACTGCTTTCTTGATTTATACCTTTTATCTGTGCAAGCAAATTTACATCTCCAAAGTCTATAACTAGTATACCATTGAAAAACTGCACTCAAAGCCATTCGGGCAGCAGCAACTATCAACTACTACTAATTGTAATATATGTAACAGGGACATTATCTCTCACCAAAGCCATATGAAAGCCAGCACGGGAGGAACTTGTATTTGAATTACTTATGGTATGTTGAGCTTAGACAAAATAGGCTTTTCTTAATGGTGTCTTTTTACTTCTCTAACACAACCTTCTTGCAACAATCCTTCTTACTGAGAACCATCTCAATACACTAAATAACATTTTCCATCTCACCTGAGCTTTATCAATGGGAACAGTACGGGAAAGAAAACCACTGACAGCAGTTTGCAGATCTGCCGATGATCCCAGAGTTGAAGTCGGAAGCGTACAGTCAGAATCAAAAAACTGTAGATGCTCATCCTCATAAAAAGCTCGAGCCATGGAATCAGTGTCACATATCATGTTGTTCGCAACTTGGCCTGTGATTGTCAAAGATTGGTCCAATCTGACATCCATAGAGTCGATAGTGGGGAAGACATAATCATCTAGAGTGGTCAAACTAGATAGGGAATATAGCGATGGCATGATATCAGGAGAAGTTGTACTAGGCTCTGGATAATCACACTTGGTATTCTTGTGAGAACTCAAAACCTTGTTGCCGTCAGAGTTAAACAGCAACGGAGGGTTTGAGGAATACTCTATGGTAGACAAGAATAGGGAGCCATCCATAAGAGATGCCTCATCATCAATGCTAACCACTTCAGGCCAGTGCCTGTAAGCAGAAGCTACCAGGTCACGGGCACAAGCCTGCAGCAAAGTTGGATATTAACCAAATAAAAGTAGTCATTGAATTGCTATCCAGTGGTCAAGTTCAAATGAAAACCAAGATGAAGGTTATTCCAGATGCATGCCTTTTCAGCTTCAGACAGCTTATCATTGGTGGTATATTGACAATCAGAGACAATGCCGATTACTTGTCCAACAACATTGAAAACTACACCTTTCTTCTGCTGAGATCCAGAAGGATAATATAAGTATAATTCCTTGTCAAGTACGCATGTCCGAGCATGATCAACTGTCACTTCCCACATTTTTGTAGACATGCCAGTCCCAAGGATCTACAAAATTTTATAAATTAACTGCATTGTTAGCTATAGTTATTTCATCAAGAAAAAATGATATCATTCATTGCTTTGCATACTGAAATATTAACATTTTGGGACAAATTGATCAAATGCACCAACAAGTGGAGCATAAAAGCAATGAATCCTACTCATTATATGGAACAAAATCTTACTCTTAAGCCATCTCAGTTTAAGATCAAAACAAAATACTCCACCCCTGGATTTGTCACGGTGAATAGGAAGCAGTGAATATTTATTAGAAGGCTGATTCAAATGAAATGATATCCAACTGTAACATGTCTTTGACTGATATGACAGTGAACGCCACTGAATAAGATTTTATCAGGAACGAACAACAATAGAATGGACTTCCCAATCTTCTTTGCAACAGCAAATGCCAGACAAAATAAGAATACTGCTAATTCATATGACTTTATACAAGATCTTCACCAAAAAATTAAAGTCTAATAATTACTTACATTTCGAAGCCTTGTAGAATCAATGTAAAACTGGGTAAGGAAGTCCTTCACAGTTCTTATTCTTTCCTTGTTCAGACGTTTGTGAAAAGCTCCATCTTTCCCAATCTTTTCAAGCCGCCAAACTTCATCCGCAAGAGATGGAGGATGATGCTTTTTGTACACTACAAAAATATCCAGGTTAAACTTATTAGCATGGTATTCATGTCACACCAACAAGCATTATGGCATCGACTTCATCTGTACAGTTTCTTAGGGGATCAAAGAGCAATAACCAATATCAAGGACTATAAAACATGTACTCTACATCCATTTCCTATCAATAGATCAGTAAATTTCATGTTCTGGTTTTATCAAAGCATAAAGTCCATACCAAGAAGGATGAAGTACAAAATGTCGATAATGAACAAACCAAAGAAGTGAAAAGCACAGAGCATAAGGTAACTATTCTGATAAACACTAGGTACACTTGGTGGAGATAATTTTAGATAGGTCATCAATCACATCACTAGTGTCAAAAACATGAAAGGTTTGAAGAAATCATGAAATTTACCAGACCAGACATGTTTCACGAATAGAATGACAAAATTAAATCATATATATATATATATATATATATATATATATATATATATATATATATATATATTTGTGTGTGTGTGTATATATATATAGCGAGAGAGAGATCCCACAAGCATATGGGATACGACTCAAACTAGAAAAAGGGCAACAAAAATCAAATCACTACATGACTTTAAGATTTACTTTTAGAGCATTTTCATTTGTTTCAAAGAATAAAAAATTTGCATCTTAGAAGATGTTTTGTTTAAACGCAAATTTTTTATTCTTTGAAGCAAATGAAAATGATCTAAAAGAAAATTTTAAAGTCATGTAGTGATTTGATTTCTGTTGCCCTTTTTCTAGTTTGAGTCATATCCCATATGCTTGTGGGATCTCTCTCTCTCTATATATATAAACAAATATATATATGATTTAGAAACACACACAAAAAAAAAAAAAAGGTACATAGAGAAGCCCAATATATATATATATATATATACATTACATTCCTCTGGAGTGTTTGGTATGACAAGGAAACAATCATTTCCAATTTTCACTAAGTTGCACTATTCCTGGTATTTCTTAATTGAAGACAATCACAAAATGTTCAAAGCAAAAGAACTTATTACCAAAAAAAAAAAAAAACAGAGATCCTCAGTTGTTCATCTTTATGAGCCACACCATCATTAGTAAGAGATAACTAGTGTGTGCCAAGGAAAGAGTGTACAACAAAAGTAGGAACTGACAATTCCTTGCTATTCCTTGTTTGTAAGCCACACAAATCAAAAGATGCAACATCATCTGTATAATGAGCACTTACATACACATTTTCACGGAATTAAACACCATGCTAAACAAACAAACATGCCAATGGCCATAGACAGATGCACAGTCAAAATGAGTTTTAAGAGAAGAAAAACACAATGAATTCCTTTTCAGTCACTGCAACAGTGATTAGAGAACAAGGGAAGAAGGGCAGAAACATATTGGTGAAAAGTTAGCACCTAAAAGAAAAGCTTAAGATTGAAAAAAACCTGTGTAGAACTGGTCAGAACAATCTAGGTTCTTATATTCACTGATTCACCAACTACCAACCTAAAATAAGGATTTTAGGTGCGATAAAGAAGGGAAGCCAAACATATGCATTTTATCCATTGGCTAATAGAGAAGGAACTGAACTCTACCATCAACAAATATTTAGAAGCCAGGAACAAAACATTTTTAACAAGTAGGCTCTCTAGAGAGCATAATTAAACAACTACTTTCCTTTTCTTTTCTCTTCTTTTCTTTTCTTTTCTTTTCTTTTCTTTTCTTTTTCTCTGTAAATTAAAAAAATAATGATTAAAAATTTTTTAAAAAAATTTGAAAAAACTACTTTTCTTTTCTGTTTTTTTTTTTTTTGGAGTGGGGAAGAGAGAGAGAAGGAGACCAGAAATTTTGACTCACTAGCCAGAATGAGCACCCTAAATGAAGAAATGTAATTATTGTTGGCATATAAAATAAGGCTTTGCAAAAAATTAAGCAATTAGAATCCTCACATTCTCCACGATGATCCCTGACAATGAAGCACTCTGTTTTAGCCTCTCTCACTCTGATTCCGTCAAAATTGTCTATCACTCTTGCGCCCAGCCTGAACTTGCGGCTTCTAGTCCAGCTTGAGTTGTCTGTGAAAGAAATATCACTCACAACACCAGTGCCTTCTTTAAGTGTCAAAAATACATCCCCAGTAAGAAGGGGCTTTTTGCCTTCCCTTTCTCTCACAATGTTATTTTTGAACTCTTCAAAAGTCCAATTGTCGCCTTCATCACCATCAAAATCTCCCTCCAGAACAACAATTTCCACCCTTGCAGAAGATTGAGGACCAACAGAAACAACTTCCCCAGTAAGAGCATCAACTAAGGCAACTTGCAAATTGTTACAATCCTCGCCTTCTATACGAGTTCCAGTGAATACCGGAAGAGAGATGGTATTCAGAAACTGCAATTGTAAACTTCTTGACTCAGAAGAGCATAACTCTTTTCCACAACTCCTGTATAAAAATGCAAGATCAAATGAGTAGTTTAAATCAAGCGAAGTTAATAACCAACCAGTCAATTTCTACACTTCAGGCTTACCGCCTCATACTGATCAAATACTTTCTCATCGCCAACTCAACTTCCTCTTTCACCTGAGAGTTCATGTCACAAATCAACAAAATGCAATCTGATGCAGGTAATATAGAAAAGAAAAGGGGAACAGGGGATGAAAAGGGCTGCATTTACTGCCATGCCTTGCCCTTGTACATAGTAGTACAAGATGTTCTTAATCTACAACCTCTAAAGTCGTAATGGAACAGCTTTACAATTGCTTGACATGTTCTAGTTACAGCAAGCACCTCAGGATTACAGGGTGTTGCAAACGACAATAAAGATAGAGAGAGAGAGAGAGAGAGAGAGAGGGAGGGAGAAAAAAAAGAGGAAACTTACTATCATGCACGAATTCAAAGCTATGAGCAACAAAGAACCAATGATTAAGATAATAATCCCAATTAAAACCATTTTATGTACTCTCAAACACTAGATCAAAGCCTTTATTCTAATGTCCATCATATTTTCCAGGCTTGCTGTTCAAGAAATATCCACAAAATAAGTTCTCTAATAACTTTGTTATCCTCACCAATGCATATGTAGTTACAACAAACACATAATACTTAAAAAGGTTCTAATTAATAAAGAAATAAAAGTCTTCTACAGAAGGATAGACTAATTCGAAAGGAGATACAAAGTCCAACAAGAAAAATTCTTTCACACATATGCATTCTAAATGAAACCAAAGATGCATGTGTTCAAGAATTTAACAACACTTCGATCCAGGAATGGAAGTGCTTATTGCTAGATAAAAGGTATAATGCTCTTAAGTATCTCATTAACTTTGTCAGAAAAATTCATTCATCATATCATGGGCAACTAAAATGGAATCCATTATCTTATGACGGTAAATTTTTCCTTAGCATCTAGTTTTTCTTTTCTTTATTTCTTTCAACTTTCCAAGTTCAAAAGATCCATCTTCTGAATGTCATCCTACACAAAGACAAAGAACTCATGCTTAACTCCAATAAGGTTCAGCACAAAACTAAATTTAACCAGCAGCCAATATACAATATAGCTGCAAAGTTCAATACCATTTTTTATGGCCAATACTTGCTAATAACATACAATACATTATGAAGAAAAACATGATTCATATTTTAAGAGGGTGCATAATGTATTGAGTTACTAGCTTAGATATATGAACTGCTACTAAAATCTTCATCGTTCTTCAAAATAATGACGTGAAACTGCCACCTAAACTACTAGATAGAATTATTATTAATGAAACTGAAAGATGTATGTCATGCTGAATAGTGTAAAAGTATTTTGAGCAAACAGCATCTGGGAAGTGTCCTAGTATGCAAGTATATCCATATGCATTTTAACTTTCATACATGCATCTTAATTGCACATTCAAGAAAGACATGGAAAACAGTATAACTCTTCACAGCCAACTTAGAGCTTTCATTTCCTCTTGGTGAACAGAGATAGACCGCTAAAATTTGAAATACAATTTTTCTCTCTTACATAGTTATCATGAAGGCAGTGCTCACAACTTAAGACCAACATAATAATTGCTAGAGAGGAATAGCTCAAGCAGAACAGCTTACAACTTTACGGATCATTGGCTCCAGAGCTGGCTCTAATAATTGTTGCATTTTGCGCAGGTTTATTACCTCCATCACCACACTACATTCAATACCAAGAGAAAGTCAAGAATCACATAAAGTAGATGATCATTGACATGTCTGCCAAAAGTCCTAAAATGGATGCATGCCATGTCCTCGAAACGGTGGAAAATATTAGTTTTCCATTATCACAGCATTCGTGTAGAAAGGGGCACAAAAATTGTCTCCAGATAACAAGATTAAATCACTGGCTTTCTGTCCAATTCACATCGCATTGTATCAAACAATTAACCAAAGAAAAAAAGAACGAACTCTCCTATTATCTGTTTCATAATAGTTTCTCCTAAGAAATTAATTAAACATATAATTGTAACCAAAAAAGAGAAGTGGTCTGCTCATTTTTCACCTTCTAAGTGAAGGAGCTTTTCTACCCTTGTCATCAGGGCAAGCTTCTTGCTGTTGTCTCTTCTGGGACATTTTTCTAAGTTGATCAAACCCAAAATTAAGGAACCCCCAGATGCTAGTTCACTCAATACTAAATAACCCTCCCTCAAACAGTCAAATCCCGAATGAAAATTCTTGGTAAGAAGACCATTCTCTGGGTCATTAGTTACACTAAAAATATCATGGACTCCCTGCAAAAACAAAGGGGAAGATGATGATCTCTGCCGAATAGGCAAAAAAACCACCATATATATAGTTCTAAATACACTGTAAATTCTAGAGATTAAAAAGTATAGATGGAATAAGATCAGAGTCTAAGACAACGGTAGTAATGGAGGAGGAAAGGCCAAGCAAAAGTTATGTAGAAAAGTTTGGCTGTAAAATTTGGCTGCTTCTGGAGTAAGGAAATTTCTTCACTGCATGTAATAGCGGAGATAATTGCATGGATTTTGGATGTATGTACATACTGCTTCTACAGTGGTACGTTTCTGTAGAAAGTGTGAAGAAGGATGGATATGGAGGATCGAGGCGTGAATGTGAGGAAGGGAAAGGACAAGAATCGCGTTGGTTGCTGGCCTGAGAAGGGAAGGGGGGAAGGAAGGAGGAAGGAGTGGGGCTCACAAACAAAGGCGTGTGGAGCCCATTCTAAGCGTGTTGATGTCAGTTGTTTAAGATTTGTTTAAGATTCGAAGCCAACGACTGCGGTGGTTAGCCTCTATTCATTTATATCTTTTTTTATAAATAAATGAAATTTTCTGAATTCAAAACATAAAGAGGTGGACAATCTCATCAAGTTTGAATGAAAAAAATATTCAAAAATTCAATTGATATTTGATTGATTACTACTTTACCAATTCAATTGATTGAATGGGAAACTAATGCTCAAGTTTTGCTTGTGTTTTTCAGTTTTTAAATAAAAAGTAAAAATCATTTTAATAATAAATAATCATTTTTAATTAATTTATAGATAATTGAGTTAATGAAATTTATATCACTGTACATGTAATAAAAATGTTAAGTTAAAAGTATAAATTAATATTAAAATACTATATACATCTACATCAACAATAAATAACTAATATAATATAATTAGTATAGCGTTGAAGGAAACCAACAAAATAAATTCATTAATAGTTATATAGAAAAGTAACTGTATATATAGTAAAAATTATCTCTTATTATTTTATATTTTTTAATAAGTGTAATAAGTAAATTTATCTTTTTATCTTTACCACATTAATCACTATAATTAGTCACTAAAAGTATTATTATTCTATATAAAAATGACCGTTTAGAAAAGTTAAAATAGTTTAAATTTGTTACTTTATTATGAAAGTCTTGTCCTGCATTTAGAAAATCTTTGCTCAAATTTTTACTAATTATAATGCACTACAATCACATGGTCAACATGAGTTTTATATATTTGCAACACCACATAAAATGATACAACAAAAAATAATTAGAGAATATAATTTATAATTTAGGAAAATAGTTTATTTATATATAGAGAGTAAAAAAAAAATTATGTGTGCATTGCTTTACTAAAATATATATATATATAATAAATACATAAAATACTTTTTTCGACCACTACATACCATAAATCTGAAAGTGAAGTGAAATGAAAGTTGTAATAGCAATTTGTAAAATATAATTACTAGGCAACAAAAACAATGATATTATATAATAATGCAAATCTCTTTTTGAGGATTGTCAAATCTCTTTCGAAATAAAGGGTGCTTGGTTGGAGAATAAAATCACTTAGGGCCTGTTTGATTGTCAAGGATTCTTGCTTTGGAAAGTAATTTATTTCATTAGTTTTAAATTTTTGTGTTTGGTTAGTTTGGGAAAATAATTTGATTACTTTCCGATGTTTATTTCAATTTTAAATTTTTTAGACAAGTAATCAAATTCCTGAAAATAGGAAAAATAAATGCAACATTTCAGGATTTTAATTCCTCACTAAAAGTTGTCATTCTGATTACTTGTTTTAGAATTTTAGTGTAAATAAACATCTTTTTTACTTTTAATATTATTTTATCTATTTTTTCTTTTTAGAATCTCACGTATTTTTTTATTTTTTAATTATTAGTCATGTAATCTTCTATTTTAATTATTATTATTTTTAATTTTTTTTAAAAAAAATTACTTCAAAACTTTTTTCTATTCAAATTCATAATTTATTAAAATTTAAAATTATGTAATTTTTTATTTTTTTGCATTAAATTTTTTGAAATTGTGGTTTGATTTCATCTTAAATGATGTTTTTTGGGGTTTAAATATTATTATATATTACAATTGACAAAATTAAGAAATTTTATATTATATTTTGATTAAAAAAATAAAAATAGTTGTCTTTATCATTAATCACTATTATATAATAGGAAAAAGTTTGTCAGTCGATTTTAATGTAATTACTATAAATATTGAGAATTAAATTGTCTTTTTATAGTCTCGTAATATTAATATAAATATTTAGTAATTAGAATATAGTTAAAGTTCTAAATTTTACGAACTTTTAAAAAGATTATCTATTTACTATGTATTTATTTTTAGCAATTTGAAGATGGTTAAAATTTATTATTCCTTTTAATAATTTAGTTTTCATTGGTATGTTTTTTCTTAATTAATTAATTATTTTACTCTTTTTGTAGTAATTATAGAAGAATTTTGACAGTAATATCTACGTTTTTAATTAAATCATTATTACTCTTTTTTTCTTCTTTATGACCTTATCTACTCCCCACCCCCACCCATCCACCCACCCTACCTAATTTGACTTTTTTTCTTTTTCTTTTTTTTTTAATTTTGAATTTTTTGGCAATACGAATTGTACTTTTGTAGGGTCATTTTATATTTATTTATAAGAGTTTTAGTCTATTGCTTTATGATTTTTTTAATTGTTTGAAATTTTAAAATTTTTATTTTCCCTAAACTTTTAACAATATGTATTTAACAAATTATTGAACATCTCATGCCTTGCATAGGAATCCTACACTAGTATAAAATAAGAGGAATAATATGTTAGATGTACATTACATGTCAAATAAATCATATTTAAAATATATTTGTGATTCATTGTTACATTAACTTTCCCATAAATATTTTTATTTTATCCAAACATAGGTAAGTATTCAGAATTCTCATAATTAAATTTCTAAAATTTATATTCCCTAGAAAAGTACTCATTTTCCTTAGAATTAAACTCCTAGAAATCATTTTCCCATTTAACTTTATTTTCCCGTGAACCAAACGAGCCCTTAGGCTCTCTATGTTTTCATAGAATTGGGGCCTTAAAATTAGAATTAGAAACCCCAATTCTAATTTTATTATTTGTTTTCACAAAGAATTCAAGAATTAGAATTTTATTTTAATTCTATTTTCTTTCAATCCTATAAATTGAATTCTTTAATGATACTCAAGAATTCCAAATCAAATACCTCAAAACTTAAAAAAATCAAATACCTCAAAACTTTAAAAAAAAAACGCAAATATACAAACTTTAAAAACGGGTCGTGTAAGCATGTTATAACAAAAACAGGTCATTGCCCTAAGTTGCATACCTTTGCCTCCGCATTCATTTTCATCGACTCCAAGCTCCGCCCAATCTCCATTTCCTCCTTCTTCTTCGTCCAATACATAGATTTGGCATTGAAGAGTTTAGAGAGGTGCGGAACTTTGGCTGAAGGAACAAAAGCAATCAAAAAGCCATCGCAATTTACACAATGGTAAACACGCACTCACAGACGCGAGAGAAAAGAAAGAACGAATGACATGCAGCTATGGTGTCGTGAGGGGAGCTGAAGATTCTTTCTTAATTTCAGAATTGCCTTTGGCTCTTCCATCTCACTGTAAGTTCCTCTCTCTTCGGTTGCAATCAACTCCAGAGGACTCCAACAACAACTCTTTTCGCTGTTGCAAAGCAGTAAAACTGTCAAACACCTATCCTAATTCCACACCCAAATTATTGCCAATGGCTTTGCTCAAAAAAACTTCATTCTTGTTAAGCTACTACCATTCTACGTTTCTTCTGATAATCTCGCAAGTGCAACCCGCGTTTTTAACCAAGTCAGAAATCCCAATACCAATGCCAAAAACCGCATAGAGCAGTTGAATTTTTGAATGTAATGGAAAAATCAGAAGCTTTGCCTGATGGGTATACATTTTCTTATGTTCTTTGCGGTTGTACTAAAGGGGGGGTTTGTTGTGTGAAGGAAAATGGTGCACGGGAAGGTTTTGAAACATGGGTTCTGCTCTAATGTGTTTGTTCAGACCAATTTGTTGAATTTTTATTCAGCCAGTGGAGGGGAGGATGGTGTTAAGAGTGCGCAACATCTGTTTGATGAAATGGCGGACAGAAATATTGTTACGTATGTATGCCAGTTGTGGCGTGATAAGTGAAGCTTATAAATATTCAGAGAAATGTCATGCAAAACCATTATTGGATTTTTCATTACATAAGATTGAAAGTGTAATAGACTTTGTAGTGGTTTAGGAAAAAAAAAAGAAGAAAGGAGTAGTTTACGGAATTTTCTAATTTTGATGTTTTAACATACAGAAGAACTGAATTAGAATGGTAATTATGTAAAATTAAATTCAATTTTACATAATTATAATTTCAATTCAATTTTAATTTCAATGCTCCAAATGGAGTGTTAATGATATTTATTCACTTATTTGGTATTTGATTGGAGAAAAAAAGAATAGAATTCAATAATAATTGTAAAAAATTAGATAATCCTTGATATTTATCTTCCTCTATTATAATTGATTATCTAAAATTTAGTAATTATTTTTATTTTATTATTTCAATTTTACCCATAATACTAAACTATCATTTTTTTTACTTTATTTTCTCTCTCATTATTTTTTTACTCACTCATCTTTTTCTATCGTCCATTATCGTTATTACTTTTTATCTCATCATTTTCTCATGCTACTTACTCTTTTATCATTTTCTTACTTTTATTTATCTCTCATAATTTTCTCACTCTTATTTTTTTCTCTTCATTTTTCACTTTTTTTCTCTTCATTTTTCACTTTTTTTCTCTCTTATTATTATATTACTCCACTTTCTCCCTCTTCCTACTCACTCCTCTCTCTCATCTGAAGTCACTGTCATTTTCTCACTTTCTCTTATATTATTTTCTCAATCTATTTTTCTCTCATATTTCACTATTATTTCTCTGCCATTTTCTCTATACTTTTCACAAAATTGGGCCAACATATGCTGGGTTTTTGCTATATTCCCAAACCGTGCGTTTCGCATTCTCCAAATGCGAAAGTGCTTTGTCAGAAAATTTTTAAAAAAGGCAACAAGAATTGGACCCCAATCAATTCAAAAGATCAATTTTCAATTCTCCTAGTATTTTGTCATGGTTAAGTAGTCTTGAAGGGTGGCGGTGGATTTTTAGTTATTAGCAATTATTTAGCCAAAAACTGTCATGATTGTAAGGATAAATACTGTAATTGTAGTGAAAAGATGGCAAGGAAAATAATGCATCAAGTCATTCGTTGCCTCTAGATTCTTCTGTCATTCTCTTCCTGTTTTCTCCTTTTCTTCTTCTTTTCTTTTTTTCTCCTTTTTTTTTTCTCCCTTCTTGATGAGACTCAAGAAGCCAACACTCAAGAAGCCAACTCAAGAAACCAACAAGCCAGCTCACAAAGCATTTGATCCATTAAGGCATCTTACGGGACCGATGACGAGGGCTCGAGCTAAACGCGTTCAAGAAACCTTAAGTGGTTTAATTCATGACCTCCGAGCTCATCAAGCATGTGACCAAGACTTGCAAGTCATTACCTTATTGCAAGTCCGGTTTGAAGAACACTAGTCTTTGGCCGGATTCTAGTGTGATATTAGGCCAAGATTATTTAATTAATTTTTGTGGCTTTATTTTAGGAATTTATTCATTCTTGAAGGGCCAAAATGTGAATAATTAATGGTGGTGTGAATAGTACCGTGAATAGTAAAATTATTAGTTAATTTTTAGTTAGATGCCAAATTTGTAAACTTGAAGTAAGCCTTAAAGGGCCAAACTTCAAAGTCCAATTGGCTTTAGGGTTTTTGTTTTCTTTTTTAGTTTAAGGCTATCTTTTAGTTACTTAAAGGAGCTTGGCTGCCTCTTTCTCTTTAGAAATTAGATTAAGGTTAGGATTTTAATTGTTTCCTTTTTACAATCCTTGTACCCCTATAAATAGAGGCCATTCAGCCAAGACATGAATAAGAAGATTTTGTGACATTACGTCCTTGAGAGTTTGAGTGATTCAATCTCTTCGTTCTTGTGAAGAACAACGGGCTTATCAAACTTGACCAGTTTGTGGCGCCTTTGAGTCTTATCAATCTAGTAGAACCCTAGATTGTGGCAATGATTCATCCATTCGGTCTCAATTCCACCGGTTCTAGGATTTCGCAAGTTAAGTCTTGGGTCCTGTTTCGCTTGTTGCGTATTGCCGGCTCCATATAGCCGTGAGGTGCGCATCAGTTTGGTAGAGCTCTAGGTAACTTCGAAATTTTGTAAATATTTTGTTTATAATTCCTTAGCCAAAATTCTGTTCATATTTCTTCTTGTATAGCCGAAATTCTGATTTTTCTTGTGATAGCCAAATTAGTTATTTAGCCCTACTCTTTGAGACTCGGTTAAACCTTTTCTTGCTGTCCAATTTTTGTATAGATAATTTTGGTTTTTCTGTTTATTCCCTGAAAAAAAAAAACAGCCGCACAAACCTACTGCTTTTGTTTTGGCTAAATTGCTGAAAACAATCCAAGCTCTTGAATCCTCTCCATAGTCATTGTTCTTGTTCTGTTTTTTGTTTTTCCCTTTCATGTGATATTGTTACTGCTTTAAATTGTTCTTCTACTCTGAAAAAAGAAAAGAACAAAAAAAGAACAAAAAAAAGGAGAAAGAAAGAAAGAAAGAAGATCAAACCGGAAGAAAGAAAGAAAGGAGAAGAACAATTCTTGATCCTTGAATTTTTTACTCTTGATTCCTGAATCCTTGCTCTTTAATTTGTGAAACTCTTGTTTCTTACTCCTTGAAACCTTGTTTCTTGATTTCTTGAATTCTTGGAACCTTGTTCTTGAACTAGTTGGCTGAATTTGCAACCAAAAGTCTAACCAGAATTTTGTTTTCTGAAAGTTTCAGCCATACTGTTTGTGTTGTTTGTCCAGAATTCTTGTGATCTTGTTCTGCTGGAAAAACCCATACTGCACTCTGGGTTCTTGTCTCCTGAACCTTTGTTAAAATTGCTTAAGAAATTGTGATAGAATTTGCATTGTTGGCAGCCGAAAGTTTCAAACTTGTGGCTGAAATTGTTGACCAGAAATTTGGTTCTTTGAGCAGCCCTCCTTGCACGAAATTTTTGTTCCTTTTTGACCATTGTTCTTGACCAAAACTCTGCACCTTATGACCTTCCTTAACTGAAATTTCTATATAAAAAAAGGGTTGCAAGAATAGTCTCCTAGTTGTATTTGTTTTCCTAGTTAGAATTCCTTTCCTTTAGTAGTCTTTCCTATTTGTTTCCTTTTAGTTTCTAAATGTGTTTTCCTTTTTGATTCCATATTTTATTTCATTTTAGAGGCCCTATTTAGAGTATTTAGTTTCCATTTATTAGCTTTCCTTTTTCAAGTCCACTTTGGAGTTGGTTTGCTTAGTTTCCTAATCTCTTAGTTTCCTAATTTATTCACTTTCCTTGAGTCTTATTTTTTTACATTCATACATTCTTATTTGAACTATCTCGTGGTTTAAAATTCCTCAAGGTTTGATAGAGTGTGGTGTTCTAAACAAGAGCTTAGAGTGAGAATATTGAGTGAGGGGTGAGAAAAAAAAATAACCGAGAGCACACTCATATACACCCTTACTACAAGTTTTTCCCATATTATTGTTTTTTTTCTCTTGTTTGTACTAACTTTTTGCAGGAATTATGACAAAATAAAGTGGAGCTTCAATTGAACAAAAGGCCCTCAAAGATTGGACTAAACATATAAACCGAAGTATTTCCAATTTGGCCGACCAACTTGATGTGATGCAAATGAAGCTTCAAGCCAATGACAATAAGATGGAACAATTGGCTAAATCCATCAATGAGTCATCATCAAGAAAGTCAAAATCTATGAGGAAATTTTTCTCAAATTCCGATCAAAGTGAAGATTCCGATGGGGCTTCTACTTCCCATAGAGGTCGAAAACAAGTTGACAAAATTGATAGGAATTTGGGTAGCATCAAAATAAAAATTCCAACCTTCCAAGGTAGAAGAGATCCTGAGGCATATTTAGAATGGGAAAAGAAGGTTGAAAGGATCTTTGATTGTCACCATTATTCTGAAGAAAAAAAGGTGAAGCTAGCAGCGGTTGAATTTACCGACTATGCTATAATTTGGTGGGATCAACTTGTAACCTCCAGAAAAAGAAATGGAGAGCGTCCTGTCCACTCTTGGGAGGAAATGAAGACAATTATGAGAAAGAGGTTCATCCCATTCTATTATCATAGGGAATTGTACAAGAGGCTACAAAGCTTACAGCAAGGGTCGAATAGTGTCACCGAGTACTTCATCGAGTTAGAAGCCGCACTCATCCGTGCCAATATAGAAGAAGACAAAGAGACTACAATGGCTAGATTTTTGCAAGGGTTGAATCCAGAAATTGCCAATGTCATTGAACTCCATCATTACTTGGAAATTGAAGAAATGGTTCACATGGCTGAGAAGGTAGAGAGGCAACTGAAGAGGAAAAGTTCAAGACCGAGTTACATGCCTAGTAAATCTCCGTGGAAGAGTAATTGGGATAAAAAGGGTGAAAAAAATAGTGAATCAAAATCATGGGCTGACTCATCCAAGAAAAAAGAAGTTAAGAAGGAAGAACCACCTACCCGCCCTGTTAGAAACCGAGACATCACGTGCTTTAAATGTCAAGGCAAAGGACACATAGCTGCCCAATGTCCTAATCGACGAGTGATGGTCACCTTGGATGATGGGGAAGTGATTTACGATAGTGAGTCTGACGACTCCATGCCTCCTTTGACTGAGACTGACGGTGAAGAAGATGCCGTAGTAGGAGAAGCACTTACTACTTTAAAGAGTCTTCAAATGGTAAGTGATGAATCATCAAATGGAGAAGAAGCATTAGTGACCATGAGATCACTTAGTGCTCAAGCCGTGGAAAATGAAGAGCAAAGAGAAAATATCTTTCATACCAAGTGCCATGTGCAAGGTAAGGTTTGTCGTTTGATCATTGATGGAGGAAGTTGCACAAATGTGGCCAGTACCACCTTGGTAGAGAAGTTGTCACTACCTACGCTTAAGCATCCCCGACCCTATAGATTAAGATGGTTAAATGATGGTGCCGAACTTAGGGTAAATAAACAAGTGTTGGTGGCCTTCTCGATTGGAAGATATGAAGATGAGGTCTTATGTGACATAGTCCTGATGGAAGCCAGTCACATACTTTTGGGACGACCATAGCAATTTGATAGGGATACTCGACACAATGGGAAAAATAACAAGTATTCATTTATAATGAAGGGCAAACCTGTCACTCTCAACCCAATGTCACCTCAACAAGTTTATGAAGATCAACGGAAGATCATCAATGAGAAAAAAAAGGATGAGGAGAAGAAAGAAAAAGGGCAAGTGACCACAAAAGAGAATTCCATCGTGGTGCCCAAAAAGACAACAAAGGAGAAAGTCAAGAGCAATTACTATGCTAGTGAAAGGGAGGTTAAGAAAGCATTCTTTTTAGATCAACTTTTTCTAATTATTTTTAAAGAATGTTATTTTTCTACTAACGACCTTGACCCTAACTTGCCTAATGCAATGACTTCTCTTTTGAAGGAATTTAGTGATGTTTTTCCCGAGGAGTTACCAAGTGGATTACCGCCAATTCGAGGAATTGAACATCAAATCGACTTCATTCCTGGAGCCGTAATTCCAAATCGCCCTGCTTATAGAGCCAACCCTGAAGAAACCAAAGAACTCCAACGACAAGTGGAGGAGTTATTATCTAAGAAGCATGTGCAGAAAAGCTTAAGTCCCTGTGTCGTTCCAGCATTGTTGGTGCCAAAGAAGGATGGATCATGGCGTATGTGTGTGGACTGCCGGGCAGTCAACAAAATCACTGTAAAGTATCGCCATCCTATTCCTCGTTTAGATGATATGTTGGATGAATTACATGGGGCTAGGTTTTATACAAAGATAGACTTAAAATCTGGATATCACCAAATTAGAATGAAAGAAGGAGATGAATGGAAAACTGCATTTAAAACAAAATATGGTTTATATGAATGGTTAGTCATGCCTTTTGGTTTAACCAATGCACCTAGTACTTTCATGTGACTTATGAACCATGTTTTGAGGTCTTTCATTGGAAAATTTGTTGTGGTATATTTTGATGATATCCTTATTTATAGTCGATCTTTAGATAAGCATGTTGAACATGTTAGACTTGTTCTTGTTGCTTTACGTGCTGAAAAATTATATGCTAACCTTAAGAAGTGTACATTTTGTGCACATCAAGTCATATTCCTTGGGTATGTGGTAAGCACCAAAGGAATAAGAGTTGATGACGAGAAGGTTAAGGTTATACGTGAATGACCGACCCCTTCCAATGTCACTGAGGTACGTAGCTTTCATGGATTAGCGAGCTTTTATAGAAGGTTTGTTAAAGATTTTAGCACTAAAGCTGCTCCTCTAACAGATATTGTTAAGAAGTCTCCAGGTTTTCAATGGGGAGAAGAGCAAGATCGAGCATTCAATTTGCTTAAACAAGAGTTAATCTCAGCACTTTTATTAGCCTTACCTGACTTTACTAAAACTTTTGTAATTGAATGTGATGCTTCAAGTATAGGAATTGGAGCTGTGCTAATACAAGAAGGCCGACCTCTCGCTTATTTTAGTGAGAAGTTGAATGGTGCTGCGTTAAGATACCCAACATATGACAAAGAGTTTTACGCAGTTGTTCGAGCTTTGCAGACATGGCAGCACTATCTATGGCCTAAGGAGTTTATCATTCATACCAACCACGAATCCCTTAAACATTTAAAGGGACAAGATGATGAGTTCGATTCGAGGACGAATCCTTTCGAGGAAAGAGGGAATGATGAGACTCAAGAAGCTAACACTCAAGAAGCCAACAAGCCAACTCAAGAAACTAACAAGCCAGCTCAAGAAACTAACAAGCCAGCTCGCAAAGCATTTGATCCATTAAGGCATCTTACGGGGCCGATGATGAGGGCTCGAGCTAAACGCGTTCAAGAAACCTTAAGTGGTTTAATTCATGACCTCCGAGCTCATCAAGCATGTGACCAATGTAGGAAACCAAATTAAAGAACGCAGCGGAAATTTAAAATTTTTGGTTTCCTCCAAGGATCCATACGAAGTGAAATCAAATTGGTAGTGAGAATTGTTACCTTACCGGTAGTGTAGCCTTGTTGATTGTTGGAGATTGTTGATTGTCGAATCACAAGCAAAACCAATCTAGCCTTGCCTCTATGGTATCCACACGATCATCTCCAAGCCTCAAGTTAATTGTCAAACAATTAACTAAAGAAAGAAATAACAAAAATCTCATAGTGCTAGCTAGGATTTTGTTACTCGGGTATTCCCTCAAGTTCTCAACTCAAGAATTGGTTTTCTTTCAATCTCTTCTTATAAATTCGTTTTGGTTCTTATTTCTCAAATAAGGAGTGGTGTCTATATTGAACAAGAGAAGAAGAAAAGAAAGAAATTTCGTGCACCAAGAAAATCACAACATTTTCTTCAACAAAGAAAGCTTAAAAGGAAAACTCTCTCAAAGAAAGTGTCCCTTTGGTTTCCTTGATCTGAATTCAATAATCCATCCATGTGAAACAGCTGCCCTTTCACATTTCATATTCTAGAAATTGAATTGCAACATGTTGCATATGGTTGCCTTTCCATTTTCCAATGAATGGCTGCCTTTTCATTTTCATAAAATGAATTGCAATACGTTGCTTTTTCATTTTCCAATGAATGGTTGTCTTTTCATTTTCCAATGAATGGTTGCCTTTTCATCTTCCAATAATAAAATCCATTTTGATTATTATTTAATTAATAAATCTAAAACTCATTTTGGATTTATTAATATTAATAGAACCAAAATCTTTTCGCCTTAAATCCAAAACCGTTTTAAAACGAAAACCCGATAGATTCCTATTCTCAATAGGATTCTCAAATTAACCAAAATTTCATCACATGAATTTTGCACTTCTTTTGGATACGATCTAAGTGTGTGACCCAATAGGTTCTCATAACATTGGCATTGACATAAAATATATTTTATGCCAAAAGTAATGAGCGGTGTCTAGCAACACATCAATACTACCCAAGTCATGAGAATATTAATAATTCGACATTACTTTTCTTGTGATAGATATTACCATGTAATTAAATCCCTTTGCCCTAGATATCATGATTGAACACGAGCCATGGAGCGTGTCATGCTCGTATAGTTCAATCTTTGCATTTCTTGATTCCCGAGTAGACACATCTATACAAATGAGCCCGATATCACATATTGACTCATTTGAGCACGGCCATGCATTTTATGGTCTTACTCAATCAAGGGGGCCAAAGATATCACTCTCATTATATAAGAGGGGCAAATCCTTTCTTGATCACTTAACATCCCACTACATGATTTATTACATATCCAATTACTACTTTTATAGTTCACCCTGTTACGGGTAACGTTTGGTAGTATCAAAACATGCAACTCCTCATGTTGGGATCTCTGAGGATCTCAAGTCTAAGGATTATTTACACTATCATCACTATGAGAAATATTTATGACACTTCATATAATAATCCATGTAATATTTCTCATGGCGGGTCAATCCAGTACATTGTTCTCTAACATGTACCCATGTGTTGACTTGATATCTCATATCATGAACAATTTCATCAATCACTACACATACTAGTCTTAATGCATTATCATTGTCCTATTTAATGATAACACTCGACTAGGGATAATTTTAGAATAATTAAATTCTTGGGACATTATTATGTTTATTTCATAAAACGCAGATATAAGATAAACATAATAATTAGTGCCATTAATTATGAACATTATGATACAATATATGCATATACCATCATCATATGATTGGTTCTTAGGGCATAATCCAACAACCAAGACTTGCAAGTCATTACCTTATTGCAAGTCCGGCTTGAAGAACACTAGTCTTTGGCTGGATTCTAGTGTGATATTAGGCCAAGATTATTTAATTAATTTTTGTGGCTTTATTTTAGGAATTTATTCATTCTTGAAGGGCCAAAATGTGAATAATTAATGGTGGTGTGAATAGTACCGTGAATAGTAAAATTATTAGGTAATTTTTAGTTAGATGCCAAATTTGTAAACTTGAAGTAAGCCTTAAAGGGCCAAACTTCAAAGTCCAATTGGCTTTAGGGTTTTTGTTTTCTTTTTTAGTTTAAGGCTATCTTTTAGTTACTTAAAGGAGTTTGGCTGCCTCTTTCTATTTAGAAATTAGATTAAGGTTAGGATTTTAATTGTTTCCTTTTTACAATCCTTGTACCCCTATAAATAGAGGCCATTCAGCCAAGACATGAATAAGAAAATTTTGTGACATTACGTCCTTGAGAGTTTGAGTGATTCAATCTCTTCGTTCTTGTGAAGAACAACGGGCTTATCAAATCACTGGGTTGTGGCGCGCTTTGAGTCTTATCAATCTAGTAGAACCCTAGATTGTGGCGACGATTCATCCATTCGATGCCTCAATTCCACCTGTTTATGATTTCGCAAGTCTTGGGTCACTGCCGTTTTAACATTGCGTATTGCAGGCTCCATATAGCCGTGACGTGCGCATCACTTCTGTTTTCAAATTGCTATTTTCTATTAGTACCAATATGAATTCAGGATTCAATTCCTGACATATTTTGTTCAAGAAAAACTCCAGTAATTCTGCCTACTTCTTTTCTTCTCCTCCGACCTGACGTTGTTCCCTCTGGAGACAAATCAGAACACGGACCCGTCTACTTCTTCAGCACCAGCCATACTAGACCCAAATTTTTTTCCTGCATCTTATCTTCTCCCCCGTTTCGAACCCAAACCCATTGCAGCCAAGCCTTGCCCTGCCAGAAAATCTTTGTGTCGCAGTCTCCCGTCGCCCGTCACCGTCATTCGCAATCTTTACTGTTGGCCACCCCCTCAACTGACAGTGATTGTGCACGCCCGTCCGCCACCACCGTTGAATTAGTGTCTTCATTGGTAGAAGCAGCCCCCTAGAACAGAAAGTTGGGATGGTGTTTTGCAGATTTATTCATGCGGTAGTGAAGAAAGAATGAAGAGGAAGAACCTGGGGTAATGCTGCAATTTCCTAATAAGGGTTCTGTTTTGTTTTGTTGGTTTTTTTTAAGCGTGGATCTTGGTTCTTTTTCTGATATAAGATTTTACTTTGTTGATTTCTGCTATAAAATTCTACTCTATGTTTTATGTATATGAATTTTCCAAATTTAGAAATTTGGCTACATTTGAAGTGGGTGAAAGTTTTGGTAGATATTTGTTTTATAGAAAAAATATTTTGGAAGAAAAAATATGAGTGAAATTTTTTAAAATTATGTGAAAAAATTTAAATAAGAAAATTTGAATTTTAAATTTTAAAATAAAAATATGTTTGAATAGTTTATTTTTGTTTGAAAAAAAATAAATTTTTATATATTTACAAACAAAAATAGGCTTTGTACAAAAGATTTTTATAACAAGGACCTTATATCATTGGTTTGATTTAGAAATTTACTAGCTCGGATTTGATAACAATGGTTTGATTTGTCTCCCCAAGAAACCAAAATCGCCGTGTTTTATGAATCTGGAGTGGCCATCAGCCGCATCATAATAGTGAAGGTGGATATCAAATGGTGTGAAACAAGCCAACAAGTCAGCATGTTTATGGTCTATCAGCCCACCTCTTCATTACTGAAATGTTCATGGTCATCAGCCCACCTCTTAATTACTGCTAGTATAAATATAGAAACAAACAATAAAGTAAAGCTATTTTAATTTTTGCAAGAAAAAAATCCACAATTAGTAAGCACACAATGCATTCCAGCACATTTACTTCAGCACATTGTATCAAATGTTGTTCGTCACTTCTATTTTTTTTTTCTCTTTAATTTTTTTAGAAAAAAAGTGTTTGGAGGTATTAATACAATGATCTCAATTTCATTGCGTTATGGTAAAGACAACTTGATAAAAAAATAGATAGGATTAAAATAATTTATTATTTATTTGAAATAGATAACAATTGACAACATTATTATTTATTATTAAAATAATAGATAGTATAACAATTATTTGAAATAGATAACAAATATTTATTATTTGAAATAGATAGGATTAAAATAGATAAAAATTATTTATTATTAAAATAATTTATTAGTTGGAATAGATGGGATTAAAATTTTAATCCTTGGAATATTATTATTTTGGTTAAAGAAATTAGACGTGCAGATGCTATTACTAGATTAAAAGAATATAGCTTGCATAGATTGGAACTTGGAAGTTTAAAGTTTAAGGTTGACTTTACTTTTGTTAAGAATTTTTTTTATTTTTTAATAGCTGGCCTTTCACTTTGTTTTTATGTATTTGTAAGATTAGAAGCTAAGAATTTGAAGGCAGGATCTTAAACTTCGTGATATAAATATAGAGGTAGGATCTCTGAATAAATAATTTATCACAAACTATTAAGTCATAAGAATTGTGTACTTGATGCGGAAGACATAATTCTTAAAAAGAGGTTGAGAAACACCACTTCGGGTCATATTCTAACATTCTCCCACTTGGCTCGATACTTTATTTTTAATTTAATAGTGTAAACATTAAGTGCACAAAACAAATCTCTTGATTATCTTCATAATTTACTTTAACATAATAAATCACATAATGCGAATTATGGCGGTCATATATTTTATCATTGTATATTCCCTTCCATATACCACTACACTAGCAATTTATCATGTTAGGTATCATAAGTAATATATAAATGTAATAAAGGTCAATAATAATGTCTTATAGACACATTTATTTCTTGTTTAATAAAATTTTGTGTACACAATCATAATAAACAAGAAAAGATTTGCCAATATGTAATAAATATTTTATTGAGTTCAAGAGTATTAATACATCATTATAAGCAATCATCAATACAACTAAGACCCATTCTTTGAACATGTTCCTTAAAATGCCTTTGGTTGTAAGCCTTTCGTTAAAGGATCTGCAATTATGAGATCCATCTTAATATGTTTAATACACACTCTTTGTTTCTGAATTTGCTCCTTTACGGCAAAATATTTCAACTCCATATGTTTAGCTCTTTTACAGCACTTATCATTTTTGGAGAAGAAAACTGCTGCAGAATTATCACAATAAATTTTCAACCGCTTAATAATGGCGTCGACAACCCTAATCCTTGAAATAAAGTTCCGCAGCCATAATGCATGGATTATAGCCTCAAAACAAGTTACAAATTCTACTTTTATAGTGGATGAAGTAATAATATATTGTTTGGCACTTTTCCATGAAATTGCTCTTTTTGCTAGAAGAAACAAATAACCAAACGGTGACTTTCTACTGTCAATGCATCCAGCAAAATTTGAATCTGAGCATCCAATCACTTATAATGGATTAAACTTTCTATACATGAGCATATAATTTTTTTGTTCCTTAAAGGCATTTTAATACTTTCTTTGCAACTTTCCAATGATCCATATACCAGGATTATTTCGATATTTGCCCAACATTCCGATCGCAAAACTTATATCGAGTCTTGTGCATGTTTGCAAATACATCAAACTGCCAACAACAAAAGCATATGGAATAGATTCTATTTCTTTATGTTCCACATCATTTTTTTTTGGACATTGCATAAGATTAAATTTGTCGCCCTTTTGTATTAGGACAACTCCTGCAGAACATTTGTTTATATTAAATCTCTCAAGAATTCTTTTGATATATTCTTGCTGAGACAATACTACCAGTCCTTGTGATCTATCTCGGGATATTGAAATTCCTATTACAAAAAATGCCTCTTCCATATCTTTCATTTCAAAATTCTTAGAGAGAAATTCTTTAGTCTTATTCAATATGTCTAAATCATTAGCAGCAAGTAGAATATCATCAACATATAGGACTAGAAATACAAACTTACTCTCACTAATCTTTCGATAAATACATCGATCAACAGTGTTTTCTTCAAAACCAAAAGATGTTATGGTATCATTAAATTTAATATACCATTGTCGGGAAGCTTGTTTAAGTTCATATATTGACTTCTTAAGTTTACATACCATGTGACCCTTTCCTTCTATGGAAAAACCTTCCGGTTGATTCATATAAACTTCCTTTTCAAGATCTCCATTCAGAAAAGCAGTTTTCATATCCATTTGATGTAGTTCTAAATTATATTAAGTTACTAATACTATAATTATTCTCAACGAGTCTTTCTTTAAGACAAGTGAAAAAGTTTCTTTGTAATCAACGCCATCCTTTTGAGTATAACCCTTGGCAACAAGTCTAGCTTTATATCTTTCAATATTGCCATTCGAGTCGCGTTTGATCTTAAAGATCCATTTGCATCCGACTCATTTAAATTCTTTTGGCAAATCAACGAGATCCCAAAGTTTATTTTGAGCCATCGATTTCAACTCATCTTTCATGGTATCAATCTATTTATCAGACTTATCACTTTTTATGACTTGTGAAAACGAAATAAGATCCTCATAAATGCCATAACCAAATTCTGACTCTTGCAAATAAACCACATAGTCATCAGAAATAGCTTGACCTTCTTGTCCTTATAGGTCTATTCAAAGCTATTTCATGTGATTCATTAATGTCAGTTGATTGTTAGTTAGTTTCTTCATGAAGTGCTACTTCATTCAAATATTGCCCAGGATCTTTTTGCTCTTCTGTCACTAGGTTAATATTTGATAAAGATGCGAATATTAGAACATTTATGAGTGATAAAACATTAACCCTTACTTCGTTAATATCCACAATATGTTTTTTAGCACTCCCACTAACTTCCCCATTTTCAATAAATTTGGCATTAACAGTTTCAACAATTCTTGGACAAAGGTTTGGACAATAAAACCTATACCCTTTAGATTTCTTTGGGTAACCAATAAAGTAACAACTAATCATTCGAGAATCTAATTTCTTTTCATGTGGATTATAAACTCGTGCTTTTGCTAGGCAGCTCCAAACAAGCAGGTGCCTCAAACTAGATTTCCTTCCAGTCCATAACTCGAAAGGAATTTTAGGAACTGCCTTACTAGGAATCCTATTTAGCAACTACACAGCAGTTTTTAATGCATGCATCCACAATATTTTGGGTAATGAGGAATTACTCATCATACTCCTAACCATATCTATTAATATCCTATTACACCTTTCTGTTACACCATTTTGTTAATGTGAGCCTGGCATAGTATATTATGTACATATGCCATGTTTCTCGAGGAACTTTGCGAATGAATCTAGACATTGTCTTGATTCATCATATTTTTCATAATACTTACCACCTCTATCAAACCGTACAATTTTTACTTTTCCATCTAATTGCCTTTCAACCTCCTTTATAAACACCTCAAGGGCATTTACAGTATGAGATTTTTCTTTAAGCAAATATATATATATATCCATAACGTGAAAAATTATCGATAAAGGTGATAAAGTACTTTTCTCCACCAGTGGATGGAGCATCAAAAGGTCCACATATATCAGTGTGTATTATTTTAAGGAGTTGAGTACTTTTTGTGGCTCTTTTCTTGCTATGTTTGGTTTGCTTGTCCTTAATGCAATCCACACATATGCCAAGATCAATAAATCTAAATTCGGAAGAATTTCATTCTTTATCAATCTTTCTAATCTTTCTTTGGATACATGACCCAAACACTTATGCCACAAGTAAGTGGATTTTTCATTCATCATGCTATGTTTAAATCCAATATTATGATAAACAGAAAATAGAGATTCTGAAAAATTAACATCAAATTTCAATTTATATAAATCATCCATAAGAATTCCAAAACCAATAATGGAATTATGTTTACATAAATTGAAACAACCATATCCAAACTTAAGAGTAAACCCACTTTCATCAAGTTTTGAAATAAAACTCAAGTTCTAGAAATTGAAGGTACATAGAGAGTTTGCATTAGAACCAAGTGGTAACCAATATCTAACACTAAACGATAAGTCCCTATGCCTTTAATTGAGACATTCTTCAGGTTTCCCATGAATAAAAAACTCTCAGTTGGGTTTATAGTTTGGATTGTAAGGAATCCCTTACTTAAATTGGAAACATGAGTTGTAGCACCAAAATCAAGCCACTAAGTATTTGAAGAAACTTCAGTTAAGTTTAGTTCGGAATATATAAAAAGGTTAGATGTACATTTCTTTTCGAACCAAGCTTTACATTTCAGACAGTCTTTTTGATAATGTCTTTCTTTCTTACAGAAGTGACACTTATCTGTCTTTCGTTCCTTCTTATAATCATTAGTAGTAACCTATGTCACTTTAGCAAGTACTTTTTCCTTAAATTTCTTGGTTTTTGGTTTATGAATCTTACTAGCTGCTTGACCCACAAGGTTAACAGAATGAACTCCTTGATTCTTTAGCCTCGTTTCCTCCTAAATTAACATATTGGACAATTCATTAATATCCCACTTGTCCTTGATAGTGTTATAATTAATTTGAAAAAATTCATATGCAGGAGTAGATAACGAGTTCATAATGAACTGCACTAAGAAGGAGTCATCAATTGTCATACTTAGGGTCTTTAATTTTGCTGCAATATTTGTCATCTCGAGGACATGTTATTACATGTTTCGCAACCCATCATACTTCATGGTCGTGAGTTTAGCCATAGAGTACCAGCGAGAAACTTATCAACATAACGAAAACGTTCTTCCACAAGCTTAAGGAATTCTTTAGCACTTACAGTTTGTGGAATAGAAGTCTTAATATTGTTAGCAATAGTCATTCGCATAAAATTAAGGCATAATCTGTTAAACCTTTCCCATGCTTTAAAATTTGATTTCTAACCTTACTATTTTTGTCTGTAATAGCAGCAGGCTTTTCTTCCAATAACGTTAAGTCAAGATCCAAAACACTTAAATGGAAATTGACTTGTTCACACCATTTAGAGAAATTCAAACTATTAAACAAGTACCAAAAAAAACATGTGAATGGAGGGAAATAGTTGCAAATACATAAATGCTTAATAAATTATCGGATTCAAATCATAAAACATTTAAAATATATTGCAGGTTTTCTTTAGGTAAGCTCAACAATATATTATCATAAATTTAATACCATACAAACTTTATTAAATAATCAAACAAGTGTCATCAAATAAAATAGTATCTTTGGATACATAAAAATATTTGACAAGCAAATTGATTATCATCCATAATGTTTATTTGTCATAGAAAATTAATTTACCTTTGGGTAAATTCTACAATTCTATCAACTAATAAACGTCACTTATTCATATAATTACAATAATAGGCATTAGTATAATATGAATAAATGACTATAATTTACTACATGATAAAAAATTTTAATTAATTAGTTTGGCCACTTTGGTGACTAACAAACTAATCCTTTATATTAATATTATGTGTAAATCTAACAAGTCAAGGGAATTTTTAACATTAATATTCCCAAAATCATAATATGACAAGAAAATAAAATATCTCATAATATTTCATAAAATAAATAAAATAAAATAAAAAATATAATTGCCATAAATTCTAGCATTAATAAAATAGGGTTATCTAATTTTATTTCTTGTCACTATAATACTTAGTTAGACAAAGCATAGCCCTTCATTCTATGATGGCCTTAATCCAGTAGCGCATAATCTTTTGTTCTATGATTGCCATGGTCCAGTGGTAAGTTTGTTTAGATTTTACATGAAGGGCTTGTGTTCAATTCCTGCTAACGACAAGTTCTTTGTTTTGAAATCCAAACAAAGACATCATCATTAAAACAAACAAAACAACATGAAATTCGTACGACCATCACATGCCTGGCCCTCAGGTGAAATTTTCACCAGAGCCTTCATCATCAATTTTAATTAAAATTCGTACGACCAAACAACGGAAATCAATCAAAAACAAACCATCAAAGCCCTGAAATTCGTATGACCATCACATGCCTGGCCCTCTGGTGAAATTTTTTACCAGAGCCTTCATCATCAATTTTTTTCTTTCTTCTCTAATCCGTACAACCATAATATTTGCAAATCAATTTTTTTTCTTTCAAAAATTGATATGCAGATTTATGGCCAAAATCATTAATGGATAAATTATTTATTCATAACCCGCTTTGATACCACATGTTAAATCTTAAACTTCACGATATAAACATAAAGGCAGGATATTTGAATAAATAATTTATCACAAACTATTAAGTCATAAGAATTGTGTACTTGATGCGGAATACATAATTCTTGCGAATAGGTTGAGAAACACCACTTCTAGCCTTTAAAATTGATTTCTCTCCTTTTACCATTCTTTCTGTTACAGACTGTTTTGATGGAGAATGTTTTGTATTCTGTATCTGTAACCCTAATGGCCAAAAAGATGACCAATTTATATATTCTAACTTTAATCTGGTATGTCCATCAAGTACCCAAATCAACGGTTGAGATTTGTTCCACTATAAAATAGGTAGTAAGAATCAATTAGGAAATTGTAATTAAGCCCAATAGTTAAGGTCATATTCTAACACTATTACTAGATTAAAAGAATCTAGCTTGCATAGATTGGAACTTGGAAGATTTGAAGTTTAAGGTTGACTTTACTTTTGTTAAAAATTGATTTTTTTTTAATAGCTGGCCTTTCACTTTGTTTTTATGTATTTGTAAGATTAGAAGTTGAGAGTTTGAAGTTTCTGCCCGTTTATTTTGTTCATGCTAGTGATGGAATGTTAGAAAAAAAACGAGAGAAAATTATGCTTTCACTTTTTCTTTTTTATTTTAATTGGACAACATTATTAATTGTGTGGTCATAATTTATATATAAATTGTGCCATCTCGCGATGCCATATATTTTTTGTTTGTTAACTTAAGAGCCTCATTCGAAAGTGTGTTTCTATTTGTAAATTTTTATTAAGCGTTATTAGTGGATGGTTTATCCCTTCACTCTCCTAGTTTGATTCATGTTATTATACCACTATTTCATTTTTTTTCCTATGCATATGGTATCTATAAGTACGACGGGAAATGATACGAATATTAAACTAAGAGAATAAAATCCGAACCTATATCATAGTGTTGGTGTTAGTATTGTCCCATAGGTTGAATTAATTCTTCCTTTAGCAAGACACCAACTCCAAGATTGAAGAAGGACCTTGTTTTGTCCACTTGACACCCGAAGGAATTATCTAAACTCAAAGTTGAGAATTGAACTATCTTTGGAACCAACCGGCACACTCAGATTGTTGAGGGAAAAAAACTCAACAAAATAGCTTAAATATGAACCTAAGAGGCTATCCTCAAAGACTCAAAGTAAGTTCTAAACTAGAACTCAAAGAAAAGCTAAAAACTCTCAAGTTTGTATTGATCAAAGTCTGTATTTTATTGTGGCTGAATGGCTTCTATTTATAGTTTACAATGTGCAAGAATTAAGAGAGCCATCTCCTAGAAGGATTAGCTCTTTAGGAAACTACTTTAAGAAACTATATTTACTAAAAACTACTACTCTAAGACAAAGATAAAAACATTGCTTAAACTATAGACTAAGTATTTCCTAAACTAGAATCCAATTGTGGCTTGGATTTCATTTCTGGTCGAATGTTACTTGCATTTGATTGCTGGGCGAATGTTACTTGAATTGGCTCTCCAAATGTGAATTGGATTTGTGTGCTGGCCGAATTTAGAAATCCATTTGTGGACTTGAATTCCCGAAATTACAACTCTAAGTGCAGAATGGAATTTGAGTTGAATTGAGCTTCCTAAATCATTATCCAAGCGCTGAATGGCATGGAGTTGAATAGGGCTGGAATTAAGCTGGTTGTGAGTTGCCAAAAATGTCCATTTGAGCTTCTAAAAATCAGCCAAAAACTGGAACCTTTCAAGGCCGAAACTAGCTGAAATCTTCCAAGGCCAAATTGGATTCTTCACCCGAGTTAGATTCTTCAACCGAGCTGGAACTTGTTTTGCTTCTTGCCAAATTAGAACCTTCCAAATTCGAACTTGGATTATGATGAGAGTGGCCTAAGGATCTTGATTACACAAGTGAAAATCAGCTACACTCGATCCTTTATTTTTGATTCTTCATGGATGACTAGAATGACAAATGATGAGCTAAGTTTGGAAGTCTTCTTTGTAGGCGAATTCTCAACTAAATATCCAACTTGTGCTCTTATATTGATAAGTCAACCGGATTATATAGATTAGTTTGTGGTGTGATAATTTGGTGAGGGCGGCAAATTTCAGAAGATTGGATTAAAAGTATACTATTCTGAGGTAATTGATGACATGTTTAGTTTCACAGTGACATCTGAATTACGTTGGTGAATATGAACATGCCATTTATGAGTTGTTACTAAATTTTCTAGTTTCGCTATTATGTTTGAGTTATGCATCTCAGGGAGTCAAAAAATATAATGACTCTTGCGTTGGAGATACTTACGTTGGGGTCTTTCGAGAATGTAGCACCATCTATTGGGCATGCTTTGGGCACATCATTGCTACATAATCTTTCTTTACATACCACCGGCACATCATCATAGGTCCTGAAGATGCATTGTGTAATGTGCAATCTAGATAGTTCTCGGCTATTTGTTACTCCAGTCTCTTTTTCTAGTCTTTCTAGTGGTTCCAATATAACCCATAATATAGTAGAGTTCATTAGTTTAAATATGACAATACCAAATGACAATAATGTGGATGAGTCTAGCGAGGCTATTTTTAAGGATCCATTTATGCATGTTGACCAAGATATACCCCTTGTCATAGCGTAAATTGAAAAGAATAATTAAACTTACTGCTTGTGGTACACATGGTCGACTCATAAAGGCATTGTCAGTTTAACATATTTTTATTATGTTCAATAGATGTTTGTCAATGGTTTATGTAATATATTAGTTAAGTATTATTTATATCTTTTTGGATTCATAAATTGTATACTCATCTAATTTTAATTTTAATAATTTATTCATAGCAACTAATGTCTATTGTTTGAGAAAACATCTTTGCACCATATGAACATTTCAAAAACTGTTTACACTTTAGAATACAATGAAAAATAAAATTAATATATTTGTAATTATTTAAACTTAAACATGTCTTTTGTTAAAATATAGAGCAAACCAAGTCCACACATATAGACTCCAAATAACTTTTGATTGAATACAATTTGACATCATTTGTATGACTACTTCTTTTATCCTCTATGATATGCAAACGGAGAAAATATTAATTCTACGCTTATTTGATCATTGTGTTGCAGGATACGATTCATAATATGCTCTCAAATAAAAAATTGTTTCTTTTTTGGAAATTTCAACCCCACAACAAATTTCAAAATAATACTAGATTGTTTTTTAGGTTAGTTGCATAGGATATAGACAAAGGGGGAAAATTTTAAATACCTTCAAGTGCTATGCAAACTGTTTTCATGATACATATTCATACCATTTTCTTTTTGTGTAAAGCAATTTATCATTATTAATGTCTTTGGACAACGATTAGAAATAGTTAACATATACTGGATTATATGATTAGAAAATATCTATTATTGTAAAAGACAGAATAGGTATTCATTCTTATTTGGGTAAAAAACATTAGAAGCCACTAAACTTTTGAGATCGTATACTTTTGGCCACTAATATAACAAAATTGTGCGAATAGCCATTCAACTCATAAATTTGGCAACTTGCGGCTATTCCATTACTTTTAGCCGTTAAAACCAAATAAAAATGACCATTTTGCCCTTAAAAAATTGACCATTTTGCCCCTGAAAAATTGACTTCCGTTTGGTTTTAACGACTGAAAGTAACAGAATGGCCATGGATTGCTAAATTTATGAGTTGAATGGCTATTTGCGTAATTTTGTTAGATGAGTGGCTAAAAGTATACGATCTCAAAAGTTTAGTGGCCTCCAATGTCTTTTACCCTTCTTATTTTCATCATAATTTTCCAAGTTACAGGTTATTCTTTAGTACCAATGTAATTTTGTATGCAATTTTCTTTAATTAATATTTTGCTATAAAACTATTTTTTCAATATTTAAGTTAGTTTTCATTTGCTTTAAAATTACTTCGTTTTCATTTTAACATGAAATTTGTTATGAGTCATTTAAATTTTACTTTCAAATGAAATTAATAATTCAAATGTAAATACATACATATACACACACACATATATATATATATTGTCATGCATCTGGAATAAATTTAACCTTTTATTGTCAATTTTTCTATAAGTTGTACGTTTTATTTACGTGGATATTATAATCAATTACAAGTTATTAAACCTTTAGTTTAGATGTAATATTCTAAAAATCTATAGTCACTATTTATAAATGTCTTCTAAGTGTATATGTAACTTTGTAAAATTTTAAGACCTTTCAATTTGCTTTATAACTCTTATAGTCTTTTTTTTTTCAAATGACATTTAAATTTATTTTTAAGTATTTAAAATTTATAGTAAAATGAAATAGTTTGAATTTGAAAGTAATTATGTTTTTCATCATTTTTTATAGAATGTGGTTTTGATTTTCATATTATAACAATGTACAAATTCTTTGACTGACATCTCTTTCATATTGTTTATTAAAATTCTTGTTATATAATTTCTATTTATTTAAATTTTGTTTTGAACATATAATTTAATTTTCATAATTTAGCCATTGCTAAATTTGTTTTAATTTAAAAAATACTTTACAAAAATAATTAATTTTTTTTATGTAAAATCATTGAAAAGTTTATTCATACTTGATCTCCATATCATTATTTAAAAGGTTTATTCTCTTAACCTTTTGTATTTCTTGTAACTTTTATAAACTTTCAAATAATTTAATTTAATTTATTCATACAAAAGTATACTCCTTTTTTTTTTTTTTTGTAAAATGTACTTTGGCTTCGCACTCTTGAAATGCGAAACCTGTTTTGTATTTCGGAAATGTGAAACTAGTTTTGCATTCCTAAAATGCAGTTTTGCATTTCAAGAGTGCAAAACTAAGTTTAAAAAAAAAAAATATCATCTTTCGCATTTGGAGAATGTGAAAGTTGACCGGGTTTTGCATTCTCCAAATGCGAAATGCACGGTTTGGGAATATGGCCAAAAACCAGCATCCATTCACTACAAGAAAAATGGGCTTTAGTGACAACAGAAATCTCGTCACTAAAAGGCAATTTTTCGTCACCAAAAGCATTTAGTGACAAAAAACAGGTTCGTCACATGGTCATCATCAGTGCTCTATCACTAAAGGGTCTGAGGCGATGGAAAAAAAAAAGTCATCACTAAATGGGTGGCTTTAGTGAAGAAATGAGGATGTGACGAAAAAAAAAATCATCATCAAAGGGGGGTAAATTTTGTCAATAAAAAATAAAAGTTGTCGCTAATTACGATAGGTTAGTGACGAATTTTAGTGACAACAAATTCTCGTCATTGAAAGTATGTCGGTCAGTTGGCAGTTATGACGGTTTTTGGTGACAAAAAAGAAATCGTTACTAAAAGATGCCTTGGTCAACTCCTTTTGTGACGAGCTAGTGACGACAATTTTTTCGTCATCAATTGGCGATTTTCATTTGTAACGAAAAAAGTTCGTCACCAAAAGTTTGTTGGCTAATGTAATTTGTGACAAAAAAATTTGATGCATTTTCATTGGTGACATAAAAAGTTCATCACCAAAGGTCCGTTAGCAAATGAAATTAGTGATGAATTTTTTTTTTATCACAAAATAGTGTTATTAGTGACAACTTTTAACCAAAGTTGTAACGTGGTTTGTTTTGGTATCTTGTCACTAATAACATCACTGTATTGATCGTAACACTATTTATCTTTATAATACATACAACATCGAAATTGAAAGTGTAATGGAAGAAATCACACTAATAATTGAACATTCAAAAATATATGAAGGGAACAAAAGTTAAATTTGTGTAATGCAAATGACAACATTTTAATTTCCCACCAAACAAGAAAATAAAAGTCAAATATCCTAATTGTACCATGAGACAGCTTATTTTCTCAGAAAAACTAATAAAATAAGCCAAAAAGAAACTCCACAATGATGTCATAAGCAACATAATTTAATATTCAATCCAATGTCAACCACAAGCCTCGGCAGTTCTAATGAATTAAAGCATATGGTAACTAGTGATTACAGCTAAAAGAAAACTGAATTTAAAAGGTAGACCATATAAGGGCTAATTACAGGGGAAAAACTCTAGAAAACCCCTCAATTTGTTTCGGCAAATCTCCAACCATAATAAAGATCCATTCGCCACCGAAGTCCCATATTTTGAGCAACCTACAACTACCAAAAAACCAAATCACCAGTAACAAAGAGGGGCTAGAGAATACTGGTAGAAGAAAACTGGCACAACCATATAATTGGCAAACTAATATTTTCTAGCAAATACAACAAAAAACATAAGGTTCAAGGAAAGGGAAACACGAAATCAATATATCATGGTAAAAAAGGTGCTTCTCCACCCTTCAGAAACCCCTAATGTCCTAAAAGTATATTTTTTCAAATGGACAAGAACAATCATCATCCCAAAAGACTGTCAACAATATGTTCAAAGAAAAATAATCCAATAAAACAAATAAGTCAAGATGAAAATCCTCTACATTTGTGTTGACAGAGATGGATGCTTAAAAATACAACTGAGTCATGAATTCTGATCCAAACTCAAGCTTCTCTTATGAAATTAAGGACACAACCACTAAAGAATAATAGAAAAGGGCAAAATTCTAAGAACCAAAACAATAAGGATTTGGGGGAAAAGGAAGAAGGGTGGGAAGGGGCAGGGAATTAAATTGATCCACACATCTTCAAAGGATCCATACACCACCCCAGTCCCAAAATTTTGGGCAACCTACAACAATGAAAAACCAAACAGAAAACCAGAAGAGAAGAGGGCAAAGAATCTTGACCCAATGAAAAAAAAATCTAGCAAGTAAAATAAACTGATTAGGTATCAAGCAAGGGAAACACAAACTCCTTGAGCATATCATTATAAGCATTTAGCCCCTCAAGGGCATCATGGTAGGTACCCACCAGCCTCCCTTCTAAGAATAAAGAACATTACCACCAATGAATATACAAAAGAAAGGCTGAACTAAAGCAGCAGAATAGTATAGAATGACATAAAGAAGACTAGAAAACCCCCTCTCCTATCCCTTTGAATCTTCAGACCATGGCTCTTAAGACAAAAACAAGGTAAATAACAATCAACCATCATCATCCCACCCACCAACCTATTCATTTAGAAACCAATAAATCAAGTAGAACAATGGAAAAAACTCATCCAAAAGACCGTGTTCACCACAATTAGAACTGAATCATCCAAGGCCAAGATCAAGCTCCTCTCCTATGAGATTTTTTTTAAAAAAAATTATCATAACAAAGATGACATAAAAGCTAACAATGATCAACCCCACAAAAGTGACAACTTGAAAAGGGAGAAAAATAACCAATAACCGAATAGGTCAAGAAAGAACTCCTTCAAATTGATGTGTTGCTGGACATAGCAGTTCATCATACAACTAAACAATCTAGGGCCAAACTCGAGCATATCCTAATAAATAAAGGACAAATCCACTATTGATTATGTCTCAAAAAAAAAAAAAACTAAATTTCACAAACATGAAGAGGTTAATCAGAAATCTAAAAGCCCCTCAATTCATTATTTCAAGTCTCCACTCACCATAACAAGCTAGTCCATTCACCGCCCAAGGCAATCTACAAGAATAAAAACAACAGGATGAAAAAATAGAATTAAGGAAAAGCACAAAGAAAAAGCCAATTAGGCATTATTAGGAAAGGGAAACAGAAACTCCTCCATCATATCACATCAAGGAAATCCCTACTCCACCTTTTATGAAACCAAACCAAAACCAAGGGTTCCTAAAACTAGAAGACGTAATATAACCATCAACAACCATTCTCCCAAAAACAGCCAACTTGTTTAAGAAAATTGAATAGAACAAGTAGGCCTTTTTTACTGGTGTGTGTTCGTGTGTTTTTTTTTTGCCAAGAGAGAGAGAAAGGGGGGGGGGGGGGGGGAGGGAACTCAATTGATACTATTGATTCTCCCTACATCTTCAAAGTATCCATACACCACCAAAGTCCCAAAGTTTGGGCAACCTACAACAACAAAAAAGGAAAAAAAAAAAAGAAGAGAAAACCAAAAGAGAAGAGGACAAAGAATCTTGACCCAATAAAGAAAAAGATAACAAGTAAAATATATTGATCAGCATCAAGAAAGTATAACACAAACTCTAACTCTTCTTGCACATGATGGAAAGCATTAAACTCCTCATATGCATCTTAGCAAGGGGCCCTAAAACAAACATGACATAAATAACAATCAACTAGCACCATCCCACAATCCACCCATTTATCCAAGAGTAAGGGAAAAAACATGGTTGCTAGGCAGAGTTAGGGAAATAAACTCCTCCACAAGTGCAGTAGAGGTTCATAATAGAACTGAATCATGAATCCAGCACTAGCCTCCGGTTCCTCCTATGAGATAAAAGAACATTACCACTAATGATTATGCCAAAGAAAAACTGGAATTAAAGCAATATAAAGTAAAGAATGTAATAAAGAATATTAAATAGCATTCTTTTTCCAAATACAAGATTTCCTAATGCAGTGTGCTTCACATGGATTTGTTTTTTTTGCCGACCTACACTAATGTCATCCATGGCATTCTCCTGTATGTCAAGCTTAGTCAATTTCCTACAAACCAAATTACAACTTGAAATCTTAATCGCAGACAAGTGAAAACAAACCATAAGGGGTTAAAGATAGAAATAGACACACGGTAAACACTTAACCATAAGGAGGGAAGTGATAAAAATAGACAAACTTAAGGCCTAGAGAAATTTCAAATAGTTATCTGCTGTATTACAAACAAGAAAAGCATTTCAATCTATTTTCAATCATTTACTTCTTATAAGTTGTCTTCATTATAGAGTAATCAATTTTGAGGAAGTATGAGTCTTATGAAATTGCAGACATAAAATCAAAGGAGGGGATTCTTAAACAGCATTGCATGAAACATAAGCACATTGATTTAATAGATAAAATCAGTAATGGAGTCATGCATTATAAATTGGTGAGTCATAGGTGGAACCTCCATCAACAAAAGGGAACAAAAACAAATACTTCCATGAATTTCAAGGCAAATGCGATCTGCCTTGTCCAATGAAAATGAATGATATTTGTTACAAGTATGATTTCTATGACAAACTGATGCACCTAAGAGAACCAACGTACTCGAAGTCGAGATTGTTAGATGGTTTTTAGGGTTTTTTTTAGGCAGTTTTTTAACTTTAATGGTATTTTGGTAATTTTGCATTTTAATTGTCATTAGGGTTAACACCTTATATAAACTCGTTCTTAGGGTTTTGGGAGTGGACTTTTTGACATTTGATCATTATATCAATTTGATAATTGAATTTGAGTGAATAGAGATTGTTTCTCGTAATTGTTTCTGATTGTTTCTGTGTAGTCTTGTTTTCTATTATTACAGCATCATTTTGGTATCAGAGCCAGGTTGCTTGAAATCAATGACTGCACGGAATCTAGTTGGTCATAGGGGTCATGTTGCTGGCTAGAAGAGTGGAGACATTCCTGATGAAGAAGAGTAGCCGCGTTTGAGAGACTTGTAAGAAATAAAAAACGAAGAGCTAATGAGACAAGTTCAGAATTTGCAGCGACTTCTTGTGGAAGCAGGGCTAGACGCGCAACCTGATCCTGAAGTATGAGCGGGATTTGCTGACTCATCTGAAGTTGAAGTAGAGGACGACAACCTTTTTTGGGTTTTGAATCAGGGGTGAAATCAAGGAGTACGACCTGAAAATCAGCTTTTTTCTCAAAATTTCGAGATGAAGATCAAGATTCCTAAATTTCATGGTAAGGCTCACCCTGATGAATTTATTGATTAGTTACATACAATGGAGCGAATCTTTGATCTTAAAGATCTGACTGAGGGACAAAAGGTGAAGTTAGTGGCTATTAGGCTACAGAAACGTGCTTTGATTTGGTGGGAACATGTGAAAAATAGCATGCTAAGGATGGGAAATCGAAGGTAGAATGTTAGGACAAGATGAAAAAGTCGTTGTGAATTTTTTTTTGCCTATGTATTATAGGCAAGAGGCATTTATATAGTATTATAATATTAAGCAATGAGACATGACAGTTGAGGAGTATACAAAGGAGTTTGATCAATTGCGAATACGATATGATGTGGCTGAAGAGAACAAGCAAATGATTGCTGGATATCTAGCTGGGTTGCGTTACGAAATTTCCGTTGTCGTCTAGTTATAACAGTATTTAACATATGAGGATGTGCGCAGACTAGCCCTTAAAATGGAAGGGCAGTATAAGAGGAAGAGCAGCAGTTCCAAATGGTTGAGTAAAGAATCTCGAGGAAAAGCAAGAAGTTCTTCAACCCTAGCTGTAGCAGTTGAGAATTCAAAGTCGACATCAAAAGGGGAATAGAGTACTACTGGAAATAACAGGGGAGGAGCTGCAACTAAACGATGCTTTAAGTGTCAGCGACTGGGGTATTTTGCGGCTGATTGTCCGAATCGGCAAATTGTGACCTTAGTCAATAACCCAGCATTTGTTGAGGATCCGACAAATGACGAATCTAATGAAGAGTGAGAGGATAGGAATCCAAACCAAAAGGATATTGTCTATGCCGATTCTGGTGAGTCCTTAGTTGTACGTAGGGCCTTAAATATTGTTGCGGAGGGAGATGAATCATGTTGGATTATGCTCTAAGAACCAATCATATGATGATGGTATATGCATATATTGTATCATAATGTTCATAATTAATGGCACTAATTATTATGTTTATCTTATATCTGCGTTTTATGAAATAAACATAATAATGTCCCAAGAATTTAATTATTCTAAAACTATCCCTAGTCGAGTATTATCATAAAATGGGACAATGATAATGCATTAAGACTAGTATGTGTAGTGACTGATGAAATTGTTTATGATATGAGATATCAAGTCAACACATGGGTACATGTTAGAGAACAATGTACTGGATTGATCCGCCATGAGAAATATTACATGGATTATTATATGAAGTGTCATAAATATTTCTCATAGTGATGATGGTGTAAATAATCCTTAGACTTGAAATCCTCAGAGATCCCAACATGAGGAGTTACATGTTTTGATACTACTAAACGTTAACCGTAAAAAGGTGAACTATAAAAGTAGTAATTGGATATGTAATAAATCATGTAATGGGATGTTGAGTGATTAAGAAAGGATTTACCCCTCCTATATAATGGGAGTGATATCTTTGGGTCCCTTGATTGAGTAAAATCATAAAATGCATGGCCGTACTCAAATGAGTCGATATGTGATATCGGGCTCATTTGTATAGATGTGTCTACTTGGGAATCAAGAAATGCAAATATTGAACTATACGAGCATGACACGCTCCATGGCTCGTGTTCAATCATGATATCTAGGGCAAAGGGATTTAATTACACGGTAATATCTATCACAAGACAAGTAATGTCGAATTACTAATATTCTTATGACTTGGGTAGTATTGATGTGTTGCTAGACACCGCTCATTACTTTTGGCATAAAATATATTTTATGTCAATGCCAACGTTATGAGAACCTATTGGGTCACACACTTAGATCGTATCCAAAAGAAGTGCAAAATTCATGTGATGAAATTTTCGTTAATTTGAGAATCCTATTGAGAATAGGAATCTATCGGGTTTCGTTTTAAAAACGGTTTTGGATTTAAGGCGAAAAGATTTTGGTTCTATTAATATTAATAAATCCAAAATGAGTTTTAGATTTATTAATTAAATAATAATCAAAATGGATTTTATTATTGAAAAATGAAAAGGCAACCATTCATTGGAAAATGAAAAGACAACCATTCATTTGAAAATGAAAAGGCAACATATTGCCATTCATTTTATGAAAATGAAAAGGCAGCCACTCATTTGGAAAATGGAAGGGCAACCATGTGCAACATATTGCAATTCAATTTCTAGAATATGAAATGTGAAAGGGCAACTGTTCACATGGATGAATTATTGAATTCAGATCAAGGAAACCGAAGGGACACTTTCATTGAGAGAGTTTTCCTTTTAAGCTTTCTTTGTTGAAGAAAATTGGCTAATTTTCTTGGTGCATGAAATTTCTTTCTTTTCTTCTTCTCTTGTTCAATATAGACACCACTACTTATTTGAGAAATAAGAACCAAAACGAATTTATAAGAAGAGATTGAAAGAAAACCAATTCTTGAGTTGAGAACTTAAGGGAATACCCGAGTAACAAAATCCTAGCTAGCACTATGAGATTTTTGTTACTTCTTTCTTTAGTTAATTGTTTGACAATTAACTTGAGATTTGAAGACGATCGTGTGGATACCATAGAGGCAAGGCTAGATTGGTTTTGCTTGTGATTCGACAATCAATAATCTCCAACAATCAACAAGGCTACACTACCGGTAAGGTAACAATCTTCACTACCAATTTGATTGCACTTCGTATGGATCTTTGGAGGAAACAAAAAAATTTTAAATTTCCACTGCGTTCTTTGATTTGGTTTCCTACAAATCATGGCTTAGAAATAATATTTTTCATACTAACTGCACTAGTGGGGGAAAAGTGTGTAGTATGATAATTGATGATGGGAGTTGCGAGAATCTGATATCTACTACTATGGTAGAAAAGTTGGGGCTGAAAACTATCGAACATCCTTAATCATATAAGCTGTTATGGCTTAAGAAGGGAAATGAGGTAAAAGTGAGCAAGAGATGTTTAGTGCAGTTCTCGATTGGGAAGAAATATACTGATGAAGTGTGGGGTGACGTAGTTCAAATGGATACTTGTCATATTCTGTTGGGAAGGCCTTGGCAGTTCGATAGGAAAACTAAGCATGATGGTTTCAGAAATACTAATATTTTCAAGAAGGATGGTCGGACAATTACTCTGGGTCTTTCAGATTTGAGAAAAGAAGGAAAAAATAATCTGCTGACTAAATCAGAATTCTAAGAGGAGGCCGTGAATGTGCCTGAGATTTTTGCTGTGGTAATGATGGAGCAGAATCCTGATAGTTTTGAGATTCCCTATCAAGTTCTGCCATTACTTGAGGAATTTGCTAATGTCATACCAGAGGAGTTACCACCGGGATTACCACCCATGAGAGATATCCAACATTGTATAGATCTTGTTCCTGGAGTTGTTATTCCTAGAGGCAAGTGCAATAGTTGCTAGAAAAAGGAGCAGTCCGAGAGAGCATGGGCCCTTTTGCCATGCCAGCTTTGTTAGTCTCTAAGAAGGATGGATCATGGAGAATTTGCACAGATAGCAGAGTTGTCAACAAAATCACGATAAGGTATTGTTTCCTATTCTGAGAATTGATGATTCAATTGATCAGTTGCATGGGGTGACTATCTTTTTGAAGATAGACTTGAGAGTGGATATCATCGAATTAGGGTGCAAACTGGAGATGAAAAAGAAGACCCTGAAGAGATTGATGACAATGAAGGCGAAGTAGATTCGAGGGCGAATCTTTCTCTAGCAGGGGAGGATGATGCACCTAAAAGAACCAGCAGACTCGAAGTCGAGATTGTTTAGATGGTTTTTAGGGTTTTTTTTCTTATTTTTAGGTAGTTTTTTTCAATTTGAATGGTATTTTGGTAATTTTGTGTTTTAATTGTCATTAGGGTTAACACACTATATAAACTCATTCTTAGGGTTCTGGGAGCCGACTTTTTGTCATTTGATCATTATATCGAATTGATAATCGAATTTGAGTGAACAGAGATTGTTCCTCGTTATTGTTTTCGATTGTTCCTATGTAGCCTTGTTTTCTATTGTTTCAACATCACAAACTATCCAATTGAATGCTCCTAAACAGGTTGAACATCACATCAGAATGCAACAACAAAAAGATGAGGGAAAAAGGAATTCATAAAGTAAAAGCACTCAAGTTACACTATAATCCTCTCTGTTTTCTACAATGAAGGCAAGAACACTTAGACCAACTACCATCCCTCCCAAAACCTTCCAAGCTAATTCATATATGTCAAACCAAAATGCAAGTTCAGTAACACTTGATAAATATTAAAAGATGAACCAGAAGCAATCAAACACAAAATATTACCAAGGCACATAGAAAAACCAAAGAGAAGATTTTAAATACATCTTAATGCCAAGAAATCGCTAAAATGGTAGCTTACACAACCAAACCACAACTGCAATCAAGAAAAGTTAGGAAACACAAACCTAATCCAAATACAACAAAAATGACTCAGAAAAATAACAGGAGAAAAAAAGAATGGCTCTTACTTGAGGACAACAGTGTGGCAGCTAATGAGACAATACCTTTTCTAACATTCAGATCCTTAATCATTCAAAAAAAACATAAAAAATGAAATAGTATTTAATAACTTCTTCACTAATTCTCAATGGACTTCAAAACCAAAAGAAAATTGTATTAACAACTAATTGGTGTCGAGTGAACCTTATTGTTGTGAAAAATTTGCTGCAAACATCAAGACAAATGTAGCAGTGTCCACAAAAATCCATTATCAACCGTAAGCTACAAATCTCTAGGAATAATGCATAAACTATGCTTTTTAATAATTAGGCAGCAATTTTTTTTTTTTTGCAATTCTAACACTTGCATGAACAAAAGTCTTCAAAAGCTCTAAATCATAACATCCCATAGCAACTTACATCATTAAGATCTACTAATTAATAAAAGTCTCTCTCTATCTTGCAGTAGGTAGTTCAAGAGTTAACCATTTCTTTTTGGCAGTCAACAAGCAAGCAACCATTTATTACTTACAGATCTATAAAGCTCATTTCATTTGGATTTGATAAGAAGAAGCTTTATTTGCAAGTAGGAATTGACTTGAGTTTTACCAAGGAAAGGACCACTGAATTGAGGCATCTAGGACAACAATAATCACTTCACTAAATAGAAGAAAAATGAAATCATCATCATCATTGTCATCCATCCAGTAAGATCAACATTCCAATCTGCAGCATCTATTGCATGTACAAAGTTCAATTCAACATTGATTAACCTGAACAAACAGCTACTGAGAAATAATCCATGGAATACTAGCCGTTGCAATGCAAAGTGCATACTTCCACCCACCGTTGGGGCAATCGCGGGCGAAATGACCATTCTCTCCACATTTGAAGTAGTCGCTTTCACCACCATACCCTCCACTGCCGTCACCCTGGTAGCAGTCCCAGCTAGGTGTCCAGACTCATTGCACTTGAAACACCTGCTCCTTCCACCACCACCACCGCCGCTGCCGCCACCATAACCTCCTAGGTATACTGCTACCATAAACTGCAACCACGGGCCCCCTTCTAGGCCGTGACATATACATCCTTAGTACGGCTATTGTTGTCGTGTTCAATCTCAAACTCGACTTCCTCCACTTCACCAAGGCTACGAAAGCCACCACTGTTATCCTTGATTCCAGAGTGGTGGAATAGATCTTCTCCGCCATCGTCCGGAGTGATGAAGCAAAGAGAAAATCTGAAGTGCCCATTTATGGGTTTGGCTTGAATGAAGCAAAGATTCAATCTTAGTTCCCAAATTGACGAACACGGCACAAGGAACATGTTTTCCTGCTCCTGTCTTGCTAAACAATGTATTGATCAAAATGCACTCTCTCATTTTCGGTGTGTTTGAGATTTGCTGAGATTATATGGTAAAAAAAGATGGGGGAGAAAAACAAGAAAGTAAAGAATGGAATACCAGAGGTGTATACAAAGACATCTCTAGAATTAAAAGACCACAATTTTAGATTTGGAAAAAGGAAAGAAAGGAAGAAATGGATGGTGGAGAGAGTTTCGAGTGAGTAGAGACCAGTTAAGAGATGACAAAGGAATTGAAATTTTGTTAAATGTACTAACAAAGGCAATAAACGTTTTCAACCTATTGGAGCCACCTTTTATTTTTTGACTCCCACTTTTCTCTTTAAAATAATTTCGTTTTTCCTCTTTTTTTTTTTTTAAAGCATTCAAAATTTTTATTCAATTATTCATTATAAAAAGATTTTTACTTTTTTTAACCAATAATCAATCTTTCACTTTACAATGTTATGTTAGTTTAAAAAAATTCTAACTTGAATTTTTTTAAATTTTGAAATGTTAATTAGTTATTAAATGGCTAAAGTGAAATCGTATTAACATAATTCATAGGAAAAAATAATATTTATATTTTCATGTTGAGACTGAAAAAATTATGTATATTACATATTTAAGTTTATATAGATTATATATATATATATATTTAAGATTATATATTACCTATTTAAAAGATAAACAAATAGATGAATAATTAACATGTGTTAGTTATTGTGTGTGCATAAAACTAGGTATATATATGCACTAGACTGCTTATGTTATGTAATAATTACTTTTATTATAATTATATTATTTACTACTACTATATATATGTATTAACTTCTAACTGTGCATATATATATATATATATATATATATATATATATATATATATATATTCCCTTCGTCTCAAAGAAAAGAATTCAGTTTCTAAACAACTCTTTGTCCTAAAAAAAGAGTCTAGTTTCAAAAGTCACAGTTGATATTTTAACAAAATTTCCAAACTATCCTTAATGAGATAAAACACATTAAAATGGTCTATTGGTAGACAACACCCTTAATGAGAAAATTAGTGGTATAAAATGAGTTGCACCTCCATTTGGTTGACCAAAAATAAAAAGTTGTACATTGGTGAAATCAATTTTTTTTTGGGATAGAGGAAGTATAAGTATTTACTACTTTTGCTATATATTGTATGTCTAACAATATATGTATATGTATTAACGACTACTTATGTTATAATATTACATTAGTTACTGTAATTATTTTGAAACTATATATTTTTGATTCCTGATTTTCATATAAAGAAATATAGATCGTAATAAATGCCAAAACTTTTAATTACCGTTAATCAATTATGTGCTTAAAGTAATTAAACTTATGTGCACAAGTTCATAAATCTCCAAGTGTCCTAGCATAATTATTTTAAATTAAGAGCCTAACATAAATAAGCTAATGAAACTCAACCCAATGAAGAATATACTTAGTCCATTTGTTATTCTTAACCAAAGAAAGCCAATTAGTATTAATCAATAGTGTATTGTAATATTAAAAAGACTGTGTGATTAATGCACAATTATATGGACAAACAAAAATGTTAGGGTGCCATAGTTCAATTATTAAAAATTAGCTATAATATAAGTACACTAAGTTTGGCATAAAAAAGAATATGCTTAATCCAATCATTATTCTTAGCCAAAGAAATCCAATTATAATTAATTTATAGTGTATTTAAAAAAATCTCCATGCTTGAAGTATAATAATGTAGGCAAATTCATATATATTAGGGTGTTTTAATGCAATTATTAGAAATTAAGAGCCATAAATTTAAAAAATTAAGTTTGGCCCAATACATAACCCAATCATTATCCTTAGCCAAACAAGTCCAATAATTATATAAGTGGTGGCAAATTAATTTAGCCCAAAATATTTTATTTAATCTATCCCAAATTATATGGGTGGTATTAAACTTTATAATATTTAATTTCATTACACACCAAAACAAATATTTTATAGCTCCATATTTAATAATATTATATACTAAAACATTATATATAGAAATATGAATTAAAAGATTATAACTATTAGGGGATCCTAGTACAATTTTTAGAAATTAAGAGTGATAATATAAGCAAGCTAACTTTGGCATAAAGAAAATATGCTTAGTTCAATCATTATTCTTAGCCAAAGAAATCCAATCATAATTAATTGATAGTGTATCTAAGAAGAGACCCTATGATTGAAGTAAAATAATGTAGATAAATTCATACATATTAGGGTGTCTTAGTACAATTATTAAAAATTAGGAGCCATAAATTTAAAAAGTTAAGTATAAAAATTTCTTCTTCTTGTATTAGTTTCTTGCATTATAACTTAATAATGTATTGTAATATTAACAGACTGTGTGATTGAAGTACAAGTATATGAACAAACAAAAATGTTAGGGTGTCTTAGTGCAATTATTAGAAATTTAGAGCTATAGTATAGGCAAGCTAAGTTTGGCATAAAGAAGAATATGCTTAGTCCAATCATTATTCTTAACCAAAGAAATCCGATTATAAGTAGGTGATAGTGTATCTAAAAAAATACTTTATTCTTAACATCAAATAATATAAGCAAATTCATATATATTAGGGTGTCTTAGTGCAATTATTAGAAATTAAGAACTATAAATTTAAAAATTTAAATTTGGACAATAAATAAATTACATAACTCAATCATTATCCTTAACCAAACAAGTCCAATCATTATATAAGTTGTGACCCAAAAACATTTTATATATTCTATCCCAAATTAATTGGCTTAACATATATATTCTTCTTAAAATTTACAATATTCAATTTTATTATAAACTAAAATAAATATTTTATATCTCCATACTTAATAATATTATACACTGAAACAATATATGTATAAAAATATGAATTAAAAGATTGTAACTATTTTCATTTTTATTGTGACTATTTTACAAATTAAATTTTCTTTTGAACAAGAAAATTCATTTTTATAACACACTAATGAAATAAAATTTCTAGTTTTTAATTAATGATATTTCACATATATCCATATAATTAAAAATTATATATAAGTAGTAAAAGTCACAAATATAATAAGAAATTAGTGACGACAAAAAATTGTCACTAAAAGACATTCACATTGGTGACAACAAAAATTTCATCACTAATGAATAAACTTTATGATTTTAGTGACAATAATGAATCTCGTCAACAATTTCTCGTTACTAATTGTGACCATAGGTTTCCCGCCACACTCTTTAGTGACGAAATGGTGACGACTTATGGTAACTCGTCACTAAATTTGGGGAGTGGAGGTAAAATTGGTGACGACAAATCTTTTAGCCACTAATAGGAGTATTTAGTGATGAGATTTTTTTTCATCACCATGGTTTCCGTCACTAAAGGCCAATTTTCTTGTAGTGGTTGGGCCAATTTTTCGAAAAGCAATTTACAATTAGAATTTTCTCTTCACCTTGTGAAGATGATGTATTCACTCTAGATTCTCCACCCTCATGTGATTTTTCATGCACACAACTCTTATCCCGAAGAACAAATCTTTATGGAGAGGTTGAATTATTTAGAGTTGAGATATTTTCATTACGATCGTATATGTGCTATGCCTTTACAGTTGCTACCTACAAATATTATAGACTTCTTTTGACGCAATTTCATTCTGCCTTCTAGTTTTGATAGCATTTCCTTTCTTTCCTAGACTTTCCATCTAAAACATTACACGGAACATAAATATCAATCATTAATATTAATAAATTACATTTCTAAGATGCCAAAATATATTACAAACTATGATTCAACCTTAATCATCAAAATATCCAATTCTAGTATATGATTAGCCAACAATATAATATAGTGCTTATATCATTAACATTTTGTGAATATCTAGATTAAATTACGTCAAATAGCACAAAACATACTCTAAATGCCTAGTCTTATTCAGTGGCACTATCATTCCATAACTTCTTATCTTCATTATTATTGTTGCTAAAGGTTGTATTGAAATCCCCATCATCATTAATGAAATCAGCATCTCTTTTATAAGTGCCACTTTCATTAAATATATAATAAAAGCAACGTTACAGGTATTGTTCATGCTTTGGTTTGTCCTTATCACGTGCCATGCATGTGCTTCTTTAATAAAACCGACGATATGGGTACTGTTCACGCTTTAGTTTGTCCATATCACATGCCGTGCATGTGTTTCTTTAATAAAACCGACGATATGGGGTACTATTCACGCTGTGGTTCATCCCTATCACGTGTTGTGCACTTGCTTCTTTTTGAGAAGGCCCTTGGCAAAAAAGGTGTCGTATTTTATTCCTTATTCCTCAACCGCTCTATATTTTTGTATTTTTTTCAATTTTCTTGTGATTGAACTGGTTCTTGAGAATCGTTTGGTGCGATTTGATAGCACTCAAAGTAATCATGTTAGAACCAATCATGATTGTGAACAATGAAGACCGTTATTAATGGTATTGTTCTTCACCTATATAGTGCTCTCTAATAGCATGAATAATTTTGTTTTTCCTAATGTAATAATTGAAAAGATTAAAGAAACTGAATTTTGTTTGCTACCACATGGAATATATGAGAACAATTGGTCGTGGGGTGTAATGGAGACATGGGAGAGGGAGGATTGAAAAAGAAACCGAAGGTAGGAGCAGTGGATGTTGAAACTGGAGAACAAGAGTTCTGAAAGAGTTGAGGTGAAACGATGTCGTTTGCCGCTTGTGGCTATTAGAACCTCCCATTCTTAAAAATGACGTTGTTTATGGATTGTTTGTTTTGTTTGGATGTTGTAATTGTTTTAAGTGTTTGAAAAAAAGATGCCGTTTGGGTGTTTTTAAACTATTATAATTAAGGCCTCAGCAGGAGGATTCATTACCATTGCCTCGGAGATGCACTTCTCGACTAAAGCACTTTTACCGTGCACATGCTGCTTTTTTAACAAGCCCTTGGCAAAAATTGCACCATATTTTATTTCTTATTCCTCACTTCGCTTTGGTTATAGAGATGAAGCTTTTAGTTTGTGGATCTCAGTTTCACTCCACTTCAGTTCTGGAGGAGAAGTTGCAATCTCAACTAAAGCACTATTGTGCGCTTCTATCAATGTTGCAAAAGAATTATGAGCTCAAACCTCGGAGTTCTGAAGGCAGGTGATCTTGTGAAGGCGGAAGAATTGTTTAAATCCAACAACCATTGGAGAGTCGCTGAACTCCTTAGCAGGGGCCTTAGTCGGGGAATTTTGGTAATGAATCTTTTAGTTTGTGGAGCTCGGTTTTACTCTACTTTAGTTCTAGAAAGAAAGTTGCAATCTCAACTGAAGCACAATTGTGCACTTCTTTGAGCTCAAGCCTCAAATATGCAAATGTGGGTAATCTTGCATCTTTTGTAATCGATGCAGAAAAATGGCTAAAGCCATTTGTGTAGAAGAGTTCCTTTAACAATGTCTGAAGATACTAGGAGAGGCCTTCAACTTTTTGACTTCCATTTCATTGAGCCTAGGTGTTGGCGCAAAGTTGCGACTTCAGCTTAAGCTTTCTTGTGGGATTCTAGTGGTATTGTCAAAGGAGTACGAGATGAGGGCTCGAATTTTCGCAAACTACGTATCTCAGTTTTGTCTATAGTGGCCTCCTTTTGTAGTTTTGTAGGAGAATTACGACATTTTGTGCATGTTGTATTGTTTTACCTGTTTTAAAAAATGATACTGTATGTGTGTTCTTTAAGTCCTATTATTTCATGTTGTTGTTCATTATGTCAATTTCTTTCCGAGAGGATCTCTGTCAGTGGAAAAAAATGGGAATATTGTGGCTTCTTAATTTAGAGTCTTTAACTCCATTTCCCCCACCATTTGAAATATCTTATCTTTGGTTAAATCCTTCGTTAGAGCATCGGTCACATTATCCTTTGATCTCACATCAACAAAAATGATAACCCCACATTCTGTAAGATAATGCAACATAGCGTGTCTCAGTCTAACATGTCTCCTCTTACTATTAAAGAGTGAATTTTTAACAACGTGGACCACTGCCTGATTATCACAGAATAGACTTCAAAGAATTTATCTTTGCCGAGTCAAAGGAATATCCATAATCAGATTCTTCATCCACTTTACTTCTTCTGCAGCAAAAGTTGGAGCATAAAGTTCTGATTCTATAGACGCAATGCTATACAAGTCTATCTTTTGGATCTCCATGCAATAGTAGCTCTACCCAGTGTAAAAACATAATCACTGGTAGCCTTACTGTCTCCAATATCTGAACACCAAGAAGCGTCAGAGAATTCTTCCATAGGAGGAGGAAAACCAGAATAGCATAAAGCATAATTTTGAGTACGTTTGAGATATCTCATTAGTCTCGTAAGGGCATTTCAATTCTCTTTGCTAGGATTACTAGTGAAACGACTCAGCTTGCCAACTACAAAGGCTATGTTAGGTCTAATACAACACATAGCATACATAAGACTACCAATCAGTTTAGAGTAATCTAACTGATCTATACTGGCTCCATCATTAGAGCTTAGTCTCTTGTTGTAATCATATGGTGTCTTTATCGGTTTGCACTCACTGTATCCCTAGGTAGAAAGTAGTCGCTCAATGCAATAAGCCTAGCTAAGGGAGATCACTCGCTCATCAAAACTTACTTTCATACAAAGAATAGTGTCTTCTACACCAAGATCTTTCATGTCAAATTCCTTTTCTAAGTTGGCTTTCCCGTCCTTCACTATAGAAAGATTAGAGCCAAGGATCAACATGTCATCTGTATACAAACAAATAATCATAACCTTATTTGACACAAAACGGAAGTAAAGGCATTTATATGAGTAACTAGTCTGAAAACCATAGCTCTTTACAACCTTGTCAAATTTTAGATGCCACAATTTAGGTGCTTGTTTTAAACCATACAAGGATTTGTTTAACTTACAAACCTTGTTCTCTAGACCTTTCATGACAAACCCTTCAGGTTGGTTCATGTAGATCTCCTCAGTCAGCTCTTCATTTAGAAAAGCTGTCTTGACATCCATTTGATGCACTACAAGGTGCTCAATAGACGCTATGGCAAGAAGAATCCTAATAGTGGATAGATGACACACAGGTGAGTAAACATCAAAATATTATACTCCACTTTGTTATGTAAAGCCCTTAGCTACGAGACGTGCTTTAAACTGAGCTACTGATCAACCACTATTCAGTTTCTTCTCCAACACCCACTTGCAACCCAAAGTTTTAGCCCCTTTTGGCAAATTGACTAGTTGTCAAGTGTTGTTATGCAAAAGAGAGCTCATTTCATCACCAATGGCTTCTTTTCATAATAGAGAATCTCTAGATCCCATCGCCTCCTTATTGGAAGATAGATCATTCTTTAAGTAGTATGTGACAAAGTCACTACCATATGTTTTGGGAACTCTCTCTTTGGTGGATACTCTAATAGGAGTTTGTTCAACAACTAGTTGTGGGTGTCTAGTGTCAAAAGGGCCTGCTTCAGATTTTATAGGAGATTCTGTAATCATATCTATAGATCCAAAAACACTCAACCCTTGATCTTTGAGAAACTTGTTCTCAAAGAATTATGCATCTCTGGATTCTATCACTGCATTAATGGAGAGATCCAAAAATCTATCTACAGTACTATTTTTTGCACTACCAAGATATACACAGGTGATTGTTCTAGGTCCCACTTTAAGTCTCTTCGAGTCATGTATTCTCACATAAGCAATACATCCCCAAGTCTTTAGAGTATTGATCTTACACGAATGTCCATGCTATAACTCATAAGGAGTAGTGTTCAATTTAGAATGTGACAATTTATTCAAGATTTGATTAACAGTTAAAACTGCTTCCCCTAGTAACAAGAAAGCATACCAGCAGTAAGTAACATGGAATTTAACATTTCGGTCAAAATCATGTTCTTTCTCTCAGTTATACCATTTGACTGAGGCAAGTAAGGAGTAGTAGTTTCAAGTATTATGCGCTCAGTGGCACAAAATTCTTTGAATTCTATCAATGAATATTCTCCTCCTCTGTCACTTCTAAATCTTTTAATTCTCAAGTTCAATTGGTTTTCGACTCGAGACTTGAAAATTTTAAACTTTTTGAAAAAATCATTATTTGATCTCAACAAATAAACATGAAAATATCTAGAAAAATCGTCTATGAATGTTACCAGATACTTCCGACCACTTCTAGTTGTAAAATTCTTAAAATCACACAGGTCAGAATGTATCAACTCTAAAAGTTGTGTGCTTCTAGTTACCTGTGGGAAAGATCTTTTAGTGACTTTAGTCTGAGTACACACTTCACATTTGTCAAATCAAGTAGATTTATTTAATGAAATTTGATGAGTTTTGGCAACCTGAACAATTTTCTTGTAGTTAACATGTCCTAATCGATTGTGTAACAATTTAGGATCAATTATTTTTGAACTTACATGAAATACAGTTTTATTTGCCAAACTCAACCTATACATGCCATTTATCATAAATACACATTCAAAATAATGATATTTAACAATCAAAGTTACTCTACCATATGCAAATGAAAAGCACATGCCAGCATTGTCTAAAAGACTCATGGGAATTAAATTTTAGGAGTTTCAAGAACTACTTTAACAGATTTTAAAGCTAGTATCTTACCTGAAGAAAGGTGGAGCTCTGTAGTGCCAGACTGAGTCACCATAACTGTAGCTTCACTAGCAACGAACAGGGTCTCATTTACATTATTAACATTAGTAAGCAAGGACTTGTTGTTAGTGACATGACATGATACTTCATTATTTAACCACCACTCAGTAGAAGTACTGGCCTTCTTAGCCCCGATCATATCAACAAAGGCTTGAGGCTTAGTCGATACTACAACCATATTGGTTTCATTCTATGGTGTAGTAATTTTCAACTTCTTAGGAAGCTTGCAATCAGCAGTTCAGTAGCCCCACTTCTGACAGTTGTGGCACTTTCCCTTCTTCATTTTCTTTGATATGGGCTTTTTGGCTTCCAACTTAGTGAGCTCACTCTTCTCAGACTTGGATTTCTTTGTAAACCTTTTGGGCTGATAAGCAGAGTTAGCTATTGCCTAAGTCGCCTGAGACTCAACCTTAGGCTGACTCTGAGGCTCCCCAACTAGCTCCTTTTTGTTCATAGCAAGTGTCTCATCCTCAATTACAATGAGTCACTTTAGCTCCTCCAGCTTAACTCTATTCTTCCTTCTGAATGCTTCTGTCCTAAAAGAATTTCAGGTAGCAGGTAGCTTATTTATTACGGCAATTGTTAGAAGTGTATCGGATATTCTGAAACCCACTTTATTCAGTTTCTCCACCATATTCTTCAAGTCTGTGACCTAAGGAGTCATCTCTATATCACTCTTAAACTTCAAATTGAAGAACTTATCCCCCAAATAAATTTTGGATAGCCCATCACTTTTGTAGAACCGAGCATCTAGTGATTCCCAAATATCTTTAGCTATCTTCACATTTACATAAGAGTCCGTTAGACGGTTTGACAGGCAATTCAATAGATAATACCTACAGTAATCCTCATCTTCATCCCACTATGCCTTGTCGACCTCTTCAGTTGTCTACTCAAAAGTGCTAAAAACAGTATAAAATATAAAACCATGGTTTGGCCTAAATTGCACTGCTTGGCGCCATCTAGTATATTCTATACCAATAAATGATTTAAACTTAAAAATCTCTAGTGTTTCACTCTTAGCCATCTCAAATACAGAAATAAAAGAGTATGAAAGAGTTGAAACAATTACACCTAGTGTCCAACAAGCTCTCACAGTCTAACAGGGCTTTGAACCTCAGTCAACTGCTCTGTAAGTGACTCTACGCTCAAAATCAGTAGCTGTAGATATCAAAAATGAGTTCGAAACGGTTGAAATACATAAAAATGGCTCGCCGTAAAAAGTCAACAGTTAGTCAACGCTCGATCAACGCCAGTCAATAGTTGTGGGTCAAATAGGTCCGATCTGAATCCGGTCTGGTCTAATTGGCTTGGACTGGACTGGTTCCTTAGGTGTGGGCTTGTTAATTGGGTTTGGGTTGATTTTGGTCAGGCCTAATGATTTATTTTTGGCCCAAAGAAATTTTCTGATCAGCCAAAAACGCCCTTAGTTGAAATTTCGCCTCCAAACTTCTTTTCAGTGGAACTTCATTTTCTGGTCACCAAATCCGGCCAAACTGATTTCAAAAGTTTTGTATATTCGTAAGGAACAAAACCCAACTTGTATCATTGGATTACACTGCCTGAGGTGGTCAGAATTTGAGTTTAAAATTTGTAATTTTTTAATACCTTTTTGCAGATCCCAGGTAACTTCGACCTCCGATTGAGAAACCAATTGCACCGTTGAAATCCTCTCATTGAGAGCTACAAGATGGACAATTTACTTGCTAAAAAAAACAATGAATCAAAAAGTTAATATTTAATGCCTTAAGATTGTTGGGGCTAGGTTATTTATAGTAGACAGAAAATAAAGAGCAGTGCTTAAGGTATTACAAAAAGGGTATCAGAATGTGAAATCCCATCACTGCTGTCCCCAACTGACCTTATAGGTAGTTGCCCAGGGTTATATTTGTCAATAAGTTATTTCCCAATTAACTTATAACAAGTCTTCACTTATTGTTAATTATATTAGAACATATATTAAGGATTTAGTACAATTAATCCCAATATTATATTGAAAGTCAACTCTGAGAGCATCCTCTCAATGATTGTTCACAGCATGTAGAGAAGAAGTTAGAAACGGAATACTATGAATTCAAGGTGAAAGAAAAGCATAGGTTAAAAGATAAAAGTAGTATGAAGTCGCTAAAGGTGGGAGATAGGAATATTTGCTTGTAGGAATCATATCTTGATTGTAACTATAGAGGATGGTATCAAACTAGAGAAATATGAAGAGTTGAAGAAGCATATGGTGGACATCTACAAAAATTGTTTTATGAGGAAGTGAAAAGAAAAAAAAAGTTATCTTGCCAAGAGTAATAATAAAATTTATTTTTGATACACTTAAAGCATTGCTTAATGAAAAAGTATCTATTTTAGAACTTAAAAATACTATGTTTAGTATGGCTATAGGTAAAGCCTCTGAGCCTGATAGATTTTTGATAGAATTTTTCACGAAAAACTAGCATATCATTAGACAAGAGGTGATTATGCCTGTGAAATCTTTTTTTGATAATGTTGTTCTATATGGTCCTATTAATAGTACAGCTGTCTTGTTTGTAAGATTTTGGATCCATTAAGTGTGGATAAATATATACCTATTTCATATTGTAATATGCTTTATAAGGTGTGCTCTAAAATTTTTATTGAAAGGCTTAAAGTTGTATTCACCTATTCTGATAAGCAAGAGATAAAATGCCTTTCTTAAAGGTGAGAACATTTTTAAGGACATTTTGATGATACATAAACTAGTAAAAGGTTATTCTAGAAATGATAGTAATGCCAGATGTGCATTTAAGGTAGATCCAATAAAAGCCTATAATGTGATAAATTGGGGATTCTTATGTGTAGTGCTCACAACTTTCTAGTTCCCTACTAAATTCATTTATTAGGTTAATAAGAGTAGCAGTTCTACTTAGTTATCTATCTATATGAATGGTGCTTTGGTGGGATAATTTCACAGTCGAAGATCTCTAAGACAAGGTGATCCAATGCACCTTATCTTTCCTCTCTAGTAATAGAAACCTTCTTTTGTTTGTTTGATAAAAAGATAGAACATCAAACCTTTGATTTTTATTTGAAATGTGCAAAGTTGCAATTATCACATTTAATTGTTGCATGTACCCTATTTATAATGGCAGCCCAACTTGGAGATCCATAAAGAAAATCAAGTCAATTATTGAATGCTTCTCTTAGTTATCTAAACTTTGTCCTAATGTACAAAAATGTGAAGTATCCCTTGCTAGTGTATCTCAAATGGTGAAAGACTATGGATGGTTTATATAAATTGAAACTTGATGTTAATTTTTTGAAATCTCTATTTTTTGTTTATCATACTACTGAAATTAAATGTAGCATGATGAATGACAATTCCGTTTACTTATGACATAAGTGTTAGGGTCATGTATCCAAAGAAATATTAGAAAGATTAGTAAAGAATGAAATTCTTTTGAATTTAGATTTTACTAATCTTGGCATGTGTCACTATAAGAAAAATAGCCTTTAGTGACCAAAATATTGGTGACGACAGTCAATTTGGTCACTAAATGGCCTCTTTGGTGACCACTGAGTAAGTCGTCACTAAATCAAAGTCGTCATAACATCTTTAGTGACCAAATGGAAAATGTCGTCACTGAATGTGGTGGCATAAAAAAAGACTGGGGACTGCACTACAATTAGTGATGACTTTTAGTGACGACATTTGATCTCGCCACCAAAGATAAGCATCAAATAGTTTGTGACGAGGAATTGTCATCACCAAACTGATGCAGAATTATTAACTAAAAAATGTGGTCACTAATTTATAAATACTATATGTATTTAATGAATTATAATTGTAGAAAAATATAGTGAAGAAACATGTCGTCACCAAATGTAAGAAAATTAGTGACGACATTTTTGTGGTCACTAATACATAAATACTATGTATATTTTATGAATTTTAATTGTAGAATGGTTTAGTGACGAGAAAATATCGTCACCAAATGTTACGACATTAGTGACGATATTTTGTGGTCACTAATTCATAAATACTATGTATATTTTAGGAATTATAATTGTAGAATGGTTTAGTGACGAGAAAATGTTGTCACCAAATTGGTAGTTGTAATGAATAAGGAATTTGCCAAAATAATAATTCAGAAATTGGGTTAAATTGCGGTGAAAGAATGATTTGGTTCTTGGAATAAGCAATTTTATTAGGTGAAACATGTTGTTTTTGGTGTGGCATTTAACTTTTATTGAGTATAGTACGGCACCTTGTTCTTTACAATTTTGCAAAAATAATTTTGATAAGTATGTTAGGACACCCTAATATTTACAATTTTGCCCCCATAATTTTGATTTATTATATTAAGACATCTTATTAAGTACAATTAGTAGTTGTAATGAATAAGAAAATGCTGAAAAATAATAATTTAAAAAATTGGGTTAAATTATTTGGTCCATTGGGCTAAGCACTCCACTAGCCCAAAAATGTCCTTTCTATTATCACCCTTATTTTCTATTAATTGTACTATGGCACTCTTTGCTTTAGAATTTTGCCAACATAATTTTGCTACTTATGTTAAGACACCTTGATTTTTATAGTTTTTCCCTTATAATTTAGACGAATTCTATTTAGACATCTTATTAAGTACAAGTAGTAGTTGTAATGAATAATTATTATGTTTCCATTATCAATTAACTTAATTTTTTACCCTAGAAAAGGTTCTGGCGATGGAGGTGCTGTCTTTACTGGGGCTATCTTTGTAGAAGCATTTAATCCTTTACAAGAATAAGTCATAAAACCTTGCTTAAAAGTTACTTCCATTCCAGAAAGTATAGTCTACATTCAAATGCCTATCCTGTAGTGAATATCATTTTCATTGAAGCGCTGAAATTGTTTCTTCTCAATTGAGCTTTAATTATCCTTTAATCATATTTAAATAGAGTAATAAAATAGTAAGAATCATATATTTCTTCGTCATAAAAATATAGATTAATTTAAATATATTATCCTAAAAGAATTGAGTTTGAACATTTTAATACATTGGGATAAGAGAATTATTGAATAATTTGTTTGAAACCCATAACTTATATTTATTGGGCCTAAAACATCCTAATATTCATACTTTGACCCCAATAATTATAATTAGTTTTAGTTACACATCGTAGTAATAGTAATTTGACCTCATAAGTTGGAATACTTTTAGTTGGAATTATTGAAAATGTGTTTTCGTGAAAAAAAAAATCGTCACTAAATTATGACTTTTAGTGACAATGTTTTGTAGTCACTAAAGGGTTAGAATTGGGCTAACAAATGGACTTATCATTGGGCTTGCGTTGGTTTGGCTTGCAAATTAATTGGGTTTAAAAATGGACATATGATTGGGCTAATAAATGGACCTATGATTGTTATGATTGGGCTTACAAATGCACCTATGATTGGGCTTATTAGTATGAATTGGGTTACATTATATAAATATTAATTGGGTCAAATTGATTGGGCCTAATTTGATATTAATTGGGCTTATATTATAAGAAATAAAATTGGGCTAAACAATTTTTTCATTGGGTCAAACTTAGTTAATTTGTATTATGACACTTAATTTTCATTAATTGTATGTTGACACCCTAATATTTATACATTTGCTACATAATTTTACCTAAAGCACATAATCATTTAGTGTTAAAATACTCCATTGACTAATAACCTTATATGACCAAGAATTATGATTGGGTTAAACAATTTATTCACTAAACTGAACTTAGCTAATTTATATTATGACTCTTAATTTTTAATAATTATACTAAGACATTATAATATTTATGAATTTGTCCACATAATCTTACACTAATAAAAAAAACATTCTTTGATTGGCTGCTACTTATATAATAATTGGAATTGTTTGGCTAAAGATAATGATTGGGGTTTGTAATTTATTCATTAGGTCAAATTTAATTTTTTTAATTTATGGCTCTTAATGTCTAATAACTGCACTAATACACTCTGATATATATGAATTTTCCTACATTATTTTACTTCAAGCATAGAGCCTTTTTTTAAATACACTATAAATTAACTATAATTGGATTTTTTCGGCTAAGAATAATGATTGGATTAAACATATTGTTCCTTATATACAATTATAATAAAATTAATTATTACATAACATAAGCAGATTAGTACATATATACACATAGTTTTTATGCACACACAATAACACACACATGTTAATTATTCATCTATTATAGTTGTAACAATTGTCCATTGCGCATAGTATAGACATAGTTAGAGCATAACAGTTATAGTTGTAATATAGCTAGTTAGTACATAAGTAGTTTGTATATGTATCTAGTTATAGATATATACAACATTGAATACTGGTAATAATATTCATAAAATAATCTTTTATAGTGCTTATAGATATACTGAGCTCTACATATTCTTGTACAGTGTCAAAGGTGAATCCAAACTAAAAAACGTAGAGTCAATCACAAAATACATATTCATTGATGAAGATTGTGTTAGTTCTAAAGTTAAATGATTGACCTACAATTTCTATGGGGTTGAAACTTGAGACTCTAATGTTGTTGACTTGTGTACAAAAACTTGTCCTTATTCAATAAGGATGTCATAGTTTAGTTACATGAAATTTATTATAATTTTTTACTTAAAATTTTTGATAAAATTTTAAATTGAACAAAACTATAATTACAATTTTCCATAAATTATTTATATAAGACTTAAAAATCCAATATATATAATTTTTTATTTCATTATTAAAATTTAGACTTTATTTTTTCCTTTGATTTACCTTAAAACAAATTTTAATTTGGTCATTAAATAATTAATTAGAATTTTAGTTGTCAAAATCTAAATAATTTCATTTTCAAAAATAAATTTTCTTTTCACTACCACTATAAAACTAATGAATTTTAATGGGTAGAAGACTAGGCATAAAAAATTAAGTTTGAAGGCTCTTATAATTTATTATTGATAAAGTCTTCAAAAAAGGTAAAAAAAAATAGAAAATGTTAAAGTGAAAAAGGAAAAGAAAAGAGGCACGATGGAGAAGTGGCAAATTGAAAATATTCTAGTCTTGAATGAATGCCTTTTTGTATTCTGCATCGTCAACACTTGGTGCGAAAATACTCCGCTCAAAATTTCACTTCAACACTTGAAAAAAAAGTAGTCCCCCGAAAATTGTACTTCAAATTCCTATCTCCTTCCTCAACCCTTCAAAAGTTCCCCTGAAGCCTATCTTTCCTTTCTCCTTTTCCCTTCTCGCCACCCCTCCCCTTCATCTCAGATCTCTCTCCCCGCCGGCAACCCCCATCTCCTCCAATCGATTGGTTCTCCTCGCCTATCCATCCCCTCTCACCGGATCTGTTCTTCACAACTCTCCTTGTTTAGTTGTCCTTGTCGGTCTTTCTCTCGTTTGGCCACCGTTTTCTCCAGGCCTCTCTCTCCATTGTCCTCATTAGTACTCTCTTTCCCTACCATTCCGTTAGCCGTCTAAAACGGACCAAGATTGACCCTTTTTTTTAGTCTTCATTATTATTTGCCACCTGAATTTTTTGGTTGTAATATTTGCAAGATTATGGGAATTTTTTGTTGTAATTGGTGTGATTATCATTTTCTAATTTTGGGCATTTTGTGTTGTAATTGATGTTGGTTTTGGGGGATTTTTTGGGCATTTTGAATATCTAGCAATTTTAATTGTATTATGTTCTTTTTGTTTGTGTGTTTCTATTTTTGTTTTAGCTGTGGTAGACTATAATTGTTGCTTGGTTGTGAGGTAAGCTTGTGTCTAAGCTTCCCAGTATTTTTTGTTAATTTTATGAACTTAAAGTTGAAATAATTTGGAGCTTTCTATTCCTTTGTATTGGCATCTTGCTGTTTCTAGGTGAATGTGAAGTTCTTCACACTATGTACATTCTCCATGTTTTTCCTTGCATTTTCTTTTATTTAATTGGCTTTTTCATTTTATCTTTATTTTCTTACTCCAACTGATTGCTCACGGTATTGATGACTTCAATTAAATTACTGCATCCACCCTTGGTTGCCTCACTACAATTTCTTATATATAGACCTCCATATCTCTCTGCTTGATTCTGCTGAATGAATGTGAACTTGAAACTGGAATGAAGATGCAAATTTTATACCATTAACTAATGAAAAATCTTGTGTTGGCATTACATGCATTCCAACAATGGTGAAGAATGATAAAAGTTATGTGAAAATAATATCTTCAACACTCTGCAACTGTGGGTTTAAAGAATTGTTTTATGGTTTGAGTTTCTTAATGGGCTATATTTGGAATTGTGTAGCTACAGCTGTGGATAGTTGGAGAAGAGTTCTACAATTTCTTAAGTTGGATGAGGTAAAGAGCTTGTGGGATTTGATGTAAGAAAGATTAGTCCTTCAGGAATTGTTGCTTTTCCTGAGCTTTATTTTAAGTACTTTTGATGTTTTCCTCTCATTTATTGGAGTTGATTCAGTTTACTCTGATGGTTGATTTTGCAGTAATGGTCATCCTTTAAACCAAAATCTAATTGAACATTATAATTTTAAAGACCACATTTTGGCTGTATATAGTGATACTAAAGTTTCATTTTGCTGTATCTGTGAGGGTTTAATAATTCAGGATTTATCCCTATGATTGTGACCTTTTTCTCGCCTGAGGTTTGTGATGTTAAATGCTTCAAATTAGTTACTTAGAACATCAATGAAATGTTCTGTATTTTAGCTTTTGACATCTAAATCCTCAGACAATTACCTTCTAATGGATCCGATTTAGATTTTTTTCAGTGTAATATGTACTTATTTATCCCAATATCATTTTTTTTTTTGAGGTTTGAATCTTGGTGTGAATTCTTTGCTACTATTGTTTGGGAGCAATAGGAAATAGTTCTCCATTTTAGTTGGCTGAGCATTAGGCAAGAGTTTGCCATTTTAGCAGACTGCCTGGTCATGGTATACCAATGGCACTGGCTTCTAATATTCCTAGGGAACATGTAGAACTTAAAATTTCCTATCAACATAATACTATAGTGCTTAATGCTAAGAAATGCATAAGCTTGAGCACAAGATCTGTTATCTCAATTGATGTTGTTTTGTACTACTAATTAGTACATCAAGTATATTTACTCTTGGTTTTGGGTCATTGTTCTGAATGTAATTTAGTTTCTGTCCATTTTAGGATGGAAAGAATCCTTCTCTATGATTATTTGTGGTGATGAAGTTAAAAATAGAAAGCCATCTCCTGAAATGTAAGATGAGACATCTGGGTTCAGATGATCCCCCCTCCACCCTCTCTCTTAGAATGGTTTAAAGAACTATACAAAAATGAAATTAATGTCCTCATGTGGCGTGAAATTCCCTTGGATCTACCCAACTGAAAATTCTTCCCTTGGAGTTGGTATGTTCCTTGAAGATGGAATAGGTCCTCAACCCCTTGATAACCCGTATCAAGAAACCTTGGAATCAATTGAAGGATGGAATCCGAATTTCCTAGGGAACAAATCTAGGAAATCAAGAACAACAAACACACAAATTCCGAATTTGTGTAATTTGCAAGTAATTACAGAAACTAGAGAGCAATTCTCTCAAGCTTGTAATGTCAAGAACCAAATTTTCATTTCATCAAATCTCCCTCAAGAATGGCCGACGGCCACTATAAAGATACAAGCTAGGGTTTACAAATTAGGGTTGCACAAGCTAGGGTTTCTTTTAGGGCCAAATGGGCTACATGACTCTTTGGGCTACATGACTCAATTTACCATATAATTAAAACTAAACCCATTAACAAGACCCAATTACACTTAGTACATTAATAAACATGGTCTTGTCAATCTTGGTCTTCTCCCCATCCTTTTGGGCCGTTTGGATAAGTCCATTCAAGGCTTCCTTCATTTTCTTTGTTCTAGCCCTTGTCAAGTGGATCCGAGCTTGTTCTGGAGACATTGCTATTGACATCATGCTTCGGGTTCGAAGTCTCTTCAATGCTTGTTGGATTCATATCATCATGTTTTTTGTAGCTTCTGTTGGTGGAGATTTCTTAAAACGGCTAAAAGGCTAAATATAGATCCATCCCACTGCCTTGTTATTGAAGATTCTATGTAAGTATTTTTCCTTTATATTATCATGTTCTCTTTTCTCAAGAACCAGGACAGTTGGTAAAATAAACACAAAAAATATTTGTCATTCTTTATAAGAGTAATATAATATTTTTGGTGATGAAGAATATACTTGTTTTCTCTTTTTTGGAAGAGTACACATCAAAGTGGGCTTGCTGGTTATTATTGGCTTTATTCTTCATAATTTCATAATTAGAATTTTTTTTGAACATTGTGACAATTTTCCAAATGCAGCTAGGAGTTCTAATTATCATTTAGAATCGATTGCTCCTCTCATAATTTTTTGTTATTTTTCAATTAATATTTTAGTGTCTGATATATGAGAAGTTTCAACAACTGCAATTATGCTTGGGTGCTATTAAAGTTTGTTCATTCAGTTTGAAAGTCTGTTAGTTTAAGATGCATGATTACGGCCTATTAAGGAAAGTTGTCTGAATCTAGTTGACACCACCTTATTATAAGCAGTCCATTAGAAGGTTACTTATAGATCACTCATGTCCTAATGTTCTAAAATGTTTTACATTAGATTTCTTGGTAATGCTTAAGAGGTACACAAAATTTTGGGCGAAGTGTCTTCACAAGCAACTCAATTTATGCATTTTGGATTATTGTTAGTCTCCACCATGAGCTAGTATACATATGGGATTTTACCACAACCAATCAGGTTTTTCTTTCATCTTTGATGCATCACATGAATTGGATGTTAATCTTTTTTAGTTGGCATAGTTTTCCACATTGTCATCTAACTGTAAAGCAATTATTAGTTGTAGAATAGTTTTAAACCAATTAAAGCCATGTTGATTTTGTAAATCTTCTTGATGCCACACTTGTACAACCTTCATTTATCTATTGGTCGATTTGTTTTCCACTGAAATATATTATAACAAGCAACTTGGATTCAAATAGGTGTCAGCTGTTAATGAAGACCTTTGAATAGTAGCATTTTTTAAGGAGTTTTAAGGAATCTCTTCCTAATCAAGGACTTCGATGCTCAGAAATTTTGAAAACTATGAATTTGTTCTAGAAACTAGGGAGCGAGTTGATGATTTGGCAATAATTCTTGGATAAAAGTCTAGGCAATTTTCACAAGATACCTAGTCAAATGTGATTTTATAGATGAAGGTTTGTCATTCTGTGTTATCTTATAAGTGAAATTTGTTCACTTCCAATTCCAAATTTTTGGATAATATTTATGATTATTTGTTGTTTCTAAATTTGTACACCTTTTACTTCTGTTTGAGAGTTAGAAATTAATTCAGATGAAATTTCCTGTTGAATGAAAGTCAGCCTAAGGCAAAATCTTTCACCCACACCCAAGATAACTAGTTTTCTATCAGATGCACAAAAAATGGGGTCTTCAAAGTAGATAGGGAACATATCAAGTTATAAAGATTGTCAAGTGTTAGTTAGCATTTAGTGGTCTGGAAAGGCATAGCCTACAGTATTTGTCATTTCTATTTTATTTATTTATTTATATTTTTTTAAGATGCTAGATTCTGTGGATTTGGCTGAAAGAAAGAGTAGAGTTTGGCATATTTTCTTATGCACAATTGACTAGAGAGAAGATGATTTAAAGCACAATATAGACATCTATAGGTATCAATTGTTTAAGTTTTATTGAAGAGCGGAGTCAATGCTATATATTTTCTTGCTAGAATTGCTATCCTTGAGGAACATGGAGCAAACTTGACATACATACTCGAAGATATATTTTGGCAGTTTCCTGTTGCTTTTTCATGGGTGTGTGGCATTTGAACCATTTAAGATGATAAACTTGTAAGTTAATACATGTCCTATGCCATATTGTTGCTCTAGCATCAAAGAATTTGCTGTAAGCCTATATAATTTCATTATAGCTCATAGTGTTGGATGATTTTTTGCTTTGGTGATTAATATGTCAGTTTTTGTTCTTTTTTCTTTTCATTGTTTTGCTTTGTTTCAATAATTAATTGAAGTTCTATATCTTTTTATCTTCTTTAACAGGAAGTCTGGAATGTTGATTAAGAAAAAGGGAATGAAAAAACACCACTTGTGCCAGAAAAGAGATTCTGCTAGGTCTAAATAGAAAGCACTAAATCTTGTTCGCAATGTATGTTTTGTTTTCTTTATTAGTAGTCAATGTGTTATTGTCACATGTATGTCTTGTTTTCTCCTAAAGAGTCCATTCTCTAGTTTTAACAACTAAAGGATGAATGCTTTTCATGGTGTTTTAATTAGATAATTTCCTCACACATACAGTGGCTTTATTGGATTACTTGGCTTTCTCATCGCATTGTGTTGTTTAAGGAAAATCTTTCACTTTGTAGATTTCTGGACTTCCAAATGAAAAAGAGGCTGTATATGGTGCCTTAAATAAATGGATAGCTTGGAGGACTAAATTTCCATTGATTGCTGCAGCTAAAGCTCGAAGAATTTTGAGGAAAAAGAGACAGCGAACATGAGTAATTCAAGTATGAAGCTCGAATAATTTTTAACATTTCTTCAATTGTAGTATATATGTGAGTGGCTAAGAAAGTTATGGTACAGAATTTCACGAGGAATGTCACTCTAGCTGTTTTGGATTTTGCTTGCTAGAAGTGGGATGTATCTATTAGATAGCTCTAAAGCTTTTCATTCATTTTTCCTACAAGATGTAGGATGGATATCTTGTTGATTAGCTACCACTTTTTGGATGATATTGTCTCTTGCATTATGTTTTAGTCTTGCATTCCTATGTAGTTGAATGAATTACTTTTCACATTTGTACTAAAGACTTATCTTTTTTGGGTGTTTATGAATGTTGGGTTTTAATCTTGGGTGTTTATGAATGTTGGATGTTTTGAATTTTGAGTCATAGTAACTAATGCTACTTCACCAAGAACGTCATCAAAATAGTTATCGCTATTTGATTTTTCTACTTTATTTGTTATTGGAGTAGTCGTGGTATTTATTTTGATATATGTTTATGAATGGCACATATTTTGGATTGTTAGTAATCGTGAGTAATGCTATTTCACCAAGAACATCATCACAAAAGTTGAGACTAATTCATTTTTCTTCATAAATTTCTTGACATCAAATGCAATCACCAAAATATATGTCGTCACCAATTTCTTTTGTAATTTTACAATTTTCTTGCAACAAAATGTTGTCACTAAAATAGTGGATAAAATTACTTTTATTGACAACAATTATGGTCACCAAATGTCTTCACTATTGCGTTCATTCATTCACTTATTTGCTGACGACAATTTCTCGTCACCAAAAGTCGTCACTATTTCATCTCAAATTACAACAAATAGTGACCACTTCTTTTGCTCACCATTTGTGTCACATGCCCAAAGTCTACTTAGTGACCACTTTTTCCGTCACCAAATTCGTCACCAAATTCATTGACTTTATAGCATTTAGTGATGACAATTTGTCGTCACTAATAGGCGTTGACTGATCTACTTTTAGTGACCAGTTGGAACATTTGGTGACGACAAAACAACCCCTTTAGTGACCAAAATTGTCATTGCTAATTGGTGACCATTTCGCATGTGGTCACTAAATTAACCTTTTAGTGATGACATTTTTTCAAGTGGTCACTAAAAATCTTTAGTGTCGGAATATTAGTGACCAGTGAGCACCCCATTTGTCGTCACTAAAGACTTTTAGTGACGACAATTGTACTTTCAGTGACCAAAATGGATTGGTCACTAAAGGTCATTTTTCTTGTAGTGTGTGTGGATTGCATTAAGGGAAAGCAAACCAAACATAGTAAGAAAAGAGCCACAAGAAGTACTCAACTCCTTGAAATTATACAAACAGATATATGTGGATCTTTTGATACTCCATCCATTGGTGGGGAAAAGTACTTTATCACTTTATAGATGATTTTTCACGTTATGGATATGTCTATTTGCTTAATGAAAAATCTCAACCTATAAGTGCCCTTGAGGTGTTTGTAAAAGAGGTTGAAAGGTAATTAGACAAAAAAAAAGTGAAAATTATACAGTTTGATAGAGGTGGTGAATATTTTGGAAACTATGATGAGTCAGACAATGTCCAAGTCCATTTGCAAAGTTTCTTGAGAAACATGGCATATGTGCATAATATGTTATGCCAGGCATACCTCAACAAAATGGTGTGGCAGGAACGTGCAATAGGACATTAATGGATAGGATTAGGAGTATGACGAGTAATTCCACATCACCCAAAACCTTGTGGATGCATGCACTTAAAACTGCTATGTATTTGCTAAATAAGATTCCTAGTAAGGCAGTTTCTAAAACTCATTTTGAGTTATGGACTGGAAGGAAACCTAATTTGTGGCACCTACATGTTTGGGGTTGCCCAGTAGAAGCACAAGTTTATAATTCACATGAAAGAAAATTAGATTCTTGAATGGTTAGTGGTTACTTTATTGGTTACCCAGAAAAATGTAAAGGGTATAGGTTTTATTGTCCAAACCATAGTCCAAGAATTGTTGAAACTGCTAATGCCAAATTTATTAGAAATGGGGAAGTTAGTGGGAGTGCTGAAAAACATATTGTGAATATTAATGAAGTAAGGTTTAATGTTCCATCACCCATAAATATTCCAATATCCATACCTACATCAAATGTTAACCCAATATTGGAAGAGCAAAATGATCTTGGGCAATATTTGAATGAAGCAGCACCTCATGAAGAAACTAGCTTGCAACCGACATTAATGAACCATACAAAGTAGCTTTGAATAAACTTATAAGAACAAAAAGGTCAGCTATTCTTAATGACTATGTGGTTTATTCCCGATGACGAAATGGAATCAAGAATCGAGAAACTTGAAGAATAGCTGACGGAAATAAATGCTTTGGAAGTTGCACTCTGTGCCATTGTGCCTGAGCATGGTAGTTCTGCACATAAGATGCATACACCTGCCAGACAACTGTGTAGGCTCTACATCCATGCCTGCAAACATTGGTCTCCAGAAAGGCAAGCTACAGTTGCTAGAAACACTATTTCTGGGCTGATTTTGTTTGCCAAGTCTTGTGGCCATGATGTCCCAAGGTGTGCAGTAAGTTTTCTTATAAATGCTTGAATGTACTAATTGTTTTTTTCTTTCATTGGCTGACTGATATCTCTTTTTGTTCTTTGTCTAAGACTATCATTCTGGTTGTCAAACACTGTTGTTTTGAGAGAAATTATCTCTGAAACATTGCAAGTTCATGTCAACCAAGTCCTCTTACAAGAATTTTTGAGCCTAATGAAGGAGGAAAGAATAGTGAAGCAAAATTGCCATCACTCAATCGGAAGAGTATTTCTGGCAGCAAACAAACTAACAAGCAGGGTTGCATACAGTTGGTTGATGATTGGCAAGAAACAAGAACCTTTACTGCTGCCTTAGAAAAAGTTGAATTGTGGATTTTCTCTAGAATGGTGGAGTCAATAAGGTGGCAGGTAATTACCATATAGTATTTACTTAATGAACATGGAAACTATTTATGCACTTGAACTCAATGACAGAAAACCACCGTAATGAAGTAAAGCAATAGCTTCTTCCTTTCCTTTTTTGCCTGGTTTATTCAGAACTTTAATCCTGAAGTTATAGAAGATCCTTTTTCGCCCAGTTATAGGAATGGACTATTATCTCATGTGGAATGTTTACTACAATTCTTATATTTAATTTATGGCTAAACTTATTTACATTTATAGTCTAATCAATACTTCTTTTATCAAAACGGTTGCATGGTGGAATCCAACTTCTTATGTTTTTTCTTCAGTCTATGACTTCCAGTATGCAGTCTCCCAGTGATAATGAGAGAAATGGTAAAGTTCTTGGTAGAATGTTGAGCCCTACTTTAGGTGATCAGCAGCAAGGCAGTTTTTCCATTAATCTTTGGAAGAATACTTTTGAGGATGCTTTGCAGAAACTTTTTCCAATTCGATCAGAGGGCCATGAATGTGGTTGTTTTCCCGTGTTGCCTGTGTTGGCTAGGAAAATATGTGTGTTAATATTGGCTTGGCAGCTGCCTCCATCACCAACTTTTATTCTCCTTTCATCTTGCGTGTCCTGTTCTCTTTTCAACCATTTCTTTTTTTTTCTTTTTTTGGGAGTGTGGAAAATTAGCTTCAACAGGTTTAGCTTTTAAGTCCTCGTGATTCATTTAGTAGTTTGGCATTTGGCATGTTTTTAATTGGATTGTGCATTTGTTATTAGGTTATGGAGCAATGTCTTGCCAGACTAGATGTTGCCATGTTCAATGCTATTCTTAGGGAGTCATCATATGAGATCCCAACTGATCCAGTATCTGATCCCATAGTTGATTCCAGGGTTTTGCCTATCCCTGCTGGAGACTTGAGTTTTGGCTCTGGTGCACAACTCAAAAATTTTGTGAGTTTATTTCATTAAATTACACGTGAATTTTTAATTTTCTGTATCTTTTGTGGCATGATATTTGATTATTAATATCAAATGGAAGTCGAAATTGCACCCTCTAACTCAGGTTTCTAGCAATCTTGATTGTACAGGTGAAGGTTGTTTCAACACTGCTTTTGACCGTGCAAAGTTCAATGCAGTATGCATTTTTATCTTCACACAAGATGTAGTAATGACGAGTCTTCTTTTCAAGTAGGAAATTGGTCAAGATGCCTTAATGATTTGTTTGGCATGGATGTTGATGACATGATAAACGATTATCGAAACAACAGTGAGGATGTTGGCCACGGGAGTGGAGATGAACCAAAGTGTTTCCATCTTCTAAGTGCCTTGAGTGATCTTTTAATGCTTCCAAAAGACATGATTTTGGACAGAGCAGTGAGAATGGAGGTTCGTTTTCTGATGTGTTGAAGCTGTATAGTGATGAGCTCCCCTTATCACCTTCTATCCAGTTGATTCTTCTTGATTCTTGTATGTAGGTGTGCCCACAAATCAGTCTTCCATTGGTTAACGGATTCTTTGCAACTTTACTCCGGATGAATTCTGCCCTGATCCTGTTCCAGGGGCTGTTTTAGAGGTTTTAAATGCTGAGGTACACCACCCAACACCAATTTGGCTATATATGTAAAATTAGTAGAAGGCATTGAACCCAAAAATGTCCAACGTCAAAACAATTTAGTTTCTTCACTTTCTTTTCAAATTTTTGATATGCAGTGCATCATAGAGAGGAGGTTGTCAGGAGACTCTGCTAGTAGCTTTCCTTATACTGCTGCTCCTGTTGTCTGCACACACCCGTCCTCAGCTGATGTGACTGAAAAGTTGCATAGGCAGGTGGTAAATCATAGCTATCTAGGAGTGCATCTGCAATACAAAGGAAAGGGTGTACCAGTGATAAGGACTTGGTGGAATTAGATTGTCCTCTGGCAACAATTGTTGACAAGTCAGCTTCTTCTCCAACTAATCTACCGAAGGGAAATGGAAATGGGAATCAAAGACCTGAAGGAAACAAGTGATGTCGGAACCAATGAAAGTTATGAACTCCTCCGTGAGGTTTGGCAAGCAACATAGCCCATGTCCATGCTTGCTAAGGGCACGCATCGATTCATCGGTGTTTCTGTCAAAGACTGTTGTTTATATGAGCAAGTAGGAAGCAAGAGTGCCCCTTCGGAGGTAGTTGAATTGGTGTGGCAGCAAACACGAAACCGTAAGATCACAAGTTCAAATCCCCTCGTCAACACATTCTCGATCGAGCCTGTCGCACAAGGCTTACTCAATGTAGTTTATATCTCTTGTGTGGTTTGTGGACTATTACACAAGGGCAGGGTTTACTCAATGCACACCTTTTGTAGTTGTTGTTGTGTGGTTTGTGGACTATTACACAATGGCAGGGTTTACTCAATGCACACCCTTTGTAGTTGCTGCGGGTTCCTTAGTCAACAAAAGTAGGAGGCAAGAGTTTGCCAAGATTAACATGCAAAAGGATGAGTTGAAGCTGCGTCAAGAAATCTTCTGTATATTTTACCATGAATATAATATTTTCACATTCGGAAGCATCATACTGAATCTTCAATGAGTGCTGTTACTAGAGATCTATTCGCGATTACTTTGTTAATAATTACAATTTGAGTATTGGATTATACATAATTAAAGTTTGAAATGCAAATGTTCCCAAGTAACTTTGGCGCCAAATGTTATTGGTCCGAGATGCATAAATTGTATTTCGCTAATTCCAAGTTCAAAACTATCATATAATCTTATAGACTGAATTTATATTTCTATAAAAGGTTATTTTTGCAGTTAGTCTTATTATTTTTTAAAAAGTTATGTTCTCGACTAGAACCCATGACGTTAGATTTCTACAAAAACCTGGTTTTGCAGCTCAAACCTGTGATTTAGCAGTGACTTACCATGATAGGTTTCTTCTAAGTTGTAAGTTGTTCTTGGTATAAGTATAATTTTGTAAAGTTTTATGACTATTTTTTCAACAAGTTTATGAGTTTTAATTTGTTTTAAAAGTTTTTATATTATTTTCTTTATTTTAACATAAAAATTATTAGTATTTATTTCAATTTTACTTTCAAATGTAATCAATAGTCCTAATGTAAAATAAATCAAATATTTTTTTGTTATGCATGGGGATTTATTTTTTAATTTATACTATCATATAATTTTTGTTAATTTTGGACACACACGTATGTATATTAAAATTGTGTTATCATAAATTAAAATGTAATTTTGATCATAAACATTAAAAATAATATAAATTGTTTTTTATTTATCATTTTAAGCATTTTAACTTAAAATACCAATACTATTTCTCAATATTGTATAAAATCATTTCAATAGTCATTAGGTACTTATAACATATATTTATCCAAACATGCCAATTGGTATATTTATTTATTCCAAAAAAATACATATTTTATATTTACAAATCTTTATTAAGCAATTTAAGTTTTAATTTATTTTTAAAAGTTTTACTGTTTTTTTTATTAATTATATTGATTTATTAGAAATCCTTATATGTTAATTTCATTATTTTTTAAACTATTTATTTTAAATCTTATTTGAATTTATTATTTTAAAAATCACTATTTGCATTCTAATCGTGTCCTGCACAGGGATCTCAAGGTACACTGTAAAGCCATTATCATGATGAGGAAATGATTATTAATTTAACCATTTTGCCATTTTGACATGAATTTGTTTTATTCCAGCTATCTAACATATTCCTTACAAAGGATAATGACATCCATCTTGGTTAGTGTTCCACAATCAGCGCTTTCTTGTTCTGCCTTAGTTTGTCTTTATTTCTGATTAGGTTTGCATATACATGGGTATGCAGGTGACTTTGGATTGGAAAAACTAATTGATGAAGGCGGCCTAGCTTCCTCGGTAAGACTGTTTTAAGTCCATGTCGAGACAAGGTCTTTTATATGCATTATCTGTCCTTAGCCACACCACATTTATCCACCCGTTGCCAGTGAGAGTGATAGAGAAGGTAGGGGAAAGAGGAGATCGGAGAAGGGGGGGCGGGGGGCACGTGGGGGTGGTGCTGCTTGCAGGGATAGACCGATCGTTAACCAAAGATGGTAAATGTGTTAATTGTAGACAATTCTAAACTATGTCTGTATTTTGCTTTTGGTTTTTTGGATATGTAGCGTTTGATGTATGATTATTTTTGGTAATTCTTGATGGTTATAATGAAGCGATCCCTAAAGTCAGTTTGCTATGGGTACATAGTTTTGATTATGAGTGCTTCGAAGCAGGTTGTTGGAACTACAAATTACATGTGCCCTGAGCTCCTTACTTGATATACCTTGTGGCTACAAATCGGATATTTGGTCACTCGGTGAGAATCAATACCAGAATATTATTTTCGACTTCAAGTCCCTATTGCTATCATTCACGCCATTGCTTTGTTTCAGGTTGCTGTATGTTTGAGATTGCTGCACATCAAGCTGCATTTAAAGCTCCTGTAACTTCATATTCCTGATTCATTAATAGTTACATTTCAACCACGCGTAAACTATATCTGTTATGAGGAGCTACCTTGTGCTATGTAATCATTAAAACTGAATCAAACAGGACATGACTGGACTTATTAACAAGATCAACAGATGTTCCATTTCTCCTTTACCTGTTGTGTACTCCTCCTCCCTAAGTATTTTCTACCTCAGATTCACAGCTACGCAGTTTTTATTTCAGAATTCTGCTCCTCGAGTACTTTTTTTGCTGAGAGTTGCATTTATTTGCACCAAAAAAAGAATCACCCGTATCAAAAAATGTCTCTAATTGGAACAGGAAACAGATTATTCAGAGCATGCTGATGACAAGTCCAGAGCATAGACCGTGAGTTCAAGTTCCTTTTCTTATTTTGTTATATTTGTTAAATTGCTTTTTCTCCCAAATGAATAACAAATTTATATTGATTTATAATAGGAGGGCAGAAAATGTACACACCAACAAATTTTTACACTTATCAAAAATTTAGAAAAAATTTGGTCTTTTGACATTAATTTGATTTCCGATTTCACCACCACCAATTAATTCAATTTGTTAAAAAAAATCGCCACCTAAGGTAGACAAAACTTATGCTATTTGTTGTTTGTCTTGCATCAATTTTTAATTTTGATGAGGTTATATTGTAATATTTACATTTTTTTGGGGGGTAAGGGTAAGTGTTGAAGATAAATTGGGAAAGAAGATAGAGAACAGAAGGAGAATCTAGAAATTTTCTATAACAAAAACTTTAACCAAGTGGGGAAGAAAGTGATGAATTTCATGCGTGATATCACTTTCCTTAAGGCGTTTATTGACTTTTTTATACTTGCTAACAGGAATCACTTGGCAATATACCTATAGGATACAAGAAATTCAATAGAAACACAACAAGATAGCAAGTTCTTGTGGTTTCTATAGAAAGTACTGCTTTCTGTGTTGTTCTAAATTTTCTCGATTTCTTCTTTTGGTTTCCAGGCACGTCTTCATAGACAAAGACATCCACACAACCGTTGTACAGTAGTTACAAACAGTTAGATGTCTTTGAATGAGAAGACACCAACTTTGGTCACACCTATTCAGTATTTGTTGACTAATAAGACACCAAATTGGGTCACAACTCTTTAGACTTTGACACTCTTTCATGTTGCAAACTACTTTACCAACATTCCCCCCACTTATTTTGTAACATGAAAGCCAAACTAACACAGATGATTATCATGCATAAAGACAAGTAACATAAGTTTTTAAACTTGTTCGTAGTGTAGTCATAGCACAAGTCCTAATTAAGTCATAGGTGGCCAAGTTGCTTAAACCTAGACTTAAAAATTAGGATAGAAATGATACACACATGAACCAATCAATTCACAATACTTGCACATAACAATTTAGCACTTTTACCGGCCGTGTGCTCATCCTAGTTCATGATCATATACAAGAGATCATCCTAAATTCTTGTTGGAAGTGGCACCACTTCCTATGATCATATAGGTGAACTAAAATTCAAGATTTGAAAACTAAAAAAAGTTTGATCCATAACTCAAGCATATGTACACAATCCACAATTGCAAAAGTCCCACACATTTAGCCTAAAAGTAGAGGTCCCACCAAGGAACATGCTAATTACTTACTCGGACCTTTGGCGCTAAGATCTGGACCTTTGGCCTAAAATTCAGACCTTTGGCGCTAAGATCCAGACTTGTGGTCTATCGAGAACAGAGTCTAGAGCGAAGGTCCCACACTAGCCTAAAGGCTGATGTCTCACTTAAAAACATGCCAATAGTGGAGATCCTAACCTTTGGTCTGTCAAGGTCAGATCCTGGTGTAAAGGTTCCGCACAACTCAAAGTTCCCAACCTTTGGTCTTTCGAGTTCCCAGTGATCAAACACCAAATCACTTAGAATTTTGTTCATTAAGAGAATATCTCAACCTGCTCACTTAAGAGTTACTTTTGGCACTACACTTTGGAATAGTATACACAACAATATTGTAGTGCTCACAATCACTTATTAGCAACTTGTTTTTACCCTTTAAACCTTGCAATCTAGGGTCAGTACTAGAAGAAGGTTGGGTTCCCATTGCTAGTGATTATAGTTGTGGGATTTTTATCCCATTCCAGAAGTTGTCACATTCACCAAGTCTCTTGCTAGAGGCTTTGTTAACGGATCCGCCAAGTTTTAAGTTCTTACGAACACAACCGTGACAACACCATCATTCAACATTTGCCTAATGCAAGCATGTCTTAGGCTTATATGTCTAGATTTCCCATTGTAAACTTTATTCAATACTCTAGACATAGTAGCTTCACTATCACAATGCAAGGCAATTGCCAGCATAGGTCTAGGCCATAGAGATATATCAAGTAATAAATCTCTTAGCCACTCCGCCTCCTTGCAAGCTAAAGAAAAAGCTACAAACTCAATTTCCATGGTGGAATGAGATATTACGGTTTGCTTCTTTGAGGCCCAAGAAACAGCTCCGCTTCTAAGCATAAAAATCCATCCGCTTGTAGGCATTTGATCACTTATACTAGTAACCCAACTAGCATCCAAGAAACCTTCAAGCACACTAGGAAAACCATTATAAAAGAGTCCCAAATCCTTAGTTTGTTTAAGGTAACCAAGGACTCTAGTTATAGCCTTCCAATGATCTTGTCCTGGATTTTTAGTGTATCTAGCTAGTCTACACACTACATATGATATATCCGGCCTTGTACAACTCATTGCATACATTAAACTCCCAATTGCACTGGCATATTCCAACTGAGCAATTGGTTTTCCTACATTTTCACATAACTTGAAGTTAGGATCAAAGAGAGTACTAACCTTCTTCACATTCAAATATTGATACTTCTCCAGAACTTTATCAACATAATGTGATTGAGACAAGATATATCCCCCACTATGCTTTCTAACTTTAATGCCTAAGATAGTATCTACTTCACCAAGATCTTTCATGTTGAATTGAGAAGAAAGATACTTCTTAATTTCAAGTATGCCTTTATAGTTGGTACTAGCAATGAGCATGTCATTCACATAGAGACAAACAATTACCCAATACTCTTCACAAAATTTAAAATAAATGCACTTTCTGCATTATTGTATCTAAAACCATGTGAAAGTAAGGCAGAATCAAATCCTGCCACTGTTTTGGGGCTTGTTTTAGCCCATACAACGATTTAACTAGCTTGCACACCTTGTGTTCATTTCCGAGCAACACAAACCCCTCGGATTGCTCCATATACACCTCTTCATCAAGATCACCATTTAGAAATGCTGTTTTTACATCCATTTGATGCACATGTAGCTTATATATGTGATGTGAACTCAACTCCAACTTTCCGACCTTCGGCTCAAAGATGCGAACTTAGAGTTAAAGTTCCGGACTCGGCTCAAAGATGCAAACTTGGAGCCAAAGATGTGAACTTTGCAACCAGAGATGCGAACTTGGCCCCAACTTCCCATCCAATTCAATGGAGGGAAGGTCCAAGTTCAAGAGTGCATTTGATCCAAGTCAAAGATTAATTTTGGTCCTAAATATGGTCCAAATTCCAACCAAACAATTATTCACGTAGTCAAGTATTAAAGACTTCAAATTCAATGGTCAAGCATCTATTTTGAGGCATAGAAGGACGAAAAGTCATGGCTGAAATTTAGTCAAGGAAGAATTTAATGAAGTCTTAGAAGCCAACTCAAGATGCATGAACCTACTCATTCCAACACTTGGTCAACATACCATTCCAATGTGCCTTTTATTTAAACAATAAATCATCTAGAATGGTGTGTAATTAATATATTAAAATGCAGAATTTTTATTAATCTAGTCTAGAAGTTAGAAAGTCAAATTAATATTTATTTCTTCTAGACTAGGATTTAGGATTTATTTTTAAGACTTATTTTAGTCTATAAATAGGCATCTTTGTACTATTTTGAAACAAGCTTGAGTAATTGAAATTGTGAGTTTTATCTCATCTTTGGGTTCTTTGAGAAATTAGAACTTATCAAGTTTTCTTCGAAAACTTGTGGCGTTCAACAAACTTATCAAGTTGTGGTGTTCTATGAACTTATCAACTTGTGGCGTTCGATCTAAACTTATCAACCAATTTTGGTGTAGTTGGTTGTGGCATTTTTATACCAAGGTTCCTATCTCTTTATAGATAGCGGGTTGCAGTTTACACCTATCCAAACTAATATCCCTTAGACATATCATGGGCAACTTTCTAAGTATTTCTTGATCATTCTGATTGGAATCACGTCATTTGGTATCAGAGCCATCTCTAAGGGGTTGCACATCCTTTGTTTTCCTTTTGATTTTATCCTTTCTTATTCTTGACTTTCTTGAAAATCACGATTCACAGTTTTGTTAATGGGTTTTGTCACAGGTTGGCAAGGTTCCTAGCAGTGGGTTTTGATTTTATAAATCAATATTCACATTTTTGTTAGCGGGTTTTATCACAGGTTGGGCAAGGTTCCTAACAATGAGTTTGGAATTTAAGAAGTTACCTTCTCATCTCCACTTTTTTTTATTCATTTAAAAAAACGTGAAAAAAAAGAAAAGAGGCCGAACAAAAAAAAAAGTGTTGGCCAAATATTAAAAAAAAAAAAAAGAAGAAGAAAAAAGTGGACACTAAAATTCTTGAAGTTGAGATTCTTTTAAGATCTAATATTCTTGTTTCTTGTGATCCAGGTTGCCAAAAAAAAAAATTTATCAACAAAATTCTCAATCAACCTTGGATAAATTCTATTGTTCTTCCAGTTTATTGTTCTTTTATCTATCTTTCAAGTTGTTATCTTCTCTTATTCCTTGGTATATTCAATTTCACAACTTAAAAAACACAAAAATTGTTTGATAAGTTTTAGTTGTGAAAGTCACACTCTCACTTGATAATTGTTCAAGTAAGTTCAATAAGAACCTTAAGAGGGGTAACGAGTGTAAACATCATTTGTGAGCAAATTTGAGTGTGAGTGGAGTGAATATTATTTGTGAGGATTTTTCTTGCAGGATTTACAGAATGTCTCACCATTCCAATGAGGAAAATCATCCACAAAACTTATAAATCGAAGCCTTAATGGGAGAAATGAAAAGATTGCTACGACAAGAATTTGAACCCTTGCATGAAAGAATTGATCAATTGGAGACGGAATCTCAAATGGCTCGTTTACACACCTCCAACATCCAAAGAAGGCGTAAAACACAAGGGGTGGAAAATGAAGAACTTGATGATAAGTTTGATAGGGAATCTTTTGGGTGCACTAGAAGACCAACTTGGAGGAGACAAAAAGAAAGACAACAACCTTAGCGCCCTCAAAATGAAAATTCTTCCTTTTCAAGGAAGGTTTGATCTAGAGTCCTATATTGAATGGGAGAAAAAGATGGAATTTGTGTTTGATTGTCACCACTACTCCGATCTCAAAAAGGTAAACTTGCCGCCGCTAAGTTTTCCGATTATGCATTAACATGGTGGGATCAATTTGTGATGAGTAGGAGAAGAAATGGTGAAAGACCCGTGGAGACTTGGGAGGAAATGAAATAAATAATGAGAAAAAGATTTGTGCCTAGCCATTACTATCGGGATCTCTACAACAAGATTCAAGGCTTGAGGCAAGGAAGCAAAAGTGTGGAGGATTATTTCAAAGAAATGGAGGTTGCTATGATAAGAGGAAATGTGGAGGAAGATCGAGAAGCAACCATGACAAGATTTTTGAATGGTTTGAACTGTGACATCCAAGATCAAGTTGAAATGCACCATTATATGGAGTTGCAAAATATGGTGCACACGGTTGTCAAAGTGGAGTAACAACTCAAGAGGAGTGGTAGTACATGTCAAAGTACTTGGAAGCTAAGCACTTCAAAGAAGAAGGAGAAGTCTGCAATTTCCTCAAAACCAGCCAAGACAAACCCAAATGAAGGGACGTCGAAAGGTAATAATGAACTCTCTACCTCTCGAACTCGTGACATTAAATGTTTTAAGTGTTAAGGCAGGGGTCATATCGCAAGCCAATGTCCAAATAAGCTTGCAATGGTGATAAAGGATGATGGGGAATATGAAACGGAAGACGAGCAAGAATCGGATTCCATGCCATCTCTTATAGAATCAAAAGAAGATGAGTTACCAGTTCATGGTGAATTGTTGGTTACTAGGCGAATCCTTAATATGCAAGTCAAGGAGAATGATGGGGCACAAAGGGAGAACATTTTCCACACAAGATGCTACGTTAATGGGAAGGTATGTAGTGTCATAATCAATGCTAGAAGTTGTACTAATGTAGCTAGTGTTTCTATGGTTGAAGAGTTAGGATTGCCCACAACAAAGCACCTGAAGCCATATAAACTTCAATGGCTTAGTGATTGTGGAGAAGTTCACATTTCCAAGCAAGTAAATGTGCCATTTCACATTGGAAAATACGAAGATGAAGTGATTTGCGATGTAGTTCCCATGCAAGCAAGCCATTTGTTGTTAGGAAGGCCATGGCAGTATGATCGACGAGTTAGTTACAATAGTTTTACTAACAAGTACTCTTTTGTTCATAATCAAAGAAATGTAACTCTTGTTCCTATGACTCCTAGTCAAATCTATGAAGATCAAGTGAGGTTACAAAAAGATGCAAAAAAGGAAAGTGAGGAAAAGAAAAAGAGTGAGAAAAAAAAGAATGAAGAGAGTTTGAGTGAAAAGAAAGAGTTGAGTGGAAAAAAGAGTGAAAAGAAAAAGAGAAAAAAAGAGAGAAAAGAAGAACTTATCTTGAGTGAAAAGGAAGAAAATTTTGTGTATTTGCAAAAAAAAAAAAAAGTGAGATCAAAAGTGCTCTAAATTCTCAATCACTTTTTGTGCTTATTTTGTTTACGGAAGCTCATTTGTCCACTAATGATTTGGCCGGTGAACTACCGAGCAGTATTACTTCTATTTTGTAGGAATTTGAAGATATATTTCCTAAAAAAGTTCCAAAAGGATTACCACCACTTCGTGGTATTGAGCATCAAATTGACTTTGTTCCGGGAGCATCAATTCTGAACAAACCTGCCTATAGAACAAGTCCCGAAGAGACCAAAGAGCTTCAAAGGCAAGTTGAAGACTTGTTGGCTAAAGGATGGGTTAAGGAAAGCATGAGCCCATATGCTATACCAGTTCTGTTGGTGCCAAAGAAAGATGGAACTTGGAGGATGTGTATAGATTGTCGTGCTGTGAACAACATAACGGTAAAGTATCGTCATCCTATTCTTCGATTAGATGATTTGCTTGATGAATTATATGGAACGATTATCTTTTCCAAAAAAGATTTGAAAAGTGGTTACCATCAAATTAGAATGAAAGAGGGCGATGAATGGAAAACTACTTTTAAAACAAAATATGGATTGTATGAATGGTTAGTGATGCCTTTTGGCTTAACTAACGCTCCAAGCACTTTCATGCGTTTAATGAATCATGTCTTATGTGAGTTCCTTGGCAAGTTTGTGGTTGTCTATTTTGATGATATTTTAGTATATTCAAGAAGTTTGAATGACCATCTTGAACATCTAACATGTGTTTTAAGTGTGCTTAGGAAAGAGAAGCTCTATGCCAATTTGAAGAAGTGTACCATTTGCACTAATGAGGTTAATTTTCTTGGTTGCATTGTAAGTGCTAATGGTATTTCAGTTGACATGGAAAAGGTGAAAGCAATTCAAGAATGGCCAACTCCTAAAAGTATTAGTGAAATGCGGAGTTTTCTTAGTCTTGCAAGTTTTTATAGGAGATTTGTCAAGAACTTTAGCACTTTGGCTGCACCTTTGACCGAGGTCATCAAGAAGAATGTGGGATTCAAATGGGAAGAAGAACAAGAGCAAGCTTTTCAAAATCTTAGATTTCATTTAACAAATGCTCATTTGCTTTCTTTGCCTAATTTTGACAAAACATTTGAAGTTGAATGTGATGCTTCAAGTATTGGGATAGGCGCTGTCCTGATGCAAGAAGGAAAACCCGTGGAATACTTTAGCGAGAAACTAAGTGGGGCAACTTTGAACTATCCTACCTATGATAAAGAGTTGTACACCTTGGTCCAAGCCTTGAAGATGTGGCAACACTACTTATGGGCTAAAGAGTTCGTGATCCACACTAATCATGAATCATTGAAGTTCCTAAAAAGCCAATATAAGCTCAATAAAAAGCATGCAAGATGGATGGAGTTCATTGAGACTTTTCCATATGTCATTCGACATAAGAAAGGTAAAGAGCATATTGTAGCCGATGCACTCTCTAGGAGGTATGCCTTGCTTTCTTCTCTTGAATCTAAATTACTTGGCTTTGAACAAATTAAAGAGTTGTATCATGATGATTTTGATTTTGGTCAAGTGTTCCAAGCTTGTGAAAAAGGTTCTTTTGAGAAGTTCTTTAAACATTATGGATTTTTGTTTAAAGAATCCAAGCTTTGCATTCCTAACTCTTCTTTGTGTGAATTGTTAGTTAGGGAAGCACACGGTGGGGACCTTATGGGACATTTTGGTATAGCTAAGACTTTGGCAATTTTGCAAGAGCATTTCTTTTGGCCAAAAATAAAAAGTAATGATGTAAACATTTGTGAAAATTGCATCATTTGTAAAAAGGCAAAATCAAAGGTTCAACCTCATGGCTTATACACACCTTTGCCAATTCCAAAAGAGTCATGGGTTGATTGTTCAATGGATTTTGTTTTGGGTTTACCGAGAACTAAGCATGGAAAAGATTCAATTTTTATGGTTGTTGACAGGTTTTCAAAGATGGCTCATTTTATTATATGAAATAAAACGAATGATGCATCACATATTGCTAACTTATTCTTTAAAGAGATTGTTCATTTGCATTGCATGCGAAAAATCATTGTCTCTGATCAAGACACCAAGTTTTTGAGTTTTTTTTGGAAAACTTTGTGGGGAAAATTGGGAACAAAACTCTTGTTTTCTACTACTTGTCATTTTCTCCTTTTGAGATTGTTTATGGTTTTAATCCATTATCTCCAATGGATCTAACACCTTTGCTTGTGAGTGAGAGATTGAATTTAGATGGCAAAAAGAATGCGGAATTTGTGAAGCAAATCCATGAGAAGGCAAGACTCAACATTGAGAAGAAGACACAAAGATATGAACAACAAGCCAACAAAGGGCGTCATAAGCTCATCTTTGAACCGGGAGACTAGGTTTGGTTGCACTTGAGAAAAGAAAGGTTCCCAACAAAAAGAAAATATAAATTGCAACCAAGAGGAGATGGACCTTTTCAAATTTTAAAGCGCATCCATGACAATGCCTACAAACTTGATTTACCAAGTGAGTACGACGTTCACAATGTCTTCAATGTTTCTGACTTAAGTTTCTATCATGCAGGTGCTGAAGATTTGAGGACAAATCCTTCTCAAGAGGAGGAGAATGATGTGAATTCGACTCCGACTTCCCGACCTTCGGCTCAAAGATGTGAACTCAGAGTCAAAGTTCAGGATTCGGCTCAAAGATGCGAACTTGGAGCCAAAGATGTGAACTCTGTGACCAGAGATGCGAACTTGGCCCCAACTTCCCATCCAATTCAATGGAGGGAAGGTTCAAGTTCAAAGTGCATTTGATCTAAGTCAAAAATTAATTTTGGTCCTAAAGATGGTCCAAATTCTAGCCAAATAATTATTCACGTAGTCAAGTATTGAAGACTTCAAATTCAATGGTCAAGCATCTATTTTGTGGCATAGAAGGACGAAAAGTCATGGCTGAAATTCAGTTAAAGAAGAATTTAATGAAGTTTTGGAAGCCAACTCATTCTAACACTTGGTCAACATACCATTCCAAAGTGTCTTTTATTTAGCCAATAAATCATCTAGAATGGTGTGTAATTAATATATTAAAATGCAGAATTTTTATTAGTCTAGTCTAGAAGTTAGAAAGTCACATTAATATTTATTTCTTCTAGACTAGGGTATTTAGGATTTATTTTTAAGACTTATTTTAGTCTATAAATAGGCATCTTTGCACTATTTTGAAACAAGCTTGAGTAATTGAAACTATGAGTTTGATCTTATCTTTCGGTTCTTTGAGAACTTAGAACTTATCGAGTTTTCTTCAAAAAGTTGTGGTGTTCTACGAACTTATCAACTTGTGGTGTTCGATCTAAATTTATCAACCAATTTTGGCGTAGTTGGTTGTGGCGTTTTTATACCAAAGTTCTTATCTCTTTATAGATAGCGGGTCACGGTTTACACCTATCCAAACTAGCATCCCTTAGACATATCGTGGGCAACTTTCTAAGTGTTTCCCTATCCTTTGGATTGGAATCACGTCAATGTGGATGCAAGTGCCAACAACATTCTCATTGAGGTGATTTGAGCCACCTGTGCATATGTATCAAAATAATCGATTCCTTCTTTTTGTCTAAAGCCTTCAGCTACCAACCTAGCTTTGTAGGTTAAAATGGTTCCATCATGGCGTATTTTTTCTTAAATACCCACTTACAACCAATTGGTTTAGAGCCATGAGGTAAGTCTACTAGGACCCAAGTATTATTTGCTAATATTGAGTCCATTTCATCATTTATTGCTTCTTTCCAAAAAGCAATGTCCCCAGACTTCATTGCTTCACTAAAGTTCTTAGGATCTTCTTCAACATTGAATAAAATAGTAATTTTATTTAGCACGAACCTAATGCCTTCAACTAAGAGGACAATAGCTTGTGAAGAGATAAAGCCAGAAGGAAACTGTTTTTATTTCTTTTGCCTTTGACTCCTCCTTAGTTCACTAAGAACTTCACTAGGAGAGTCAAATTCCTTCCTTTCCATAACTCGTATGGGGACACTTTAGTACTTAAGGATGGAATTCGATTATGAAGATGACATGCACCCAATAGTGCCTCACCTCAAAAATTCTTTGGCAAACCTAAACTCCCAATCATGGCATTTACCATATCTTGAAGAGTTCTATTTTTTCTTTCTATCAAATCATTTTGTTGGGGAGTATAAGGTGCACTAGTTTAATGCACTATACCATTTTCTTCACAAAATTTTGAGAATTCATTAGAGAAATATTTACCTCCTCTATCACTTCTCAAAATTTTGATCTTCTTATTCAATTGATTTTCAACTAGAGATTTATAAGCTTTAAATAAACCAAAAGCTTCATCTTTTGCTTTCTTTAGATATACATGCACATACTTAGAGCAATCATTAATGAAAGTAATAAATTATCTATTTCCACCCTAATACGAAAACCATTTAATTCACATACATTGGAATGAACAAGATCAAGTAAATTTGTGCTTCTTCCTACTTTAGGAAAAAGTAATCTAGTCATTTTCGATTGTATGCAAATTTCACATTTTTTACTTACATCACCAAGATTTGAGATTAATTCATGTTTAGACATGTAATGCAATACTTTCTAATTCACATGTCCTAATCTACCATGCCATAAAGTATAAGAAGAGTCAACCAAATAAAGAGAACTTTCAACTTTATTAATACTCAACTTAAACATGCTATCACATGAATATCCCTTTCCTACAAAGATGACATTTTTGGACAAGATAACATTGTTACTGGCAAGAAAAGTCTTCAATCCTTTCTTGTTGAGAATATCCGCCGATGCAAGATTTTTTACCACACTTGGAACATGAAGCACATTGGTGAGAACCACTTTCTTACCGAAAGTGAAATGTAACTCAACATTTCCTCTCCCAAGCACTTTGGCTCTTTGCCCATTAGCCATTACAACTTCATGTCCCTCAAGCACTTCATAGTACTTAAACTGTGTTCTATCATTGCAAACATGCACAACTGCCCCCGAATCATACCACCAGTCTTTAGAAGAACAAGGTGTAGCCATATGAAGTTCCATGATAGTCCCAACCGACACCATGGCTATGATTTTGGAGTCTTCCTCAACATGATTAGCATTGGGCACACCATTGGTCTTTTGTCTTTTAGCAGCCTTACACTCGGATTTATAGTGACCTTTTTTGCCACAATTATAACATATCCTATTCTTTTTCTTGTCCTTAGAATCACATTTTTTAGTCCTTTTCCTCTTGAATTTTTAAGATGCTTTTCCTCAATAAGATTCACTTTAGTATTTTGTTCAATTTCTTTCTTTTGCAACATTCTAGCATCCTTTTCAATCCTAGGATGTTTTAAGATACTATTAATAGTCAAAACTTCAGATGTATGTAAGAGTTTTTTTGTGATAATCATTCCAAGACAAAGGAAGTTTAACAAGTATTGCACCAACTTGGAAAGATTCAAAAGTTTCAACCCCCCAAATCTTTAAGTTTTGAGACCATAACTTGTAAATTATGTATTTGATCCATCAAACAAGTATTATCAAGAAATTTAAACTCAAAATACTTCTTAGTAAGAAACTTATCCGATTCTTGTTTTTGAGTAGCATACTGCCTCTGCAAAGTGTTCCAAATTTCCCTTGGTGATTTGATGGCCTTGAAGAGGTCGTAGAGGCTATCCGACAAAGTATTCAATATGTGCCCCTTACAAAGCACTTCATCTTCAATCTGTTTCTCCCTCTTTGCCTTGATTTCGTCAGAATCATTCTCTTTTGGTGCTGGAACTTCAAGCAAATCAGGATTGAGTACATAAGCAATCTTCAAAGCAGTAAGAAAGAACATGAGTTTGTCTTTCCATCGGTTGAAGTTGGTTCCGGTTCCATCAAGCCTATCCAACTTCACAAAATCTTGGTTCATCACTTTCATGGTTGTCTCCTTCGTGGTCTCCATCAGAATAAAAACCTTAAGATTTTTGAAGATAGATTGGGAAAGAAAACAGAGAACAGAAGGAGAATCCAGAAATTTTCTATAACAAGAACTTTAACCGAGTAAAGGAAGAAAGTGATGAATTTCAAGCGTGATATCACTTTCCTTAAGGTGTTTATTGCCTTCTTTATACTTGCTAACAGAAACCACTTGGCAATATACCTCTAGGATACAAGAAATTCAATAGAAACACAACATGATAGCAAGTTCTTGTGGTTTCTATAAAAAGTACTGCCTTTTGTGTTGTTCTAAATTTTCTCTGTTTCTTCTTTTGGTTTCCAGTCATGTCTTTATAGACAAAGACATCCACACAACCATTGTACAACAGTTACAAATGGTTAGATGTCTTTGAATGAGAAGATATCAACTTTGGTCACACCTCTTTAGTCTTTGTTGACTAATAGGACACCAAATTGGGTCACAACTCTTTAGACTTTGACACTCTTTGATGTTGCAAAATATTTTACGAACAGTAAGTGAATTCTTGATAGGGTATATGTCATGAAATGTAACAATAGGAAAATTTGATTCAGTTGAGTGGCTTGACCATAATTTGTTTACAAATATAAAGCATAATCAGTAAAAATGTGAGAAAGAAGGAAAAAGAAGAATCAGGTTTTTCTGCTGGGAATTTTGGGTGAAATGGAATGGAACTTACTGCTAAGAAATGATTGATTAACTTGGTTGGAGATGGAGGCAAGTGCTTTGGAACTGGCTAGAATGGAACCGATCTTCAAGTGAAGAATTGCATGTCAAACCCAAAACCTCTTAACCTGATCTTCATCCAACAGCAGGTTCATTACTGAAACTATAAGGATTGAATCTGATCTTCAGCTAACAGCAGGGGGTAATACTGAACGAAGAGCAAAAGAAGTAGTGGAAGGGAGCGGATCAAATGCAACACCAGGCTGAGACACGATGCACACAAAAGGCACTCTAGAAACTAGAAAGAAGGATAGAGAATGTGAAAGCCATGTGCAGCAATTGGATGGGCAGATCACAGTAAATGTGGCAGGAAAATTAGAAATGAAAATTAGGATGCATGCAGGTGAACCAGTAGCTACAAGCCATCATGGTAGGCCGACTAAGGAGATGGAATTAGATAGTCAAGAGGAGGGAGTGAAAACTGGCACATCACTTGTAGATTCTGAATTTATTAATGTTCCAATCAAAAGTGAGATGGCATTCCCGCAAAGGAAGGATAATGATCCTAAGACTAATAAAGCTGCGACCTACATAAGGAAGGCCAACAAAGAAGTTCAAGACAAAAGATGAAGGCGGACAAGCAACCGACATGGAGTACAGGCTGAACCTAAAGGCAAGGATTATCTTGGTAGCAAAAGAACTTGGTAGCTCCAAGAAGAAAGTTCCAATTATGAGGAAAGAAGTGACATGTGCAACAAAAGACTAAGAAGTGAAGGCCAAGCAATAGGAAACTCATTAAAGGTGGTAGAGACCAGCCACAAGTGGTCCCAATATGAAAATGAAGGTTTATGTGTGGAACTGTAGAAATTTGGGAAGGCCCTCTACAATTTCCCAACTAGGGAGGTTATTCGATCCCATCTTCTTGAATTAGTTTTTCGATCTGAAAAAAAAAAAAGAAGAATAAGAAGTTTATGAATACCATGTGCAAAAGATTGAGATGCCAAGGAAGATGGAGGGTGGTATAGCCAAAGGGCACAAGAGGAGGATTGTTTGTTTGCTGGAATGATAATCTAGATGTCACTAAAGTAATATCTACTCGCTTTTGGATGCAATTGGAATGTAAGCTAAAAGGAGAGAAAAGCACCTTTTGGGCCATTTTCTTGTATGCTAGCACAAATAACAAGATAAGACAAGCAAAATGGGAGTATTTAGAGTAACAAAAACAAGTATAGGGCAATGTGTGGTTTTTGGGAGGTGACTTTAATGATATCTTACATCCCAAAGAGAAGAAAAGGGGGGAAAAAGAGAACCAAAGCAAGTTGTCAATCATTTAAATCCTTTGTTAGCAACATGGAGATGGGAGAAGTAAGCTTTGTGGGCAAGACCTTCACATGGGCGAACAATAGAGAAAGGGAAGGCTTTGTGGAAGAAAGGTTAGACCATTTCTTTGGCTTCCCCAATTGGTTACTCAGCTTTCCTAGAGCAAAGGCTTATCATGTGGAGAGGCAATCATCGGATCATTCACCCATCTTGATAGACACTGACCCAACACAACAGTGAGCTAAGAAAATATTTATTTTTGACAAAAGATGAGTCAAGAAATAGGAGGTGGGTAGACTCTTGGAAACTATATGGCAACGGGAGCAAAGAGGACCCGATGTATCAACTCTGTGCAAAAATCAAACAAAGTTGAGTTGAGCTGTTAAAATGGAGCCAATAGCATATGTATAATTCTGCCAAGCAAATTGCAAGGATCCAAGCAAAAATGGAGCTTCTCTCTAGTCAAGGAGGCAATAGAAATTGGCAAGAATGGGGAAAACTGAAAAAAGGAGCTTCATAATGCTTATAGAGATGAAGAGATACATTGGAGACAAAAATCAAGAATTCAATGGTTTCAAGAAGGGGATAAAAACATGAAGTTCTTCCATGCCTCGACTATCAATACGCGAAGGCAAAATACTATTGAGAGATTAGTGAAAGAAAATGGAAGTCCATGTGCCTACATCTAAGAAGTGAAGGAAGAAATCCTAATATTCTACAATAAACTCTTCTTCATCTCCAAACCGAGTCTCTAGCATGCAAATTTGGATGGTACCCAACTATCGATCACAACAACAATGACCCAGAGGTTGATGAGACTTGTGGAAGATTCTGAAATCAAAGATACTTTGTTCAAAATGAATCCCAACAAGGCCCTTGGGCCCAATGGTATGACTCTCATTTTTTTCCAATCTTATTAGAATGTGATTAGTGTAGATCTATGCAATGCTGTTAAATTTTTTTTTGAGCAAAACAAGATGCTTAAACAAGTGAATCATATGCTAATCACATTAGTCCCAAAAATTAAAAATCCTACATCTGTTTCCCCTTATAGGCCAATTAGCTTATGTAATGTAGTGTATAAGGTCATAACTAAAATACTGGTTGAAAGGATGAAAGTTTGCCTCGACAAATGCATTAGCCCCTACTAGGCTGCGTACATCCTTGGCAAACAAATATTAGATAATGTGGTAGTGGCACATGAGTGTATTCATATAATTAATGCTAGGCATTGAGGGCACAAGGGATGAATGGCTATTAAACTTGATATGGTCAAATCATATAACCGGTTGAGTAGAGATTCTTGTGTGATATCCTAAGGAAAATGGGGTTCGCTAGCACTTATATAGGGTGGGTTTGGTAGTGCATTAATTCTTTAATGTTATCTATAAATATTAATGGGAAAAAAAGTGGGTATATACAACCCAGGAGAGAAATTAAACAAGGGGATCCGTTGTCGCCCTACCTTTTCTTAGTTGTATTTAAAGCATTCTCAAACATGATTAAGTAAGTAAGATTGAAGAGGGAATATAGGGGCATGAGGGTTATCAAAAAAGGTCCTCAAGGGTTATCCTATTTGAACTCTGTGAGTTAAGGAGATTTTCCATCTTGAATTAGGCTACCAAAATCCCTACATGACACTATCATTTCGGTATCAGAGCCGGTTCCCATCACAACAAACCATAACCATATTATCCTATTTCTTTACAACACTTAATGGTTGAAAATCCACCCCAGATTACGTGATGTTGCTGAGATGGTCCAAACACAGAAAGAAGCATTATCTCAGCTTGATCAACGTTTATCCAACCTAGAAGCACTTGTCCAAAACAACCATGACGCTTTGAGCCGTGAAATCCACAACATAGCCAGCCAAATACGTGAATTAACCTTAACCTGACCTAGTAGCTCTTTAAACAAAAATCCACAAACCCTTCCCTCCAACACTGGCAACCAAGCTGATTCCTCTATTCCTCAAAGAACCTCTAAAGTTGAGCTTCTAAAGTATGATGGAAGTGAAGATCCTACGGGGTGGGCACTCCAAGTCAAACAGTATTTCCAACTATATGATATACCACCTTTTCAATGCCTATTATATGCTTCTTTCTCTCTTAAAGGGAAAGCTCTTCAGCATTATAAGTATTTACAAAATTACGGATTGTTGAGCGACTGGCCTTCATTTGCTAAATCGCTTGACAAGCAATTTGGACCAGCTAAATTTGAAAATCCAGAGGTGACCTTAGTCAAGCTCCAACAAACTTCTACTGTGGTTGCATATATTGAAACATTTGAAGCTCTTTCCGATCGTGTCCCAGGTCTACCCAAGAGTTTCCTATTAAGCAATTTCATCAGTGGAATTAAAGATGATATACAAGACACACTTTGTCTCCTAAGGCCTGCATCGATACAAGAAGCAATAGGCTTGGCACGTATTCAGTCCCGTAGCAAATGAAATAGCTTGCCCACAAAAGTAGCCCTTACAATTCCAACCACAACAGTAAAAAAGGCATCTCCTGTGTCAAAAAATTAACTTTTGCTGAGATGAAGGAAAGGAGAGACAAAGGGTTGTGCTACAATTGTGATGACAAATTCGTTCCTGGACACCACTGTAAACAACAAACATTGTTTAAGTGCAAGGAGACAACCCAGAGAATATAGACATGGAGTTGGGAGGAAGTGACGATGAATCGGATCAACCAGCTATTTCCCTTTATGCCATTGTTGGACACCAAGTGAGTTCAACCATGAAGTTAAAATCCAAATCGGGGCAGCATGATATTATTATCCTTGTTGGCAGCGGGAGCATTCATAATTTCTTGGACCCTAATGTTGCAAGCAAGTCTGGTATGGCATTTAAACAATCCTCCTTATTTAATGTAATGATGGCTAACGGTGATTCAATGACTAGCCAAGGATGGTGCAAAGACATTACATTAAACTTGCAAGGTACACATATTAATGTTGATTTTTATTTGCTGCTATTTGTGGGTTGTGATGCCGTTCTAGGAACACAATGGTTGCACACACTTGGACCCATTGTTTGGGATTTTCAAAATTTAAGGATGGAGTTTATAATTAGGGGGCACAAAATTATTCTTCATGGAAACCACTCAAAACAGTGTGCCTTCATGCAGTTCCCTCCATTTGACCATAATACTCCTTTTTTCCAATTACTCCAAGACAACCCCACTCCCACATATCCTGATTTGCCACCTAAAATCCAACATCTACTCCAAAAGTACACTGATGTGTTTATTACTCCAAAAGGATTGCCACCCATTCGAACCCATGACCACCAAATAAACACAAAGAATGACCAACCCGTTAATGTGAGGTCTTATGTTACCATGCAAAAGAATGAGATTTAAAAACAAGTGCAACAAATGCTGAGTGATGGAATAATCCAGCCAAGCCAAAGTCCTTATTCTTCACCAATTATTTTGGTAAAAAAGAAGGATAGCACTTGGAGACTGTGTTGATTATAGAGTTTTAAATGCTAATACCATCAAAGATCAATATCCCATTCCAATTATTGAAGATTTATTTGATGAGCTTAAGCATGCAAAGTTTTTTTCAAAATTGGATCTTCGATCGGGCTACCACCAAATTCGAGTTGCTCCAAAAGATGTACCAAAAACAGCTTTTTGCACTCATGATGGCCATTATGAATTCTTGGTAATGCTCTTCGGTCTCACTAATATTCTATCTACTTTTTAATCTTTGATGAATGATGTATTTCATAGTTGTTTACGAAAATTTGTTTTAGTATTTTTTGATGACATTCTTGTATATAGTAATAGCCTGGAAGATCATTTGCAACATTTGATGTTGGTATTTGAATTGTTGAGAAAAAATCAGTTGTATGCCAAATACTCTAAATGTAAGTTTGCAGTTCAAGAAGTGGAGTATCTTGGCTATGTCATTTCAAGTGAAGGATTGGCGGTTGACAAAGACAAAATTGCAAGTATACAAGCTTGGTCCAGGCCATCCACAATCCAGACATTGCATGGATTTCTTGGCTTAGCCAGGTATTACAGGCGCTTCATTAGAAACTTTGGCACAATAGCTGAGCCATTGACGGCACTACTCAAGAAAAACAACTTTCAATGGAGTGATGAAGCCACCCAAGCATTTGAGATGCTAAAAGCAGCATTGTCTTCTTCTCCAGTGTTGGCCATGCCTAATTTTCAGCAACCCTTTGTCATAAAGTGTGATGCAAGTGGAAATGGGATAGGGGCTGTTCTCATGCAACATAAACACCCCATCTCATATTTTAGTAAAGCTTTACATGACATGGTAGACAACTCAACCTTTCAACCTATGAGAAGGAGTTACTTTCATTAGTCAATGTAGTTCAAAGGTGGAGACCGTATCTACTTGGGCCAAAATTTGTGGTAAAAACTGATCACCAGTCACTTAAACATCTTCTGGAACAAAGAGTGGCACTCCAGCTCAACAAAAGTGGATGGCAAAGCTATTTGGATATGACTTCATAGTGGAATACAAACAAGTCAGCTCCAACTTGGTGGCAGATGCGTTGTAGAGGCAACACATGTTTTCACTAACCACCATAATTCCTGCTTGGTTTCATGTTATCCAAGAAGCTTATGACTAGGAGGAGGTTCTCAAAAAATTGAAGGCTAACTTCTCACATGAAAAGCTACCCAAACCCGATTACTGTGAGAAGGATGGGGTGTTGTTCTTTAAAGGAAAAATTGTGCTACATCAAAATTCAAATGTCATATCTGAAATCATGGAAGCCATGCATGCATGATCTTATGGAGGTCATTCAGGTTTCTTGCAAACATATCGCAGGGTCAAGCAAGATTTCTTCTAGAGAGGAATGCGCTAATGCGTACATGAGTTTGTTCAGAAGTGCGATGTGTGCCAAAGAAATAAACCTGAACTATCAAAGCCATATAGTCTCCCTTAGCCCTTTCCAATTCCTTCAGCCGTGTAGGAAGACATTAGAATGGATTTTATAGAAGGACTACCAGTCTCAGGAGGCAAAGACACCATTATGGTGGTAGTGGATCGCTTGTCAAAATATGCACATTTCATTGCTTTGAAACATCTTTATACCGCTACAGTGTAGCTAAGGCCTTTATGGACAACATTTTCAAGCTACATGGAATCCCAAAGACTATAGTGTAGGATAGGGATAAAATCTTCCTAAGTAAGTTTTGGCAAGAATTTTTCAGATTGCAAGGAGTTCATTTGCGGTTATCAACAGCATACCACCCTCAAACAGACGGCCAATCTGAGGTGGCAAACCAATGTCTTGAGAACTACTTGCATTGTTTCACTAGACAACAGCTTTCAAAATGGATTATGTGGTTATCTTTGGCTGAATATTGGCATAACACTAATGTCAACTCTTCTATAGGTTTTACTCCTTTTCAAGTCCTTTATGGAAGAGAGCCCACCAAAACTCACTTCCTATATACAGGGGTCAAGTCAAGAAAAGGAAGTTAACCAAGAGCTGCTTACGAGGGGTGATATACTTCATTTGCTAAAGGAAAATTTGCAAGCTTCTCAACACTGCATGAAACAATTTGCAAATCAGAAGAGGAAGGATCGAGAATTTAAGGTGGGAGACATGGTGTATTTAAGGCTTCAACCTTATCGCCAGGCATCAGTCCAATTTCAAAGGGTAGCTAAACTTGCTCCACGATTTTATGGCCCTTTTCAAGTTGTAGAAAGAGTGAGACAAGTAGCTTATCGATTACAACTTCCATTGACTTCAAAAATACATCCTGTTTTTCATATTTCCCTACTTAAGCCTAAATTGGGGAATGATGAGGTCCAAATGGGGGAGCTGCCTGCAACGGGAGATGATGGAATTCTAGTTCCAAAACCGAAGCAAATATTGGAAGAGAAATGGAAGTACATGTGAAGCGCAGGAAAATTCAGTGATTGGTCAAATGGAGGGGCCTATCCAAACATGAAGCCACTTGGGAAGATAAATGGGATATCTTGAAAGCTTAACCAAACCTTGAGGACAAGGTTTGGATATGGTTCGTGGTAGATGTTTACTTAGTCTTCTAGTTCCTGCTATTTAGTTGACTTAGTCTTCTAGTTCCTGTTATAGACTCAATCTTCTTGATGAAAACCTAAGAAGGGCCGAGACATCCATCCAACCAAATTCACCTACAACTCCACAACAAGATCCATTACAAGGTATTGGAGGACCTATGACTAGGTCGAGAACTAAGAGAATGCAAGCTGCTTTGGTAACACTAATAAATGAGTTATTGGAAGCTCAAGTGGCAGCTAAGATGGCTGAATTTCAGTCACAAATTATCACTCTACTTAGCATTGAAAATGAGGGATCAAATGCCAAGTCCAACTTGGAGTGAAGTGGCCGAAAATAGGCAATGGTATGGAGTTGAAATTCTGGTCAAAATCAAGTTTAGAAGTTACCAAATCCATAGCCATGAGGAATTGGAGAAACTTCCAAATTGGAGTAAGGAAGCTGAATAGGAAATTCTGCTCAAGCAGAATTCAGCCAACACACTTGATTAATTTTAGGCAACTACTTGCTGTTTTATTTCCTTTTTCTTAGAGTAGTTATTCTTTTTAGTAATTAGTTCTTTAGTTAGTTTCCTAAAAAGCTAATCCAACTAGAGAATGGCTTTCTTAATTCTTACAACTTGTAAACTATAAATAGAGGCATTCAGCCACAATGAAAGACAGAATTTTTGACAATACAAACTTGAGAGCTTTGTAGCTTTTCTTTGAGTTCTAGTCTAGAACTTGCTTTGAGTCTTTGAGGATAGCCTCTTAGGTTCATGTTTAAGCTATCTTGTTGAGTTTTTTTCCCTCAACAATTTGAGTGTGCTTCTTGGTTCCAAGGGTAGTCAAAGTTCACATCTTGGGTCTTTGATAATTCCTTCGGTTGTCAAATGGACAAAAGCAAGGTCCTTCTTCACAAGTTGGAGATGGTGTCTTGCTAAAGGAAGACTTAGTTCAGCCTAGAGGACGATACTAGGACCAACACTCTGATATAGGTTCGGTTTCTTATCTTTTGGTGTAAGAATTCGTATCACTTCTACTTTCTGCTATTTAGTTGACTGCTATTCAGTTGACTTAGTCTTCTAGTTCCTGTTATAGACTCAATCTTCTACTTTCTGCTATTTAGTTCCTGTTAGAGACTCAGTCGTCTTCTACTTTCTGCTATGTAGTTGACTTAGTCTTCTAGTTCCTATTAGAGACTCAGTCTTCTGGTTCCTGCTATTTACTTGCTAAGTTGTTATTTAGTTTTCAACATATTTCTAAAGTTGTTATGATCATGAGCCTAATTTTTAGGCTACTTTGTAATTGGATGACTCTTTATATACAGCCATACTCAAGCAATAAAGTTAGCTTTGAATCCTATTTGAACTCTGTGAGTTAAGGAGATTTGCCATCTTGAATTTGGCTACCAAAATCCCTATTTGACACTATCACCCAATTCATATTCAAAGACAAGTTCCATTGACCTTAAAATAAATTAATATGAAGTTAACTTTTAAAAAACAAAAACCTAGATTGAAGGACGAAAAAGCCAATGGAAAAACTGAACAGTAACACCCTACCATTCCCCATTGCCCTGCCTAGCCTCTAGAACCAATCCCTTCTCCAGTCAAGTTAATCAGCCATTTCTCAGCAATAAGTTCCATTCCATTTCACCCAAATTTCCCAGCAGAAAAAGCTGCCTTGCCCTAAAATTTCTTCTTTTTCCTTCTTTCTCACATTTTTACTGATTATGCCTTATATCTGTAAAAAAAATTATGGCCAGGCCACCCAACTTAATCAAATTTTCCTATTGTGACTTCTCATGACATATACCCAATAAAGAATTCATTTACACTTACCAAAAAAAAAACGTAAATATTACAATATAACCTCATCAAAATTAAAAATTGAGGCAAGACAAACAACGAATAGCACAATTTTTATCTGCCTGACCAATCTACAACCCTTTTGATACTTGCAATAAAGGGAATGATTGCTGCTTTAGGATTGGAGAGGTCGCAAAAGAAAAGAGAGATTTCGTGGCGAGGGACCAGAAAGAGAGCTTTTTAATGGAGTGGCAACCGCATCGTCAGTAGGGCTGTTCAAATGACAAAATCCGATCCGGTCCGGTCCGATCTGATCCGATCCGAAATTTTTCGGATCGGATCGGATCAAGTTCGGATCGGATCGGATTTTGATCCGGATTGATCCGTTTCACTTTTTTTAAACATTTTTTTTTTGTTTTTTTTTTTTTTTACATTTTCATTTTCATATATAAACTCTATTGCTTTTTGCTTTTTTTACTATTACTTTCATTTTTTTACTTTTTTTTCTTCCTTTTTTTAAAATTTTTTTTTGCTTTTTTTTTTTGTTTTACTCTTTTCTTCTTCCTTTTTAAAATTTTTTTTCCTTTTTGTTTTTGTTTTTTTTTTAACTAATACTTTTATTTTCATATATAATGTTAAGTGATTTAATTTAGATTTAAAAATTTCATGTTAAAAAATTATCTATTTTTATATAAAGATAATAAATAATTTTTATTTAAATTTTTTATTTTTTTATTTTTTATGTAAATTAATTAGTATATTTTCATATAAATATTTTAATTTTTTTATCACAAATTGACTAATTTTAATGAAAGAATTATTTAAATAATAAAAAAATCAATTTATATTTTATAATTAATATTATTTTTTTTGCATTTAAATAAAAAAACGGGCCGGATCGGATCGATCCGCTGATCCGATCCGATCCGGTATTGATCCGATCCGATCCGAAAATTTATGATCGGATCGGATCAGCGGATCGATCCGATCCGCTGATCCAATTGAACACCCCTAATCGTCAGCCTCCCCAAACACAATGTTTTTCTTCTCGTGCAGCAAAATAAAATCCGAACATTCAAAACATAGTCGTATTCCGGCCAGTATCACCGGTCCTCTCCTAATTTCATACTGCTTTGCGTGACCAAGAAAACAGCGGCATTGGAATCCGCTGACCTAGTAATAAAATTTAGCAAGAGGTGGCAATTATTTTTTCGCAAATTGAATTATTTTGTGGTGGTAAAATTGAAAATCAAATTAATGTCAAAGAACCAAAATTTTCTTAAATTTTTTAAAAAGATTTGTTGGTATGTACGTTTTCTGCCCTCCTATTATGTATCAATATAAATTTGTTCTTCACTCATAGAAAAAGCAATTTAACAAATATAACTAAATAACTCAAAATTTGAAGAATCTTCCTAAATAGATAAATTCATGGAGATGATGACCTTTATTATAAAATTGGAGATCTACAATTGTATATAAACATGTTTACTACCTAAAATTTTATTTAAAAAATTAAAATGACAATGACTAGTTAATTACATATAAAGGCATTGTGTTTTTATTTATATGCTTAGTTCAATGCGAGGACATAAAAGTTTTTTTAACTTAAAAAGATAAAAAAAAAAACTTTTACTATTGAAATTTAAATAGCTTCGACTTCTTTATTAATATTATGAACATTAATTTTTTATATCTTTATTTATTTTCTGACTCTCAAATAAATTATCCATTTTCAACAAAAATTGTATTTGAATTCGATAATTATTCATACTTACAGATATCTCTCACTGAGAAATGATATGGATGTGTGAGTGACAAACTTATTCGTTAAGCTTAATTAAGAGAAATGTTTTGGCTATCAATTACATTGTTTAGAGAAAAAAGGGGGAGAGGGGGAATTGAAGAAATTATATTGTCCAATTTAAGTATAACTTGCGCCATAGAAGTGTATACATTAATAATAACATAAATAAAAGTGTATACACTGTAGGATTATACCATACAAATCATTATAATTGATCCTAGATCGTATGAGATCGATGGTGGGATTGGTAGGAACAGGTGAGATCATATAGAACTTACACGATCCCACTAAAATTGCTATTTTTAAGGAATTAGGTTGTTTTTAAATATTGGTTTAACTACAAATAATTTAGAAAAATGACCCATGGAATATTTTGGTTATTTCAAAGCTTGTTTTCTAAATACTTTGCAATAAACTTATTTTTTTTAACAAATTACCATTGTTTGCTCACTTTTCAATCCTTTAATCTATCTATTTGTTTCCATTTTTTTTTCCCATGAAAAGGAAATCATGGCACAATTGTCTTCTAAAGAGAGATTTAAGCCTACCCAAACTATGACTTTTAGTATCTTTTAACTCATGAGAGTTTATAAGAGGAGATATTAATGCCTAATGGCAATGAATTGTTTGATTTTTTTAAAAAAAATTAAAATGAGATAATTAAAAATATGATTAATTCTATTACTATATTAATTTTTAAACTATTAGTTTTTTATGATTATAAATGAGGAGATTATGAAAAAAATATACATGAATTTGGCTTTAGAGATAATGAACACAATAAGCAAGATATATAACTTGGTTTTATATTCATATTTTTAAAATTTGTAGTGGACTTTATTTTCTTATGAAATTTATTTATTAATTGAGGTTTTTACTATTTTCTTTACTTTGACTGTTAAAGTGTGAAATTATCTATGTTGCGGTAATTTAAATTATAAAAAATGCATTGTATACTTTTTTTTGGTTGTATTATTATTCGATAGAGTGTTATTAAATATTAGATTAAATGTTGAATATTTATAGTTAACAAGATATTGACAATATGATACTTTTCATAATGTTGATCACAATATAACACAAAATTATTTTTGTGAAAAATTAATATATATATATATATATATAATAAAATATCAATTATTATAATTATTTTAGTCTTTTTTTAGTCAGAGTCTCACCCAGTGTAGCACATTAAATAGGAATAATAGGGTAACAATTGTCCTCATTTTTTAGTGTGAGTCTCACCCAGTGTAGCACATAAAATAGGAATAATAGGACATCAATTCAATTGCAATAATATAAGATAGAATTAACAGAGTAAAAGTGATGAATATTTTAAAAAAAATAAATAAATTAATATTGATGATTCAAATGGAGTTCCAGAAATGCTGAAGTCGATATCCGTGATATCGACTTTTAGGCAAATGAACAATAACAAAAAAAAAATTGACTTATTTATTTCAATTTAAATAAATAATGATGTTTTAATTATTTTTTTAAAATAATGAAGCCGATTCTTAGGAAATCAACTTTAAATCTAATAATTCGATCGATTTGAAATTTTAAAGTCAATTTTGAAAAAATCAATACACAAAATAAATTGTACTTAGATTATACATTTTTTAAACAATTTGAGAGATATTTAAATTTATCCTACATTTTACACCTTAGTTTTAGAGATATTTGGATTTATCCCAACTTTTACAACTTATCAACAAGGGCAAATATATTAATTTGATACATGAATTAAATACCATTTTTTTTGTATCATGTATATCAAAGTGGTCTATGAATAAAATTACATATATTTGACCTTCACTATTTTTCTAACCATTTCATTAACTTTATGCGAAAATTTTCCCAGCATTACAAGCATCAATATATGCCCTGCAGCATTTATGCAAAAGGTGTGTGTTTTTGGATTTAGGGTTTAGGGTTTAATAATTTCAAGGCTTTGAAAGTTTAATAATTGACCAACTTTTGCACCATAACATGAGTACTAATAAAATCAGTGAGGAAGGGAACGAAATAAAGAAAAAGGGAGAGAAAAAGAAAGTATGATATATGCATTTGAAGCCAAATCCAAATGGGAAATTTACAAATATACCATAGTTGACCGTTGACTTTACAAAAATACCACCCTCCTCTTTTTCTTTTGTGTTTTACCACTTTCATGAAGAAAATGTCTACAACACCCTCCTCTGTTGTACGCGAGCGGGAAACCAAAAGACGTTGAGAAACCGTGTTTCTTTCATAACTGAAGCCTTCATTTCAATCAATATCATAAACCGTTCTTCACTTCTTCCATTACATAACCCTTTAAACCATTTTCTTTTTTATTTCCTTCCAAAACCTTCGTTGTTTTCCGCGTCAAACACCATTTCAAAACATTGAATGTTAGCCCATTCCAAACACTTTCAATGGCACGCACAAAGGGAGGACGCCCATCTTGCATCACTAAGAAGACACCCGCTACGGAGAAGAAGGAAGTACAACATCACGTGGTAAGTATCAGCAATTTTTGTGTTTAAATTGATCATTTTATTCTTCCTACATAGTGTATGTTGATATTGTATGTATGTATTTGAACTGGGTTCTTTGAATTTGGTTGAGAAAATGGTTTGACAAGGGTCGATGATAAGTCGAGCCCTAGGTCGAGCGAAACTTGATGTCCTAAAAAGTCGAGCGGTAAGTTGATTTTTTAGTCGAGTCATTGGTTCTTCAATGTTCCAGTTTTTAATTTTTTTAAAAAAACTTTATGTTTTTTGTCAAGCAAATAGCCGGGTCAAGGGTCGAGCCAGATTATTAAACTTTTCTTTTCAGAACTTTTTTGTTTTTCGTCGAGCTATTAGTCGGGTAAAGGGTCGAGCATAACACAGAAAATTTTTTGTTCTCAAAATTTTTAATTCTTTGTCGAGCTATTAATCGGGTAAATAGTCAATCATGAAACAGAACTGATTGTTTCAGAATTGTTATATTTTTGGTCGAGCTGTTAGTTGGGTAAATAGTCGAGCATTAAACAGAATTTTTTGTCTTCAGCACCTTTTATATTTTTTGTCGAGCTATTAGTCGGGTAAAGAGTTGAGCATAAGACAGAATTTGTTGTTTTTAGAACTTTTTTTTTTGTCGAGCTATTAGTCGGGTAAATAGTCGAGTATTAAACAGAAATGTTTATTTCAGAACTGTCCTATTTTTTGGTCGAGCTGTTAGTCGAGTAAATAGTCAAGCATTAAACAAACTTTTTTGTCTTCAGCACCTTTTATATTTTTGGTCGAGCTATTAGTCGGGTAAAGAGTCGAGCATAAAACAGAATTTGTTGTTTTCAGAACTTTTTATATTTTTTGTCGAGCTATTAGTTGAGTAAATAGCCGAGCATTAAACAGAAATGTTTGTTGCAGAACTATCATATTTTTTGGTCGAGCTGTTGGTCGAATAAAGAGTAAAGCATGAAACAGAATTTGGTGTTTTCAGAATTTTTTATATTGTTTGTCGAGCTATTAGTTGGGTAAATATTCGAGCATGAAACAGAAATATTTGTTTCAGAACTGTTATATTTTTTGGTCGAGCTGTTAGTCGAGTAAAGAGTCGAGCATGAAACAGAATTTGTTGTTTTCAGAACTTTTTTATTTTTTGTCAAGTTATTAGTCAAGTAAAAGGTTGAGCCAGTACTAATTTGCTTCAATTTTGCAAATTTTGTTAATTAGGACCTTCCAAAGGAGCAAATGGTGGTGCAGTGTGATTTCTTCAATGCCAAGGTTTCGTAATATTGCTACTATGAGGCTAATATGCAGAGAATAAGGTTGAAACTAAGCGAAACGCAAAAGAACATATTAAGAAAGGAGAGTAGCCTTACTGGAATTGCGCTGGACCATGAGCATATGTTTTGGTGCAAACAGATGATTCACAGCGTCCTACTGAAGCAACTTAAAGAAGACGAGGAATCCCAAAAGGACGGAAGCCTATATTTTAATTTCCCTGGTAAGAATGTCAAATTTGGGCGGAGGGAGTTCGCACTAATAACTGGTTTAAAGATGGGCTACTTTACGCGTGAATAAGCCAAATTCCAGGCACCCGATGACCCGAATTTGATTAGTAGGTATCTAACTGGAGAAGGTCGTCACAATGAAACAACATACGCCGATGTTTTCAAAGCTAACGATCAAATAAACGCAAACTATTCGGATGAGGTTGTTGTCTCCCTTACCTTGCTATTGCTATACACATTCATCATTGGGGAGCAAAATAGGAACCATATAGATGACAAGGTCGTCTATTTGGCCTGTAATTGGAGAAAGTTTGATGAAATCTTTTGGGGCAAAGAGTCTTTTCAGGTGACTGTCAATAATGCTAAAAAGGCTATAGCCAACGCCTTGAAGCAGTCTAGGGATCAAGACAACAGGACGTACATCGTTAGTGGATTTCCTGTTGCGCTAGGGGTAAGAAATTAAAAGTCACAACATGGTTTCTTTAATTTTGTTCTTAAGTCTAAATAATTTGTTTTTCCCATTTTATGTTTATGAATCACAAGTGTTCGCCTATGAATTGATGCTGCATTTTGACCGATTCAATTTAGTTCAAAAAGTCGAAACCTCTGGATGTAGGCCAAGAATGTTCAAGTGAAAGGCGATTAAGAGCCACAAATCTGCCCAAGAAAAGAATGCAGTATGGTCCAAAAAGCTACTTAATGGAGAGGTATGAGCTTATAATTATAGATAATGTAGTATGTTTGAGTTTTAAATATTGTTATATCATGACTTTACATTGAATGTGATGTAGAGAGTTAAAGTCACACCGATAACTCCAACTCCGGAAGAAGCTGCGAATTTTTTGAGTAGGGATGAAGAAGAAATAGAAGAGGCCGCCAATGATTTGGAGTTTGGTGAGGAAGAAAAAGAAGAAGATGATGAGCAAGTTCCCAAATAGGCACGTGAGGCGTGGCGGATTTCAGTGAGTTAGATGATCGAACCCAACTACGGGCACAACATTTTGCTTATCCTATGAATTGACCTATTGCTTGACTATTTTATCTGAACGATTCACAAACCCAATTCAAAAGGTAATAAATCAAACTAACCTGCAATTACAGACGACTTCAAATGCAATTGATTATAGACAATTTCAAATGCGATTGCTTGTAGTGCGACCAATGGCGTGTGAGAGAACAAACTTTGCTAGGTACATGACAACAGAAGTGCTATAATCTGCGTGACAGAGCTCTAAATCCTTGAAGTGAAGAGTAGTCTATAGCTGAGCAATCGACCAAACAGCCCTAAACCATTGAAGTGAAGAGTATCAAAGGAATAGAGGTGCTAGAATCTGTGTTCTAAGAGAGAAATCCGTGTTCTATAGCAAAAGAGAAGGGTGTTGTGGTCATTTTTTTAAGGGTAAATGACATTGGAGGCCACTCAACTTTTGAGATCGTATACTTTTGGCCACTCATCTAACAAAATTGCGTGAATAGCCATTCAACTCTTAAATTTGGCAACTCGTGGCCATTCCGTTACTTTTAGCCGTTAAAACCAAAGGAAAATGACCATTTTACCCCTAAAAAATTGACCATTTTGCCCTTGAAAAATTGACTTCCGTTTGGTTTTAACGGCTGAAAGTAACAGAGTGGCCATTGGTTGCCAAATTTACAAGTTGAATGGCTATTCGCGCAATTTTGTTAGATGAATGCCCAAAAGTTGAGTGGCCTCCAATGTTATTTACCCTTTTTTTAATGCAAGTGTTATAACACAAAAGAAAAAGAGGAGGGTGGTATTTTTGTAAGTCAACGGTCAACCATGGTATATTTGTAAATTTTCCAATCCAAATTGATCAGTCTACAATTTGCAAAAGCTGTTTTAAAATAAATAGTCATGTCTGGGGATTATAGAAACAAGAAGGTAGTCCCTTGTTGATAAGTTGTAAAAGTTGGGATAAATCCAAATTTCTCTAAAACTAAAGTGTAAAATGTAGGATAAATTTAAATATCTCTCAAATTGTTTAAAAAATGAATAATCTAAGTACAATTTATTTTGTGTGTTGATTTTTTCAAAATCGACTTTAAAATTTCAAATTGATCGAATTATCGACTTTAAAGTTAATTTCCTAAAAATTGGCTTCATTATTTTTTTTTAAAACTAAAACATCATTATTTATTTAAATTAGAATAAATAAGTCTAAAAAAATCGCTATTGTTCATTTGCCTTGAAATCGATATCACGGATATTGACTTCGAAGTCAATATCCGTGATATCGACTTCAGTACAATTGGAAAAAAAAAAGAGGAAACACCCAAAATCGTCCTCCACATTTCAACAAATAATCTTTTTCATCCTCCACTTTTAAAACGGGAACAAATAGTGCTTCAAATTTCATAAATTGGAACTTTTGGCACTATTTGTGAAATAAATTGAAACTTTTAGTCCTTCAAATTTCATAAATGGAAACATTTAGTCCTGAAATTTTCCTTCAAATTTTGGTCTTTGAAATTTGAAGGACTATTTGTTCCCGTTTCAAAAGTGAAGGATGAAAAATATTATTCGGTGAAATGTGGAGGACGATTTTGGGTGTTTCCTCAAAAAAAAAATTAACATCAATATTATTTTAATTTTTTTATTTTAACAATATTTTTGGAAAAAAAACTCAAATTATCAAAAAAAAAAAAAAAAAGAGACGTGTGACAGATGTTGAGGCCCAATCCTATTATTACATTACTGTTGGTGCATCAAATGACAATCTTTTTCCTTTCGTTTTTTTTTTTTTTGGGCTTTTTGTTGGGTAATAAGTTGTTTAAAAGAGAGAGATCAAATGGCTGTTTTATAAATAGCCTACCCCTATTAAATGGTTCAACAAAAATTTTAGTCATTCTCAATGTTTAAAAAAAAAAAAAACAGAAAAATATAGCTGCTCCACTTTATATAGTACATCATTAGGTATAGAGTATTGGATATTTTATGCGCATAATTTTATAATTGTAAGCTTAAGATACAACTGGAAAACCTATTACTATTTTGAATCTTCAAATTAAGAATATAACATTATCGAAAAATGGTACAACGTTTACGTATAAGAAAATTACAAATGTGGTAGTCACAGTCCAACTCCAAGACACAATAGCCAAGGATCACCTCCTGTAGCGGTAGCGTTTGAAGTTGAAGTACAAATGAAGTATTCCTCGTTCAAAAGTGGACTTGAATCCTTTCTTGTGCGAGTACTCCCATTCCTTGTTAACTATCCGGAAGGCCTATTCAACACAAAACAAACTAGTCAGCTTTTGCTCCAAGGACTACACACAGCAAAACTAGTTGCCATGGCATTTTGCAAAATCATTTCTCTGTAAAAAGAAGATAACTTACTATATCTTCATATGGTGGCCCTGCGTGGAACCTGATGATGCATGTCTCTGTGCTATCACCATCCTTGTCAATGGTGTACGTCGGAGCTTTCCCTTTATCAACAAGATCCGGGTAGAAAACGTTGAATTTGTAGCCCTGAACAATCTTAGGCGGTGGGTTATCGTGGTCGTAGTGAGTTTGATTGTATTTGTTCCACTCATAACCAGTATGAACACGATTAAAGTATTTTGGCTTTCTTGGGCGGTACTTATCATGCCACCAGTAAACCTGCAACAACAGCCAAGCAAATATTGCCTTAAGAAACCAGTAAAAATGAGGACCATAAGCCCGTAAAGATGCAGAAACATGATATACCTGTGAATCAAGGTTGATTTCATCATTTGATCCAAATATTGCATCATCTTCCTCCATGGCTCCCATTGCTTTCAAAGCTTTCTTCTCAAAGTTATCCTCAGTAAGAGTAGGCCTCACAGTCAATTCTTGGAGACGCCTTTTTTCCAAAACAGCCAAACACTTCCTCTCCTATGGCATTAATTGCAAAATGTTGGACCCAAAATAATATGAAAATAAAATAGAACAAGATGGCTCTAAATTCCAAAATAAAATTTTCAACTTAATACAAAGAACAAAGTCAATATATGACTTGTCTAAAAACTGGAGGCTTATTTCTCCTCTTTCTCACACACACAAAATATAATGGACCATATGTCCTATTTATAAGAATCACCAAAACCCAAACCTAACAAGATTCCTATCTAATTTAAATCTAACTTAGAATAGGATTTAATCACCAAAACCAAATCTAAATATGAATCACTACACAAAACCTAAACCGATTGGAAACTTAGTTTAATTATTCTACACAAAAAGATTCAGATAATAAGCAATGAAATGTACATAGTTGACCATAGGAATCTCTTCGACATTACCAGTATAGACTTGTCCTCTTCAGGGTCAATGGCTTCTTCATTGTCATCACCACGAAACAACTCTGGTGAAAATGAACCAGCTTCTTCATCCGCCTCTTGAGCTTCTTCGTGCAATACAGGTTCAGGAGAAAGAACTTTAGTATCTGCACAAAGAAAAATTTCAGTCAACTAAAGATCAAGGCGCATAACCAGAAAGAGATATTCTAACAATGATAACTTTCACCACCTTTTTTATCATGATCCCTATCTTCCTCGGCAGGCTTTGGACTCCAGTCTCTATCACCATCTCCAACCTCCAATGGTTTCTCAAGGCGCTGTAAATGTGGACGCAGCGTTTTGGCATGGATCTCCTTAAGACAAGCCTATCACTGAAAATACGAATTATGACAAGGAAGCGCACTTGTGTGTTCAAATTTGAAGGCTATATTAGTGACCAAACAATATTCACCTTAGCCTTGAAGATGCAGAGACGTTTAAGAAGTGCTTCCCAATATTCGACCACCTTAGCTGTCCCAGAGAGCATTTGTGACTCAATCTGAGACTGTAGAGCTTCCAATTCAGTGTAGGATTTCCCCTGCAGAAGATTCTTCACATCTGCTTCAATGCTTGAATGCATTCCCCTCTCCTCAGCAAGCAGCTCAGGAGGCAGCCATTCACCACGCACTCTGGCTCGGTCCAATGCATCCTTCTTTCTAGTTTCATGTAGTTCCCAATCACAAACCACCAGAAGTGCCTGTGATATTACATGTACATTAAGCATTTGGGATTTCAAAGGATAGCTTCAAATTTGATGTTCACAAGACATTTAGGTTCATTTAACAAGGAAAACATGAATCTACATACCAAAACAATGTCACCAGGACATTTATCCCAAAATTGCAGCATAATACAAGACAGCAAGCACCACGTAATAAAAGGAGATATGCCAAAGGTGGAAATTTTACTTAAAAAGAACTCCAAAAGCAATGTTGACAACAAAATCAATGTAGTGAATAACTAACACAACTAAGGATGGGTTTAACTACATCAATGCCTTCATGGAGATAAACTACACTATTATTATTTTTCCATTTTTTAAACATTGAATGGAGAATTTCCAGTGTATTCCTGAAAATTGACTATATTGAAGCAACTGCATGTTTTACAATTGTAGGTTCTCTTCAAGAGAAGAGATACCCAAAATTTTCAATATTGACAAACCACCACATTAACTTAATAAAGCAGGAGCAGCTTCCCTATATAGATTATTAGCCAAAGTTAGTGACGATTAACAAGAATAACTGCAAAATCTGTAATAACCCAGATGCGGATCGGATCGGATCAAATCTATACTTGCAATTTGAGATAACCCAGATATAGATCAAGTACAGCCAATTTTATTCTAATTCAGCTGCTGACAGACCTACTTCCAGACAAAGCACTATGACTCTTTGAGAGCTAACTACGTTTAGGAAATGCCAGATAATTGGAAAACATAAAATGTTCTACTTGCACAAATAATGTAAATTGCTAGATAACAAAGTTGTGCATCAATAGGTAGATATGCAACGCAAAAATCCTATACCTACATCACAAAAATCAATGAATTGCTTGTGAAGGGCTAAAAGGTAGTTTATCAGTAAGTACTAATAAGTTCCAACTATGAAACTTGCTGAAGCATATGAAAAGCAAAAATTTATAAGAAATTCAGCATGAAGGTTGAGTTAAAAAGAAAAGTACTAAAGCTGGATAAATGCTAGGATACAACAAAAATATAACTGGTAAAAAATAAAAGTGAAAAAATACCTCCCAATATTGTATATGTGTTGGGGTTGCTCTGCCCAAGTCCAGATGCAATTTTATATCTTCATGAAGTTCTTCCATCTCTTTTACAGTCAAACCCTGCATTGTACATACATCAACAAAAGGATGCTCAGAATATATCCAAGCATGCAAATGTTACTCAAATAGAGGGGAAGAACAGTGAAATTGATAAGCAGGAATGACTATCAAAAAACTCCTCAGCAATCAAGCATATAATTAGAACAAATTCCAAAGAACAAAAACTACCTTTCAATTACAATCAGAATCAAAATAAGAATTAAGTTCTCTCAATGGATTAATCCTACAAACTTTTAACTCAATCAACTGCAACTGGAATACATTTTCAGAAAACTATTTTAAATATTACCAGAGTCTAAAGCACAATAATCCCCTCAATTAGAAGTACTCCATTGGTTTTAAAAACCAACAATAACTTTCGATTTTTTCTACCAGCATAATGTACAAATAACATCACACCATTTTAAATCTTCAAGAAGTTCACTTACAAAATGGGCTTCTATTTTACCAGATTAGTAAACATTACTGGCTTCAAAGAAGATTTAACACAACATTATGTGGTATCAGATAAGAGGTATTTTAGCCACATGCAGAAAGTGGACAAGATGATGATAAAACATCAAGGTAACAAGAGTCATACAAGAAAGACATGAATAACATTTACCTTAAAGACCGTGTATGGTTCATTTATCTCTATATCCAAGTCATCCAAAGGATTAAGATGCTTGGAAAGTATATCAATTGGCTTTGTACGTCCTTCACGCAACCGAATCTCAGACCTAACCTTGCTTTGATCAAAATGAAACTGTAAACAAATCAAGTTAGTATCATATAATTGGCAAAAAAAAACTTGATTTTAAAATTCTGATACAAGTGAGAAAAGCATAACATTATAAACAATTTTAGATACCCACCTCTTCTTCTTTCTTCACCCAGTCTTCAAACTCAGCTCGAGCATGCTCCCTGGCTAACAAGGCCTGTCATATCAAACAACTATTTCAATCATGTTTAAACTGAACCAAAAAAAGAAAATGTACAAGAATCATCTTCCAGAAACCTCAAATGCCAAAAGAAAAATTAAAAGTACCATTTCTTCCTCATGTTGTGCTTTCTCAACAGCCCTTTCCTCCCTTCTTTTCTTCACCTTCTCAATCTCTGCCTGTATCCCCAATTTGAATGAGTACTTTGAAAATCAATGTTTTACAAAATCATGAAAGCAGTGCAGTTATTGCCCACCATGGAAACTTCAGTTAGGAAACATAGACTACAAACTGGGTTTAAAAAATGTAGCTAAACAACCAACTGAGCAACCAAAAAAATCAGAATCTGTTTCATATTATGTGCAGAATATATATTGTCAATTACAATATATACATACATACATACATACATACATACATATATATATATATATATATATATATATATATATATATATATTGTCAGCTACAACTGTCCAAATATTTCTTTGCCTTTATAAATTAAAAATCACTAATGTAATATAAGAGATGTAGACCCACAAACACCAAAATTTATATTTTCCCCACTTAAATTTGCAAAGGAAAACAAGAGGAGAAGAACATCAGCCATTATTCGCTTTCCATTTTCCCAAGACTTAAAAGGTGAGTGAAAGATGCAAGTAAAAATAGCTTCTTGTTCAAGTGCAGTTTTGGCATACAGAAAGAAGATGATTCAAGTATTCTAGAAATTTAAAGCGGTATACAATATGATGTACAACATTAGAAAATCAAAAAAGATACCATTCTTTCTCTCTGTCTCTTTTTTTCAGCCTTTAAGGAATACGCATCAATTGGCACACCTTGAACAATATCTCGCTCAATCTTCTTTCGCCAAACGAATCTGCAAGCATCATATTTATCATTTAGACTTGTTCACATACCAAAAAAAAAAAAAAAAGAGACTGCTGAAAGTTGAAATAGATAGAGATGAGCAAAGATTTCTTTGCATCAAAGTTCAACCAATACATAGAATAATAGTTAATCACAATCTATGTTGGCCCCAATATTTCACCTAGAGATAGGAAACTAACTACATAGGAGTTATAACTTCTTTGTGACGTAGGACAAGAGGAAAGGAAATAGATTAATATACCACAACCATTCAACCGTGGATGTGGTAAAAAAAAAAAAAATTCCACAACCAAAGGCTAAGATTATTCAACCTAGATATGATTTGAACCTCACAATTTTAATCATGACAGAGAAAACTTAGTAATGAATAGACAAAGACACTCCCCAAATGTCCTTAAAAAAAGTATGTAGGATAATTAGCACACCTTTCATTTAGATTAGAATCTCCAAAAGGATTTGATTCGTTAGCATATCCAGAAATATTCCGAGACTTCAACTTCTGTGCAACTTTTGCTGCCTGAAGGTTCAAAGGCAAATAAGAGAAAGAATGTAATAGTTATAACCAAATGGCGTCAATTAAATGAAATAAGAGGAAGGAAAATCACAAAAAGTATTGACCAAAGTAACAAGTAAAAAGACAAACTCAAATGAAAATTACCTTTTTCTGTGCTTTCTTTGACAAGTACTCAGCAATATCTTCCTCAGTGATATTCCTCCTCCTTTTCTTTTTTTGACGATCATCATCATTCTGCGACTTCAACTTCTTTGCAACTTTTTCTGCCTGAAGGTTCAAACGCATATTCTGCGACATCGGCCAACCATCCATCCAAATCAAACCAAAAAAAAACTTGGAGGTTTGAGAAATTGAGGGCTTGGCCGCTTGGGAGTGGAGAGAAGCCGAGTGGCCGAGAGTGGAGAGCGAAGAGCGGGCAAGATTGATGAGTTGAACAGCAGCCGAGATTCGAGGGTTGAAGAGCTTCAACCGGGCGAGATTGGTGAGTTGAAGAGCAGCCGAGAGTCGAGGGTTGAAGAGCAGCCGATAATGGAGAATGAAGAACGACCGAGAGTGAAAAACGATGGGAGGCGGGAGAGGAGAGTTAGGAGCGGCTGAGAGTGAAAATCGACGAGCGGAGAAAGAGGAGAGTCAGGATTTATTTTTATTTTTTTTTGCCAAAGAAACGATATTATATATATAGACAAAAATGTCACGGGTACACCAATTGATAATAATACTTTAGCTGTCATAACGAGACATTCAGATTAAATCGATTGCCATGGACATTCGGTAGTTAATTTTCCACTTATATCGTTGTGTTACGATCAAAGTTCCTAGATCTAAGGTCCTCATTGCGCATAAGTAGGGATGGCAAATTACCCCCGACCCGACGGGTTCCCCGAACCCGAACCCGGTCAAAACCCGTTTGACCGGGTTTTTTTTGGGTTCGGGTTCGGGTTCGGGGATATGAAAAAAACCCGGGGTCGGGTCGGGTTCTGGGATACCTAAACCCGCCCCGACCCCGAATGGTCGGGTTCGGGGAAAACCCGACCCCCGAACCCGAAAAAAACCCGACCATGTCCTTTATATATTTTTAATATTATTTTATGTTTTAATTTTTATATTTAGTATTTGTCACTTGTAAATATGTAGCAAAGTTGATTTAGAAAAAAAAAAAAAGTACCACTTGAAATTAAGAACTTCATTTATCCATTTTTTATTTATGTCTATTTCCTTATTCTAATTATACTTTTGCCACAAGCTATTACTTCTATTCACCCCCAACAAATATGCAACATAATATTTCCTTGCCCTCTAGTTTAATTGATTGGATTAGAATAATTATAGTATTTTAAATTTATATCTTTCCTTTTAAATTCTTAGATAAAGGCACTTGGAATATATTTAACTCTTTAATACTAGTTTTAAATTATTTTACTCTTTCCTATTTACTACTAGCTAATCTTGTCAAAATCAAAATACAAAATATTATTTAATTTATTTTCCAAGTAAAGGGTTTATGGCATTTAATTATTTTTTATTTTTTTCACTAGATTTCCCTAGCATACATCCAAAAGCAACATCGTTACTATTTTTTTTTCCTGTTAAAACTACTTTTACTCTATATTTCAATCAAACTTACTAACTCTAAGAGTTTTTATCTTACTTCCAAGTCTTCAACTAAACAACATTGCTCAAATTTCCAAAAAAAGAAAAGTAATATTAAGGGGTTGTGCTCTAGATTTCTATCTCAATAAAAAAAAATTAAATTACATTAAGTTATATTTATACATATAAAGTGTATGGTTCATCATTCATATAAATTACATTGAGTTATATTTATACATATAATAAGTGTTATATATCTATATATAAGATTATGGAGCTAATTAACTAAATGTTAGTGTTTTGAGCATTTGACCAATTGATTTGTATTACTATTATATATGATACGTATTTATATTAATTTTACTCATGTATTAGAATTGATTAAATATAATATAAGAATTGAAAAAATTAACATATTTATAAATTTTAATGAAATAAAGTTAAATAACAAACAAAATGTTCTTCTATATAGTGACATCATTTTGTACTTTTAATAATCTTTGTGACATTATATATTTCTATAAAATAACCATTGCAGAATAGATGCTGATGCTTCAATTTGCAAGAAAAAGTATAAGCATTTGAATATCCTTTATTGAAAGTATATGGTCATAGTGTTTCAATACACTAATCTTAAAAATTTTATTAATTTTTCATTAAATTATTGTTTCTTTTCCATTAAATTATTGCTTCATATCTTGTTTATATGTACTAAGAAGAAGTGTTATATATATATATATATATATATATATATAAGATTATAGAGTTAATTAACTAAATGCTAATGTTTTGAGCATTTGACCAATTAATTTGTATTACTATTACATATGATATGTATTTATATTAATTTTATTCATATATTAGAATTGATTAAATATAATATAAGAATTGCAAAAATGAACATATTTATAATTTTGATAATTATATATTAAAATCGTAATGTATTAAATCAGAAAAGAAAAAAAAGAAATTTATTAAAAAATGTAACAATTATTTTAAAATAAGATAAAATAATTGAAAAAAATAGAGAAAATAATATGTATAGAATTATTAATTAATCATGTTAATATAAAATGCTATATTAATTGACTAAATTTTGTATTAAAATATGAAGGGTGCAATTGAAAAAAATCAACATATTTTGAGGAAATAAACGCAATTTAAAAAACATTTTACACCTAATACAAAAATACCATATTACATCTTTTAAACCCTAACCTCTTTCTTTCCCTTTTCCATTTTCCCCTTTCTTCCCCGCATCGCCCGCCTCTCCTCCTCCCTTTGTTACTGTCATCTTCCAAATTTCCAAGAAACAAAAGGCACGAACATTTCTACAAGTTGGAAGTTGAGGTATGTATCTATATCTGCTCACCACATCCTCACTCCTTCCCAAACCGCACACTCATCTCCGTAAATCCTTGGCAAACTCCACCGCATGAAACTTCCACCCTCTTCCTCCTACCTTCTCCTTCGTCGCATACTTCCCGCAGGAGGCACCGAAATTGTATGATCGTGGTCCGAGTCGTCATCCGCTAACCATTCCCATGTCGGCTTTGACTCGTTGACTTCCGACATTGAGAACAACCTCAACTCCGTCCACCTGTTTAAATCTTGTGCTTAAAAATTGTGGTTCATTTACACGAGTGATCGCGTGTGGATCGAGTGTGTGCGTGTATGGAATTGTATTTTAGTGTACGTATGACATTCTGTATTCAATCTTCAATTGTGGCATTCAATTTTGTACTTTCTGTTGTAAAGTTATTATTATTATTATTTTATTTTTCCAAATATGGTTTTCAATTTGAGCAGATTGCACTCTTTTTTTTCCCATTTCTTTTTTCCTTTTGTGGTCTCTGGATTTTTCAACTATTCTTATGAGTTTTTATGTTGTTGCTATTGATGTTTTAATCTGAATAGAATCCTACATTTCTTTTTTCCTTTGAATGTTTATCTCAAATTTGACCTTTTAAGACCTTGCATATAACTTCATTACTGAATAAGTCATTTATCTTATCTTTTTTACCATTTATTGAGTTTTTTCGGGTTTCGGGTTTCGGGATCGGGTTTTGGGGTTCGGGTTTCGGGGGATTGGAGTTCGGGTTTCGGGTACCCGCGGGGAACCCGAAACCCGATCGGGGTCGGGTATGGGATTTAAAAGTAAAACCCGATCGGGTTCGGGGTCGGGGTCGGGTATGTTTCAAAATTTCGGGTTCGGGGATGGGTATAGCAAACCCGACCCCGAACCCGAAAATTGCCATTCCTACGCATAAGCTTGCGCACAATGTATTTTCCACATCAACTTGGTGTAACTTGACTGTTAAGTAATGTATTACTTCCTTCTAAAAAAAAAAAAAAAAAAAAAAACGAGACTAAGGGACGATTGAATTGTGTGGGAGAATGAAAAAAGGGGGCGTTTGGTTTGGATAGGGAATAGAAAAGGTAATAAAAATAATAATAATAATAATAATTAATAGTAAATTTTTTTATTATAATTTTATTAGTTGATTTGTGTTGGTGAATGAAAATAATTATTAATAATAGTAATTAGTTTGTGTTTGAAAATGTAAATGATTATTAATGATAATTGTTGGTTTGTGTTAAAAAATAATTATAATTATTAATAATAATAGTTGATTTGTAAAATTATTGAGAATGAAAATCTAAATAATTTTTAATTTAATTTAATTTAATTTTATATTATTTTGAAATTTAAATATTATGTAATTATTAATAAATTATGATATTAATAATGAAATATGTTAATTTTATTAATTTATATTTTCATGTCTAATATAATATAATTTTTTATTAATTATATTTAATTACGATATTTTTGTATTATTTATTTATATTCTATAAATATTTTAATAAATTACTAATAAATTATCCATGCCATTGATGCATCATCCTTCCCCGGCCTGAACCAACCACGTGTACACACAATTGTCCTTATTGTTTGTAACTTTAAACAGCTTCCTAGCTTTGCTCCCATAATACATCCAGGGGCATAAAATTATCATTCTAGATGTTAGGCCTTTGATTGAATTGGAATGTTGTTTCAATTCTACAAAGATAGTTGTCCAAACATCACAAAATTTCCCAGCAATTACAAAGGGAGGATGTACGCTAGCCTAGACGTAAAAATAGATATCCAAATATAACAGAACTTCCGAGCTGAAATCCACAATTACAAAAGGACGTATACATGCCTTTGTCATCGTTCCTTAATTTGCAAACAGAGGCTTTGGCTCTTAAAAATTACTACTACCACAACTCAATTTCACCTCAAAACCTTTGCCATCATCCCAACCAATATTGGTCCAAATTACATAAAAATACTTGTAACTAGACAACAGCCATTATACCATTTCTTCCAACCAATTCAAAGAACTCAGATGACCCAGACGATTCAAATCCTAAGCAACACATTATCAAACCAATCCAGCTTTTTTCAACGCATCTCGGAAATCTTCATCACTGTTCCATTGAACTCCCTGCACATTGAAAGGGAAAATATTAAACTTTCACGGGCTATTCTCGTTATATTCTTAAAAAATTCAATATGGATATGTATAAAATTGTAGAATATTCCAACTTCATTCATCCTTTCGTCATACAACTCCATAATAACACAAGAACCTAAGAAAAGGACATAATAAAAGAAGTTAAAGTTTATGCAGAAGCAGTTATAAAACACACCTAGGCAATTTCGCTGTTGAAATATTTTGCAATCTTTTCCATCAACTGCTTATCTCTATCATCGCTGAGCAAGTTAAACACAGCACCTGCATAAAGTTAAAGAAATGTCAAAAAGCTGCAACTTCTATCTGATTTTTATCATATATTTATAGTTTTCCAACCTCTTCTCTATCTTTAGGAGAGTGGCGTAAGCACAATAGCTAGGAAAACAATATCAATTTTGATTTAAAATAATAATTCATCCAAAGATGTCATAAATTCAATTGGAAAACAATATATTAAGAATCTACGATAATGTCATTGGAAAGTGAATGAAAATGAACTAAAGTTGTTCCATGCTAAACTCTTTCGCAAGTGACACTTGGCCTTTTCCTAGCACTATCTTGCTCCGAAGATTCCTTCAGAAAGGAAAATTGGTCATCCTGTTCGCTACCAGGAGTCAAACCTGCTTCTTTTCCGTTGCTCAATGAACCTTCTAATGACTTAAAAAGCTCGGGCTGCATCAGGTATTATACATCATATATTCATATATGACAATCCAGTGTTAGCACGAGCTTCATGCTAAAACTTAAACTACAAAGCATGATAAAAAGACAAAAACTAAGGCGTCTGAATTTGATTGTACCACTTTAAAACAGAGAAACATTGAGACAAAAGAATCAACTAACTCTCTCTAGGGTCTACTGAATGGTACAGTTTAAGGATTTTGCCACAAAAATGAAGAAAAATTAACCAAAATGCCTAAATCATGAGTTCTTGCATTAATCCTACCGCATCTTCCAAGGCTGACAAACAATCGCTTCCAATACACATTCCCAGAAAAACAAGATGCAACATAACTATAAATTCTGAAAAATAATAACACAGCCCATCAGATATAGTTGAGAGAAAGAGAGAAAATCCATTTTAGTATTGGTTGATTCCACAAGATTACGGGATTCAATCCCTTCCAAATTTTCACCAGAACAAACATAAGGCTAGAAGATATTCTTGCAAACAAATAAGGTTACATTTACACCCATTTGAAGACCAATGGATGGATCTCTGTTCAATTATTTAATGAATAAAAAGCCAGGCAGATAGTGGAGAAGGGTGAGATCAAGAATGGAACCCTTAAATTGGCAGTGATCAAGAGCGGCTCTCGTTGAAGTTAGGGGCGGCGAAGATGAATTAAGGACTAGGGCATCATGCGCCGAGGAAAAATCGATCAGGCTAAGCCTTTTCACTTGAAGATGGATGTCACAGTTATCCTAGGCAAGTTCTTCACTGGCTTCATAGCGGAGGGAGTTAACTTCCCGCTTGGAGGATGCGACGAGTAGATCTGCGGATTAACCTCGATGGAGAACGAAATTGGAGGATGCTACCACAATTTGTTGCTTGAGGACGAAATGGCGAACTGAAATGGAGGATTGAAATGCAGGACGAAAATAACGAAAATGGAAGAAAGAAATGGAAGACGAAAATGGCAAAAATAGAGGAACAAATTGGAAGACGAAAATGGGACTGAAAAATGGAGGACGAAAGTTGAATGGATTCAATCGGAAACCCTTGGCCATTTTGGGCTTCTGGCTTTCATGCCCCCAATCATGAGGGGTATGAGGATTCCCCCACATTGGATAATAAGGATTCTCTCATTTCTGGCGTGTTTGGTTATTTGTAATGAATAAAAATTTGTAATTGAATTTCAATTCGATTAGAATTAATTTGTAATGAATTAGGCTGAAATTGAAATGAATGAGTTTGGTTCAAAGGAATTGAATAAGGTTGGAATCATTATTCTTGTGTTTGGTTGGGATGAATAGAACTAATGAATTGTGTTAAATGACTAAAATACCCTTATCTTAAATATTTTATTACTGAGTAAGAAAATGATGAGAGAGAGAAAGAAGAGTGAGAAAATGATGAGAGAGAGAAAGAAGAGTGAGAAAATGATGAGAGAGAGAAAGTAGAGTGAGAAAATGATGAGAGAGAAAGTAGAGTGAGAAAAATGATGAGAGAGAAAGTAGAGTGAGAAAAATGATGAGAGAGAAAGAAGAGTGAGAAAATGATGAGAGAGAAAGAAGAGTGAGAAAATGATGAGAGAGAAAGAAGAGTGAGAAAATGATGAGAGAGAAAGTAGAGTGAGAAAATGATGAGAGAGAAAGTAGAGTGAGAAAATGATGAGAGAGAGAAAGAAGAGTGAGAAAATGATGAGAGAGAAAGTAGAGTGAGAAAATGATGAGAGAGAAAGTAGAGTGAGAAAATGATGAGAGAGAGAAAGAAGAGTGAGAAAAATGATGAGAGAGAAAGTAGAGTGAGAAAAATGATGAGAGAGAAAGTAGAGTGAGAAAAATGATGAGAGAGAAAGTAGAGTGAGAAAAATGATGAGAGAGAAAGTAGTGTGAGAAAAATGATGAGAGAGAAAGTAGTGTGAGAAAATGATGAGAGAGAATGTAGAGCGAGAAAATAATGAGAGAGAGAAAGTAGAGTGAGAGAGAAAGTAGAGTGAGAAAATGATGAGAGAGAAAAATGATGAGAGAGAGTAGAGTGAAAAAAATGATGAGAGAGAAATTAAAGTGAGAAAAATGATGAGAGAGAAAGTAGAATGATAATTGTAATTATTAAATAAAATTGGAAGGGCAAAATTGGAAAAAAAAAATTTGGCCAATTCCTTGCACCAAGGAATTGCAATTCAGCACTAAATTGGCTGAATTGCAATTCATCCTTCTCAAGGAATTGGAATTCATGGTGAGTGAATTTTTCAACCAAACAAAGTGCAGTTGACTAAATTGGTAAGGAATAAAGTGTAAGTAATTGTGATTCCGAACCAAACATGCCGTTAGTGTGTTCATTCCGTTCCTTTTAACCAAGCGATTAGGGTTTGTTTGGAAAGGAAAATCTCATTTGTAAATCAAAAAATTCTCAAATAAAAATAAGAGGAAACATCCAAAATCGTCCTCCACATTTCAATAAATAATCTTTTTCATCATCCACTTTTAAAACGGGAACAAATAGTCCTTCAAATTTCATAAATCGAAACTTTTGGTACTATTTGTGAAATAAACGGGAACTTTTAGTCTTTCAAATTTCATAAACGGGAACATTTAGTCTTAAAATTTTTCTTCAAATTTTGGTCCTTGAAATTTGAAGGACTATTTGTTCTCGTTTTAAAAGTGGATGATGAAAAAGATTATTCGGTGAAATGTGAAGGACGATTTTGGGTGTTTCCTCTAAATATAATCTATCGAAATATATTTTTATTTTAAAGTTTAAAATTTAAAATTTTTCATTCAAATTTCTCTTATATAATTTTAAAAAATTTTCCATCTTATTTTTCCCTCTAAAAAACTTTTTTTTATCAAAAAATACCCATTAAAATTTTTACATATTCCAATACAACTTTTTCTATTTACAAATAGAAATGCCCTTTTCCAAACGGACCCTTAGATTCTTATCATTCTCATTTCCCCTCTTTTCAAACCCAGGAACTAAACAGCCCTTAAGTGTGACAACTAGGATAAACATATCCTTTGTGTTTGCTATACAATTAACTACCTCTCAATAACTAATCAAAACCTATGAGGCCAAAAGAATGTGATATCAACACCATCATCAAACAAGAACAAGAACAAAACTACTTGTTAGATCCCGTTACTTCTTGGTGGGCTAAAATAGAGGGAATGTCCAATTATCATTTTGATTGGATATTGATTCCATTCTAATCATTGTCTCAACCTATATGTTACTTACTAATGTCGTTAGTGACCATTGAACTAGGTAAGTTTTTCCTAACCACTTCCCTTAGAGTTATTCGCCAACCATCTTGCTCACTTCCAGATATTCTAACCATTCCGCCAAAGCAAGATCTACTACTTCCTTCTCCTCACACCATTCTTTTCGGAAGATTCATAGATTCCGTGTTTTCCAGAGCATCCATAGGATATATACTATCAGTTCTGCTCTATCTTGCCAAAATAGATCCTGTTTCTCACTACATATGCTGAGCTACCAGTGTTTGAAAATTAACGCAGCTCGTTTTTTCTTTTCACTGTACCAAGGCCAATTTCCAAACCTTTTGCGCCCTTGGTGATGAAAATATAAGAACCAAGGTTGAAACAAACAACCATCCAACTGGGACAACTCAACAAAATTCAAGAGAGACAAATCTAAAAGCACAAGTTAGATGTTTAGTTGCGAATTCGCCTACAAAGAGACATCCACACCTTGATCCATTACAAGGTATTAGAAGGCCTATAACTAAATTGCAAATTAAAAGAATGAAAGCTGTTTTAGTAACACTTATAACCAAGTTAAGTGAAGCTCAAGAAACTAAGGTAGCAATGAAAGCAAAGAAGAATTCCGGTCCTAGTTCATTATTTGTCATTCTAGTCATCAATGAAGACTCGAGAATGAAGAATCGAGTGTGGCTAATTTTCACATGTGTAATCAAGATCCTTAGGTCACTTCTCATCACAATCCTAGTTCGAATTTGGAAGGTTTTACTTCAGAAGTTTGCACCTCAATTCGGCCTTGGAAGATTTCAGCATTTGGCCTTGGAAAGTTCCAGCATTAAGCCAATTTTAGGAAGCTCAAATGGGCGTTTTTAGTAGCCTAATTCCAGCTTTATTTAGCTCCATTCCATTCACACTTGGAATAATGGTTTAGGCAATTCCATTCAGCACTTAGATGTTGATTTAGGGCATGAACGGTAGCCCTTGGCCTTAGCCAGGGCCACAGCCAGCCACATCAGTGTTACATCAGTTCACAGCCAAAATAGTACTATTACGCAACCATCATAAAAAAATGACTCACGCTAGTTGGCCTGGCCTGCACTATTCACGCAGCCATTATTAATTTTTTTTACATTAATAATACAATTTTAATAATTTTTTGGGCCATTGTTAAAAACATTTTTTGGCAAATAAATTTACATTACATTAAAAACTTAAATTTTAATAATATACTTAAAATATGAAAATAAATACTCTATATTAAATATGAAATACATAAAATAAATAATGGAAAAAAATTATACATTACGATAAAATTAAAATTTAATAAAAAAATATGAAAATATATACTCTAAATTAAATATGAAATATGTAAAATAAATAATAGAAAATAATTATACATTACATTAAAATTCAAATTTAATAAAAACATGAAAATAAATACTCTAAATTAAATATGAAATACGTAAAACAATTAATGGAAAAAAAAATTACATTACACTAAAATTAAAATTTAATAATATACTTGAAACATTCGGATAAATATGATAAATTAAATATAAAATTTTTAATATTTTGTGTTATTTTGACACAAAACGGCTCCATTTTGCATTAAAAAAAAGAAAAGAAAAAGAGGGGGAGCCAGGCCCGCTCAGAGTCTTGGCCATTTGAGAACTGTTTAAATGCCAAGTTAGCAAAATGTTGACTAGCTTCTTCCCAACCAGGCCGCGGCCAGCCCCAAAAGGGGCTGCTGTTGATGCTCTTAGGAAGCTCAAATTCAGCTCAAGTTCTAGTCCAAAATTGGATTTCAATTTTGGAAATTCCAGCCACACTTGGATTTCAGTTTTGGCAATCTATCAAGTATGTCCATTACTTGATCATGAACGACATTAAAAGCTTCTAAAGTCAGAGCCATGATATTTAAAGAAGCTTCCAAATCCAATGCAAGTTTGGACGAAGTTAAGGCCATATACAACACAAGTTCAGCTAGCACACAAATCCAAATTAGCTTTGGATTAGTTTTTGTTTTAGGCAACTATTTTATTCTATTTCCTTTTCTTAGATTAGGATACTTTTAGTAAGTATTTCTTTTAGTAATTATTTCTTTAGTTAGTTTCCTAAAAAGCTAATCCAACTAGGGAATGGCTTTCTTAATTCTTGCACATTTTAAACTATAAATAGAGGCCATTCAGCCCCAAGAAAATAGAGACTTTGATCAATACAAACTTGAGAGCTTTTAGCTTTTCTTTGAGTTCTAGTTTAGAACTTGTTTTGAGTTTTTGAGGATAGCCTCTTAGGTTCATGCTTAAGCTATCTTGTTGAGTTTCTTTCCATTAACAATTTAAGCGTGCTTCTTGGTTCCAAAGATAGTTCAATTCTCAACTTTGAATTTGGATAATTCCTTCGGGTGTCAAGTGGACAAAAGCAAGGTCTTTCTTCAATCTTGGAGTTGGTGTCTTGATAAAGGAAGACTTAGTTCAACCTAAAGAACGATACTAGGACCAACACTTTGATATAGGTTCGGATTTTATTCTTTTGGTTTAAGATCCGTATTAATTTGGGGTCAGAGCTGTCTTTGGGTTGCTCCTTAAAGTTGTTCATACCTTTTTTGTATATATTTATTTTCTTTCCAACTTACTGCTCTTGTGTGCTGTAAGTATTGTGTTCTCCCGTGAATACTTGTCCAAATTTTTCTTAATTCCATGCTTAAAAACCTATAGAAAAAAAGTTCCACCCAATTGTAAAAATTCCGATTTCTGTCCCATTTTTTTTCATCGTTTGTGTTGTGTTTTTGTTCCTCTGAATTTCACGTTTCTGTGTTGTATATCTGAGTCTTGTTCTACCCATAATCCCTTCTAAATTTTCATGCTTAAAAACGAAATAAACATCTCCATCCAAATTGTCAAATTCTGTCGCAAGTTTACTCCAGTTTCTGCACGAAATTTCTGTCTCTAGTTTTTGTTACCCGCTTGGTGTTTTAAAAACCCTGGTTCTTGCTCCATACTGTCTTGTGAATATTGATTGATAAAGGAGACCTTGTTTTATTTATTATACTGCAAATTTGTGTTGATCAATTGCTGGAAAAGTTTGAAACTTGTGAAGGAAGAAAATTTCAGAAAAGAAGATAGAATTCTGCCCAGAATTTTCCATCACTGTTCAGTTTCCCGTCATCTGTCTTTCTTGTGTTACGACCTGGTTCTGTGCTCTTTCTTTTTGTGTGAATATTGGTTGCTGATAGAGACTTTGGGTTGATGACTTCTGCTGCCAAAAAGTGAGAAACCGAGTGCTGAAATTCTGACTTGTTGAGAGAAAAAAAAATTCAGAAAAACCCGAAACTGCATCCTTCAAGTTCTGCCCGGATTTTTACATTATACGTGTGATTAACACCTGAGTAAGAAGGCTTCATATTCTTGAAGTTTTCTATCAAATTGTGCTGCAAAAATCGTGAAGTCAACCACCACTTCTTTCTGAAAAACCGATAGAACATCAAGAACAACTGAAGACCACAGTTTTCTGAATTCTGCCCTAACCTTCTTGATCCTTGATCAAGTTGTTTCTGTGATTATTTTATGATTAAAAGGGCTTCAATTTGTTTTGAAAAGTGTGTTGCAAAGTTATAACAACCCAGCCGAAATTTAGCAACTCCTTGTGAAAGAAAAACAGTCCAGAAAAGCTGAAAATTCTGAAATCCTGAAACCTGAATTTCCTGATTTGTTCTAAGCTTCGGTTTGCACCAATTCTTGATTAAAAGGCTTCGAATTTTTGTTGATTTTTACTGCCAATATTGTGCTACAAGTAGTGAAATTGGTTGCTAGAATTTTTGCTGCTTTGCCGTGAAAGAAAACAGTCCAGAAAGATGAAGAATCCTGAAAATCTTGAAGTCCGAATTCTGCCTGGTTTTGCACTTTGATTTTGGTTGTGAGTATATTGCTTGATTAAAGGGATTTGAATTGTTGAATTGTGCTGCCAATATTGTGTTCTAAGTTGTGGTGTTGGCTGCTGAAATTTAGAAGCTTGTTGTGAAAGAATTCTTGAAGGAAAACCGAAGACTGCTTGGACTTGGTTTTTGTCCAGAATTGCAAGTTGTTGTGAAGTCTGAGTTTGGTCTGATCTACTGAGCAAAGATACAATCATATTCAGCAAGTTTTACTTCATCACAAGCACCTAAAGAACCATCTTTTGCATAGTCTTCTCAACCAAAATTCAGTTTTTCCCGTCCTTTGAAAATTTCAGCCGAAAGTGCCTTTTGTTCAAGTTCTTGTTCTTCTTTGTTGACTTCGTAGTTGTTTCTTGTTCTCAAAACATTATCTTCGAATTCTTGTCTTTCTTGACCTCTAAAGATTTTATTCTTGCTTTAACTTGAAATTTAATTGTCTATTTTGTGAGACTTTTGAAGCTTGTTTTGATTAGAGCTCTTAGAAAAGTGATTGAGTTTGAGAACCTACTCATCAACCCCATTACTATAAAAGAGAGTTCAGTCTTACATTGGTGAGAGTCTCATACATTGGGAAATTGGTTAGAAGGAAGTGAGGTAGGAAGGCTTTTACTAACATTGCTTGTGCAGAGATGGCTGAAAATCCGAGAGAACAAGACAATGACTTGAAAGAGTACTTTAAGAGCATAGCTTCAACTCTAGAATTAGTCCATAAAAAATTGGATAAAATGGAAGTACCAATGGCTCAAGTTGCATCCGCAAAGAAAACATCCAATCCAGAAAATAGGAAGAAGTTTAAACCATAAACTTCTTCAAAGGTAAGTAACCCTAAACCTTCATCCAATTCAAATAGTTCTAACACTAGTTCTTCTATCCAATGTTTTAGGTGCTTAGGCCGAGGACATGTGACTTCTCAATGTCCAAATTCTCAAACCATGCCTACCTTAGGTGATGGAATCTATAAAAGCAAGAGTAAGATGACCGCAAGTAATGTTAATGAACATTGGGGGCATGAAGAGGATCAATTGAATGGAGAAGGTTGTTTACAATAAGAGATTTGAGTACTCTACCCGAAGAACCTACTGAAGATCAAAGGATAAATCTTTTTCACTCTAAATGTTTAATTAAAGATCAAATTTGTATGATGATTATTGATGGAGGATCTTGTACTAACCTTGCTTCTACTTATCTTGTAGATAAATTGAAACTCAAGTGTTCCTTGCATCCAAAATCATATAAATTACAATGGATGAATCAAAGTGGATCACTTCGTGTCACAAAGCAAACCTTGGTAAGTTTTAAAATTGGAAATTTTATTGACCAAGTTCTTTGTGATGTTGTTCCTATGCAGGCTACTCACCTTCTATTAGGACGACCTTGGGAGAATGATTGCAATGCAATTCATTCCAGGAGGACTAATAAGTATCGTCTTAATAAGGATGGAAAAGCCTTCATACTAGCACCATTGCCACCTTCGGAAATTAGTAAGTTTCAGCAACAACAAAAGGTGAAGCACATGAAGTGGATAAAAGAACAAAAGAAGGTTGAAGAAGGTCCAAATTCTGCTCAAACTATGGGCAATTCTGCTCAAACCGTGAGTAAACAAAATCCTTCCTTCAACTTCTAAAGATAAGGCTTCGGTTCCCATGAGTGAAACCAAAAGTATACAGCCATCACTTGGAAATTTTAAAGGTCGTTTCTATTCTTGCACGAGGGATGTTGATAGAACTTTAAATGCAAATAGAGAATGTGTGCCAAATATGTTTCAAGTGGTGTTGTTTACTACTAAATATTCCCAAATAATTTGTGTTAACATCCAAATAAATTGTGTTAATTTTTTTTTAAGGGGTGTTAATTATTGTGGTTATTCCCTATTTGAGAATATTTATGGTTTTAATTCACTAACCCCTCCTAACTTAGTGCCATTGCCTAGCAATGAGCAAATAAATCTTAATGTTGCAGCAAAGGCTAAGTTTGTTCAAGACTCACATGAGAAAGTACACCTTTACATCCGCAATAAGAATGAATGTTATGCTCAAGTTGCCAATAGAGGGAGAAAGCAAGTAAGGAATAAACTTCATCCTCGAGGAGATGGTCATTTCCAAATTATTGCTCGCATGGGTGAGAATGCATACCAACGTGTCTTTCCAAGTGATTATGGAGGTCGTGCTGCATTTAATGTCTTCAATCTTTCTTTGTTTGAGTTGGATGAAAAGTTTATGGACTCGAGGGCAAGTCCTTTTAAAGAAAGGGAGTCAATTGATACGAATCTTAAACCAAAAGAATAAAATCCGAACCTATATAAGAGTGTTGGTCCTAGTATTGTCCTCTAGGTTGAACTATGTCTTCCTTTAGCAAGACACCAATTCCAAGATTGAAGAAAGACCTTGCTTTTGTCCACTTAACACCCGAAGGAATTATCCAAACTCAAAGTTAAGAATTGAACTATCCTTGGAACTAAGAAGCACGCTCAAATTGTTAAGAGAAAGAAACTCAACAAGATAGCTTAAACATGAACCTAAGAGACTATCCTCAAAGACTCAAAACAAGTTCTAAATTAGAACTCAAAGAAAAGCTAAAAGCTCTCAAGTTTGTATTGATCAAAGTCTCTATTTTCTTGGGGCTGAATGGCCTCTATTTATAGTTTACAATGTGCAAGAATTAAGAAAGTCATTTCCTAGTTGGATTAGCTTTTTAGGAAACTAACTAAAGAAATAATTACTAAAAGAAATACTTACTAAAAGTATCCTAAAGTAAGAAAAGGAAATAGAATAAAATAATTGCCTAAAACTAACACTAATCCAAAGCTGATTTGGATTTGTGTTCTGGCTGAACTTGTGTTGTACATGGCCTTAATTTCGTCTAGACTTGCCTTGGATTTGGAAGCTTCTTTAAATATCATGGCTCTGACTTTAGAAGCTTCTAATGTCATTCATGATCAAGTAATGGACATACTTGATAGATTACCAAAACTGAAATCCAAGTGTGGCTAGAATTTCCGGAATTGAAGTCCAATTTTGGACTGGAACTTGAGCTAAACTTGAGCTTCCTAAATCAACATCCAAGTGCTGAATGGAATTGCCTAAACTAAAATTCCAAGTGTGAATGGAATGGAGCTTAATAGAGCTAGAATTAGGCTGCCAAAAACGTCCATTTAAGCTTTCTAAAATTGGCTTAATGTTGGAACCTTCCAAGGCCAAATGCTGAAATCTTCCAAGGCCGAAATGAGTTGCAAACTTCTGAAGTAGAACCTTCCAAATTCGAACTAGGATTGTGATAAGAAGTGACCTAAGGCTCTTGATTACACATGTGAAAATTAACCACACTCGAAACTTCATTCTCGAGTCTTCATTGATGACCAGAATGACAAATGATGAACTAAGACCAGAATTCTTCTTTGCTTTCATTGCTACCTTAGTTTCTTGAGCTTCACTTAACTCGGTTATAAGTGTTACTAAAGAAGCTTTCATTCTCTTAATTTGAAATCTAGTCATAGGCCTTCTAATACCTTGTAATGGATCAAGGTGTGGATGTCTCTTTGTAGGCGAATTCGCAACTAAACATCCAACTTGTACTTTTAGATTTGTCTCTCTTGAATTTGGTTGAGTTGTCCCGGCTGGATGGTTGTTTGTTTCAACCTTGGTTCTCATATTTTCATCACTTGGATAGTGTACTAGGATGTGCTCTAGGTTCTCCTCAGTTTCATCACACATATTGCATATAGAATCATCCTGAATGCCTCTTCTCAATAGTTGATCTTTTGTCGGGAGAATGTTGTGCCAACATCTCCATATGAAGTGCTTGAGCTTCCCTTTGATGCTCAACTTCCAGCTTCTCTTCTAAATCAATTTCACTACCCCCCTGGCTGAGCTACTCTTCGGTTGTTGAACTATCCTTGTATCTCTTGAGTGCTTCTTGGTAGGTGGATTGAACTGTGTAGTTACCATGTTTTTTCAATTGCCAAACCAGTTTATCTTTTTGGTCTCCTAGGCTCTCTCGTGGGCATGGGATACTCACTATTGCTTCGGCATCTAACTGATTAAAGATCTGGCATACCAGTTCCTTATTCCATCTCTCCCCATTGTTCTTTAGAAGCTCGCTCACTCATATCACCTTTTCTCTCTGGATAGGAAATGTGGTTAGTTTGAAAAAAGGTCTTCCAGGAATCCAGGGGCTCTCCTATACTTGGACTGATTTTCCATCCCTTACTTGGAAAATAGCCTTTTTTGAAGATATATCGAGCGCCTATACAACACTTCCATAACCATGATGCGTTAGGCTTAATCGAGGTTTTCATTAGACCTCATCTTGGGAAATACTTGGCTTTCATTACCTTACTCATAAAGAGGTTTGGTTGTGTAATAAGCCTCCAAAGTTGTTTTGTGATGAGTGCGTCATTGAACAGCTATATGTTTTTGAATCCCAAGCCCCCCTCCTTCTTCAGCCAGGTTAAGTCCTTCCAAGCTTTCCAATGAATTTTTGCATGCCTGTCACCATTGTTTCCCCACCAGAAGTTTGAGGTACTACTGATGATGTGCTAGCATACTTCTTTTGGAAGTTTGAAACATGCTATCACATAGGCGGGGAGGGTGTCTATTACTGACTTGATGAGCACTTCCTTGCCAGCTGTACTAAGAAACTTGTTTTCCAAACCTTTACTCTCTACTGAACTTTCTCCCTCACATAGTTAAATACCTCTTTCTTTGATCTGCAGATGATCATAGGGAGTCCAAAGTACTGCCTTCTGCTTCTCTTTGATGCCATCTAGCAATTGCAAGTGTTTTCTTTGTTTTGCTTTGGGATGTTTTTGCTAAAAAAAATTGAGGATTTATCCCAGTTGACCATCTGGGCAGAGTAGCGGCGGTAATTAGATAAGAGATTTTTGATCCTGTAGGCTTGCTTTACACCTACTTCACAAAAGAGTAGTGAGTCGTCTGCAAAAAATAAGTGTGATTTGAGGATCGTTTTTGCTGACTCTCATACCCCTATATCCCCACTTCAAGTTTGTTTGCTTTATCATGTTGGAAATACCTCAGACACTACTAAGAAGAGGTAGGGCGATAAAGGGTTCATCTGTCTAATCCCTCTGGTTTGTTGGATGTATCCACATTTCTCCCCATTGATGTTAACAGATAGTGTTGAGGAACTAATGCACTACCAAATCCAATCAATAAAAAAGTTAGCAAAACCCATTCTTCTAAGGACTGTACACAAAAATCTCCACTCTACCCTATCATACGTCCTGGCCGTATCAAGTTTGATGCCTATCCACCCTTTGTTGCTTTTTTGTTTAGCATTTAATGTATGTACACACTCATACGCCACAACCACATTATCTAAGATTGACGCCCAAGAATGTAAGCAGCTTGGTAGGGGTTAATGCATTTGTGAAGGCAAACTTTCATTCTTTCAGCTAGGATTTTAGATATAACTTTATACACAACATTACATAAGCTAATTAGTCTATAATGGCCTATTGACTTGGGATGTTTAATTTTTGGTACCAAAGTTATTAGTGTGTGGTTCGCTTGTTTAAAAATTCTTTTATGTTCAAAAAAATGTGTAATAACATGACAGAGATCGACTTTAATCACATTCCAATAAGACTAGAAGAAAAGGGGAGTCGTACCGTCTGGCTCGAGGGCCTTATTGGAATTCATGTTGAACAGGGCTTCTTTGATTTTAGATTCCTTGATAGGTCTTGTGAGTCTATGATTCATAGCTGCAGTGATTGACAGTGGGATTCCCTCTAGATCTTCATGTCGTAGACTTGGACTGGAGATAAAGAAGAGTTTGCCATAGAATGTGAGAATTTCCTCTTTTACTTCTTGATTGCTTTCACAAACACTCCCATTTCCCTTTACCAACCTTTCAATGGTATTTGTCTCCTCCTATTGATGGTCGAGACGTGGAAATTTTCATTTTTTTATCTCATTTTTGAAGCTATTGAACTCTTGATTTTTTTCTCTAATAGACCTCCTCCTCTCGATAAGCATTATGAAGCTCTCTTTTCAGTTTTCCCAATTCTTGCCAGTTTCTATTGCCCCCATGACCTGATAGTACCTCCATTTGAGTTTTAATACTTGCAATTTGCTTGGCTGAATTATTCATGTGCCACTAGCTCCATTTTAATATCTCCATCTTGCATTCTCTAATTTTGGCATAGAATTGATACATTGGTGTTTCTCTTTGCTCTTGTTGCTAAGTAGCTTATACCAATCTGCCCACCTTCTCTTTTTTGACCTATCTTTTGTCAAAGATGAATCTCTTCTTAGGTCTTTGCTTGATGGGATCCGTGTTCATAAATATTAAAGAGTGGTCCGATGATTGCCTCTCCACATGGAAGGCTTTTACTCTCAAAAAAATGAATAACCACTGGGAGGAGCCAAAGAATCAGTCTAGCTTTTCTTTCACGAAACCTTCCCTTCTCTATTGTTAGCCCATGTGAAGCTTCTTCCTATGGATCCTACTTCTCCCATATCCATGTTACCCACAAATGTTTGAAAAGGTTGATAGCTTGCCACTGTTCTCTTCAATGTTGTTAAAAATGCGATTTTACTTGTACGTTTTTACGAGCAAAAATCAAGGGTTCGATTCAACTCGTGTGTAAAATCGAAAAATGGAAAAATCGGGGTAAAATTGGGTTTTTAACACGTGAAAACGGTAAAACGTACGTTTCTAGCAATTGTACAAAAACGGGAAAATCTTCTGCGTTTTGGTCAAAAAACCAAATTTCAGCAAAACCCTTTCATCTTCGTTTCTTCATTCCCGTCGTTTCACTCGCTTTTCTCCCGTTTCCTCTGCGTTTTGTCACACACCAGACCTCCAGGGTTCCGCTGCCAGCGTGCCGCAAATCAACCTCACAAAGCTGTTGAAGTCACAAGTCGAAACTCCATCTCCGACGTGGCCTCAAGCTCCACTGCACTGCAGAAGTCAGACGCTAAAACCTCCAAGCTCCAACGCGGCCAAAGTCGCTGAAACCTCCAGGTTTACTCTCGATTTTATTCATGAAAATTCAGTAGTAGAATTGGAAGTATTAAGAGAAGAAGGTTCTATAAGAAATAAACGAGAAGTTGAAAATGTCGGAAGAAAGATTTTTTCAGTTAGATGTATAGAATTGACTTGGAATTTTGTTTGGGAAAAAAAAACTAGAATGGATTGTTTTATGGTCTGTTGTTTGTAGATGCGAGCATTACTTGTTTACATTGATTGTGTAAATTGTAAATTTTGGAGATAGAAAAGAACATTAAGGTAGTTGGAAAAGAACATGGATGAACTTTTTTTTTTCCAATCAGACGAACATGGATGAACTTCATTGGATATCTGCAATTAATTCAAAATTGGTGACACAATTGTTTACACTTTGTAGTTGGATCGTCAAACCTTATTGATTGCAATTCATTTCTTCAGGCCAAAAACACCTCAGCCAAGAGCTACTATTGATTTGGATACCCACTATTCCAAGGTTTCCAGGCTTTTTCCTATTACCGTTCTCAATTTATCATTTTTGTATTTCTATTTTTTGATGGTTTCTGGAAAGGAAGTTGATAAACCAAAAAAATTAGTCTATGTGAAATTATTATGAACAGAACAATTGTGTTTCCCCTTATCTTTATTTTCATTGGACTATGTGAAATTAGAATAAATTTGCTCCATGAATTATTATAATGTCCTTTTGCGGTATCTTGCATTCTTGCTATTTGCTTTGTTTGGTTTTTACAAAAAGAGAAATTATATTGTGGGATTGTTGTTATGTAGAGAGGTAAAGAGAAAAGAGCTACTCTTAGTTCTTGATATATAAATGAAAATTCAGTTGTGGGATTACTGATCATTTCCCATGATGCTTCTCACTTGGAACATGGAAGAATTCTTTTGCATGTGAATCAAAGGTAGCACTTAGCAGCCAATTTGCCTTATTTTGGTTGTTGGTTGGATTTCTGTTCTATTTGCTGGCTAGATTTGTGTTCTATTTGTTGGATGAATTTCTATTTTGTTTGTTGGATTTGTGTTCTGTTTGCTGGCTGGATTTGTGTTTTGTTTACTGGCTGGATTTTTTTTTGCCTTGCTTCGCTTTGCTAGCTAGATTTCTATTCCGTTTACTGGATTTTTGTTTTGTTTGCTGGCTAGATTTTTTTTTGTTTACTAGATTTGTGTTCTGTTTGCTGGCTAGATTTGTTTTTGCTTTCTTTGGCTAGATTTACATTAGTTTCTTTGGATTTTTGTTACATTTTCTTTGGATTTTTTTATTTCTTCTTTTGTTTTTATTTCATGTAACTAGTTGGAATGCCTAAACTTCAAAGTGAATATGTTCGCGTCAAGTTCTAAGCCTCAAAGGAAAAATCAAGTAGGGAGTAAGCTTGACATAGGATGGAGTTATGGCTTTGATGTGGATAAATCCACAAAAAAAAAGTGCAATGTAAATTTTGCAATAAAGTTATTGGATGAGGTATTTATCGTTTCAAGCATCATTTAGCTTGTACTAAAAAAGATGTAGAGTTGTATATAAGTGTACCAGATGATGTCAGAAAGGCAATCCTAATGGTATTGATGAAAAGTATAGAAATAGTAGTAAAAAAAAGAAGGGTTGAATCATTTGGTGATGAGTGTGAAGGTGATGAAGTTGAACAACCATCATCACAAAGTGTGGCAACAAAAGGAAAAGATCCTATGGATTCCTTTGTAGGTAAAAGAACACAAGCAACTGTCAATCACTTTTTGAAAAAGGAGTTGAGGGACGATGTGTGTCAGCAAATAGCAAGATGGTTTTATGAGTGTACTATTCCATTCAACTGTGTAAACAATCCAGAGTTTTCAAAAATGGTTGAATTGATTGGTAGATATGGTTGTGGACTTAAGCCTCCATCTTATTATGAGATTCGAGAAAAATACTTGAATAAAGAAGTGAAACGCACTATGGAATTGCTAAAGGAGCATCAAGCAGAATGGAAAAAAACAGGTTGTTCTATTGTGTCAGATGGATGGACGGATAGAAAAAGGTGATCACTTTGCAATTTCATGGTGAATAGTCCAAAAGGCACTATTTTCTTGTGTTCAGTTGATACTTTTGATGTCTCTAAAACTACACATAAAGTTTATGAGATGTTAGATGAAATTGTTAAGAAAACAGGAGAGGAAAATGTGGTGCAGGTGGTTACTGACAATGCTGCAAACTATAAAGCAGGTGGAGAGTTATTGATGAAGACTATGAAAAAGTTGTATTGGACTCCATGTGCTGCTCACTGCATAAATATAATATTAGAGGATTTTGAGAGGAAGTTGAAAATTCATCAAACCACCATTACAAAAGCAAAAAAGATTTCAACTTATATTTATACAAAAACAAATGTTATATCTATGTTGAAGCATTTTACTAAAGGGAAGGATTTGATTAGGCCAGCTGTCACTCAATTTGCTACTTCTTACTTGACTTTAGGTAGCCTTAATGATCTCAAAGGTGCCTTGATGACCATGTTTACTTCTGCAACTTGGAAGTCCAGTAGGTTTGCTTCCACTGTTGATGGAAAGAAAGTTCAACAATTTGTGTTAGATAGTAGATTTTGGAGGAACATAGTGTTATGTCTCAAGGCTGCATTTTCTCTCATCAAAGTACTTCGAATGGTGGATCCGGATGAGACGCCGGTTATGGGATTCCTCTATAATGAGATGAATTGTGCTAAAGAGAAGATAAAGATCAATTTCAACAATGTGAAGAAAAAGTAAGTTGCTACTTGCTAATTAACTATTAATTATTATTGTTTTGTTTAAAATGATATTTTTGCTAATGCTAATATTATTACATTTGTAGCTATGAGCCTATATTGCAAATCATTGAAACTAGATGGGAACTTCAACTTCATAGGCTATTGCATTCTACAGCTTATTACTAGAATCCACATTATCATTATAGTCTAGATTTCAAAGTTATTGTTGAAATAAAAATTGAATTATATAATTGCTTGGAGAGAATGTTGGCGGATTCAAATGAAATGTGTAAGATAGATATGCAATTGGAAAAGTTCAAAGATGTAGTTGGATTATTTGGGATTGAAGCTACTAAGGCTACAAGGAATAAGAAAGCCCCAGCAAAGTGGTGGAATTCTTATGGAGATGAGTGCCCTGAACTACAAAAGTTTGTAATTTGAGTACTAAGTTTGACATGTAGTTCATCAGAATGTGAACACAATTGGAGTGCCTTTGAGATGGTAAGTAAAAGTGAAATAAAACATATTCAACTTATATTTGATTTTTTTATTTTCTTCTACTACTGGTTATGTTTATACTTCTCAATATTTAATCTTTAATCTTTAATATCTTTTTGTTCAGGTGCACACAAAAAAAAGAAATCGTTTGCTCTAAAAGAAGATGAATGACTTGGGTTTTGTGATGTACAATTTGAAGTTGAAGGATAAAAAAGTTTGAAGTTTCGAAGAAAGCTTTGATGATCTAACTTTTGATAATGAGTGGATAACTGAGAACCCTAGTAATGATCCAATCGAAATTAATCCTTTGCATGTTCTTAATAGTGCAAGTACTTCTATTGAAATTAAAAGTGAAGAAGGAATTGCAAACAATTTGGATAGCAATGAAGACAATGGGGTTTTTGATGTTGGTGGTAGTGGTGCAACACTTCATCGAATTTGAAGATAGGTCGAATGAACCTTTAGATCTTTCAAAAGAAATGGAGGAAGGTAACAATGATTTATTTAGTGATGATGATATTGAAGAAAATAAAGATGAAGACAATGAGGATGATTTGAGTTTGGAGCAGTTTAAATCTTTACATTGATGATCTTTATTGATTATTGTAGTATTGCATTTGGAATATTGATATTCTACTTTACGTAAGTTGTAACTTTTATTATGCATGGTTGTTAATGAATTATGATTATTATTAATTTTAGATGTGATTGATAATATTCTCTTTTTTGAAATTTGTGTACTTTTTATAAGTTTGAGCAGGTTTATAATTTATAAATTTAACATATATTATATATAATATATTTATTATATTATTTTTCATAATTTGTAAACTTTTACAATTTTACGATCCGATTTTGTGGACCCCTACCGATTTTACGTAAAAACTTGATTTTAACGACCTTGGTTCTCTTCCTCTCACCTTTCTTCTCTCCTGGACATAAGATATAATTAAAATCACCACCCAGGAACCACATGTCTCCCCAACCTTGTCATTGTTGTTTAAGATACTCCCATTGTTTTTGTCTTGTTTTGTTGTCTGTACTAGCATATAGGAAAACGGCCCAAAATATTCTATTCTCTCATTTGAGCTCAATTTCCATTTGGTTTTCATTCCAAAGTACCAACAAGCCTCCTTTTGTTTTCTCCGGATCCCCACTCTCTATCTTTCATGGTATTTCAACCCGCAGCATATAGTAGTTACAAACTTCCTATTTGTTTTTGTTTCAGAAATAAAAATTAGTTCGGGCAGGTGGGAACGAACAGTTTCCCTCAACTGGAAAACTGTAGAGGGTCTTCCTAAACCTCTACAGTTTCACACAAACTCTCATCGATCATGTTGGGACCACTTTTGGCTGGTCACTACCACCATGGAAGAGGTTACTAAGTCTTGCCCTTCATTTCTTGGCTTTTTGTGAGAATGGTCCCTCCCTTCCTCAGGATAGGGATTTTCATCTTGGAGTTTTCAATTTCGCTTACACCCTATAACTGCTTTGCCTTTAATGTCATTTTTTCTTTCGGCTTGGTTTCTAATTCTTGTCCATCTTCTGCCTTGTTCACTTTCCTTGACCTTCCGGTTTGAAACTGTGGCTATCTCAAACGTGCAAGAAGTCTCCTTCTTATGATGGCTTCTCATTTCACTTCTAATTGGGACATTAATCAGTGCTACTTCACCATTTATTGTATCCACTTCTTATCTTCTTTTCGGCCATATAACTCCATTGCCTCAGGTTGCATGTCATTGCTGATGGATATCACAAGCTATGTTTCTTGCCACAAAGCTACATGCTCAAAAGTTGCTGCACCCCCCTCCTCAGTCATTGGGCTATTCGGTTGCTGACTTATTGTAGGTCCTTCCTGCTCCTTACTTGCATCAACTTTAGGTCTGCCTGGCCTATGTTTTTTATTCTCTACTCTAGGCACCCTTAACAGATATGCTGCTGCTGCCTCAGCTGGAGTTGGAGCTTTCCTTGCCAAATCAAGAGTCCGGGTGGGAATTTCTGAATTTTTGCTAAAACCTGCCAGAGTCGTGCACTTCTAAGAAGTTGGGCTAACCATTCCCAACTTCCAAGCTAGATTTGGAGCTTGCAAAGTACATCTTGGAGGCTGAACCTCATTCAACTGACTCTCTAATGCTGGTTGGTGGAGCTGCCGTGGGATTACTAGAGAAATTTTTCCCTCTTTTTACCTTGGAATGCATCTTACTTCTAGCAGCTCTAAGCCATTCACCATATTGGTCCTTACGTAGCTCATTCTTGCTCAAATTAGTTTTCCAGCAACACACGTATGTTCCAAATGCCCCACTTTGCCACAATAATAACAAAATGCAGTCATATTCTCATACTTGAAAGTGATCCAACATTCATTGTCTTGCATCTTCAATCGTGTGCCTCTCAATAGTGGTATGCTCAAATCGACGTCAACTAGGATTTTCATACATCTTCCCAAGCTGCTACCAATGTCTGGGATGAGAACATCAAGGATATTTGGGAAGATTTGCTAAAGACGGTTCTCTTATCATCCATTGAGGTAGAAGATTCCACACTAGAACCCAAAGCTCCACCGTATGAAACTTACATATTTAATCTAAAAATTATCATCCCTCTCTAAGAATGACAAATTGTTGGTCGAACATCCACCCTTTGCCCCTGTAATTATGTGTATTGTTTAGAATTATTAATAGGACTGATTAAAACATTTTAAAAATTACTATAGAGAGAAATAAAATTTTCAAAATATTATAAAATTTTTATTTATTAATTTATCTTACTTCATTATTTTGCAAATAAAAATTTCAAAATATCATAAACATTTTACTTCTTGAGTTTAATTTTTATTATTTACATAATAAAACTCAAAATATAATATACACATATATAATATCAATTTAGTAATAGTAAGTAGGTAGAGGTTTATTATTACAAATTAACAATATACAATAATGAAAAGATTTCTATATTTTCTTAGTTGTAAATTTGATTAATTTATTTATAGAAATAACGTGAAGGTTCATTTACTTTTTCTATTATTTCTTTTGCATAGTAAAATTTAAAATAATAGGATACAGATTGCACAATAATGGGTCACAGGTACAAAGCCCCAACTTATCATGCATTTAGGGTGAATCTGTTAAAAAATACAAAAAAAAAAAATTGAGTTACCTATTGATAATTTTTGCAATAGGTGGGTAGAAACAGATTGCACAATAATGGGTGATGGATTGAAAGACAATAGACAAAGAAGTTTGATTAATCTTTATTGTCCTAGTGGGATTGCATTTATCAAATTTGTTGATACTTTTGATATGGAAACAAATACAAAAACTTTATGTAATTTATTTTCAAAAATTATTGAAATAGTTGGCGCTGATAATATTGTTCCCCGGTTACAAATAATGCAAGTAATTATACAGTTGTTGGAAGATTAATTTTTGGAAAAAATCTATCCAATTTTGGTCTCCTTGTGCTGCCCATTATCTCAATTTGATCATGAAAGATATTGGAGAAATGCCTATGATTGTAGACTTGGTTACTCTTGCTTCTATGGTCACAAATTTATTTACAATCATAAATAGATTCTTAGTTGGTTGAGAAAAAGGCCCAGTTGGAGAGAAATTCTTCGTCATGTAGAAACTAGGAATAGAACTACATTTATTGCATTAAAAAATTTTTATGATCACAAAGAACATTAGGAAGCTTTGGTTACTACACATTTTAAAAGATAATTAAAGAATGACAAGGCCAAAAAAGTTAGGCAAATTGTTTTTTTTTTTCCGAAACGATCATTATATACATCCAAAAGTGACACATTTACATAATAGCCCACTGGCTATAGAAACCTTAGCTCTCATAATGAGACTAAGTCAAACAATATAGAAAACCCAAGACATGGGAATTCCATACCGCGAACTACCTCCGGCACAATAGCCAACTGATGAGGCGCAAAAGAATACAATATTAACAACCTCATCCAGTCACAAAAATAGAAAAACAAGCAAGTGAATAACCACAACCAAAATGAATAGCTCTAGTCACTCGCAGTCATTAGAACACCACTATGCAATACCAACTTCCTTGAACTCAAGCCAGGCTCCCAATGCTAAATCCATGAGCACTCGCTCCTCTATCCAGTCCTTTTGAAAGATCCACAAATTTCGAGTCTTCCAGAGCATCCAAAGAACATAGACTGTCAACCCCACTCTGTCCCGCCACTGATCATCTTTTCTCCCATTGCAAATTTGAATGATAGTTTTTGGAATAGGTCGGAAATGTGGTAAGTCAAGAAATGTGGTCCGCAGAAGCAATAGGTCGGAAATGTGGTAAGTCAGGAATCCAAGGATCATCCCAAATACGAATTGATGTACCAACCCCCACCTGGTAAATAACTCATTGATTGAGAATATAACGTGCCCCCATCCAGCATTTCCATAGCCAAGACGCATTCGGTCGAACTGAGGCCCGTAAGAGACCTCCCTGCAGAAAATACTTGGCCTTCAAAACCTTACTCAATAGTAGACTCGGCTGTGTACTAAGCCACCACAATTGTTTTGCGATGAGAGCATCATTAAAAATTTGAATATCTTTGAATCCCAGGCCACCCTCCTCCTTAGGCCAAGAAAGATCCTGCCAAGTTTTCCAATGGATTTTAGATCGATCAGCACCGGAATCTCCCCACCAGAACCGAGAGGCCAGGCGAACAATATCCTGACAAACACCTTTAGGGAGTTTGAAACAAGCCATCACATAAGTAGGAAGAGCATCAATCACAGCCTTAATAAGAATTTCCTTAGCCGCAGAACTAAGAAACCAACATTTCCATCCTTGAACTCTACGCCGGACCCGCTCTACCACATAAGAAAACACCTCTTTCTTCGATCTGCTTATGATCATCAGGAGGCCAAGATACCTAGCATTCGAATTCTCCTTAATACCATCCAAAAGCCTACAAATATCTTCCCTTAGCCTCGATGTAATATTCTTACTAAAAAGAATAGAGGATTTTTCCCAATTGACCAGCTGGCCAGAACAACGTCTATAACTGGATAACAACGCCTTGACCCTGCAAGCTTGCCACAAATCAGCTTCACAAAAAAGAATGGAGTCGTCTGCAAACAATAAATGAGTAATTTGAGGACCCTGTCTACTAACCTTCAAACCCTTATATTCCCCCCTCAAACTGGCTTGCTTAAGCATATTCGAAAAAGCTTCTGACATCACTAAGAACAAGAAGGGAGACAACGGGTCACCTTGTCGAATCCCCCATGTAAGTTGAATGTACCCACATTGCTCTCCATTAACATTAACAGAGAAGGTCGAAAAACTAATACATCGCCAAATCCAACCTATAAAAGTACCAGAAATCCCCATGCGCCTAAGGATCTCACACAAAAAACTCTACTCAACCCGATCATAAGCCTTGGCCATATCAAGCTTGATAGCCATCCATCCCTTAATTCCTTTACGTCGAGAATGATAGTTTTTGGAATACTTGTTTGATTAATGGAGAATTATGGGGCCAGTGATACGCTTGTTGCGTAAATATGATTCTGATGAGAAATCTTATTGGGATATGTTTAGGATGGCATGCGGAGAGTGATAAATGATATCAAAAATTTGTTCAAAAATAAGAAAAAGTTGTATGACCCCTAAATTGATATAATTGAGAAAAGATGGGATAGTATATTGAAAAGGGAACTTCATGCTGCAGCATTTTGGTTGAATCCTACTTTTCAATATGAGAAAGATAGTTGTTATAATATGTTTGAGATTTGGAGAAGTGTGATAGAAGTAATAGAAAAGTTAAAGATTGAAGGAATGCAATATGTGATGGATGAAATCACAATGTTTAGGTCAAAGAGACAAAACTTTAGGTATCCCATTGCTAGAAATACATGTGAATCTTCTCACCCAAGTAATTCTAAATCTACTGCTACTTTTATTTTGTAATCATATTAATATTTTTTTTCCTTATATGGCAATGTGATCATTTTTTTATTTTTTATTTTTTATGTTGCGATGTTGTAATAATGGTATAGATGAATTGTGGAGAATATTTGGTGGTGATGCTCCAAACTTGCAAATGTTGGCGATTAGACTTTTGAGACAAACTACTTCTTCCATGGCATGTGAGCATAATTGGAGTGTGTTTGAACACATTCATACAAAGAGAAGGAATAAATTAGAGCATCAAAGACTCAATGATCTTTACAACTTTGGCCAAGTCTAATAATGTATTATCATGTGAGTTGTGAAAGGAAGATCATACCATGCATTCCTCTTTCCTCAACCTTGCGTTTTGTGAATGAATTCTTCTAATTCATATAATTATGGTTATAGAATCATCCCAATTTTTCTTAGGGATATAATGCCAAGCAAAGTAGTTTTTCTAGTTTATCATAGAATGCACCTCAAGGTTTTCATCAAGAAGATTCTATTTGGACACAAGGTAAAGTCACTTTCAAGTATGGTAGCAACCCAACAAGCTTCTTTTTATAATTTGGAGATTGAAATTGGTGAACTTGCTAAAGCTATTAGATTTGACCTTTAGGAGCCTTACCAAGTGACAGTGGTCAATCCCAAGGATAAAACTAATGAGCAAGTGAAAGTAGTGACTTTGAAAAATGGAAGGATTTATAATAATGGGATTAATATAGCTAACAAGTCCAAAGATAGTGAAGGAAAGAAGCAAGAGCTTGAAAAAGATGATGAGAGTGTTGAAGTCTCTCAGCAAGAAAGAAAGAAGGATCCTAAATTTGAAATTTCTGGAAAAAAAAAAAGATTCATGGAAAAGAGGACAATCTTCCTTGATATGTACAAGTACCACAATGTCATCCTAAATTAGAGAAGGAAAAAGTTGATAAGGGGATTAGAAATTCATTGAAACGTTGAAAAGGCTTCATATTAATCTAACCTTTCTTGAAAAACTTAGTCAATTGCTATAGCACTCTTATAAGATTTATTATCTAAGAAGTAGTAGTTGGATAATTGGAAAACTATAGCACTCTTAGAGGAATGTATTACAATAATTCAAAAGAAGTTGCCTCTAAATTTGAAGGACCATATGAGTTTCACTATCCCTCATAGTATTGGAAATACGTAGTTTGAGAGAGTTTTATGCGACTTAAGGGCAAGCATTAACCTGATTCCCTTATCTATATTTGAAAGTTTAGATTTCAAGGGTGTATTAAAATCTAGCAAAATCATCCTTCAATTAGTTGGTCATTCATATTGACATGTCTTAAAGGTATTTTAGAGAATGTCCTAATTAAAATTGGCAAATTTATTTTATCGATGGATTTTGTGGTGCTCGATCTTGGAAGGCTTTTCCTAATCATTGGCAATGCTCTAATTGAAGGAAAAGAAGGTCTTCTTATTTTAAGGGCTGATGGCAAGCAAGTTGATTTCCATGTTTACAAGGCAAGTCTTCAAACGAAAAAATTGAAATGCTTCAAGGTGAGTAAAACTAAAATGGGTCTCAGATAATTGAGAGAATGTGGTTTAGCTCCAATCTTGAAGGAATTTCCAATGGAGAGAATGTGGTTAAAAATATTGTTGTTACTAGTCGAGAAAGGTGGTACTTTGTGTGAAGAAGAAAAATGAGTTAAATCCTAAAACTACTTAAACTCCTCCACACTTGCAACTAAAAGATGAACCATTAGGTAAGTCTTAAAAGAAATGAAGTTTTGGAGAGTTCATTTAAGATAAGTAGAAATGTAGGGTCAAGGAGTAGCTTGAAATAGAAATGAGGTAAATGGTGACAAAGCAATGCATTATTGAGTCAAAAAATATCAACAGCTTATATGGCTATCCAAGGTGAAGGATGAGAGTTCTTTTAGTGACATGACATTAAGGTGATAACAAGAACTGCATTGAGCTAATGACAATAAACCTACATACTTTTTATAAGGTAACCCAAGCTTTCTTTATGTTTTCTAGTTTTTTTGAGTTCTAGGGATTTATTTATAGATAGAGTTGGTATCTTCATCTTAATTATGCTTAAATACATTTTTGATTTGTGGTTTTGTAGAGAGTGGATGTTTTTGCACAATTTTGCATGTATTCAAGCTCCACCTCCTCCTCTATCTCCTTCACATGGCCCTTCTTATGATGGTGATGCTAATAGCTAGAGAGGCCACCTATGATGCTTGATTTCATCGAGAGAGTTTTCTCTTTCTATTGTTTTTTTATTTCTTGCATTGAAGGCTATACTTCATTTTAAGTGTTTAAATGTATTTATTTAAAGTGACATGCATAGTGTATGTTTTTTCTTTTGTTATGTGTAGTCATAAACAAAAGGAAAAAAAAAAGAAGAAAAACCAAAAAATGAAAAGACATTTAGTATATTTGCTTTTATGTGTTTTGTGCTAAGATCATGAGAAATATTGATAGTTTATGATGAAGTAGAATGTACTTCCCTTTGATTTATTGGGAATGATAAATGTTGTGTAAATGTAAGATTCATGTCTTTTACTAATAACTTTTGAGCATTAAACTACTCATTTTTAATTACTTGATGTATAGTGGAAGCATAAATCAAAGGTCCCTTGACCATTGCAAAGGAAAAATAAAATGTTTTTGCCTTATTTGATTATCATTTGAAGCAAAATTTGAAATTGTGTCTTGTAGAGGAAGGGATTTAGGCCATCTTTTATTGTATTTGGGACTTTCTTGACAACCTGGTGCATTATTTGTCCTCAAATCATCCATTTTGAGCCTTAATTGGTTCCTTTTTCATTGTTTAACTATTTTGTGTAGCCTAACCTATTCATAAGTTTATTATCTTTTCTCACCCTTATTCTTAAGCACTTGTGGTATTATGTACATATGGGCGAAGGAAATAAGTTTGGGGAAAAAAGAGGCATGGTGTAGTAATGAGCAAATCGTGATCCTAAACTATGCCACTAGAAAGTATAAAGGAATGCACATTATAAGTTGAGGATAGGGTATTGTTCCCACTAAAATTTTAAGTTCATTTACTTTTAAGTACTCAATTATATTTCTTGGTTAGAGAAAGTAACAATAAGAATAATGACAATAAAATTAAGTAAATTAAACTAAACAAATTAATGAATTCAAGTCCAATAATAAATGTCAAGTCAAAAAAGTTTATGAAATTCAATCTACTTGGCCCACTTCAATTGTTAACTATTCTTTATCATCCGTAGGTAAACTAAATGTATGTCGGATCTCCTAATGTATCATTTAGCGTCTTTTGAGGTCTAGAGAGTATCCTTCCATAACTAAAAACATGCCTATGTTTCTATGAGTGCCTAGAGTTATAAAGTTTTTAGGGCAAGGTATCTCTTATGGCCACCCATATCTCAGACATATGTCTCCATCCTGCAAAAAAAACCTAAACGGTTATTTAAAGGCCATGAGCTACTTCTCTCAGAGCTAAACACTACCAACTTATCTCTAGATCCCATAAAATCCTCAAACACAAGCAATTGTTAATCAAACAATTGCAAGGACCCAATAAAACGAAGAAAAGTAAACATCTATTAATACCAAAAAAAAAAGGAAAAGAAAAGAAACAATTAAACAATATCTATGGTACAAGAGATTGAATCCTAGTGAAGGTTTAGCTACTAAGAAACAACTACAGAACCAAAATTCATGGAAAATATGATTAATGAAAAAATAGGGTGGAAAACTCTAGATATGATTTCATTGCCAAGCTTAATTTTCAATCATGAAGGTTAAGTTCTTGCTAGCTTCTCATGTTGTCTTTTTTGTGTTTTTTTCCATCTAAATATGTGAAAGAATCTCCATCTCAATTCTGAAAGTTTCTATTTATATATGGTGCAAAATCTAAAATCCAATAGGACTAAGAAAATCAAGTAGTTACAAAACTAATTCCTATGAATGTCTTATGCTGGTGAATTTCTTGGAAAACGAAATCATAGGCACAAAAATTATGAGCCTTCAATTAAAAGAATTCCAATTTCAATATATTTCAATATAAGTAGAAAACTCTTTTTGTCTCTATTTATACATATTTCATACATTCTATAAAAGATCATTTTCCATTTGAATTTGTCTATTTGGAATATATTTTCTTCTATTTCATTTTTATTTAATATTTCTCATCTTTTTTATATATATCATTCTTTAAGTCCCATTGGTTTGATCTTGTAGAATTTGACCAATTTATCATTGAATAAAGGATACAAAATAAATTAGATTGATTTTTTGATCAAAAGTACTATGTAAAATTTTTAGGTTTTTCCTCTTCCTCTATCCCTATCCACATCACTTTCACCCTCACAATGGTCTAGCTTTCACCATGCTACTACTTGGATTGCTATTCTATTTTGCAAAACGCTCGCCGCTCCATGTCCTAGGCAAGGCCATACAATAGCCTTGCATTTGTTCAATGCCTTCAACTTTTTCTGTGTGGGCGCATCTTGGCATTGCTATTTTCATTCCACAACCTCTTTTAATACTTCTTTTTCGAATGAACACTTTCTCACTCAAATTTGGGACACATCACATCATTTAAACCGACAAAGAAAACACCAAAAAAACATAATGGTTATATAAAAATCAACCCAAAAAATCAAAACATTAAGAAACAAAATAGACTAAAAATTGGGAGTAAAAACTATGCATATTTTTACATTATCAAACTCCTCCAAACATAGAAATTTGCTTGCCCTTGAGCAAACCGCACTAGACATACAAGTACAACACAAACAAATACCAAATTTAAGAGAAAACGTTGACTCTTGTCTCAACTACATTATCCATTGCACATGCAAGGCATTCAAACATCATGCACATACACAGATCTATATTAAATTCTAATTCATACCAACAAAGAAGCCTTCAAGCGTGTGTGTGTGTGCATGTGCAAGCCACTCAATTTAAACCACTCAACTCCAACAAACACATAAATCAAATATCCAGTAACCTTGTACATTACAAAACTATATCATATGCCTATCTTTCATGTAATTTTCTACTAATGGAAATTATGCATCGGCCACAGATCATTAGGAGTTCATTAAAGTCATACCGTTAGGTTGGGGATAAAATGAGTGACATAATGAAAGGACTTGAAAGAACAGTTTAAAACATTCATAAGCACTTACATATGCATCCCCAAACTTTTCCCTCTAACCCAAATTCATACATCAAAAATACAAATAATGACATTTTACAATAACTCAACCAACCACCAAAGTATTTTGTCATCCTCAAATTCATTATTTTTCATCCTCTTTCAATTTCCATTACTATTTCCCTTTCTCTTCACCTGCCTTCACCAAATTATTCACATTTTTTTTTACATTCTTTTTTTTTTCATTTTCACAAATTTTTTCCCTTTTTGCTCATCTTCTTCTGTTGTCATTTCCATTTTTTTCTTACTATGTTTTTGTTGTTCTTTCGACGACAAAGGGAAGTAACAATAATTCAACTATACTTATCAGTCTTTGCCTCTATCAAATATATATTCATAATAACAAAATAGCAAGAAACACCTAGCTACACTATAAATCCTTTTCCCCAAAGTTTTATAACAAGTACATCTACCACATAACCATAATAATGTAAGTGTTTAAGAATAAGGAACAAAAAGGAAATAATCATATAAATAGGCTAGACTTCATAGAATCATTAAACAAAGAAAGGAAAATTAATTAAGGCTTGAAAAGGTGACGAAAGATATATAATATAATAGGTTGGCTAGAAAAGCCCAAATGCAAACAAAGATAGTTCAAATCATTTCCTAAAAAGACAAAATCTTAAATTTGACCTCAAAATGACAAGAAAATAGGTGAAAAATAACATGTTCTCTTATTTTTACAAAGCCAAGGGACATCTAACTTATGCATCCACCTTATAGCAAACAACCAAATATGAGTGACCCAATGCTCAAAAAGTTAGAAAACCCCTAATGGCAACAAACTAGTAGAAGACATAAACCATATAATTCTACAACATGTATCATTCCATACATAAATTCAATGTTCTCATGAATCTATCACAAAACACACAAAAAACTGTACAGAACACTTAGTTAATCAAGAAAATAAGAAACACAAGAAAATTAACAAATCAAAGATTCCTAGATAATTAATAAAAATCTTATCTCTTAAAAGACCCAAAAACTAACACAAAATATGAAAAATAAAATTCATAGAACAAATCTAAATTAACACTTTCACTTTTTGTATTTTCTAATTTTTTACACATATAAAAAAAAAGACACAATAAAAGAATATAGCCTAACCTAGCACATCACTTCAAACAAATACACATTAATACATTAATAGCAAGTCAAGATATTATACAAAATAAAAATTGCTCCTCCAAACTGAAAATAAAGCATTGTCTTCAATGTTGTAAAATAAAATCAAACAAAAGAAAAAGAAAACAACCACCTCGTTAAAATCAAGTAATAAAGATTCTTTGCTATCATCATCATAATCATAATCATCATAAGGATATAGGAGAGGAGGGGGAGGAGGAAAAATCAATGTGAAACAGTGGGAGGGGAGGATGAGGGTGATCTCTCAACATGTACAGCTACTAAGTTCCTTGTAGATCAAGTGCTCGACCTCCAAGTGATGGTGCCACACACTGCGAATCACATCCTACATATAGAGATAGTCAGTGCTCGTCTATCAATTTTTGTCCTATATTTGATGTATTAACTTGAAAATAGAGGACAAGAAAACTTCTTGGCACTATCCCAGAGCTGATCTAGGGGTTGGCAAAGGGAGCCAGCTGAGAAAGCAAAAATATTTTCTAAGTAAACCTTAAAATAAAATTACATTGTTTATTGAGTTAAATCAATTCTAATTTTGTGTTTTCTTGTGTTTATTAGGTAAAAACATTCCATGAGCACAAAGAAGTCAGAGAAAGAACAAATTTTGAGAAAATTCCATCAATAGTGTGACTTGGAAAGAGATGATGCTTGAACTTGTAAAAGGGCCATAAGAGACCAGATTTTAACAGGATATTCCTTTTCTTCTACGCAATCAATTTAGAAGATCTTAGTTCCTTTGGAGAAATTTTTGAATGTGCTTTAAATCTTATGTTTTGAGTTTTTCCTGAAACATAGAATCTTGGTCAAAATTGAGGATGAAATAAAAATGATGAGACGAGCTGATGACTAACACATTTTTGAAGAATGGTCATATTTAAAGATAGAAAATCCAATTTTGATCAATTTTGAAGTACAAGAAAGCTAAGAGGAAGAGAAGGAAAATCTACAACTTTTATACAGAAAGCTTAATTGGACCTCAAAATGCCTAAAAAGATTGACTGAAAAGAGCACCAATACATAGAATTACCAGAAGCAAGCAAGATTGAGAGGTTTAGGGTCAGTTAGGTCCCTGGCATGACTAACTCATCCTAGCAGTTTGATCAAGCCCAAACCAAGTGCTAAAATTACAATTTTCATTTTTACCCTTTTAACCTTTCTAAATACTTTTGAGCTAACTTGGGTCACTTTTTATGAAGTCTTTAGGTCTAAATTTCTATAAATACCCACTTTGGTGATAATTTTTATGACTTTTATACTTCTAAAGATAAAATTATTTCCTAGGGCTACATAGGAATTTTTCATAGTTTTGAAATGAGAAACCTCCATTTTTTAAGATTTTGGATTTTGACTTGAAGTATCTTACACTTTAAACGTGATTCTTTTGCTCACTTTCTTTAAATTGTTAGTCTTTTTATTAGTTATGAGTGTCTAAATTTGTATGATTCATAAGATTTGATGATTAGTTGTTAATATTTTTTCTTTATTGTGTTGATTTATATCCTAAGTCATGTGAATTAATAACTAATAGCAATTTTTATTATGAGATGCATGTAATTTATTGAGGCCTCATAGATTATATATTATGGGTTTTGGTGTTTGATCATTGACTTTCATAACAGAGTATACCATTGCTATTAAAATCATAGTATCTTTAACCTCGTAATATATAAAGAGAACTTATGGTCTTTTTAATTGTCCTTGTTCTTCATTTTAATAGTTTGGTAGAATAGGAATATTTACGATATCCATTCTATTATAGCAACTAAAAATAGAAGTTAAAGTGAAAAAGAAAATTGTCCTATTGTTTGCATGAACCTATAGTTAAATTGACCTAGTTATTAAGAAAATGATACAAACCTAATCATTTTTTAGAAATAATTCATGCTTAGTTTGCTTTCACTTTATTTCTTAAGTTTTTTTCCTTTAATTATATACTTTCTTCCTCGTTTCTTCAAAGTAAACATTATTTGCTTAAAATAATATCTTCATGGGATTGTCCCTACCTCCACTAGTGCAATTGACAAACATGTACTTGTATTCATACTATATGGAATTAGATTAATTATTACTAGATTATTTGCAATATTTTTACATCCTAATCTCACTAGATCAACTTTGTAGCACCGTTACTGGGGATGCTTAATTACCTTGAGTGTTTATTTGTTTAAGTTGAAGTATTTTTAATTTTTAATTTAATTTATTTTTATTTTTTTAGGTGCTTTGCTATTCTTTTGGCTTTCCTATTGTGTTTCTTTATTTATGGATGAATGGATGCAAAGGAAAATGGAAGGATACCATAATGAGCTTACATTATTTAGCTTGCCTACTTAAGTAGCTTATGAAAGGAATGACTCTCATCGCAACTATATGCCTCAATTTTCCACTAAGTTTTCGAATTGTAGAGTGATTGGTCATAAAAGAGAATAGTGTTTAGTAGAAGGAGGAACTTTTATAGAAATTCAAAATTTCTTTTGAAACTATCATAATCCCTACTTCCAAGATTCTTATCCCAAATAGAGTGTACATTTACCTAAATCCTCACATCGCTTTTATTCATTTCAAGTTCCCTTCTCGGTGGTTTGTGAGTTTTGTAGATGTGATTCTTATGTTGGAATGTGTAAAATGAAAATGATTTTGATGACCAATTTATGGATATATTATAAGAAATAACTATACTCACCATCTAACTATTACCATCCTAATGGGAGTAAATATTCTACATCATGTCAGTGGTCATTTAATGGAATTTGATAAACCAATGTATCTATTTGGGTTTTCTCCACAATCACCTTATGAAAGTGCAAATAGTCAATATTAAATGAATCATTTTTAAGAGAGAGAGAGAAGAAGAGTTGAAATACCAAAAGTTTGACGATCTAAAAATTATCAAGGAATTTAAGGTTAGATTGGAGATGTTCAACTAAGGTGCTCTAGTTGTCTTACCTTTGGATGAATCTAAACCTTGAGGAGAGTTTCTTAAAAAATGGGCCTATGAAAGGTAACTCAAGTTCTTTGTTTACTAACGTAGTATGTCAACAATTTCAAGAGGAAGAATCGGTCAAATTTAATAAGAAAAGTAATGGAGGAAAGCCAAGTGAATACAACCACTTCTCATGATTCTCCTATGTGTGATAGTGATGAGAGTATAGATTTGCTACTACCTTTTATGGAAGTATGTGAGAGATCTTGGTTGGACTTCTTGCCAATTAATATCAAATGGAACCAGTAAATGAGGTCAAAGAAGAGAGTGTGGAAAATGAATGGTACAAGGTGGAATTCATAATTAACAATGCTACTTATTTGCATGAGGGCAATTGCAATTTGGGCCTTTCCAAAATTTATTAAAAAGACTCCTTACTATTGTAGAGATCATTTTCTTATTGTGTAAAGATGGCTACTCCAATCACTCTTGTACGTAGCTTAAAAAGTGGAGAAAAATAAAGTTTAGATGGAGAATTTAAATCTAGAACTATTTGTTATATCCTTTCTATATCCTATATGGTTCTCTATTTTTCCTTATTTGTCTTGTTCGATAGAGTAAATGCATGGAGTTAAATCTTTGTGACAGCATATATTTCGTATGCTTGATGCGTTTTCTTTTTCCTTTTATTATTTTTCTCACAATATGTTGAATTAAGGCTTTTTTGGCGAAAGTTGAGGGTGCTATTTTCTTTTTTTATTTCATGTAACATGGTAAACAATAAATTGTATTCTCCAAGGTTTTGAGTAAACTTTCACCTCAATAAAAAGGGTCTTATTTCTTTCTTCTATTGGTATTTCCATTTGAATCTTTTTTTTTTTGTCCTCTTTAATTTCTAAGTGGTTAAAATTCTCTTAATGCATTAATTTAAGTTTGGGGAGAAGCCAATGTGCTAAATAGTCAACTAGTCCCTTTTTAGAATTCTAGTGATGCATCATTTTAGACTAGTTGGCCTAAAATTTTTATGGATTTTTTTTTTTACTTGTTTATACCATGGGATGTTTAGGAGCCTAATGGTTGTTCTCTTTTGTGTTCTTAATTGTTTTTTTAATGTACATTCTCTTTCACTTTTTTTTTTGTGAAATTGATCATTTTTTTTTTCCATTTTTGTTTATGAGAATAAACACTTTGGATGGGACTAAAAGAGATTTTAGGCATTCAAACAAGAATGATGATGAGTTAGAGTCATTGGCGCATTGATACTTACATATAAAAAGGGGAGTCTAATTTTCAAACTTAACTTTCTCTTTATTAATATGCTATTTTATGTGTTTCCATTTCAAGTATCATTCTAGAGAATTTATTATTAGTCATATTAGTTAAAATTTGCCAAAATTGTTTTCCTTTCTTTGTGAAATAAAAAAATAAATAGACAACAATTTTCATAGAAGTGATGAGGAAGTCTTTTTTTGTTTTAGAGATAGACTAAAAAAAATTAAGCAAATCATGTAACCAATAAAATAATTGGCCAAATCCTCAACTTATGATGCAAAATGTGAGGTGTTGATCTTTTTGAATAAATCATGGCTTGTATGGAAATTGTTTTTACCTTAAGCAAGATGTTTTGTGCATTTAAGAAAGGTTTCAATTTTTCAAATGAATAATTTGAAGACCTATCGAACTAGGGAATACTAATGAAAGTAAATCTTAGGGAAAAATGTGTTTTTTTTTTGTCTGAATTTTAATGCTTTGATTAAATGTGACCTTAAGAACAACAATTCAATACCCAACTTACCCCATAAAATCCTCCAAAAGTAGTTCAAAGACTTCATGTCCCTATCAAAGACTGTGTTTCATGGAACTCCATGCAAACAAACCACATCTTTGAAGAAAATTTGGCCACATATTTAGCATAATCGGATTTCCTACAAGTAATAGAATAAGTCATTTTAGAAAATTGATCTATTACAATAAATATAGAATCTATACCTTTTTGAACACATGACAATCCAAGAACAATGTCCATAAATAAGTGGACCCAATGTGAATTAGGTATGGGTAAAGGTTTGTACAAATCATGAAGTTGTGATGTAGACTTTGCTTGTTTACAAGTTATGCATCTATATTAGATTTATTCTATATCCTTTTTCATGTTAGACCAAAAGAAATGTTCAATTAAGACATCTAAAGTTTAAAAAATCCAAAAATATCCCATTAAATCCCCACTATGCGCCTCACAAACTAGAAGCTCACACAAAGGACAAGAATGTATGCATAATCTATGCTCTCAAAATAAGTAACCTTCATATCAATAGAACTTATTGAATGAAAATTGTTCACAAGCTATATAAACAATAGAAATTTCAAAATTAGTTAGATATAAATATTGAATATATTCAAAACCTAACAATTTAATGTTCAAATTAGTCAGAAGAATATGCCATCAAGATAGAGCATCAGCTATTGTATTTTCCTTGCCTTGCCTACACTTGATAATATAAAGAAAAGTCTTGATAAAACTCACCATTTGGCCTACCTTTTGTTCAGTTTACTTTGTCCCTTCAAGTGTTTGAGATATTCATGATCAGTATGGATGACAAACTCCTTAGGCAATGATAGTGTTGCCAAACTTCCAATACATGCACCACGGCATAAAACTCTTTATTATATGGATAATATGTTGGATTATGCTCCTAAATACCAATCACGTGATGATTGTTTGGGCATATATATGTATCATAATGTTAATAATCTATGGCAATTTATTATTATGTTTAATTTCATATCTCACGTATTATAAATAAATATAATAATGTCCCTAGAAAATTTAATTATTCTAAAACAATCCTTAGTCAAATATTATCATTAAAGGGACAATGATAATACATTAAGACTAGCATATGTAGTTATTGATGAAATGTGTCATGATATGAGATATCAAGTCAACACATGGGTACATGTTTGAGAACTATGTACTAGATCGACCCCTCATGAGAAATACTACATGGGTTATTATATGAAGTGTTATAAGCATTTCTTATAGTGATGATGGTGTAAGTAATCTTTAGACTTGAGGTCACTAGAGATCTCAACATGAGGAGTTGCATGTTTTGATGCTACTAAACGTTACCCGTAATATGGTGAACTATAAAAGTGGCAATTGGATGTGTAATGAATCATATGGTGGGATGTTGAGTGATAAAGATAGGATTTGCCCCTCCTATATAATGGGAGTGATATCTTAGGGCCTCTTGATAAAATGAGACTATAAAATATATGGTCATGCTCAAATGAGTTGATATATGATATTGAGCTCATTTGCTTAAATGTGTTTACTGGGAATCAAGAAACATAAAGATTGAACTATGCAAGTATGACATGCTCCATGGCTCGTGTTCAATAAAGATATCTAAGGAAAAAGAATTAAATTACATGGTAACATCTATCACAAGAAAAGTAATGTAGAATTACTAATATTCTTATAACTTCGGTAACATTGATGTATTGCTAGACACCGCTCAATGTTTATGGCATAAAATAGATTTTATGTTATGGCCAACATTATAAGAACCTATTGGGTCACACACTTAGATCGTATCCAAAATAAGTATAAAATTCATGTGATGAATTTTGATTAGTATAAAATCCTATTACGAATAGGACTCTAGAAGGTTTCCAATTTAAATCGGAAACCTTGTTTTAGTTTCTAAATGGTTTTATTTTGTGTTAATAAATCCAAAGTAGTTGTGGATGTATTAATTCATGTAATGGACGAAAATTAGAAGCAAAATAAGAATGGGATTCTTGTCTTGGCAACTAATGGAATTTGGAAAGCTGAAATTTAGAAAGTTCCAAAATAGATTAGAATTTGGAGTTCAAGTAAAACTCTTTAAAAGAAGTTTTACCCTAATCTATTTTCTATAAATTTGGACTTATAATTTCTACAACCTCCAACCCTAACGTGGGAATCAAGTACTCACATTTTTCTGCAGCAAGAAAAACAAAGCCATTTTTCCTTGAGAAAGAAAAATTCACAGAAATTTCCAGCCAAGAATAAATGAACCTCTCTTATTGTCTTTAGCAAAATCTCTTTGGGCTTTTCTTGAGAAGAATTGTAGCCAAGTTTGCAAGAACATAAGAAGCCTCTCTAATTTTTTTTTTTAAGGAAAAACAGCCACTTCTTGTGTGGAAAAAAGCAAGAAAAACCGAAGTTTGGAGAAGCTTCTAAACCTAAAAATTGAAAGCAAAGTTCTAGGCTAGCACCAACGGTTCCTTTGCTGCTTCTTCCTTGGTTAATTGTGTGACAATTAACTTGGGACTTGGGGATGATTATGTGGATACCATAGAGGCAAAGCTCCACTGTTTGCTGTGATTCGACGAGCAAAGTCTTCACAAAAAAGAACAACCGCTACCGGTAAAGGTAAATTTCTTCATGACCTATTTGAAATCACTTCGTAAGGATCCTTGGAGGAAATAAAAAACTCTAAAATTTCGGTCAGGGTTATTAATAAATGATTAGAGTAAATTATATTCTTATTATGCAAAAAGTTTGTGAGTTAGCTTGGATGTAATTATAATAATTATTGATATTTAAATTATTTTAGTCTATTAATGCGTGATATATTATTTAATAACTCATTCATGACATGTAAGTGTTACAGTCAAGATCTTTCACTCATATATAAATAGTAACTTTAATACAATCATAATAAAATATTTAACTAATAGTATATATAAAGTGATTTTTACATAGTAACTTTATTAGTATTTTATATAATATTTATTTTTTATTTTAATATCTACAACTTATTTATTAAAATATTTATCAAACTATGTCTATGTTTATAAATTTTTTTATTAATCCTCACCTTGACTAGACATTTTGTCAATTTATAACATATAATATTCTTTTTATATAATGGATTTAATAAGAATATATCCTCTCTCCTTATTACTATATACCAATGTATCTTATTTCCTCAAAGTGATTCTCGCGACCTCTTTGGGCAATTCGGTCGTGAAGTATGATTTCAAGCTAGCTTTGACTCTTAATTGTATTGCATATAGAGACTCTCAAAACTTTGATAAATACGTATACAACCTATCAAGAACATTATTGTGCGGTGGTAACCGATTTTGGCTAGTTGATTGCAAGATCCGTGGTCCTAAACCGGGTCAAGGTCGACCTGAACCTTTGACCCGGCGATTTCCTGAAGATTTCGGCCAATTGAAATGGGTATTAGTAGCATGGAAGCTCCCTCAACCTGCTAAGAGAGGTATTTACAGATTTAAAACGCTGTTTGTGTGTGCTCTAGCGGAAATTCGAAGTGAATATCCAAACTTTGAAAGTACGGTTGTCTTTGATTTTCTGGATTCCTTAGTTGATTTTGTGCTATTTTGAGCTGCTGAATTCACTCAAGGAACTGATATTAAGCTCTGTTAATAGTGGGTTGTTGATTTAAGTGTTGAAACGGGTTTAGAGCTTTTCAGAAATTTGAAATTCTGTATTCCCGCGTAGCTTATTTCCTTCGATTTGTGCGGTTTTAACTCGCTTTCCCATCTACTCCTCCATCCTTAACATCCGATTGTTGTGGATTTTGATAGGTTGAAAGGATTTTTACAATTTCAAGACTTATATGCTCTCTTTGTTTTTGTCCGAAACTACTCAAACCCGATTTTGGTGCCTTCGAATTTTGATTGGGTTTTGAATCTCCCATTTGTTCCCGGAGCTTGCTATCAACTATCGACACGTGGTTTTGTTGGTGATTTTTCTGGAATTTATTGGAATTTTCCGGGATCTTTTGGTTCAATATCGAGTCAAGGTTCCGATTGATTCAAAAGCAATTTCGATTAGTCGCTTTTGTTCTCAGCTCTTAGCACTTTCTCTATCATTTGAATCGTATGGATGGATCCAATTCACCTCTGGATTTTTATGGATTTTCTAGATTTTTGGAGGAATTTTTCTGGATTTTTTGGAGAATTTTCAGAAATCTGAATTTGGTATTACGACGGGTTTTCCTGACTTCTGCACGCCTCCCTCATTGCATTTCCGAACATGGTGAAGATGCAATTGCTTCAGCACAAGGCTTAACCTTCAAGGAAGAAGAAGCCGCTGTCTCGGTCTAGGCAGAGACCAAAACCTGTGGAGTGTACAAAATGCGGCAATTTTTCAGATTCCAATTAAGGGGTGGTTAATGAAAGAATGGGTGAGGTGAGTTCTGATTTTGGTTTGGCTACTAGTAAAGCTGGAACCAAAGGGCATATGGAAGAAGAAAGAACAAAACAGAGTGTGGAAAATGTCACAAATTCTGGTACGATGGAAAGGACTGTTCCTGAGTGCATCCCTTCTTTGAATCATGTGGAAGAAGGAAGAACAAAACAGAGTGCGGGAAATGATACAAATTCTGGTACGATGAACAACCAGTTGCCAATGAAAACACAATCGCCTCAGGCTAAATCTGTCCCAACGGCATCAACCTGGGTAAATCTTTTCAAAGGCAATCGTGATCTTGCTAAGGGCCTAAAATTTGAGAAATATGATGTGGACGAAGTAGTGGAGTTGGAAGAAGAAGATCTAGATGATGTTGAAGAAGTTTGGGGATTTGGGTAAATTCCCTGGGTACCAAGCAATCTCAGACGTTTGCAAATCTTGGAAAGTCCCTTACAAGTATCTCAAGCATGCCAGTGGGTGGATCATTTTTAAATTTGAAACGGCAGAGCATAGAGATATGGTCATTGCTAATGGACCATACTACTCCTATGGTAGGTCCTGGTTCCTTAAGAAAATGCCGGCGTTGTTTGGCTTTGATGACCGCTTCAACAACATTCCTACTTGATCCACCGCACGATCTACCGCTACGATGCTGGAATGCTAAGGCACTGAGCAAGATGGTCTCTATGGTGGGTGAGTCGATTACCACGGACCAACTCATGGCCGAACGAACTAGTCCACGGTTCGCAAGGGTTCTGGTTGAGGTGGATGTCACCAAGCCCTTAGTTAGGTTCATTTCCATCAAGCTAGCCAATGGGACTATTCGTTCTTAAGAGGTAATCTATGAGCAAGAACCCAAGACTTGTTCTTTCTACCGTAAGATAGGCCATGGGAGGGAGAAGTGTATTCATGCCAAGAGGACTAGCCAAAAGAGATCTACTGGACTGCTGCTTAAAGTTGGGCCTATCTGACGTGAACTCCATCGACTGCCACCTCACTTGGACAAATGGTGAAGTTTGGTCCAAGTTGGATCGGGTGATAGTCAATGAACGGTGGATGATGAATAACTGGAAAACTTCTACAAACTTCTTATCGTTGGGATGTTTGTCAGACCATTCACCTAGTATAACCACAGTGGGAAGCTAGGGAAATCATGCAAGGCGGAGATTTATGTTCTTCAATATGTGGGCTGACCACACGAACTTCGAAGATATTGTACAGCAGGAGTGGGGCACATATGTATATGGCACAGTGCAGTATAAGTTATGCCATTGGTTGAAACAACTAAAAAAGCCGCTCAAGGATCTTAACAATAACCACTTCAGCTATATCTCAAATCGAGCGGAGAGAGCAAGGGCAAATTTAGAGCAAAGGCAACTAGAGGCCCAACATCAACCCCTTGATATAGCTGCTTAGAGGCATATCCAGGAATTGCAGGGACTGGCCTGGAAGCTAAGTGAAGCGGAGAAGAACTTTCTTGCATAAAAAGAAAAATGACGATACTTAGTCAATAGTGACGTAATATCGCTATTTCACCGTGGTTAAGAGGAATGCTAGGAAGAATTTCATTGTCTCTATGGTCAAGGAGAATGGAGAGGTCACAATGGGGAAGGAAGAGGTGGTAGCACTCTTAAGATTCTATCAAACCCTTATTGGGAGGGAGGTGCAAATGATTGAAATGGATAACTCGGTCTTTGATATTGGTACTAAGGTCTCAGCCCAAACTTTCTCTGACCTAGTACATCCCGTCACGGCACAAGAAGTCAATGAGGCTTTGTTTGACATTGGACAAGATAGAGCTCCAGGGCCAAACGGATACATATCTAGTTTCTTCAAAAAGGCCTGGCATATTGTAGGTGACACTCTATGTGAGGGGGTACAAGAATTCTTCCGATCGGGTAGCCTCCTGAAGCAACTTAATCATACCATCATCACTTTGGTACCAAAGTCGACACATTTTAGCACGGTGGGTGAGTATAGACCTATAACGTGTTGCAACATGATCTATAAGGTGGTGACTAAAATATTAGCGGCCAGGATGTCTAAGGCGCTTCCAGAGATTATAGATGAGGCCCAGTCCGCCTTTGTGGAAGGAAGGAACATGATAGAAAACATTCATATGGCCTAAGAACTTCTCCATCAATACGGCTAGAAAAAAGTCTCACCCAGATGTGTGAGCAAGGTGGATCTACAGAAAGCCTATGATTCTGTCAGCTGGGAATTCTTGCACAAAGTTCTCATTGGCCTTGGATTTCCGCTGCAATTTATTGGATGGATTATAGAGTGTGTGTCTACTACCTTCTACTCCATTAAGATAAATGGAGATATTCATGGCATGTTTAATGGCCACAGAGGACTACGGCAGGGGGATCCATTATTCCCCTACCTGTTTGTCACCTGCATGGAATACGTGTCTCGCCACTCGTATGCTACTAGGGTGGTCGATTTTAACTACTACCCACTGCAGCGTCAGAAAGATCACACACTTAATGTATGTGGATGACTTGATGCTATTCTCATGGGGATAAGCCTTCACTCGAATCATACGAGTGCCTAAATATTTTGGGCCATGTTTGGCCTAAGGACAAATACTACTAAGTCAAGTATCTTTATGGCGGGTGTGTAGGAGAGTGAAATGGAGAAGATTCTAGAGTCGGCTCACATCCCTAAAGGAACGCTTCCGTCCGATACTTAAGGATCCCACTCATTCCAATGAGGCTCGCTGCCCATTACGCCTCTCATGGAAAAGATAGCCGACAGATCAAGCTTTGGAACATCGCATCTCTTTCTTATACGGTCGACCGAGCTCATCACCTTAGTTATGCAAGGTATCAATTGTTTTTGGCTCTGCCTTCCCAACGTCGCCGGTCCTAGAAGGGGTTGTCAGATTGTGCAGGAACTTTCTATGGGATAGAGGGAAACCACTAGTGGCTTGGAAGGATCTAACCCTACCCAAGAAGAAAGGAGGATTAGGCTTTCAGGATACTGGCGCGTGAACAACCGCACTCTTGACAAAGATACTATGGAACATCCATAGCAAGAAAGACTTCTTGTGGCTACTGGGTTCATCATACATACTTACCCCATTGAGTGACTATCTAGAGCCTGATGCCTAAGAAGGATACGTCTGCACTAATGAAGAGGCTTTTGGGCATTAGAGATATATTTGTGCAGAAAGAAGGATCAATTCAAGGCACTATTGAAAAATTGGAGAGCTGCAAGGAAGGCACTGGGACCGATGGTTTATAACTACTTTAGACGCTGTGCACAGAATTATATGGGTGAAAGTAGTGTGGAAGAATACACCTCCCAAATATTCATTCATCTAGTGGTTGGCTATCAGAGGAAGACTTCTCACCAAAGATTGATTAGGCTTCTTGGATATCAACCCAATTCGCGATTTATGCCATGAGGAGGTGGAATTGGTAGGACACTTATTTTTTAAATGCCCTTTTCTAATAGTTTGGTCAGCTATCAAGAACTTGTATGGGCTAAGAAAGGAGATGACAACATTACTGATTGCGCTCAAGTGGACAATGAAGGCTTGAGGGACGACGTGGATCAGTCGACGGAAGAGGATTGCTTTTGTGTGCACCGTGTACTACATCTGGTTGTCTCAGAACTGGATGCAATTTGAGGGACATATCCCAATTACTAGAGAGGTTATACATAGGATCAAGACACAAGTGTACAAGATGGGTCACACCTTGTACCCAAGTGTCATGATTTTATAGGTTGGCTAGTAGCTAAGTTAGCTTGTCAGTAGCTTGGCTAGGTTGCTAGTATAGATCAGGTTTATTGTATCGTGTGCCCAGGGATGCCCGATGATGCTGTAAATCTCGGTTTTGATCAATAGTAATTTTTTGTATTTGATTAAAAAAAAACTAGTATCTTATTTCACCAAAAGATTTTTTAAATTATTAGTAAAATGACATCCTTTTGCTAAAATATAAAATGACACTATTAGTACATGCTTAGTAGTGAAATGACATCTTTTTAATCAGATGTGACTGTATTAACTTTAATACATAGTAGTACTAAGATGTAGAGCACCCTTTGAATTTTGATATATTAACTGGGTTATTAATATATAATTTACTTACAATTTTATAATGACAACTCATTAATTAAATATCATTACTTGATTAGTATTAGGATTTTTTTAATCAATTTGACAAAAATCACCTGTCCTTATATATATTCTATTATGAGATTTTTATTAATAACATTTAACTAATTACCAAGATTACTACAACTACTTGTTTCTTTTTTCTTTTTTCTTTTTCTCTTGGACAACCCAACTACTTCAATAAAAGAGGAATTCAAGACATCATGACTTATATTTTACTGACATTTTATGTAGAACTTTATGTTGGTGGTAAAATTTGATTCTAATCTTAATATATTATAGTAAATGTAAAAAATATATTTTGAAAATATATATTAGAGATAACTCCTAAAATGGTCTTTCATATATTGGCGAATGATCTTTTTAGTCCCTCACTTTTAAAACGGAAATGAATGGTTCTTCACATTTCATTAATATACCATTTTGGTTTTTTGTCATTATTCTATCATTATTCCGACACTATTCTATTACTATTTCGTCGTTGTTCTGACAGAAAAATAAATAGAATAATAATGAAAGATCAAAAGAGGAGTTATTTCAACAAATATTGATTAAAAAAAATTAAATAAATATTAGTTTTTTTTTCATTTTCTATGGAAATCCGTTTTTGAAAAACCGACTTTAAAGTCGGTTTTTCAAAAACCGATTTCCTTACAATTATTTTTAATTAACATTTATTTTGATTAAAACTAGTTAATTAGTTTTTGAACCATATTTTATTTTAACAAATTCGAAAAGAATGTTATCCAGAGCTAAATTCTCCATAATTGATATTCTGCATATCCGCTTCAATTTAGTATTATTGTTTAAAAGTTTTTGATTAAAACTACTAGTTAATTAGTTTTTATACCATATATTAGTAATTTTTTTTAAAATAATGTAATTTTGAACAATAATTTTGCAATAATTTATTGTGTATTATCATGTAGTTTTTTCCCAAAAAATTATATAAAAAATATAAATTAAATTTAACATATTATTGAAAAATTATTTTATTTTTAAAAAAATTGATTTTTGAGATATCGACTTTAAAATCGATATTAGTGATATCAACTTTAAAAATTGCTATTCTAGATAACCACTTTGAAGTCGAAATCCTAGATATCGACTTCAGACAATTTATGAAAAAGAAAACTTAGCCCTAAACCTCTAAACTCTAAACTCTAAACTCTAAAAACTTAACCTCACCCTCAACCTCACTTTCAACCCTAAACCCTAAAACCTAATCCTTAAACCTAAAACCCTAAGCCCGCCTCTCCTCCATCCGTACTCCTCCACCGGTATTTTAGTCTTCCACCGTGGATCATCGTGCTCGCTTTTCTCTTATAGCATGGTCGCTTTCAATCTCATCTTCACAATCTCTCTTGGTTCACAACTAATTTTTGGTAGTTCCGCTTCCTTCCTTTACATCCGCAACAGAAATAATGATAAAGTAAACACAAAAGCAATGCATGGCCGAGGATTCACAAGTTATTCATGAAGTTTTTTCCATTGATAATTCCTTGGTACACCGAGGTTTTTCCAAAAGTGAAAATGGAGTTTTCGAGAAACCGCCAAACTTTCGCCAAGTCGTGGAAAGCTTGTGATGGCCGGCTCGCATCAAAGTGGGGCTCATAGCCTCATAGCTCTAATGTTTCACTCTTTCCCATGCTTGTACTTTTACTATATAAAATGATGTAAAGAATCTTTGCATGGAAAAGCAAACCACTAAAATAGGTAAAAGTATATGGATAAGAGAGTTAATTTGCATAATATGGTTTTTTAATAAAAATGAAATAAATATTGATTTTTTTACTTCAAGTCGATATCCATGATAAAGAATCGCACTATTTTATGAACGACTCCCAAATTATCAATATTTATTTTTTTTAAATAAACAATATTCAAAAATTTCACTCGTATTAGTACAGCTGATTTTATTTATATTTTTTGGAAATCCATAAGAGAATGTTAAATTAAAAATAATATAATTATATCTGTTTATTTCGTAAGAAGACATATAAAATTTGAGTATATGCTTTTTACAATTTTGTTATTTAGTAATATTTGGGATCCCACCTTAGACCATTACAAAGGGCATATTTAGGAAATCAACTTCTTATGGCAATTTAGATTAGATTACCTCTCAAGCCGTAACATGTATTTTTTCCTATAATAACATTTAGAATAAGTGAGGAGATTTCACTTAATTAATAAAGTTATAGGAAAAAATTTTAAGTTTCAACAAGTGACAAAAAGGGAAAAAAAATTAATCAACTCCCACAGAGGTCGTCAACATTCCTACGTGGTCGCCGCCAAGGGGGTTACAGGTTGTCTTCCGTCTCCAGTGCGTTTAGGTCAAAAAGAATTGATTCATCCATACGTGATTGTGGACGAGGATGCCTTCGACGTCGCTCATAGACCAAATTATAATGAGACATTTGAGATCATGTACTAACGCAGCCTTGCAATAAAAGGTCCATCTCAGGTGTCTCTTCATATGGCTCATCGGGTTGATGAAGAAACATACTAACGGCCAAAATCCGATCATCTTCATCAACATTGCGACGGCGGGAAGTAGACGGACGTTCGGACATAAATGGACGACCAGAAGTAGATGGACGTCCCGAAGTAGATGGCCGGCTGAACGTAGACGGACAAGCAAACGTAGAGGGACGCGCATGCGATGGTTGAAATTCACCTTGAAAACTTGCACGTGGCATCTGCAGGCGGCAATCCTCTCCAACCATTGTCATAACACGGTTGGACACGTTATATACATTTCTCAATCGAGATTTGCATCTACCTCGACATTGGTGAAATCGCTGGGCAAATCATTCACTTGTTCTAACATTCACCCTGCATATAAAAAAGTGCTTAGCTATAACATTTTCTATACATCGGCGAATATAAATACTTTAAAAGTTATATACATACCCAATACGAGACAATCGATGCGGTTGGGCGCATACCCTAATCCGGTCGATGCGCGGATTATCGATAAGATTCCGAGTAATCCGATACTAGATTATGTATTTTGAGAAATAATGCATAGGGACCAGCTTGCAGCCCGCCAATCACAATCCGCCCATTCACCGTTTCACGCATTAACGTAAGTTGCATGCCATGACATCCGGGCTTCACTCCTTCCCGCCCGACGATTCACTCAATGTAACCTCATCCGTGTTCACGGCCGTAAGGATCGCTCAATATAGCCAAACCGGCACATAACTCGCCTCGTAAATGTAGTTCAACTACATCAAAGTTGAGCAGAGGCACCTGCACACCAAATAAAGACGGCCAAATAAGCAATATTCGTGCAACTCATATAGCCGCCACTATCTTGATACGTGCCGATAAATCAGGAAAGAAAGAAGTTTAACAATCATCGTTGTTTGAACTAAACTTAGTTGTAACGAGCCAATAGTTTCAAACAAGAATTATTTATCTACTTACGCCCTCCTACTTTATAGTCCAAAATTGATCCCGATACATACGCAACACATGGCATCCGACATTTCCAAAACTCGCACTGTTCTATTTGCAATGAATCAATATACAAGCATATAGAGGATCGCATACAATTTAAAAATAAATCAAATATGCCATGGCAAAATTAAATCGGTAAACACGCATAAGCATGCTCTTGATCCAAAGGCATGCCGAGGTAGCCATATCGATGAGGGTTTCGATATTTTGTTGAGGTCTTATTTGCAGAATCTCTCCTAGGCCCAAACTCGCAATAAGCCCATGGGTCCACATATGCCGCCGATCTCCCATTGCCACCCGACATAACACCCTATATAATGATGCTAACACTGCTACCCTAACTATACTCCGATGCCGCCGCTATATCCTCAAGAGAGGTAGGTACATCAATTTGACTCGCACTGACTTATCCCCATGATCAACCCTATCATTTGCATGATCCAAAGATCCGCATGCCGCACTATCCGCTTATATGGAGTTTCATCTAGTAGAGGACATTCTCGGATATGTATTGTGATACTCCTCAATTTCAACCGATCTCCGCCGAAATGGTCGGCCGATGTAACCCAACAGCTCATAACATATAGTCTGCCATTTCTCAATCGTATGATTCGGATCTTCCCTAATCACCGGTTCTCCGTCGATCCGTAAACCCCATAGTGCCGCGACATCTTGTAATGTCATGGTGGCTTCACAATTGGAAGGTGGAATGTGTGCGCTCTTCACGCCATCTCTCCACCAATGCTGTGATCAATGCCCAATCAACTTGAATACATCCTGCCATGTATACACCATAAAAGTCCACTTCGTAAAACAAATCAACTACCCTAATATCAAGTGGCCCAACTTTCTACACGTCCACATCTACCTCAGACACTTTCAACGGCTCCATTTTTGGATCGTTTCCAAACGAAGCTCCAATCAATGATCGCTTGAAGCGTGAGAACACCTCGCCGCTGTGACCGAGATACATCGGCGAATGTGGATGAAGTGCCCGCAAATTCCATAACCTGAACAAATGATTCACAATTTTATTACATTATTTGAAAAATCCATTGACGATTGCAAATAAAACATGCAAAAGTTTCGTCGTGAGTCCCTTTGGCATATGTAAAAAAAATAACTACATTAACACACAACGTTTTGTCACATCCATTCAAACACCCCAAAGAATTAATAATATCAATAGACACATATTGGAAATTGCGTAATTCACATGCGAAAACAAGCTCTTGAGTCCATTTTGTATCTTTGTAAAAACAGACACAACATAAAATACAAAACGATCCAAAGGATAAAATTAAACACCGAATGACTAAAATAATAATAATTGATATACCAATATCACAAAATAGTTTTTATTACATATCAAAGATTCATGGTTCATAGTCGCCTTTATTTCTAAGCCTCTCCATGTTAGAGCATGCCTTCCTATTATGCCTAAGTACTCCACATGCCTTACACCGATTTTGTGCTCAATCTATTTCATTCCTTATAATGTGGATCTTGGACTACCTTAACGGTCATTGAGTCTTGCAAGATTACGATCGATGAAAAGGTCCTGGTGGCTAATAGTCCTCGTGACATAGGGTAGAAATAGTTTGAATAGGTTTGCACCCATTTTCTCCACTTTATATATACCATCCACGAGTGTCAAAGTCGACCCGCCCCATTTGAGTGCAAACCTTTTGTGCGTGGTAGCATGGAATCTTGTAAATTTCCAAACTTCCCACACGCGCATGATCAGCTTGTTATAGGTGTACCGTGATGCATCGCCTTCTCCTGTCACCATGAACCCTTGTTGGTAGACTTCGGTATGCTTCTTCTTCCCCTTCGCAGCAAATAACACCTAGTGATATTTGGACTTGTGTCATCGCTTCCCTAAGGAACTCTTTTTCTTGCACGCTTGTCTCCACCGATTCTGATCAAGAATATGTTTGCCGCCTTCAAAGTATTTAACCAATCGTAAAAAGTCGCACGCACGTAAGTCGTCATATTGGCAATTTCTCAGCACATTTCAAGACTCCATTGAATGATTTGAACTATCTGCTGTCATTACGCCGCATCGAAACCACCATCATAGCATAGTACCTCATTTCGAGTGGAATATCCATCAACCATTTATGGGCATCTTCATCCAAATCGACCGCACGGATTCCATTATCCGAGCAAAATTTTACGGCGTTGTTGGTATGCGAGCGAGTTAAGACGAATGCAATCAATCTATCGCAAGCATTATTCTTGAATCATTGACTAAAGTTAGCTTCGGACATGTCACAGCAACCGTGCAGTAGAAACCATTGCGGTTGTAATGCGGTGGTCATTCTCAACGCACGCAAAATTCCCTGTGCTCCGATCCGGAAATCAAAATAAATTTTCTCGCGGCTATAAATCAACGTGGATTTGTGGATAAATGATACAAAAACCGTGACTAATTTGCTAAACTTTTCTCATTTTACAAGCAATTGCAAAAAGCTAAAAGGAAGAAATATGGCCTACCTACATCAAAGCACTCCATCGTAATAAAGCGATCTTTTCCCTTGTATTTCCCCAGACACAAAGTGCCATCATCATTTCACTCATTACGGGATTTAGCAGTGTTGAAAACCATCAATACAAGGCCTAAATACCCAAAACACCGAACCAAATATGTTGTAATTCCAATACTATCTTC